>JANFAB010000016.1:0-600000 GCA_024613165.1 Pisolithus albus | reverse complement strand
CCTCATGCCGACAACCCTCACAACACCAGTTCAAAGGCCACGAGCCTCGAGACGAGAGCGGAAAATCTTTTGGAATTGTGGCACGTGGTCGAAGTCCATGAGAGTGTAGTGCTGTCCGGGGACATCGGTATATGATGGCTCGCCACGGCTGAAGCCTGCCCAAGGCTTAAGCTGGTTGTTGAGCCAATCGGCCTTGCTGCCGCGGAGAGGAATAGCGTAGAAGACATCGACACATTCTGGTATTGGTCGCGTAAGACAAAGCAAGATAAAAAAAAATTATGGGAAGTTACTTACGGACTGAGCCTGATGGGTTGTACTCCTTGCCACACTCGATCAAAGAGCCGGCGATATCAACCCAGTGGTCGAGCTTCTGAGGAGTCAGCTGGAGTTCGACAAGGCGCTCGGGTGGAGACAGCTTCCAGATGAGGTCAAGCTGGTCTTGGCGGGACAGACGCCTCAAGGGGTTGGTGAGGTCGATGGCATCTTGCTTCGTGATGAGGCCAAGGAAATATGAGAGGTTGAGCATGCCGCTCGTCCAGTCGATCTCGTGCATGCGGTCTGCGATGTGTGGGGGAATGTTGATAAGACCAGTGAACTTGACTTCTTCACCCATGGCCTCCAGGCGCTTGGCGACTTCGAAAGCGACGACACCACCATATGAGTACCCTGCAATGGCATAGGGACCCTTGGGTTGTGTGCGCTTGACAGCGGCAGCGTAGCTGGAAACCATCTCGTCCATGGAGCCGAAGAAGGGGTGGTTGGGCTCGAAGCCACGGGCACGGAGGGCGTAGAATGGACGCTCATTTTGGAAGTACTTCGCGAGGTTGACGAAGATCAGGACCTCACCGACACCGGGGTGAACCATGAAGATCGGTGTCTTGTCACCAGTGAGCTGGAGGGGAACGATGGGGTCATACTCTTCCAAGAATCCATCCTTGGAGCCCAATGCATCAATGTACTTAGCCAAGTCGGTGAGGACGGGGTGCTTAAGGATTTGAATAGTGGGGATCTCAGGGAGACCAAATGCAGCCTCGCCCTCGCGCTTGAGCCTGGCACCAAAGTTAGTAACCGCCCATTTGAATCCGGGCCCGTAGTGGACATACCTGATAACATCGATGGATGTGCCACCGAGTTCAAAGAAGTTGTCAGTTGCGGAGACGTCACTGACACTGCTGTTGAAGATGCCGGCGTAGATACCAGCCAAGGCTTTTTCTGTTTCGGTGGAGGGAGCGACAAAGGTGGCACCACGCGCAACCGCAAGCAATTCTTCAGCACGGGCGATGTGCTGGGCAAGTTGGCCTTCCTTGAACTGCTTAAGGAGGCGGGCTCTCGACAGCTTGCCAAGGGTCGTCTTCTCCATCTGGTCGATGGGGATAGGGATGATCTGTTGCGGTGGGAGGGTGATCATCTTGACAGATACGTCGCGGAGAATACGGTGGGTTGCGTAGAGCTTCGATGCGGCATCCTCTTCGTTAAGGCTGAATGTGGGGGAGTAGAAGACGACGAAGCCCTCGGTGTCCTGACCAGGGGCGCGGTATGGTGCAGCGGCAAGGAACGAATGGGTGACACCCTCAACGTTCTGGAGGTGAGTCTCCAGCTCGGGGATACCGTAAGAGACACCGTGGACGATAACAGTGTCCTTGATACGGCCGCTCAAGCGCATGCTGCCATTCTCAATAATACCGATGTCGCCGGTGCGGTACCAGCCCCCCTCAACAAAGCTGGAGGAGGTTGCCTCGGTGTTGTTGTAGTAACGGACGAACAACATAGGGCCGCGGACTTGGAGCTCGCCGCTCTCACCGTCAGGACGAGGGGTGACACCGTCTGCGGGATCGACAACCCGCATCTCACATCCAGGGATGGGGGTACCGAGCTCAAGGAACTCGTGGGCGGGAGGGGTAACAAGCACATCAGAAACACCGTAGATGCAACCAGCGCTATGATATAATAAACAACTGAATGAGGCAAAAAGTTACACGTGCACTAACCATGTCTCGGTCATGCCAAAACCGGCAGCGATGACAAAGGACGAGTTCGAGTCCTTGTTAAGGTTCTTAATGGTAGCGGCGAAAGCCTGGGCGGTCTTGCTGACGACAGCTTCACCGCCACTGTTGATCCGGCGAAGGGAGGAGAGGTTGAATGTCCCGAACAGCTCGCTGCGGTTCTGGAGATCACGTGTGAGTTTGGCCAAAAGGAAGTTGGGCGCGAAAGCGATTTCAATAGACTATTAAGTATGGGCAATCAGTGATGGGGGCGAAAAAGACCAGGCTTATCAACAAACCTTTTCCTCGATCAAGCGGAGATAGCGAAGGGGGTCTGAGAGAATGGCCGAGGGGTGTACGTGAAGCTGGGAAGCGCCATACAAAAGAGGTGCGAGGTGCATTTCGATCGATCCAGCAACGTGATCAAATCCAACCCCTATGTCACATCTTAGAATTATTTTTCTAAATACCGAGATGCGTACTCACAGTTAAGAATTTTCGTGTCCGATGTCAAGCGGTAGTTTTCGCCCTTGGCATAGCAAGCAGCCAAGATAGTCCTGTGCGTGTGCACGACAGCTTTTGAGAAACCGGTAGATCCCGAGGTCAAGAATAGGATGGCTTCATCGTCAACTTTGGCCTCGTGAGCCTTGAAGTCCGAAGCATCCTGGGCGGCAGCAGATTCTTTGAGCTCAGAGAACAAGTGGATATCGAGATCGGGAATAGAGAGGAGTTGCTCAGCGCCAGTTTCGTTGGTCAACCAGGTGGCCGAGCCGAAGAGACCCTTAATGTGACCAACGTGGCCTTCCTTATGGGACTGCTGAGCACTGAGGGCAGGCTGGAGGCAGGGGACGAGACCGGCGAGAAGACAAGCCCAGACGGCTGCCATGTTCTCTTCATGCTCGGTCAGGTACACGACGACGATCGAGCCTGTAGGCTTTCCCCAAGCACGAATAGCCTGCGCAAGGGAACGAGCATATTGTGCGAACTCGGCGAAGGTCTTGGTTTGAATGGAAGAATCGTGTGCGGAAGAAGTGATAAAGCCAAGTTCGTGGTCAGGGTAACGCGAAGCCGCCTGGCTAAGGAGATCAAGCAGCGTCTCGGGAGAGGTACGGGCGACGGAGGCCTTGATATCGCGGATGATATCAGTGGAGGAAACAGGGGCGACAGCGACAGGAGCCATTGAGATCTAAATGAGTATGAAGGGACGTCTAAAGGGAAGAGTAGTTGGGCTGTCTGATATGAAGTGCAAGGGGGTTGTGTTCGGACGTCCTTGGAGGTCCGAGAGCTTTTATAGGTAGGATGGCACTTTTGCAACATGTCTGCATACGGTAGCCGCGGAGTGGAAGTGCCGAGTAAACAGCGACAAAAGCGATGAATGACGGCAACGAACCTGCACTTTGCGATATGGCATATGGCACACCCGCTTATTCGCATGCCCTGGGAGTGCACTGCACTAGACTATCGCTGGAGATACCATTAGGGAAAAAAAGATGCGTGGCACTGCATGTGAGTGAACTGGTCGCCACCCTCTACCGCCAAGCGGTCTTTAGCAGGCGGGCGCAAGTTGATGCGACAACACTGCAACGCGCTTAGCCATCATGCATGGCTGTGACTTGCAACTGAGTGCACATGCTGGCCCGTTCAGACAATCGCCGACATAAAACGACCGAGTGCATATGTGAGCTCGAATTATTGACCTTCAAGGCTTGGCTGGTCTTGGCTGCATGATCTCGGATACAGTTTCAACATTACCCGAAATGGCAATTACAGATTTGGATCTGAGAGGCAATCCAACAGACTTTGTAGCCTAATCGACACTATCACTTGAAGCAAGTTCATAACCCAATACCGGGTCATCTTCGGTTAAGGTCATCGACAGAAGTTGTAGGATTCCGGTAGGAATGGCGCCGGGCAAAATGCGCCGGGAGGTTTCATTCGGTGTGTATATGTGTCTTTAGATCATCGCTGCGATCCCTCGAAACTCCGAGACCGGGATTCTTTCTGATAGCCGTGAGTTGGGTACATGGGATTTCAGCAACGACTCACAGCAGCGACCCTGTGTATATTCGTTAACTTCTGGCAGTCACATCCAGCACGACTGCAGCTGCCTTCATGCTCAAGGCAGTGGTGAATTGACAACTGCTTTGCGATCTCAATCCGAAATACACCATCAAGGTTCGTTCTCGCATCGCAAGCGAGCCCTCACGTCAACCTCGCTTGCGCTTCTAGCCTAGTAAGATGTCTTCATATCTTGAGGTCCGGGAACATGACCCTACCGCATTTTCCCCATCTCGTTGATTTCAGCTTACCGATCCCTTACTATCAGGCCCGCAAAGTCTCCGCACACACCAATATACCGGGCCTATCAGCAACGAACACTTTTCAGCGGCGTACCTGGTTTCCACATATTGATTGTCTGCCTGAAACGCTTCACGCGGTGTGATACATTGCGCAACCAAGATAACAGAGGAAAAATTTCACCAGTAAGCATCGTGTGAGCAAGGTCAAGCACCTACATATCTCCATAGGAGTCAGTGGCATGCGATCTGTAGCAGTGCGCACCATGGTAGCGGCAGCAATAGCACAAGCACAGCGAGATATCCTGAAATCGCAATCTAGACGATTGGTAACACGTGTGCTGTCGTGACTCCTCCACCAGTCTAATATCATATCGGTGGAGTGTTCCTGTGCGTTGAATTATGCAATCGTACATGCTATGTATGTGCACTTGCTGAGGAAGGATGCAGCATGTGCTCCCTCACTTGAAACGAATACACCGTCAGATCGTCACCCGGAGGACGGTGGGTTTCGCAAGGTATCGCCTCCGAATAGCGATTGTCTTGGCATGGAAGCTGCACTCGAAGAGCGACCAGTGTCAGTTTGAAATGACAGCCTGATAAATTATTCCGGGCACTGCCGCTGGGATCAACATACTACCCTAAGGGTCTGTAAGCTTTCTAAACTTGCGTGTGCAGGACCCGTCGGAGATTACGAACCAGTCGGAAAGCAGGTTGTTACCTGCTGTTACATCCTGTGTTTCAGCGGCCTTAAGGATTCCGGAGAGGGGCAGTAGAGTTCTGAAGGCGCATGGGACGGCCACAGCGCGCCCGACCTGACACCGTCCACCTCCCCTCTCTCACATGCTTCTGCACAGGAGTAACGAATCAACTTGGGCGCGGTCTCATCGTATCAAGAGCGGAGAACTTACGGAGATGGACTACGTGGTCTGTAGGAGCGGTACATGGTAACCCACATACAATAGTAAACCAGTTCACTCGCACGTGACTGGGTCGCTTTGCACAGGGACGGAATTTGGATGGCCCGGGCCATTATCTGGTTTAATTGTCACTGAAAGTTCTTGCAGAGAGTATTTTTAATATGATCATCGTCTTAGTAGGTTAGAATGCATGGTGAAGCAGCCATGTGCATTGGACACCCCTGTGACAGCGCGATTGTCTAAGTAGTAAGGTCAGATTGCGCTGGTAGAACGAACGATTCTGCGCTGGTAAGTGGGGCGATGATGTTCGGTCGCATCGGTGCGTATCCGACGTGTTTCATTCGCTATCTTCTGTGAATTCCGACTCCTACCATCTTGAATCCGTTTACTTTTCACCCAGCCAGGTGAGTGTGCTCGACTCATGCTTGAGAAGCTCGCATCGACCTTTCGGGTGTCCAGGTACTCCAGCTATCGCCATCTTGCCATGCGGGCTCTGAGGTTCGAGAAAACTGGTTCATTGGACAATCTCTCGCTCGTTGAGATAGACAAACCATGTCTGGCACCCGGGGAGGCTCTCGTTCGGGTCTGCGCCGCGGGCATTAATGGCGTTCGTCGACTTCCATTCTCACTTCAGCTCCAACGTCTGGCTGACGGTGGTGCTAGTCTGATGCTGCAGCGGTCCTTGGCACACTTCCTTTCGTGACCACCCCACGCACACCCGGAAGAGACTTCTCAGGAAAAGTCGTTGAAGCACTAGATAACAAAGGCGCCACCCTTCAGGAATGGATAGGTGCAGAGGTGTGGGGAACCGGAAGCGAACGAGGCTTCACATCTGATGGAACATTCGCAGAGTAAGTCTGACACATTGAGGCTTCTATAATAATACCACGACGCTTTTCAAGTCGATGCTCACAGTAGTGCACAGGTTCGTCAAGGTACCCGTGATGGCTCTAAGTCGGATGCCAAAGACACTAGGTCACACTCGAGCAGCTAGCATGACGCTCCCCTGGCTCTGCGCTTGGATAACGGTGGATAAGCTTGCGAATATCAAGAAGGGTGACAACGTGATTATCATCGGTGAAGCTGCTGAGCCATTTTTACGTATATTCAACCAATTAAGTCTTTTGAATATTTTGCAGGTGCTCGTGGAGGTATTGGTTCCGCTGCAGCTCAGTTATGCAAAGATCGGGGTGCCCGCATTTTCGGAACGTATAGCTCACTTGCGAACGTCAGACCACCAAGCTACGTGACGCCTATCGAACTCACCTCTGGTACTGCCATTCGCGAAGCCATCGCAAAAGAAGGCCTGCAAAATAAAATCGACGTCTTGTTAGATTGTGCAGGCTACGAAACACCTTTCAACGATGCGCTCTTCACTATGACGCCAGTTGGAACTGGAAGGGTCGTGGTGATGGCTGCGCACGCAAAGGATGGGTTGTTCCCCATCAATATGCGTACCTTCTACACGAAGGCTTTGACCATGAAAGGAATGAAGTCGAGTATGCTCGACTCCAACGAAATTAAGGAGTTCCTGGACGAGTTGTCATCGAAGATCGACAGTGGAGCGTTTGAGGGTCCAATGGAAGTTAAATTGGTGCATCTGGACGATATAGATGCCGTCCGTGCTGCTTTTCAGGAAGTTTTAACGCGATCAGCACACGTCCGACCTGTTATTATAGCATGAGACGCTCATATACAGACAGTGTATATTCGATGTATCACCTTTCGTACTTTGCAACGTGTTCATGTTCAGTCCCGTGAACCTCGTCGGTCTAGTATTCTGAGAATATGTTGAATTAATCCTTGAAACTCAGGGATGGTCGTCAAATATCAATGGTACGTACGTACGCTTTACTTGACGATCAGCTTGGCAGTAGGGTTTAAAGGGGGATGGTAATAGCGTCCTTTACACGCATAGCTTCAGGCATTTCCGACGTCCCTGACGCAACCGGCTGGTCAAATAGGTAAGGCCAGGGGAATGCAGCAATTAATGAGACCGCGATTGATATGCGTTTTGGCCGCGGGGCTGCGGGCTGAAATAATCGCGGCCCATCAAGTTTATATCAAACTGGCTACACAGCAGAAAAGGTGACAAACCCATTGCGCTTTTTCGTGCCTGTGTAGGAAGATCAGGGTGATAGATTCAGCACGAATGAAACAGATCGTCATAAATGAGCCATGACCTCGAAACTGCACAACTGAGCCGCGAGAGATCGACGCACCCACCATTAAGCTCGTTCCGCCGCACGTTTAAATCCTGTAATTGTTTTGATCAATCAAATGCGAAGACGATCACCCCTGACCCCGCAAACACAATGTATGTATATGGCAAAAGTTCTGTTACCATGGCCGGCAAGCCAGCCCGCCAAGAATTCCATTGAAAGCGTAGACTGGATTAGTAAATGACCACGTAGATCGCAATATTTGTGGGAAAGCGGAACAGGGCGCGCGATGCCAATTCCAGCGCAAACGCGATTGGCATCGAAGAAGGTACCCCATTAATCATAAAGCGGGATATAGCAGCACACGGTAGTTCAGAGAAGCTTACCAAGCGTCGCGGGGGAAGGGGATTACAGACTCCAAGCAGCACTCACGCCGAGAGTGGCTTGAAGCAGGCTTGAAATATCTTGAATTACCCTCCAACACTCCTATCAGAAAGAATTTCGAAATCGGAGAATTCGTAAGTATCATCGGTCGTGATGACTGTCAAGTACCCCAAGTAAACGGCGTACTAGGCAGGTGAGATACGAGCTCAGCCTGCCAAGTATACGACTGCAACTATCTGAACCGTTCGTTGAATCTTCCGGCACTCGAAGATCAAGTCCACGTCAGCAAGCATAGGAGTGAGTATGACGAGAGAGATTACCAGCTGGAGTTTGCGCGGTAGTTGGCTTGCAGGCTGACTACGACTGACTCACTGATGAGTTCGCCGAGCGTGTAGTAGGCAAGCCCGCAAGAGCGCATTCGTAAGTTGCGGGCAATCGGTTCCGATGGTCAACGTTCCAGGTTGCACTGGTGGGGAAGAGCAATGATCAAGTTGGTTGACCTGCACCACGATTCGAGACGCCCATATGCGTCAAATCTCTGGGCCCTCCTATCCATCGGCGGCACCGGTGCGGGTGTCAAATTGCTAACCTATCGAAGATAGGGGAACTTTACTTCTGCCAAACCCGTCGAATGCGTAATGGTAGGCTGCAAAATCGTGCCCCAGTCCGAATAAGAGTTGACATGTCACAATACCACCACGTTCCCTGGAGAGCTGCTTGCAACGTGCAGTCGGTGCTGCAGCCATCACGTTCTAGGAATAGCGCAAGGACCCACGTCAACAGCATGGCAAAGGATCACCGAGACACGGACTGTTGTCTCAAGCTAGAACCAAGTGGCAATGCGAACAAAGACAACAGTGACTTTCATAAGCGAACGATCATATCTACTTGCTAGTCCTATAGTAAGTGCATATATCTAGTACATGTAGCAAAAGATAAATAACGCAAAAGTAATGTACGCATACGGATGGCTGAATCCCCGTTACTCCCAAACCGATAATCAGAAACAGATGAATACGATGTGAAAAACCATGGAACACTCTGCAATCTAACGTACACCCCCTCGGGGACCAAAAAAGAGTTCAGTTTAGTAGCAGAAGAAGTCCTCGAGGCCGTGAGCGAATATCTTGAGACCATCTTCGATAACTTCATCGGTACCAACGAACGTTGCCCTGAAGAAATTAGCTCGCTGTGGAAATAAAACGTCGTTACAGTAAGTGATCTGGGACCCGAAGAGAAAATTAATCTACTCACATCACTGATGTGGCTGTCGGTAGAAACTAGGCCGGTCTGATCCACAATAGCGAAGGTCGACGCTGGCATCATAACGAGACCGCAATCTAGAAGCTTTCGGAACAGATCAGCCATTAACTCCGCAGTGTTGGTGACCGGTACGCCAGGTTTGTCTGACTTGACAAACTTCCTGTATCGTGGGTGGCGCTCCAGGTTAATCTTGATCCAAACGAACATGCCAGACTTGGGCGTTTCGGCGGAAGCTAAACCCAAACCCTCCACTTCCCGTCGGAACACGTCCATAAATAAGTTGCGGCGACGTTCGTACTCGCGACAGAGGGAGGACACCCATTTCATAAAGCCGTCGACGCCCCATCCTTCGCCTCCCAAGAGCTCAGAGATGAAAGCTTGACCTAATCCGTGAGGATGTTGAGAAGACGAATCCGTCAACATATCCAGCTTCTCGGAAAAGAAGTCGTTGCAAGTGACCCAACCGAGCCGCATTCCCGGCGCGAGAATTTTGCTGAAACTTTCGAAGGATTTAGATTACGGACGAGTTTGGCGTAAGTACCACATACCTATCTAACCGCATCACACGCCCGTCGTAGTCCATTGATAAGAAGGAACGAGGTAGGACGTCAGCCATCGCACGAGTGTATCCATGCGACTCAATGGTAGTTGTCTGGATGCCGAGGTCGTACTGGAGGAAGAAGTATGGATCGTCTTCTAAGATGATAATATCATATTCGTGTGCTAGATCAAAGATCTGACGGCGTCTCTCTGCCGGAAGTGTGCTTCCAGTAGGGTTTTGGGAACACCTGTGGAGCTACGTTCAGAGTAGGGAAAACGTTATCAAAAGCAAACTCACGGAATCGTGTACAGGACATGCGGTCGCTTGCCCTGCAAGGTTTCATCCCAGTTGGATAGTATTTTTTCCATTTCGGAGGGTATAAGACCATCCTTGTCCATCCGAATAGGGACCCACTTGATACCCAAAGGAAGAGCTGCGTTGGTCATGGCGGAGAAGGTAAATTCTTCGCAAAGGAATGAATCGCCTGGGTCACCGAGAAGGCGGAAGCACTTTGTCAAGGCATCCGCATTGCCGAGACTAAGTGAAACGGTGTGTTTCGGAGGTGCATGGATGCGGTCAGTCAATTCTGCAAGGGCGTCCCGGACATGCTTGAGGCCACCACCAGCACCGTAAGCAAGGGCAGTCCGCAGGCTCAATGCGCACGGCTCGTCCTTGTACGATGCTATGATCTGCTGATCGCCTGTGCCTGCCTTCCAGGCTTGCACTGGGTCTGCTTCACTTATGGAAGGTACAACGAAGTTCATCTCGCACACCGGGTACAACGTATGGTGTGGGTCCCCTAGACATTGCGACTGAACAAAATATGGCATCCCATTGACTTATCCACGTACCATTGCCCATGTTAATGGTTCCAGGTTTGACCTGTGCTGCCTTCCAGATGGCCTTGATTGGGTTGGGGAGGCGGGCCTTAGCTTCCACCGAAAGGTGGCGCGAAAGGTCGAGTTGCCGTTTCTTGAGGTTGCTGATTGCGTCAATGCGCTCATGGGTGGGATGAATGTAAACCATGTCGTCGCAGACTTGTGGCGGTATGGGCAAAGAGATGAGGAGTAGGAGCAGAGACTACAGGCCTCGTTAACTCCAGCCGCTTTTGAAGGATTTATTTAGCACTGCCAGTTCCTCCTGACCGGTGTAAGCAGTTGGAGACACTTTAATGGCATGATTGCACCGCGAGTCAGAATGTCAAAGACAAATCGCTTGCCAACGGAAAGTTCCTGCCGACCAGCACATGGGTTCACAGCATATTAGTTTAGCGTGATGGCGGGTGAAATGCGGTCCGCCTCATTACCCTGAAGATCTGTGTAACCGAGCATGGTAGTCACGTCAGAATTGTGCGCACTTGCCATCATGTCAACTAACAGCAAAATGTAAAAATGATGCGGCTTCTAGTCGGGTGTATTGGTTTACTGCATTATGACCCTTATGTGGAGCGATTGTAGGCAGTGCCATTGCCAATGACATACAAATATAGAAGTTGAACCAGTCTGAGCTGGGTTGGTTTGTGACACGGACCCGTTGTATTGTAGTTGGTTACTTTTATCCTGACGTGTACGCACGCGAGCAGAAAGCGAGATCTGAACTGAACTTGGCGCCAAGTAAAATGAAATGGTAACGCTTCAAAGGATTACGTACTGGGCACTGCAGTGAATGTGCGGCCCAAGCGAGGCCCCACCTGCTAATATTGCAAGAGCCGCACCAGCACTGCTGAGGTTTGGCGATTGGTCCCAGCCGTTGCTGTTTGCGCGGTGTACCTATCACGGTTCCATCCCGCGAGGCAACGACGGCGGTGTTTATCGAGACCGTTCGTGTCTTAGATGGAGATAGTGGGGTATGCGACATGTGGGCGAGAGCGGGCGGGCGTATGGTGTGGTGTTACTCGTTCAGTTACCAGTGCTGCCAAAACGCCAAGCGTGGGCTATGTCTTTGCACTGCTGGGGCTCGGCCAATGCCTACATATGCAACGCACCGCCGAGATGAGTGTCGTCCAACTACTCCAAGTTTATGCCAATACGCAGCGCGAAAAGACCGACGTGATTCCAGAGTCAGCCTGCTCTTCAGCGAACCTCGGCTCAGCAAGTCAGCTTCGACTTCCACGTGTGCTCTCGTTGCTTCGTTAGCGTTTAACAGCCGCATCCAAACAGAGGCTACTCTGACGCGGTAGAGCAGGTTACCCGTATGGGTATCGTCGTACTTGACTCTGACATTGATCTGCCTGATCTTGCATGACTTTTCGATTCCTCCTAATAATTGCAATGGTACACCGACAGAGCGCTTGTGTCTTGGCGAACCTGCGATGGTGGTTAGTGCGATGACGCTTGTGCTCCGTGATTGTCTGAGTTGGGATGGGATAGCTTGGGCACTGCGACTGCTTATGTAAGGTGGCCAACCTGTTATCAGATGAGAGCATTGGCAACTCAAAAGAAAAGACCTCAGCGTTTCCTTCAACAGCACAACGCTCGGATTGCATCGAAAGGTAAGGTTTTTCGCGTCGTTTTCTCTTGTGGACCTCCGCGCAGGTCGCCGGCACGTGCGTACGACGGAAATTGTACGACCGATGCAATTTCGGGCAAGCAACTTGGTACTCTTCCATCAGCTTCACGAACCTTAGGAGTTGTCATGGCTCGCCGACCGAAGCCAAAGATTGGGGAGTGAAACTTCGGTCTTCTAACACCACGTCCAATTCTAGGCCGCATAGTTCCTGGAGCTAATATGAGAGTCGCCGCGGCCACCAACCCAACACGTTGGATAAGGTCACAATGGACAGACCGCCGTATGTCCCATACCGAACAGTGCGCGGAAAGAATTGGTGGGTCGGTCTATACTATATACCGCCGTAGTAACCGGGTACCAGCACAGCGGCATGCAGAGTCCGGAAGTCTCACTACCGGCTCGCCGAGACCATTGAAGGTACGTCCAAAGTAGGACCTATCAGGGTTTCAAGTAATTGTGAATACACCGCAAATTCACCGACGCACAAGAAAAGGAAGTCCATGAACAGGAAATAGGCCGCACTGTCTGCATTACTTGCCCCATGACTGTGAAGGAGTGGACGCCGAATATATCCCAGGCAAACTTTGTTACAATTCTGAAACGAGTCCACCATAGCATTTGGATTCCACACAAAACGACCGGACAACTAGACCGGAAAATCGGGACGATATGCCCGACCAGAGTATCGTCCTCGAAACGTGCTACAGTGCCTCTGAGGCTGTCCGACTCCACTTTTCTGGACTCTTTAGCCCCTCAAAAACATTTTCAGGACTCCTAGGTACGATCACACAATCATCTATCTATGACTGTTGCCCTCTTCACGCACCCATATTTATCAACGTGCTCTGTAATATCCCGTCACGATGGTGTGGACCCACATTGCTAGGAAAATACCACGTACCTCAGTGTTATCTCAGGTAATTGATGCTCGGACGGCGCCATGCTAACTTAAGACTCCCAGCCACTCGCGTTACCTTCTACCGGTACTAGCAGTATCACCTGGTCCACAAGTTTTCAACCATATCCAGACGATTGGCCTTTTAGCCCTTGGGATTTCGTACATCGCCAAGATTTGACACTCAAACGCCGTTCTTAAGATGTAGTGCACGGCCAACTGTTAAGCATGAAATCTATCATCATCCACGAGACAAAGAATGATCTTCTTGCTCGGTGCAGAAGAGTCTGCTAATAGCCCGAAGGAACACCATATGCACTTATCTCGTTTCATCGTCACCTTCGCCTTGAGATCTTGTTGCTGATATATTAGTGCGCTACCGGGATGCACGAAATGGAAAGATACCGGTAGATAGAATAGTCCTACATAGGGTACAACGCACCCCAACAAAGGACTCAAGGAAAAAAAAAAAAAAAAAAAAAAAAAAAAAAGATACCGGTAGTATTGTTACAGGTCTGCTACTCTCAGCGTAGTTCTTGCAGCTTACAATATCCATTGTTCTTGGAAGCATTTCAAGCTAGTGGTTTCAGTTGTGACCCACGTGTAATCGCTGAAGTCGAGCCATTATGAAAAGCTTAGTTTTCTTGCTCACGAGTATGACTGGTCGCCACAAGCCTGTGCTTGCTATTCTGCGCGACTGGCCCTGGTCTATCACACATTTAATATCTCGTGAGGAGGCCACCCGCCCCGTTTTCCGATGACCCGTCGAGTCAGCGAACATGTGGCTTCACGGCGCGTTGGCAGACTTGTTATCCCTTCCAATTGTACCGCCAGAATGAACACAGTAATGTAAATATTGCGGACGGACGTTGTCGGTTAGGGTTTAGCCACTATTGACATACCCGTGCATCGACATTACCTACCAGCGAGTTATGGGAGCTACATTATATCGTGTCGCGTTTAGCACAGAGAAGGGTTCACTGGACACCATGCATGGATCGGTTTGTCCTATGGCAAGTTTTGGATTTTGGCCGTGTATTAATTCTGGAATCGTCAAGGGAGCGATTGAGTGAGTTTTCTCGACGCGAACTTTCGACAAAGACAAGAGTGCACACTGATGATTCCGAATATGCACATTGCTAGTGCGATTGGAAATGAAGATGCCTGCTCAGGAAGCAGAAGCCGAAAGGACGGCGGCGTTGACGGACTCCTCCTTTACAGGCTACTTTCTTGTGGGAATGGCTAGTGGAAGAGTGGCGCATGTTACAGGATGACCAGCCCGCCATTAGTACAGCAAATACGATACAACACCACGGAAATTCTAGCTCGATTCATCAATCATATTCCGTCTCGTCCATGTCGTCGAACGGCCAGTGCGCAGCGATCTGAGCCCGTTCCTCCGGACTGGCAGCAGCCAATGCATTCTCCTTCATTCGTTTGCTGCGTGCCGTGGCCACCTCGTAGAGCTCGGTAGGCACCCAACCCTCTGGCCCGAAACGGAACGAGTTTTCGTAAGCCTCTTCTAGAGCATCGTCCGCTTCGCTCTGTTTTGCATCCAGCTTCATCGTCGCGCGTACGTCCTCGGCGTCGAACACAACAGGACAAGGCGGGCCACCCCCCGTAAGTGTCTCCCAATTTTCCGTTGCTTGTATCAGTGCAACCTTTAGCGCAAGAGTTTCGCCTTCCCATGGGTAACTGGCATAGGTAAGAGGCGGCGACGGAGCTCGCCCGCAGGGTCTCTAAATGCCGCATAAAGAAGTTCATTGTACTTTTCCGTGTTTTTGACGTAGTGGTAATGGACGAGGCGGCGACGGTAGAGTTCCTTCCATCGGCTTTGCTCGGTTTCGTCCAAGTCATCCAAATTCTCCGGTAGCGAAAAGCGCATCATACGGTGTGAGATGGGATCACCTACGTTCTGCAGCAATTGGGGTATACCGCCAAGGAGAAATAGGGGTAGGATCGAGGTGTATTGCCAGTCGATCAGGCCGACGACACGCAAGTTAGAGTCGGGCGACTCGGAAATGATGATATTGTTCGGCCGGAGGTCGGGATGGCGGATGCAGAAATGGCCGAGGGCTGGGTTCCTGGGAACGAGCGACGACGCAAGGAGCAGATAGCGGTCGATGTTCTCGACGTGATCCGATGGCAGCTGCTCCTGGTACTGGTAACCTTTCCTCCTTGTGCGCTGAAACGGCGACAGGGGTCGACCGAACTGCTCCAGATAAGCTAGCTCCTTTTCGGCTCCTCTTACGAGCGCTGCTTCAGCATTTTCGTCTATAGACATCAGTTCGGTTTAAAAGAGAGTAGCTTGAAAAAAGGAAGAGAGCGGCCTACATACATGGCCCTCGATCTATGTCGAGCTGTGATCTCCTCCCAAACCACAGAGGCAGGCTTATATCTGGACCAATGCAGAAACGTTCGTCATCGAGCAGGATGCCCAGCCCCCCGGCCACCTTCTCCAAGTCTTTTGTATGGTACGGGCTTCCACCAGCCGGGAAAGCAATTGACATCATCTTCGATTCGAGTTCAGCGATTTGGCGCGAGATCGAAATGATGTCCCCTTTCCCTAGGCCAAACCATACATGGCTCAACTTAGTGCCTTCCATAAATTCCATAAATATGTACTCGGTCTCTGCCAAATTGTCCGGTGCAGGCGAGTATCCGTATACCTCGGGTATGGGCAGGCCTGAGGAACGGAGTAATGCCATAGTAGCCACTTCACTAGCGACGGTGAAGTACTTTGGAATCACAGCTGAGTACGGGATGCGCGCCACCATTCGGAAGCCATCGCGCATGGTGATGAGGAAGACACGGTTGGAGTCCCCCCTCGGCATGTTTTCTCAGGTCGACGATATCATCGGGACTCCGACCGACGGACTCTGCTGCAAGTCGACGTAGCCCGCCAACGTTGAAGACACGTCTGCGTTCTGCATGGCGAAGGTCATCGTTGATACTGAACATGTTACGCTACGGATACCTCATGGAAGAACACGTATGAGACTTACATCCACCGCCCTGAGGTGTAGTTAAATAGGTCGTTATGACGATGTGTCGCGGCAGAGAACAACGAGGCTGCCAACGGGTGATCGGGGTGGCGATGGAGCTCGAGTAGGCAAAGTGAAATGAACGCAGCGAGGAACAAGGATGACGCAGAGACAGCGAGACTGGAACTGCCAGCAAGTCGAAGACGACCCCGGCATGCCAGGAGATCTGGGAGTGTTCAAATCCGAAGCACCTCAGGCTGGTGGCGGTATGAGTCAATAGTTCAGTGGGTGTATGTAATTACAACCGACGATGGTGGCGGCCTCAAGACCGTGCTTGCTCGTGCTGCACGTCTGGCCCGCTATCGCATACCTGATATCGAGGACCGTCCACCGTTCTCCGTTCCGACGGCTCGCGGCTCCGCTGGACAGGGAACGATTGGCCCCGCGGGCGTGTTGACAACATGGACTCCTGACAACCACGATACTGCAAATATTGCGAGTTGGATATTGCTTACTAACGGCCACTAATTGTTGCTCATGCATCGACGTATTCGAAGCTACCAATGGCGCAGGAACTAACATATCGTGGTTTGTAGCACGGAAAAAGGGTCGACCACGCGATTTTGGATCGGGTTGTCCTATGGAAGCTGTGGAATGCTTTCAAGCTGGCTACGTATTCTGGGCTTTTCGTGGAGCGATTCGACGAATGCTGGAGGTTTTTCCAGCATTGACTTTCGAGCAAAAAAAAAAAGAATGCACTGATGGAACAATCGCGTTGTAGATGATCGTGATCCATCGTCCTCTGAGCCCCTTTCAAAGGCACGATTCCCCCAACCCGTCGGAGTGATACATCTCAGAGGTGATAAATGACCGACGACTCCCGGGTGGTCCTCCGAGGAGTGCCTGTCTCTCGACTTCGAATGGGGGTCCATCCACCTAGAACGTTCAACGCTCCAAACATATCCCGTTCTCGAACACTTGAACTTCGGAAAGGTGAGTGAGTTTGGGATTAATGGGTCCCGGTACTCGGCTTTCACCAATCCTTTGCCACGTAGCCGATAAAACACGGTAGGATTGCCAAGTTGGCGGTGCGGAGGTCGGAAAATCTTCCTCTGTTGTTGGTTCATGCGACTTAAAATGTTTGATGCGGGATCTTACCGGTTCCTCCATAACCCATCTGTTCCTTGACCTCACGATATCAAAGACGATCCCGAGATCGAACTTGATAAATGTTGATGACCACACCGAGCGAAAAAGTGATGACCCCAGTGACCCTCGGAAAGCCCCTGATGGCCGCCTCGGCCCTCACACTCCGCTCGACACAGCGGTACATTTCGTGGTTTATAGCTCGAAAAAACGGTCGACTCGGCACCCATGCGATTTTGGATCGGGTTGTCCTACGGAAATGGAATGCCTTCAAGTTGGCTACTGTTCTGGGATTGCCGTAGGACGATTCAACGAATACTGGGATGTTTTTCCAGCGTTGACTCCCCCCCCCCCCCCCCCCCACCAAAAAAAAAAAAAAAAAAAGAAGACACTGATGGAATAACCACGTTGTAGATGATCGATGATCTATCGTCCTTTGGCCACCTTTGGCGCAGTTCTCCCAACTAGTCAGGGTGGTACATCTTGGAAATGATTGACAACTCTCGGAGGTGATCCTCCGCAAGCTCGACAGGTAAGGTGCCTGTCCCTCGACTTCGAACGGGTCCATCCACCGTGGAACTTTCGGTGCTCCAAACTTATCCTACTCTCGAACGCTTGGACTCCGTCCAGAAAGGTGAACTCGGGATTAACGCTTCCGAGTACTCGGCCTTCAACAGTCCTTTGCCAACGTAGCCGATAATCACGGTAAGAGTGCCGAGTTGGCAGTACGGATGTCGGAAAATCTTCCTCGTTCGTTCATGCGACTTTAAATGTTTGACGCGGGATCCTACCGGTTCCTCCATAACCCATCAGTTCCCTCATCCCTGACCTGCCGATATCGTAGACGGTCCCGAAATCAAAATTGATAAATATTGATGACAACACCGAGCGAAAACGAATGACCCCGGTGAGGCCTCGGAAAGCCCCTGACGACCACCTCGGTCCGTACACTTCTGCTCGCTTCTCTTTCTGAGATAGGTGGCTTTCGTTCTACCTCCGTTTCACCGCCCCCACATGAGGTGATCCGGGGCGGCCATGAAGCAGGAAGCACCTACGAGATTGGGTAGCTGCTGCTGCTTTTCCGAAGTATACTTCTTGCGCTTCGGAGGGGCGGAGCAGAAACTCCGTGCGGCAACTCTAATACCGATGGTTATACCGATACTCGTTTCGTTTCTGAGGTGGCAGATGGGCCACGAAGGCACCGTTGGACACGGAGATCGCAAACGTCATGCGCACCACACGGGAATCGTACCAGGTGATCGGCTCAGCGGTCGGTATATTGCGACGTCGCGAACAACACGAGTATGTATGTATGTGTGGTATCAGGACTTACAATACGTCACGTAAGAACGAGAGGCAATGAGTGGGACGACCTCACGAATTGGGTCTGCTTCAAAAAAAAGGCTCCGAGGTGACCGTATCGTTATATTTGACGGTCGCGAGCCTCAAACGGAATCAAAATGAGAATTTAAAAACAGGGAAAGCGTCCAAGAAAGAAGTGAAAAGGGGGTAACGTTACGAGGATATAATTTGGGAAGAGAGCGCCAGAGGTGGATTTTACATCGCTTCCTCCAATCCAGCTGCACATAGCCCACACCCGATACATTCCAAACAAGCTAATTTGGGTCGATGTATAAGGGAACGAAATAGGAAGAAGAGCAGGATCTTACCGAGGCCGCCGCAACATGCGCACAAGTAGCACGGGCAGCAGAGCGGGTTTTCGAATGCACCTATGTACGTGTCGGCGTTGTTCGGTCAGTCAGTCCCCATCCGTTGAAAAGGTGGCGGGGATTACCTCTGCAACACCAGAAACTAAGCATGATAGCGGCTATCACCACCAAGAGCAACCCCACGAATATAATGATGAGATACACTACGTGCGAAGGACACCAGTCAAATTGCCAGACTCCCAATCAACTAAAGAGATACGTACACTTGTTGCTCGTGAACGAAGACTGTCGCTTAACTAGGGATAGTGGGTCACCGTCGCCCCCCAGCACGGTCTCGAAAAAGTTCGCGTGTGTCATACACCCTACGAGGATGACTGCCCCGAGAACGAGGAGAACGAGTAGGATAGGACCCAGCATCTTCCGTAGTCGTGCTGTGTGGCATGCGCGGTGCGAACGTACTTGGGCTTGCGAGCACCGGCAACGCGCTTGGGATTCGTCGGCGTAGTTATAGTAGTCGATTTGACACTGGGACGTATGGTTTCCGCCGCATTTTTCGTCTGAGAGCGAATCGCTGAATTGGGCGGGCATGAGACTGGCGGTGGGCTGCTGCAAGACGGGGGTCATCGTGGCGGAGGGTGTCTGTGGGACGAAGAAGAAGAGAGAAATACGTGCAACTAACTTGGCAGAAGCCGTGGCAGGGTTTAAGTCAAATGCCAAGCAACGCTGCGGGTGATGCATTTTACCAATCGAGTGCCCTCCTCGTGACTGCGAGCATCGCCTCGTGTGCGTTGGCAGCACAAGCTAGCTTGAGGGTCCGTGCGTGGCAGCTTTACACCGCTCATAGGCTTACAACACGTTGAGATATCTACACAGGCCTGCCAATACACCGACACCGAACAGAGCAGCACCAATCCACTTCCTCCCCATGCACCCACTTTTCTCACCCAAAGCCCCCGCAGCATCGATGGCAGCGACGTCGTCCGCCGAGAGAACTGTAGCAAAAGATAAAACACGTATCGCGTGACTGCACCAAAAGGAGAAGCTCACCGATGTCCCCCGCAGCAAGATATCCCTCCAATCTCGACTGTTTGGAGCTCGTGCTGCACCAGCCCGACGTCACTCATCGCACAGCTCATCTCACTGCCAAGGCGGAGAGACTCACGTGACGACCACAGCGCCTTTCGCTTTGACCCACGCAAACAAGACTTGGTCCGTCGTCGCACCGAGTCTCGTAGCCATCTCGTTCAGGGGTTTATCTAGCGGTCCACCTGGCATCTTCGTAATGGGGCTGCGGGGCGAAGTAAGCGGTTGCTCTATGCTGGAACGAAGGTGGTCACCCACGTGAGCACACTGTAAGCTTCGATGACGATTCCATTCGCAGCAGCGTATTCGAGAATGGGACGTTGACGGCGATATACGTATGGATGAAGCAGGATCTGGTACGGGACAGGGAGTGGTTCGATCTCGTTGGAGCGGCAACAACGACGGGACATACCTGATTCACTGCAGGCTTGATCTTTGCGGATGCGAGCAACACAGCGAGATCCTTGGCATCGAAGTTGCTGACGCCGATACTCCTGCGTGAAGCCAGATCGTGGCAAGTGTGGTCAAGCCATCACCTGCGCGTACACGCTGAGAGATGATCACGTACTTGGCGAGTCCCGTTTCGTGGACTTTCTCCATCTGGGTCCATACCGTTGGGATATCCGGAACTGCGAGACGAGGAGAGTGGATGAGGTACAGGTCGACATAGTCCACGCCGAGCTATTTAGTGGAGCGAACGTCGACAAACGGAACTCCGAGTCGTTAGAACGAGTAAGTCTCACGTTGTCTAAGCTGTTCTGGATGGAGATGGGGATACCCAGCCCGTCCGTACCCGAATATTTGGTGGTAATGAACACGTCCGACCGCGACAGTCCACTTTCATACAGCGCGGTGCCCGTCTCGAACTCGTTTCGATAGGCTTGGGCCGTGTCTATTCATTATATACATAGTTCAACGATGACTCGGACTCAGACCCTGTCTATGTGCGTACTCACCGATGTGGTTGAACCCTGTCTCCAGCGCTTGTTCGATTTGGTCGACGGGGCCGTGGCCATTGCCCAGTGTCCACGTTCCAAATGCGATACTTGGGATGTAGTGGCCTAACGATACGATGAGGATAACCTTGTACACTCCTCCGAGCAGTACCAACCAGAATTCAGACGAATGGGATCCCAGGGCATTGCTACAAGGTCGTCGTACAGAGATAAGAAGAGTGCACTGGTCTCCTGACAGTAGATAAGAATATAAGAATAGGGTGAACGCCAGGGTGGGTTCAATCACACGCTGCCATCGCCAGCCGGTGCAAGTGGAAGAAGGCCAATATCGATCGTACCAGGTGCAGGGAACCATCCCCATCTCGCCAAATCCACCCTCAACTCACCCGTCCTTCCGACCACCACCTCCACACCTTCTGCCTCGAGAACCTCCCGCTGTCTCTGTGCACCGTCCGTCCCAGGTCCGCGTGACGATATCGTTCCTGCAGAGGATATCACTCTTTGCCATGGTACAGGGGGTTCGACGTCGCGAGAGAGGAATTTGAGAGCTATGGACCGTACGCGCGTGAGGATTTGGGATGGTTGGGGCTATGCGTATGAGCACTGACCTTGACCGACGTGTCGGGAGTAGCTGGGCATGCCGATCAGTTTGGCGACATGACCTTTGAAGGACTTGTCAGACGCAGTATCGCATACGATGAAATGACGTGGCTACATACCGTAGCTAGTGACGCGTTGGTAAGGAATTCTGTCCCGATGGTCAGACTGGTCGCACTGGGAAGCAGCACGTACTGTCGTACGACATGATAGACCTATGCAAGTCGGAGGATGAGATGGTCATGGATTCATGGGTGTTACATACCGCTGCATGGAATTCAGCACTGTCCATCGTACGTGCCAAACTTCAATGGAGTGGCGGTGGTGACGCGCTTGTCTCGATACCGGCAACATGTCAGACTCGCTGTACGCAGCGTGCGCGGAGGTCCTCACAACATGCCAGGGTCTCAAAGACGACCTCTCAGCCTTGCTCGATCCCTCAGCTGGCTTCGCTCCAAGATTGCGACAATTGTGTCGCGACAAGTGCGTTTTTCGTATCGCGTCCCAGCCTCACTCACGACATGACATACCTAGGATCGAGGAACTCGAGCACACAGCGTCGGTTGATGTCTCTCAAGCAGAGTTGGACGCTCTGCGTATGGAAGCCAGCACATGGGGTCTCTTACAGGCTTTGATGCCGTAGGTGTCACATCGTCGATAAACACCAAGAACTTTTCATCGCTGACCCATGTCGCAAAAGCGCACGCAAAATGGAATCCGTACCGCATCCTCAACCCCAAACCCTCCTCTTGCAAAACCCATTCACGCCCACCGTCACGCTCGCACAGGCCATCATGTACGCCTCGCCTCTCCTGTCCGAACTCGTCGTCGTCCGGGAGTGGTTGCATGAGACGGCGAGCGCGGTTCAACATCCCGAACTTACGACGGGGTACTGGAAGTTCACAAAGTATAACGTGATGCAGGGACTGAGGACAGGTGCGGGTGCGAGGGAGGGTCTTGTGAGAGAGATGGATCCGGATGCTGTGAATCGGGGAGATGGGAAGACGCTCGCCGCCGATGACGCGGTACGCCATGACGCTTTTTATATCCGAGTCACTAATCGATACGGACTTGCGGTTAGGCATTCGAAAAATCACTCGCGCAAGCTGTGTATTCGTTCATTCGAGCGGGCCGGTTGGACGACGCGGTAGAACTATGTCGGAAAGCACATCAACCATGGAGAGCGGCTAGTATTCGAGGATCGCTATTATTCCAATGGCGGGCAATAGGTAAAACTGTCTATTTCTTTCTCTTCGGAACATGGAATGATGGATTGACGTGGTTGTAAAAGCCAACGAACGGCGCGACGACGGGTTGGACGACGAGGACGACGCTGAGGGATGGCAGGGGAACCGACGCCGACGGCTCTGGAAGTCGACTTGTATACGTGCTGCTCTGAACGTGAGTTCACTACGTTGCACCGTCGCAGTTCAGTCCTTTCGTCTATAACGCATTCCTTACAGCCTAACCTTTCTGATCCGGAACGAGTGGTGTTTGCAGCGCTTGCTCCGACGCCACAGACGTTCACGGTCCTCAAGTCCGCATGTCGTACATGGGAGGACCATCTCTGGGCCCAAATCAGCGTTCTGTGCGAAGAAAAACAGAGTGCTGAAATGATGAAGCTCAAGGGGTGTTTCTGGGAAGGCGGTTTGGCAGCACTAGAAGAAACACCAGTTCCTTTGAATGACACAGACGAAGAGGAGGAAGTCGAATGGGAGAAAGAAGTTACTTCTGCGCTGGAAACGCTGGGTGGAGTCGTGGTCGAGGACGGGTAAGATTCGTATCATATACCTCTTCCTCGACTCTCGTTGACCTTTGGACAGCCCTCCCGCGGATAATGCGTTTCACGTATCTCAACTCGCTATCATCCTCGACCGCATACAGCCACTGCTCGAAACCTTTGCATCTGGCTTGAGAGATGGCATATACGACCCAGATTCATCCGAGTGCGCACTTTCCACTGTACTTTCAGCGGTTTCTCTCTAACAGTGTAGCAGATATCCGACTATGACCCGTTTCTTTGCCCACCTTTGTCTCTTTCTACAAATGATCGACATTCATACGCCACCTCTAGCGACTCAGGTCATCCTGGAGGCATATCTCCAGGTGTTAGAGGTCAGTCCTGATCAAGCGCCATCCGTAAGACCAAATGGCTGAGTCCTATCGTCCAACCTCAGGCTGCCGGTCAAAGAGAACTCATAGCGATGTATGCCGGTGCTTTGGGTGACAACGCTGTAGAGCGTTACGCCATGTTCCTCACGTCGCTCGATCTTTCGGCGGATATCAAGGAACGACGACTCGCTTTGACACGGGCCCGCGAGCACGGGTTAGATGTGGACACTGTTGCTGTCGTCACGGCTGAACGGACGATTGAAAAAGCGTTCGAGGTAGGGTTGTGCTGTCTTTTTCTTGGTCGTTTGATCGCATTTGGCATTCTGTAGAATCTTCCACAACTCAGGGGACCCTTACCGTCTATTATCGCGTTGCAACCTGAACCTTCGAATGCAGAGATGCTACTTCTCCGTTCGATAGAGTGGACGACGTTTATGGAAAGCACTTATGATACGGCGCTCGAACAAGCCACAGTCATCTTACGGTATTTCCTCGGTACGTCGTCTCCCTTAAGCTGTGGTGAGTCTGTTCCTGAGTGTGGTTCTGACACAGGCACTGGGCGTGTCAACCTCGCCCGAAAACTGCTCGACATGCTCCCACCGGAAATCGCAGCGATTAACGAGCCAGAAGATCGTGCGACGGAGTATCTTCATTATCGACAGTTCCTTGATATTTGGGAACTTCTTGATCGCGTGACGGAGTGTCGTTCGTTGGAGGTGTCGTTGATGAATAAAGATACGAGGGCGGAGTGGTTGCGAGATTATAAGGTTGTGTGACGCATGCGATTTCGGTCCTCGTGTTCTCTTTCTCATAACGTTTCTGAAACAGGAACTCATCGAACAGTGTTATGGAGCGATCGTGAAGTTGTTGACGGAAGACTGGATGCTGCCCGGACGCGAAGCGGATGAAGGAGGAGGCCCGTAGCATGTTCTTGATTTTTTTTCTTAATGTGTTGACGCTGCCGATTTGTAGTAGATCGGAGACACTTGGAGATGTTGAGGGTCAGACAGATATATGTGCCAGAGCTGATCCTTCGGCTACATGTCATGTTGTACTCGTCAAGAGAGCACATTTCAGGGTTCGTCCTTTTGATATATCCTGCGTATTTTATTTTATATATAATGTCTGACTCGTCCTCTACAGGAATCTCCGCGTTGCACTCGAACTCGCCAACGTGGTCGCTGATTCGAGGTACAAACTCTACGACGATTTCTTGCAGCCGGACGGGCGGAGGTTGGGAGAGTATTTGGGTGTTGTGAGGCAGGCTGTGATTGCTGGCTTGGAGAGCGGGGGATCCGATTCGTTTAGGGTTCTTCAAGTCGGGGCCTGAGGTCAGCCGAGGGCCGGGTCTTTCGATGAGTGGCCGTCGCCGGTGTTGTGTTTCGTAGTCAAGCACGAAGTGCTACTAAGAATAGCTTACCATGTATTGCCACCTTCTGGCAGTGTCTGACATGTCTTTAAGTACCGGGGCAACGCTATACCCCCGCTTTCTCAATCACTTCTGAACTTGCGCAAAGACTACTACATAAAAGTTGAAGCCCATCACTGACGCTGCACGATGTCCGTGTTCGAGAAGATCTTAGACTATGCGGACCGTATTCCAGAGGGTATCGAGCGAGCCCGCGATCAGGTCATCGGTGCGTAATTTACTTTGATCGTTGTGGTTGAGTGCGATCGCGCTCACACACTCCACCCATGGAAATCAGGATTATTGGATGCCGATCGTAAGTTACATTTCCAACTCTCGTCGATCGAGAAAAACTGAAGTTTTGGGAACGACGCTGGGCCCGAAGGTCGTCATGATACGCCTCAAGAAAAGATGCACGACGAAATCCGCGAACAGATCAATGCGAGCCATCGGTTTAGAAGCTTTGCGGATCAGAGGACTGACAACGCTATCAAGTGGTGAGTTCGACCTTGTTGTCGTTCTCGCGAGATGTGGCGCGTAGTAGTATTGGAGGATGCTGATGGTGGGTGTTTTACAGGCATGTAGACGGACACGATTATATGTGGGCCGTGTCAGAGCTGCTCGATAACGCACGGGATGTTATTTTTATCATGGTGCGTATATACACACTCCACCCATGTGTTTGACCAGGTCATTTGATGGAGTGATCGGTGTAGGATTGGTGGCTTACGCCCGAACTTTACCTACGGTAGGCGTCTCCTTGACTTGCAGTTTCCTCAGACTCTCGATTGATATGGGTGGATGATAAGGCGTCCACCGGCAAAGTATCCTCAATGGCGATTGGACAAGCTCTTGCAGCACAAGGCCCAACAAGGCGTCAAGATCTATGTTATCGTATATAAGGAGGTGCGTGTGCGATTGGGCATAATCTAGGGAGGTCGGTGCTCATGCATGCTTGCAGGTCACGCAAACGATGTCGATGAGCTCCAAACACACTAAAGTAGGCTGCCATATCCGCTCGATTCCGGGTCAGAGCAAAGTTTTGATAAATGCGTGTGTACCTTTTGACTTTGTAGGCTGCTCTGGAAGCGCTCCACCCCAACATCGCGTGCATGCGCCACCCCGACCATATCGGAAGCAAAGGTAAGGTTTTCTCACCATCAATTTGCATTTTACGCCCAGATCGTTCACTCAAATGTGCCAGACACTGTGGAGTTTTGGTCCCATCACGAAAAGGTAATTCCGAATTCACATGACAATAATCACCCGTCGCGATGACAACGTTGCGGTCTGCTCATGCGTATAGGTCGTCGTGGTCGACAATCACTTCGCCTGTATAGGAGGCTTGGATTTATGCTTCGGCCGTTGGGACACGCACAACCATCCCCTCGCAGACGTGCATCCGACCGATTTCTCGCTCACGCTTTTCCCGGGCCAAGACTACAACAACGCCCGCGTGTTAGACTTTGAGGACGTTGGCAACTACGTCAGCAATGCCATTTCGATATTGGAAACGCCCAGGATGCCATGGCATGATGTGCGTCACCGATGTTTCACTTCCGTGCTCGGCCCTGATTTGCGTCGTAGGTTCACATGACGATATGTGGTACGGTCGTCCTCGATATTTGCCAGCACTTCGTGGAGCGGTGGAATGAAATTAAGAACCGCAAGGTAAGAGTGGATCGAGCACATTTGCATGTTTTTTTTTTTCGGTCTATTAATATCATTTTGTCTTGCTGTAGTATAAGGATGACGAGTGAGTCAGACATTGTTTTAGATTCGTATTTTGTTCATCGAGGACCTACCTCAATCGACGATGATCGTAGCCGTTTCGAATGGCTAGCCCTCCCGCACAACGTTTCAGTAAGCCCAAACGAAGCTGTCGTCCGTACGTTCTCTCTCTTTTCCGGGTTCACCCATACTCGTTTCTTCCACATCGAGGGCTAATACGAAAAACATGGTAAAACACAGATCATCCGTACCGGGAAAAATGGCACCGAATGGGACGTAGCTTCAGGCAGCGCTTCCATCTTGGCGACTACGACGAGGTCGAACCGCCTTTTCCGCCGTTCCCGCATGGAACGTGCCGGGTCCAGGCCGTTCGAAGCGTGTGCGACTGGAGTCATGGCGTGTTGACGGAACACAGCATTCAGAATGCTTGTACGTTTTTCGCTTTCTAGTTTTGTGTGCACGTTTCTTCTGCTGACCTATGAATACTTGACGGTCCAGACATCCAGCTAATTCGCGAGGCCAGCCATTTCATATACATTGGTAGGTTTCACCCTGACGCCTAAATGCAATTGCTTGTTCGACTGACATCTGCTCTTACCGTTCAGAAAATCAGTTCTT
Organism: Pisolithus albus; assembly: GCA_024613165.1. Lineage (NCBI taxonomy): Eukaryota > Fungi > Basidiomycota > Agaricomycetes > Boletales > Pisolithaceae > Pisolithus > Pisolithus albus. Next base: position 572,743 of record JANFAB010000016.1, on the reverse strand, counting down.
GTAAGTGTCCATCGACTCCCTATACGCTTTCCTCACTTCACTGCGTCTGGCACTTAGCATATCGAGCACGCGAGATGAAGGGCCCATCAAGAACCAAATCGCCCAAGCCCTCGTCGAGCGGATCGTCCAAGCTGCCAGAGATGGGCAGAAGTTCAAGGTTAGGAGCACTTGATACTGAAAAATATCTCATAAAGTTGACGGGCTGGGCTGGTCCAGGTCATCGTTGTCATTCCCGAGTTGCCGGGTTTCGCGGGGAACATCAAGGATGAAACCGCACTGAAGACGATTATGGCAGCTCAGTACCGTACCATCAATCGCGGTGGGCACAGCATATACGAGGAGATCCGTAAAGCGGGGTACGAACCGTGAGTTCTAACTTATTCGTCCCTGGCGACACGCACCTGACGCATGGTAGGACGGACTACATTCGTTTCTACCACTTACGTTCATATGACCGTATCAATGCACCGCTAGGTCGGTTTTCGTCAGCCTGCATTTTTTTCTGAGAAGAAGTTTCCTTATTGCCGGTCGAATTTAGAGACCTTGATTGCCCAGATGGAACGCAATTCAGGCGTCACGTTCCATGAGGCCCAGATTGCTCTAGCCCGTCAATGGGAGGGTATGAATTACCTCACGCAGGATGCACCCCGCGAAGTGTTCGTCAAGGTTCCCCAAGCAACCAACGAAGGTATCGTCGTGAGCAACCAAACGCCTGTCAAGCGAGAGAAGGTCCCGCTCCCCGTTTCGTACGACGCTGCTGTGGACATCATTCGCCGATTCGAGTCGGGATCCGACTCTATCCGGGGAGATGAGAATGTAGCCGACTCGGTAAGCCAGCATGCGCTGCAAGACAAGACGAGTTTGTTAGATGAATTGTGGATGGGGTCCGAAGAGGAAGAACTGAATTCGTAAGTAGATGTGTTTCTCGCGTACGAGCTAGGCTAACATACGGACAGTTACGTTTCGGAGTTGCTTTATATCCATTCCAAGGTCATGATTGTAGATGATAAACGGGTTATCGTGGGTATTTTACTCGATCGTCGTGGGTTATTACATAACTAAGTTTGGAGCTGTAGATGGGGTCTGCCAATTTGAATGACCGCAGCCAGAAGGTTAGCAAAAACCGATCTTGGGGTGTTTCAAGTCGATGATCGCGGTGTTTTGTTATAGGGTGATGGTGATTCGGAAATCGCCCTCGTGGTTGAAGATGCAGATATGATTCGTACGACTATGAATGGACGACCGTACATGGCAGCGCGGTTTGCTGCAACTTTGCGTCGGAAACTTTTCAGGGGTGCGCGTTCCCATCACCCGTTTTGGAATGTCCTGACAATGAGGTTAGAGCATCTCGGACTCATTCCTCCTCAGAATGTGAGCGCTGATGGACAGGTGACATGGGCTATGAAGCCTGCTCCCGACCCGCACGACGACGAGACAGAGCTTGCTGAGGACGAGGCGGTGGCGGATCCCCTTTCAGAGGAGACGCTGAATCTGTGGAATGGTACGGCACGTAAGAACCGTGAGATATTCACAGAAGTGTTCCGGCCGGTACCAACCAACCTTGTGCGGACCTGGTCTGCGTATGAGGTGAGCGTTGTATGTGGCAAGTGCGTGTGATGCGACGGCTTACCACGGGGTCGGAACGTCACTTGTGACTGTGGCAGAACTACGTTCCAAAAGTGAAAACTGGACACGTTGTGCCTGGGATTGGTCTGCGTCGTGCCAAGGAGCGGCTGGCGCAGGTCAAGGGTTCGTTGGTCGAAGCTCCTATCGTGAGTGGTCGTACTAGTCTCTTTGATGCGCTGTGTGGTGACCGAACTCGTTTTCGCGTTAGGACTTCCTGATGGACGAGAAAGACTTGGTCGAGGGGGTGGATTGGATAGGACTGAATCCCACGTTGCCCATCTACATCTAGTGGTGCATCACAAGTACCGTTGTACTATTATATATTGTAAACAATCTGACTTGCTGTGTGGACACGAGGCGAGGAATAAAGTAAGTCGAGGTGAAACGGAGAAAGTTTGCCGAAAGCAGCAACTGCAGTGGAGCACATGTCATTTTCAATTCAAGAAGGGGTCTGCTCACAGATCTTGTCCGTTTCCGTGTCACTACCCGCCCAACACTCTATCTATCATCATCCCCCTGCTCGTCGCCGTCGACCGCGATGAGCTCGATAGACATGGACCGTCGCAGCCGTGACCCGGCACACGACGCCTTCCTGTCCCACCTGATCGTCCTGCTTTCCACCTACGAACTATGCCCCTCGTCCACCCCGCCGCCCCGCTACGATGGCCCCGGCGATTGGCAGACCGACTCCATCTTACGCTCTCTTGGTGCCGTCGCACGGCGGATGTACACAGCGGAGGAAGCCCTCTCTTCGATAAGGGCCTCTGAGAACTGGCAAGCCAACGGGCCAGAGACCAAGAAAAGACGCAGTGTAGGCAGTCCTCCCATCCATCGCTCTTCTTCTCAGATGGACAATTCGTCCTCCACTTCTTCCCATATCCAGACGACTGCCCTCAACGGCGTCAAGCCACTCAACGGAACCCAGTCTTCAAAGCTTGCATGCACCGATACCCCCATGCCCGCACCCAGCTCCACCTCCGGATTGATGGATATTGATGTGGATTCATTAGCCGAGTCTACAGCAGGTCAAGGCCACGCGCAGCCGTCATCTAACAGGACGGGTAATGCCCGCTCCCAAGCGATGTCCCTCTCTCTTGACAGCATACCCACCACCTTCGATCCATTCAAGTTGCAACGGTCAACGAGCAATGGAAGCTCGTGCTCTGCCCCTACGACATCTTACATGGATCACATGGTTTGTCCGACGTGCGGAAAACCGATCACCGACACGATGACTATGAGCCGAGTAAACAGTACTTTCAATGGATCACCCAATGGATCACCTCTCGTCGTGCCACCTGGTCCTCTCGCCGCCGCCGCCTTCGAAAGCGGCATGAGTGCTGTGGAAGAACTCCGACTACTCAAGGCTCAGGTCCAGGACGTCGCTCGCGTCTGTAACGCTGTCGCCCGCGGCGATCTCTCTCAAAAGATCACCGTGCCAGTGCAGGGTGTCGTCATGGTTCAACTCAAGGACGTTATCAACTCAATGGTATCCACTCCGCTTCGTAAGATGCCGCCTCCTCAGCTGACCCCCTCGGTCCGCACAGGTCGATAAGCTCGGACTGTTTGCCAAAGAAGTAACACGTGTCAGTCAGGAAGTCGGCACGGAAGGGTAGGATATGACGACATTTACGTTATCTCATCTTATTATTTTTGCGTGTTAGGAAACTCGGTGGTCAGGCCCTCGTACTCGACGTCGAGGGCACATGGCGCGAATTGACTGGCGTTGTAAACATACTAGCAGCCAACTTAACTAGCCAAGTCCGCAGCATTGCTACTGTCACGAAAGCCGTCGCGCTTGGTGATTTATCTAAGCAAATCGACGTCGATGCCCGAGGAGAAATTTTGGATCTGAAGAATACCGTCAATGGAATGGTTGTCAGGCTTCGAGCACTGGCTGCTGAAGTCACCCGTGTCACTTTGGAAGTGGGTTCGCAAGGTAAATTGGGTGGTCAAGCGCATGTCCCAGACGTGGAGGGTGTCTGGTTTGAATTGGTCCGCAATGTAAGTTAACCATCGTGTCGCTCTCAAGGTACCCCTTGGCTGAATGCTGTGGTACAAGGTCAATCGAATGTGTTCTAGTTTGACGGATCAAGTGCGCTCCATTGCCAAGGTCACTACTGCAGTGGCCAAGGGTGATTTGACGCAGAAAGTCGAGATCGAAGTCGAGGGTGAGATGTTGACCTTGAAACAAACTGTCAATTCCATGGTGGGCCAATTGGGCGCATTTGCATCCGAAGTTACTCGTGTCGCATTGGAAGTGGGTACCCAGGGTATTCTTGGTGGCCAGGCTCGCGTCGAGGGTGCTCAAGGCACATGGGCTGATTTGACTCGCAACGTCAACGTAAGTGGTTTCATTGTCTTTCGGGTCTTATAGCCCACGCTGATTTCTTCCGATAGAAAATGGCCAGCAACTTGACTGATCAAGTGCGGTCCATCTCGGATGTTACGAAGGCTGTTGCACGTGGTGATCTGAGCAAGGTCATCACAGTCGACGTACAAGGAGAGATGCTCGATTTGAAGGTAACAGTGAACTCCATGGTCTCTCAACTATCCACGCTTGCAAACGAGGTCACTCGAGTGTCGCTCGAAGTCGGAACGGAGGGTATCTTGGGCGGTCAGGCGTACGTTCCGGATGTACAAGGAATGTGGAAGGTCTGTTGTTCTTTTGCCATGTCATCCTTTCCTGACTCGTCATAACGCATGGACTTGCAGGTCCTTACAGATAACGTCAACTTGATGGCCATGAACTTGACCAACCAGGTTCGATCTATCGCCGAGGTGACCAAGGCTGTCGCGGCAGGTGACTTGACGAAGAAGATCGAAGTTGACGTGCGTGGTGAAATCATGGAACTGAAGGAAACTGTGAATGGCATGACGGAGAGTTTGAGTCATTTCGCAGCTGAGGTCACGCGCGTCGCCAGAGAAGTCGGCACAGAAGGTAAACTGGGTGGTCAAGCCAGGGTCACTAATGTTGGTGGTACTTGGAAGGTGAGTACTAACTGGTTTGGTCGATACACGACTTTTCTTGCTAACGGAGGATCAGGATCTTACGGATTGTGTCAACGTTATGGCAGCCAACGTGAGCGCTCCTCATAGGCATGTTCACGTTCTGGAGGGCTAACTTGATTCAGCTCACATTGCAAGTGCGGACAATCGCTGTTGCAACGGTACGGGTCTTGTCCTATGTTGGTTGATGGGTGCTGTGTTGACATACCCTCGAAGACTGGTGTAGCCCGTGGAGACTTGACTCAGCAAATCACAGGCGTCTCGGTTTCTGGAGAGATGTTGGCTTTAGTAAACACTATCAACGACATGATTGCTCAACTTGCTATATTTGCCAAGGAGGTGAAGAAGGTCGCCTTTGAGGTTGGTACCGAAGGAAAGCTCGGTGTCCAGGCAGAGGTTGGTAACGTCCAGGGTATATGGCAAGAAATCACGTGCGCTCCGTTCCTTGTAATATGAATGTTTCGGACGGAATACTGACTATTACTCTGTCATGCAGCATGTCAGTCAATACCATGGCCAGTAACCTGACGACGCAAGTGCGAGGCTTTGCCCAGATCTCGGCAGCTGCCATGGATGGCGACTTCACACGCTTCATCACTGTCGAAGCCAGCGGAGAAATGGATTCATTGAAGACCCAGATCAACCAAATGGTGTTCAACTTGCGTGATTCCATACAGAAGAACACGGCGGCTAGGGAAGCAGCTGAGTTGGCCAACAGGTCCAAGTCTGAGTTCCTTGCGAACATGTCCCACGAAATTCGGTGAGTTCGCCCTTTCTGTGGTTTTGTGCCTCGAGGTGCATATAGTTACGGGTATTGGACAGGACGCCGATGAACGGCATTATTGGCATGACCGAGTTGACCCTGGATTCTGACCTGAATCGATCTCAACGGGAAAGCTTATTACTTGTGCACTCCTTGGCTCGTTCACTCCTGCTTATCATTGACGACATTTTGGATATCTCGAAGAGTGAGGCTGGCTTATCCCACGTTATGAACGTTCTGACGAACATGCCATCCAGTTGAGGCCGGTCGAATGACAATGGAGGCCGTATCTTATTCTCTCCGCCAGACCGTCTTCGGAATATTGAAGACTTTGGTTGTTCGTGCATCGCAGAACAACTTGGACCTCACCTACGACGTCGACCCCGACATTCCGGACCAGTTGATCGGGGACTCTCTTCGTTTACGTCAAGTGATCACCAATTTGGTCGGAAACGCTATCAAGTTCACGCCGTCGAAGATAACGAAGAAGGGTCATGTGGCGCTCAGTACCCGGCTCCTGGCACTGGATGACCAGAGTGTCACAATTGAGTTCTGTGTGACTGATACGGGTATTGGTATCGCAAAGGACAAGTTGAACCTCATTTTCGACACCTTCTGCCAAGCCGACGGCTCGACTACACGAGTGCGTCGTAAACAACCTTAAAATATCCTCTCGTAACAGCTGATATTGATCTGTTTCAAGGAATACGGTGGAACGGGTCTTGGTCTTTCCATCTCGAAACGCCTTGTAAACCTCATGCAGGGTAACATGTGGGTGGAGAGTGAGGTGGCAAAAGGAAGCAAGTTCTTTTTCACAATCACCTCCCAGATCAGCCAAAGCAGTATAGAGTCCACGTTGCAGAAAATGCATCCCTTCCACAAGCGCGCTATTCTGCTCGTAGACACCCTCTACGACAGGACGGGTGTCGTCCAACGAATACAGGAACTCGGGCTTAGATTGTATCATGTTCATGATGTCAGCGAGGTGGCTGACAAGGAACGTTGCTCACAATATGATACGATTGTGGTGGATTCGCTGAGTATGGTACGTTACGCCCGTGAATTTAAATGTTACCGAAGGGGTATTATTGGTACTGATCACACGTGCAGACTGAAAGTATAAGAGAGTATGAACACCTGCGGTACATCCCCATCGTTTTGTTGGCACCTTCTATGCCCCGGTTGAACCGTGAGTGCGATCCCCAGTCAACCTTCGTGATGAATCTTACGTCGTCCACAGTCAAGTGGTGCTTGGACAACAGCATCAGTTCGCAGGTAACCACACCGGTATCCGCCCAAGATCTGGCCTCCGCTCTTATTTCTGCCCTGGAGTCGAACACTGTGTCGCCTGTGGCGGCACCGAGTGATGTCGTGTTCGATATCCTATTAGCGGAAGACAACATGGTGAACCAGAAGCTTGCGGTGAAAATCTTGGAGAAGTATGGTCATACTGTGGAGATTGCTGAGAACGGTAGTTTGGCTGTTGACGCGTTTAAAGCTCGAGTGCAACATGGAAAGCCATTTGACATTATCCTGGTAAATTATCTTGGTCTTTACGTTGTGGGCTCAGCATGCTGATCATGTGATTGCAAGATGGACGTATCCATGCCGTTCATGGGAGGAATGGAAGCGACCGAGTTAATACGTGCCTATGAGGTCCGAGTAGGCCTTCTGCGCACCCCTATTATTGCCCTTACGGCTCACGCCAGTGCGTCCCTTACGAAGAAGCAGAATCGATATGGGTGGCTGACTTCGTATTCACAGTGATTGGTGACCGCGAACGATGTTTGCAGGCAGGCATGGACGATCATATTACAAGTGCGTGTAGCGCTTTTCTCCCTGCCATTTCGTGTGCTGACCGTGGTAAATCTAGAACCACTGCGTCGTGGGGATCTGTTAAACTCGATCAACAGGCTAGCCAGCGAGCGGGCACGGCAAGCCAAGCAACGGCATCTCCTGCACCGACCACCCGCCCTGATGTCGCCATAAGCCCATACCCCCTTCCATCTACTTCACGGTGTCCTGTTCCACTATGTGTACCTCCGACCTTACTCGTGATTATTACCCCTGACGCTTCCATTGTGTCGGACTTCCTGGTTTTGTTGCAGCCGCACTATCCTTGCCACACGTAGCACTCTGCTACTTGGCGTGGATTGTCGGGACTGCTGTTCGACGAGTCTACCGTACATTCTTGTAGACATGCATATATCCTCCGACTGAGGTCTTGTATCACTTTTTTTTCTCTACTTGTTACGCTTCAGAATTCCCACTATTAACTGGTGTATCATCGTTGCCAGCACTGTGTTCTAGTATAGTCCGTCACATCTACTATGCGACTATGACATCTTACTTTCAGTTGTTGCCATGTGGATTTCAGGCGTCGTGAGGCAAGGACTGACCTGACCCTGATCACACCCCTGGGGTCAGTATCTTGGACACGGTGGCAGCTGAGTGCAGTAGTGATGCTGGTTGTGATGTAAGTCAATTTAATGAGACAGGTGATCAAGAAACCCGCGGCCGAGTGTCGGTTGAGATCGGAGGGGGTTTGCCGTTGACTCGGCCAAGTCTGAATCTCATGATGTCAATAATTCAAGTGTCCGATTGGCCATGACGTGGAATGAGAACAGAAAGCCCTTGTGGGCCATTTTTTCCGGGTAGAATGGATATAAGCTAATACACAAAGGATTAGACTGGCCAATTACACAACGGCCAAAGGGTGACCTCCTTTGCCCTTGAGTAAAAAAAAAACGAGTGTGGGATATAAAAAAAGAAGGCGATCGGACACTCCGTCGACAAAGACTAAACAACCACGAAAGCGCCCAAGACTGCAGCAGCGACACCCACAACCAAGCCACCAGCGGTGATCTTGAGGCCGAGGGCACTCCCAGTCTTGCCCAATGGGCTGGAGGAAGAAGAGCCCGAAGAGCCGGTAGAGCCAGTGCTGGTGGAACCAGCTGCAGCGGTAGTAGCGGTGCTACCGGATGAGCTTCCGGATCCAGAGCTCGAACCACCGCTCGTGCTACCGAGCTAAACGGTCGATCGAAGTGAGTAGGAATAGACTGGGAGAATGGAATGGAATTGGACACGTACGGAAAGTGAAGTGCCGCAAGCTTCGTTGTAGCTGGAGAGAGCAGACTGAGCAGACGATTCAACGCTTGGTTCGGCCTGGACGAGACAAGTCATGCAAGTCTGGAGCTCGCTCGAGATAGAGCTGGCACAGAGACAGCTCAAGCTAGTGTCACAGTTCGAGGACTGGAGGAGAAAAAAAAAATGAGGACGCGTGGGAGGGATCAACCAGCTGAGAAGACATACGCTCATGGTCGAAATGACCTGGCAGGGACTCTGGCACTGAGATGGCAGCTCCGAGGGATCGAAAGTCGTTTGACGGGAGACAAGTGCGTTAGACACGTCTCTGTTAGCATTATGCACTGTTAAGACGCGTTTACACCATCAGTTCATCGAAAGGAAGTCCAAGTACTGAAAAGATCGCACGGGTTCCGACAGCGGCGAGAGCGTGAAGGAGAGGAAGGGTTCCAACCATGGTTAAAGCTAATGAGAAGAGGTTCGCAAACGAGTGGAAGGTGTTAAGTTGGTGGTCGAAAAGCAAGAAGAAAAAAAAAAGCAGTTCAAGGCACACAGATTTAAGTGAAACCTACGCTCTCAAATCACGTGCACTACTACGACCCTTGCATTGAGGAGGGAAATTGCAGTCGTGATTGACAGCCATTGACAGAAGAAAAAAAGGAGCGGAAACTCTGGTCCCGCTTATTATATTATCCGGCGTTGTTGCTGCCCTCATATTGCAATCTTAGATAGACAGTCCATGGGCCTTGGCAGTGTGTAGCGCGAGGGTGAAGCTTGAAGGCAGACTACTTGTATGTATTTTGGTGAAACCTACTCGTTGCCAAGCTGAGACGACACGTTGGAGTTCCCCGGTCACTGACAGCCAAATGTGTCAGCGTGGCCGTTTCAATCATTGCGAAGATCCAATATCATCGAATGATGCCAAGAGATACTGCGACAGTCACACCGATGTTTGTTTATTACCTCCCGGAAATGTGCTTGTTTCTAATACCCAAATACTTATTGGCTGTGCAAGCTGCAGTGACGTCCCAGAACTATCACGCAGTGTGATCTTCCACGTAAGGAACGATCATCGAACGTGGTTCACCGGTTGGGGCGCACATACTCATGCGATATGTCAGAACGAATATCGGTGTAGCCCAGTATCACTTACTCGAATACTCACATTGCATTGAAAATAGCGAATTCTACCGCTGCCTGCCTGAAGAACTTCTTCGTCACCGTCGTTTTCATCACAATCCACATGTGTGATCAGGATTCAGGAGTGAGCACGCGTGAAGCGTCATCCAAAACGATATCTGGAGAACCCCCGCTTAGCGATGAGGGATGGATCATTTTCCAAGTAACACCAAAGGCATCATCCGGGAAGATAGTTTCGAGTTTGAGTAGTTCCTATGCACATGATCGGCAGACCGGTTTGAAGTTCCTGTTGTCCGTTGGATGATCTTCGTAATATTTACGGGCTTTCGACATTTCGGATTATACTTGGTCGTCGCGCGAACATTTCGACTCGGAAGGTGGTCCCGTTCCGACCACGATCGTATTACAGTGGGAAGGAACAAGTTTGAATGAAGACTGTACGTTGGTTGACTTGGTATAGACCCAACCATACCTACTTGTTTCAAGTACTGCATGAACTTCTCGAGACTCGACCCCTGCGGCTCCAAGGCCGGGCGCACTGTGCTCCACACAGTATTCAGGACCTACAAACGAGACAACATGTGAGTTGGGCTCATCATTCGGTAGCAGAAACACGCACCGATCAATTCACGTATGGAGCTTACGGGCATCGGCGCGTCAAGTCAAAAACGCACACATGTATGAAAGGGACTGGACCAGCAAGCCCCACCATGTCAAAGTAACCCAAGGTTAGTGAATTGACCACGTATACTTTACAGATCCCATGGAATTATGGGAACCATGTAGAAGGTAGCTTGAACCCCCCGCTCCGAGATTAGAATAGCGTTCAGGGTAACAGGCGCGTCCAGTGACGGTCTTGATGCATGGAGCAGTTGAATCTGGCAGCCTTGAAATTTACTGCACTCGTTGTCAGTTCCGTTGTAGAAACGTTCCCGCGCCAGAGTGGTCCATGTGTATCAGAGTCGGCGAGTTCAAAGACGAATGGATTGGTCAAGAACTCGGCTGCTGCGCATGTTGGATAGGCGCCCCTAAAGTGCTGCACTTTCCCAGCGACGACCATGTCTACCGGGGCCAACGTTGTCGACGCTGAGGACGCTGTCCCACCAAGCGAACAGCAACCCCTCCTCACATCTACAAAACCATCGCATTACACGGTCGTTGTCACGACCTCGCAAGATGACGAAATAGCGGAAGTTGCAGATGCTGCTGCTGCCGTGAAGCCGAGATCACTTCAGAAGACCATATTCCAAGCAGCTGTCGCACTTTGCGGAGTGTTCATCCTCATCCTTTTTGTCAAGGGATTCATCGATGCTGACGATGTGGAGGTATGGGGCATGAGTTCATGTTCCCCTACCTTTCCCTTATCCTGTGTCACACCACTATCACTCAGTTCGATCTAGGAGCTGCCCTCAAGAAAGCTCTTGGTGGTGGACTCAGCGGCGCTGCAGGTGAGAGGGAAGGTGACGCGCAGAAGCCACACCGCTAACTTCTCACCGAAACAGCCATGGTCCTCCAGGTGTTGACTCTGATGGTAGGTGCTCGAGAACGAAATAGTTCCAGGCAACGATTACATTCATCCAGCCCCTCCGAACAGTCATGAACTACCAATACCGCTACGGGACAACAACGACAGAAGCGATCAAAATCCTCAATGCAGATGGCGGATTTCCTCGTTTCTATCAGGGCCTCTTTGCGGCGCTCATCCAAGGGCCCGTCTCGCGATTCGGGGACACGGCCGCCAATGTGGGGATTCTTGCCTTACTGCAAAGCAACGTGTACATGAAGAATCTCCCTACTTTGATCAAGACTGTATTCGCGAGTGTTGCCGCTGCATGCTTTAGGATGATACTCACACCTGTGGATACGGTCAAGACAACTCTGCAGACGCAGGGTAGGGACGGATTAAAGCTACTCAGGGAAAGGGTAATCAAATTTGGTCTTGTATACTCAGTATTTCAAGTCAGCCATTCCTTTTAGGTGAAGAAGTACGGTATTGTCAGTCTTTGGTACGGCGCAGTTGCGACGGCGGCCGCTACCTTCGTTGGCCATTATCCCGTATGTGTCTCTGTACCGTCTACCGGCGAAGAGTAGATTCATCTACCGCCACCAGTGGTTTGGAACATACAACTATCTAGACGCCGTTCTTCCACTACCTGTTACTCTGATACAAAAGCTCTTTCGGTCTGCATTTATAGGCTTCGTCGCTTCGGTTGCTTCCGATAGCATTTCCAACTCGTTACGTGTCGTCAAGACGTACCGCCAGGTGAACGCGACACGTATCAGTTACATCGATGCCGCGCGGGCGGTCATAGCCGCGGATGGAATTCAGGGATTGCTCGGACGTGGTTTGAAGACGAGAATATTAGCCAACGGATTACAGGGATTGATGTTCTCGGTCCTATGGAAATTGTTCATGGATTTGTAAGTTCATCATCAGCCTCGAATCTGGTGTGGCCTTTGGAAGATTGCTGATGGCGTCTGACAGATGGAATGAGAAAACCAAGTAATCTTTTTAGAATTTGCTCTTACTCTCAGGCGGCCCATAAGTATCAGGGATGCGGATAGTATTGCTTCTTGGATTGTGTTCGGTTCAATCTTCTTAGGCATTACAACCCGGAATACCTGACATTATAGAATTGCACGTGAGAGGGAGTTAACTGGTGGTTGCGTGAGGAAACAGTTTGAAGAGGTCTTCCCGAGTCCCGGCTTAGTAAGCATCTGTAAAAAACCAAAAATTCTTGAAGCCATAACACAAACCACAAAATCAAAGCCAAACTACCACCAGGTTCCGTTCATTGGTGAGGTAACTGCGATTAACCTGTCATGTTAGCCAGGCCTTGGCCACGCCGGTGACGGAAGTGAAGGTGACCACAGGGTGGTGTTACCGATGATAGGAGCTTCTGGCCAGCCCGTCTTAACCCATTGGACATCACCGGTTGCTATGTTTTTAGACCATACCGGAGATGCTGGAGGGGGTACGTGGTAGGTTTGTCCCTTTATCCTTCACACGGCGAGGGTCCGGCCAGTAAGTCTACTGTGAGTTTTTGATTTGATGTCTGGATGTGCTTCACAGAATGTTTGTTGCGGATGTTCGACAGAAATGCTGGTAAGTTTTGCTAACACCCTCTGGCGTATTGCCCTCTTGCCCTCTTAAGGTAGGGTGGCAGACACGCTATGCAGCTGCAGCCCCTTCAGAGTCCCACTCTCTGGTAGACGTCACCATTACCTTCTGTGGCTGAGAGCGAGTAATCCGGATGTCCTAAGGGGCAAGGAATTCCTTTGGGTGGTATAGTGGCGTGTTACTAAAGGATGTCAAGCTTCTAAGTCTATGCAAAGTCTACCGTCGTTGTCCATATTGGTGCGCCATCACGTAGAGTGCACGTTCTCTTCCGCCACTCTCCCAATCATCCCAGCAGATGGCTAGGATGGCTGTATGTCTGCCCACCTTTCCCGGTTCTGGATCTCCTTCCCCTAACTGGGCCCCATTGCCAACTTTTCTTTCGTCGGCTGGCAAAGCCCTATCCCAACGCAGCGTGCCTTCCCTTTTGAATCCCATCCTTTCCGCAACTCGGATGGATTTCAAGTTTAGTGTGTTTGTCTGCCACTGCACTCTCCTTACTCCCAACCCAGGTGCATGAAGATGCGAAGGTCGGTTGAGTGCATATTGCAATAGGAGCCCGATAGCGTTGGTGGTAACATGCGTACGCTGGAAAGGTGGAAGAACCTTGATGAAACCTATCTCGGTCTTTAGATTGTTCGGGTCGGTGTTGAGGTAACCTATTACTCCTGCGAAGTCGGCTTGCGAAGGGGAAGGTGAGTCTGGGTGGCTGCGCGTCTTGTCGATGATGGCATAGAGAATGTTGCCCGGATTAGGACGGATACGGCCGTCGATGAGGGTTTCGACAAATTTGGTTGCGGACTCGTAAGGTCCATATGGAAGATACTGGTAGAGTTCAGGGTGGTTGACCGAGCCTTGGAAGAAAAGCTCGGCATGCGGGTCCGCCTACGTCGCCGGATCGTGGTGTCAGAGTACCGACGTTTGCCTTACAGTGAGACTCACTACGAACGGCACAAGTTTTACTCTATCATTTTGAAGTTCTCGGACCGGGAAGTGGAAGTTGATGTCATGTGGGTCCCCAACGACCATTGCGCTGTCCATGATGCCTGCGTACTTGACTAGCACTTGTGAAGAAAGCTACGGGAAAGAAGCCCATACTCTGTACAGGCGTCGCGGCTGCAAACGGTATGACTCATCCCGACACTCATCCGCTAAGCTTCTGATCCTAACACGACAACACTAGCAGAGTCAATCAGATTAGAATTGACAAAACCCTCGATGAGCCCTTCAACAGCCGTAGAGTTATAGAACCCATAGGGAAGAAAACGGAAAAACTTGAGATGGTTAACTGAGCCTTGAAAGAAGAGCTCGGCAGGAGGTGGTGGCTTTAAATAGGGAAACGTATCCTCAGCAACCTTGTACCCTGACTTTAATCTATCGTTCTCCACCATTAGTGAGATCCCAGAAAATCAGCCTGCGACATTGGGGCTCATCATAGTATTTGATTACGGCCAGTGGGGTGATTAGTATACCGGAGAATTCCACCACGAGTCAGCTTCCACCTCCCACTGCAAGAGGTGGAAATCCCTGTGCGTTCGACCGGAAGATGAAGCCATGCTGAAAATTTGGCCGACGTACTTTGTGATTTTAGAATCTCCGGAACCAATACGTCCTCGGATGTGTGTCTTACATAATCTGCTGTGGGCTTGCCCGATGACGAAAATTTCCAGCAGAATTTGTTGCAAGCTACTACCATCTTTCCCCATGGTTGCATCAACCCAGCGCTGTCTTGTGTCTCCGTGAACCATATACCTTCCTTGGGTATCCACTCCCAGTTTCCTGTCTCCTCGTCTGTGGCTTGATTACTGGTCGTAATTGGCAAGCTGGTAACGTGCTATTTAGCTTGCTCCGCCCGAACTGTCACCCCTCCCAATATCAAACTCGCACATCCAAACAGGTGGCGTTTGGGGATACAGTTGATTATCTCATAACGCATACGGTCGGGATGGGGAAAAGTCCATGCACTATGAGCACTATGCAGTAGCATGGAGTCACACAGTCCTGCAGCCCAACTCGGGCGGACGAAAACCTATTAGATTTATGCATTATGAGATAATCAACTATATCCCCGTTGCTGATTGAGGTGGCATGACTGAACTCGCGTGCAATTGGCATTCGAACAGTGTACCTTTGGAGGCTTGATGTTTGTCCAGTGGAGGTGCTTGTTGACTCGGCGCAGCTCTAAAAACCAGCACCGGTTCAACCAGGGCGCAAACTCAAAGACGTGAAGTTTGCGGAGGTGGTCGTTCGGTGGCTCATTCAAGATCCCCTCTCTGGGAAGCCAACACCGTCGACCCGAAACGAGTTGTTTCGGATCCGTTTACTCTCTTACTGTACCGTGGCGCAAAGCACGTTCGTTAATGTCTCTTTTTGCCGCGCTGCTCCCTTTTGGTGAGTTCTTTTCAAGTGCGTTCGTCCTCGAGGTGGGTGGTACAGTGGTAATGGCTTCCTTGGTTCTGGATCGGGAACGATTGTATCCTTGGATGCTCAGCCACGTCCTTCGTGAACTTATTTATTCGTATTGTTAGAATGTCAGCATTCCAGTCAATACCTGACAAGCACAGGTACGTTCCAAGGAGAGTTGTCCAGGGGAATCCTGCTGTCTCCTGGTTTTCCAGTGAAGGTGAAGGATTCGAGCTCGCAATCTCACTGTTGGGTGACGGGGACATCCAAACTTCATCCTGAACACTTGGCTTAGCCTCTTTTAAGGGAGAAGTCAATGTCTCCAAAGTTTATCGACAGCCGGCGTTTACAGTATTGGAAATCATTTTTGATACGCCCAGTGTTGGCAGACGTCACGCGTGGAGGGCTAGTCCATATCCATCACCCGGTGCCCAAGCCCTTGCATTACGAGCCTTCTCCCTCCCCCTTTAGCAACTTGCCCTCATCACTTTTGGGTCACTCGTACCATTTGTGATATGTATATTATTCTTATCTTACGACGCGCAACGGCTTGCATGAAATAGTCGTGCTCGTCACTGTAAAGTTCCTGGTCTTCCCACCTTATGGAGAATAAAGAGATGTACCATGCCCCAGTAGGACTCAACCAACGCTCGTGATGGCTTACATGATTGTTTGTTGTGGTGACGGTGTTCTTTGTCCAAAACGGCAATGACCGTGCAACGAGGTGCCCACCGGGTGACCGCAGTGGCTTCCTATACGTCAGAGTGTCACAGCCTGACCATGTCTATAAAATAGCCCCGAACCACGAGTTCCCATCTTCTCCAAACACATTCATTCAGGGCGCTCTGGGCACAAACTGAACTACGACAGGCGTTACTCGTATCACGATGGTAAGCCATCATACGCCGTTACACGGAACTTCAGTAGTTCTTGAACAGTCTCTACACACAGGGCAGCGTGTGTTCTGCGATAGGGAATGGAACGAATGCTATAATTGCAGCGATAGCGAACTTGCTCATGGCTATCGTTGGCGCCTTCACAGTGGTGAGTTGAGACCTAACTCTTGTCGCTGTCGTGCATGGTGGCTCAACGGTCTCTCTCCTCTCAGATCATCGTGACGGTATTTGATCTCATAGTCGACATACTTTGCTGCAGATGTGGTGGTCCACGGCGGAGGACGGGGAGAAGGACATATCGACAACAGCACCCCTATTATGGGTATGCGTACTGACGAGGGGATACCTCTTTTCCACGCCGATAAGCTCACACCGGGAAGATACGGTGTGTTGCCACTGATACCAGACTTCTTAATTATTCCCTTACTTAGAGTGTATTATGGGGCAATAAAGAGGTGTACATACTCGTTATTGCTTAGGTTGTGAGCTTGACGACATAATGTCTGGCTTCGTGAACTCAGTTTGTACTGGCATTCATGTATTACATCGCGACTCGCAAGTGCATCGACTACTTTCCGATCGAATACTAAAAATGCGTGTTTAGACTGCCATATAATGCGAGAAGGCTGCCGCTGCCATCCTAGCAAGAACGATTTAGCAGACATTACTCGCGTGATATATTGTATTACCTGCGATCGATCGCAAGTTTACAACATCTTACTTCTTCGAATCGATTAGGTATAGGACAGGAATTGAAATGGCAGAGCTAGAGCGTGTTACGACTCCAAATCATGCAAGTACTCGCACTCGAAGGGGTTCATGAAGTGAGCTTGCAAACGCGTGGTCACCGCCTGGCGTCCGGATTCGCACTGATTGAAGAAAATGCATCTTCCACGAGGCTTGTTCCATAGGATTCTCGAACTCGATACTCCAAAGATTCATATTACATACTTCAAATTGGGATGTGTGACTGTGGAGCGACCCAATGGAGAGCAGGAAAGTGATGGCCTCTGGTCTCCGGCGGAAGAGAAATGGTAGTCACTGACCGAGGAAACGGCGGGCATCTTAGTTTGGCAGGTTGATATGTACGGTTACTTGCAAGTCGCAGGTGTTGGTTACATACTTGGTAGTGCTGCAAGTAATCGGTGTCTCTGCATTTCTAGTCCACCAGAAAAACTTTGACTGTCCTAATGCATACTTCATGGCTGCATGCCATCACTGTTAGAACTTTAGGTAATAGTGTGTGAGCATTTTGCAATGGACTGAGGTATACATTATCGACGAGACTGGATTAGTGACCTGATGGCCCTGATTAACTGATTCATAGTCCTTCGGAGTCATCGTTATACATAAATGTGGGGCTACACTTCGGTGGTCAAGAGCCCTGGGCCCAGATACGCGCTCCTTCATCTTAAGGCTGCCTCTGAGATATTTGGTGCCTCACTGGTTAGTAACTTCGCTTTCACAACACTGACATGGATGAGTTTGGACTAACTGGCTGAGCAAAATATCCCCCTCTAGATGCAATGTTACTTGGCCATTAACCCATTTCTGTTGCCTTGCCACTGCAATTAGGTAAAAACCGGGCCAGGCCCTGAAGATGCATACGGAACAAGACACAGCTAGGTTCGCCCGTTAGGGGGGAATTTGCGGTGGAGGGGGGACGTCCGACCGTGCTTGCGGCGGTTACAAGACACTGAGTGTCTTCTGGGACGTTCTTACCCGTCGGCCCACCGTCTTACTTCTGTTCCACTGCTTTGGAACTTGCCTATAGGCTATGACGTGAATGATTCGAATCTCCGCGAATTCTCCGGCGTGCCCAAGCATCAGCTCTGCGTATGGCACCGCACGCTTCAGCGAAAGTGCCGTGGCAAATTGGAAGGTCTTTCTTGTCCCCTTACCTATTCCATTTTGCACCACTCCGTTACGGCGAATGTAGCGATCTCTGTGTAAGTTCATCTGTTTGATTGAGGTATTTGCGCTGACTATAGGGCGAGATATTTTTTTATACCTGCTTTTAGCATCTTGACACCTGCCACAGAGGTACCAAATAGGTCTGGAATCCTTCAGCCACGACTCACACTAGCCCATGAACTAACTAGTAAATTAATTTGAAAATCGCAGCTAGTGGGTCTTTCTCACCATCCTCTGGACCCTCTTATAGCGTCTGTTGTGGGCATTCCCTTGTACTGCTCCCTAATATTCTCCCGTCCAAGGTCTATCAGTAAGTCCTCCATTCTTGCCATGACATGCATACGCCCGACTTCGACGGTGAAACACTGTGATCAGGCAAGCCTAAGTGCATTGTCATCAACAACTATATTAGCGCTAACGCTAACGCTGTCCCATCTCCGCGTGGTGACTCACCCAGCAAGTTCTTCGCCAACCTCCACCGTCGTTGGGTTGACTATAGGATCTAGACAGCCTCTAAGCAAGGATTCCAATAGGGCTCAAGTTCTGGCTACGTGTCGCAGTGTGGGGCATCGCTCTTATGCTGTGGAAGAACCGATGATGGGTAGCCCTCGTGTCTTCGCTTCCATTCTCCAGAGCACACAGGTTGTGCGCCACGGCCTTTTGGCTGCCGTACCTCCCGCCATTACCCGGAGACGATTTTCATGCGGTCCATGAAAGTATTGAGAGGCCGTCGTTAGGGACATAGTCTCTCGTATGGACACCTCAGAGCATGGTAGCGTTGTTACCCAGACCAGCGTCACAGGTATGTATCATGTAGTCGTTTGTCGGTACCAGCATGCGGCCTTTGGAAAACCAGGCCGATGGGGATTATACTCATTGCTATCATCCGAGATGTGGAATCCAACCGATAGAGTCCGCCCACCGATACGCGTTACGCCCTCTTAGTCTGAATATTTGATCGAAACCACTTTCTTCCACACCTAAATGACACCAAGACGTACACGGGTTCTGTCGATGAGTATGGAAAAATGGCTCGCACAGAAAGTGTAGAACGTTCCGCAATAGAGTCGTTGACTCCATCGACCTTCCATGATGTTCTTGAGATCTGGAGAAGAAAGAGGGCGTGTATCAAACTCTGGGGAGGAAAATAAAGCTTAGGCTACTGCCTGTGCGCGAGCAGCCGCATCGCTTCTTGGCGTCGTGATACTTACACCTGGAGCGGTCTAGGTCGCAAGAGAAACGCTCATTAGTCGTGCGATGTGCCTCTCTCTATATGACGTGCAGCACGTGATAGGCAGATACGGAAACCATCGCAACCTGTGGGCCCTCTGAAATTTGTATCATGTGGAGTAACATACGAATTTGACACTCGGTAGTTGAGGGGTTTCTTGGGAGAAGTCTTTTGCGGGGAGCCATACATGGTGGCTTGTACCATTTCTTCCATGTGGTATCGGTACACACGAAAGCGCCCGCGCAGCGCTGGTGACTCTGCTTGCCCGCACCTCCAGCCACGACTCGCCAGATGTTACATACCGATACCCAGACAGAAGCAGCTGATTAGAAGAGGCGCAAAATTCAGACCTGGATCTCCGCCAAAATTGACTCGACTTGTTTTCATCCGCTTCCCGTCCCCATCGACCAAGCTTGGATGCCGTGCAGTCCAACGAAAACCGCTGATTAATAGAAGACAAATGCTGAGCAATAGAAATAGAGAAGCTTTCATCGGCAAATGGGAACGCTGCCACGAGCAGACCTCGCGTCGATCCATCTGCCAACGCAAATCTAGCTGTCAGTCAAAGTCCGTAAATTACTAAGGCCTACCACGCAAAGACCCGCTTATCGGCAAGCGAAAAAAGTAGCAGGTGGGTGAACTTTGGAGTCAGGTCAGACTGAGAACTGATCCGGACTTGATTAGGAGGTCGGTGATCAGCGCCATCAACATAAAATTCGGTCGACATCTTTATGCGCCTATTGCGTGCGCAAATATCCAACACTTTGATGGAGTACCGCGCCCAGCCGACAGGGAATTTGAACTTGCAAAGTGCGCAGTCTCTATAACTTGGTGCGTGGAAGTTCAATAGCCAGGGGTTCGGCCAACCTTCGGCTATCATATATCAATCGTACTCGCCACGTGAGCACGCACCCCCCAGCCTTACTAGCACGATCGCTACCCGGAGGCCTGTCCCCGGACCCTGGTCTTGTTGCACCATCCAGCTCATTTTCTCCCGTTTACTGTAACTCGACCAGAATCGTTCTATCGATTGGTGGCCTTTGGAAGGCTCATAAACATCGAGCTTTTCAGCACGATCGATTTGCCTCGCCAACCGTGAAGTAGACAGGGACCATTGGCCGGGAGGTGATCGCGACCGCACCACATCCTGAGGTTCACTTGCAAACGCTCTTAAAGGAACGAGAACTCGTTTAAGGTATCAATTTGTCGAGCTAAACGAGCGTGGTTGATGTCGGATTACTGACCGGAGATTCATCTCTCGCGTTGGGCTCATAATCGCCCAAATAGAAAGTCCGCCAGCTACACCCATAAACTTCCCAACGCCCACTCACGCCCTCCTCACTCCCAAACCAGATACTTGCATTGCCCTCCGCTTTGCGAACAGACTGACGACTCTCCGACGGATAACATCGACCTTCTCCGCCGCCGAACCCACTCGGGAGCCCACGATATATCAGATCATGTCATCTGGTGGCCCAGCACCGCACATATTCAAGTCTGACGTAGCAGCTGAAGCCGTAATAACCTTGGTTTTAATCGAAAATTCGCAGGAAATGGTCCCTGCTTGGGGCCATCTGCGAGGTCAGTACTTACCCACGCTCCTCGGCTCCATGAGGGCGGCAAACCCAGTCGTGCCCGTGCGTTCCTGCTTTCATCTCACAGTACTTTAGGCTTATCATGCATAGATACCAGTCCTCTGGTTGACGACTATGCCGGTTGGAGGCGATTCTACGTCTCAGTCTGCGCCGCCCAGACAGTATAACCAACTTCCGGACCTAAAATTCAGTTTCCAACCTGGAAACAGAGTCTCTGCTCGCATCATTAACCGCTCGATAGAGGTACGTTGGTCGGGTTTTCTCTCTTTCTTTTACTACCTAGGGTGTCGCTGACCGTCTGGACAGTTGATGCTAGAGGCTGCAGCACAATTCCCAAATGGACTCGTAGCATTCCACCTTATCATCGTTGCTGCCTCACCCCCGCTGGAGGGCACGTGGAGCACGTCCCCTACATTGCCTGCCCAAGTTGGCATGTCAGAATGGAATTTGATGGCGGAAAAACTCGCACAGGTAATACCTCACCCAACAGGAATGGAGCAGCGTGTTGAACCACTCTTCAGAATAGGATCTTTTGTCACATGGTTCTTTCTTCCTCCCAAAATATGGGGTCTTTGCAGCAACTTTTCTCAGCTAACGTAGGGCACCACTCAACTCGAGAGGTCGCACGTGTTCTCATCGTCAAACAGATGAAACTTCAAAACCATCAGCTCGTGAAGCCTTGGTTTACTCCAAACCCTAGTTACTCTTTTTACTTGGCTGCAAGTCGTCCTGCACGACTTCGACAAATGTCGGCTATCGTTCCAAGTGCAGAGCTGCCCACGCCGCCGGCGGATAAGGTATGTGAAACCCAAGCTTCTTTGCCATTCTGACGCTGGCGGACAGAACCCAACGTCCCCATCGCGACCACCGGTTCATCGCCACCAGACGTTCCCTCTGGAAGTCATGCGTTCTTCTCCGGAGGCGCCTCCCACACTTCAAGGTGCTGCCTCTCCGAGTCTAGTCAGCTCGCTGCAGAAAATACATGGCTTGAGTAGGAAGAAAGTATACGGCACTCAGACATCCAGACAGCCGTTTTGTCGTGAAGAACCCGTGCGAGCTAAATACAGACAAGCCCCGACGCCTTTGTCCATTCCCGCCGTTTCGGGGGACGAGTCAGGTTTGAATAAGGGCGGCGTCGGCAGGATGCGAAGTCCAGAAAGAGCTTCGAGTCCTTCTGATCCAATTTCTCCTGCCCGCCGGAGTCCGAGGCATCGCCGGGGGATATCGCCAACCGACATGAAATCCATTCCGACCACCTTAACAGTGCCTCTTTCCAATGCTCATGCTCCACCACCGGCGACATCTGTTCATCCAGAATCTTCGGCGTATATGTCTATGGCTTCCTCTTCATCCACTTTCCAGCCTGTACCAGTGGCATCGCATATGCGGGTCGACTGTCCAGGCTCGGGGTTTGTGTTGGCGACCCCTGAAACATGTGTCCCGTCCCAGCAACCTATTTCTTCCGCGTCATCATCCAATGCAATACCACGATACACGGACGCTGGCGACGCACCCTTCCTTTTCTCTCCCGAGCTCGAGGCTGCGACAGCCGCAAAGCTGCAAGCGGCTCTCCAGTGTTCATCGTTCGGTCAGCCTTCGTGTATGCCAGGTAACAACTACGTGGCAGAGGGAGTTTGTACGTCGGATTTTCTCCTCCTACAACGTGGCTCACTGATTCTCTTCTTATCTCACGCGAATGCGATTCATAATTATCATATTATGTGTGTCATCTCTACTCTTATGTGTGCAGACGGCAGCAATTTTCCACAACAGCATGTGTCATCAACAGCAGGCATAAATTATGCCGCGTGCTCTGCCCAACCGGTAGCCGGCGGGAACAGGGGGAACTCGCCTGCCATCCTCGGTGCTGGTGGCAGCTCGTTCAGTTCGCTGCAGGGTTGGGCCGGCTAAGCACGGCTAAAGTTTGTGACCACTACTAACCTGATTTCATCTCAGAGGCTATATTTACTCTTTCCCTCGGACCAAATGCGCATTTTGTTTCTTACCAGGACTTTTGTCTTTCTTCATTTGAAATCGCTCTTGGATTTGATTCATTGAACTTTTTGGGTGGGCGGGACACCGTGAATTTCACTTTTTCTTCCTTCTTCCTTCTCTTTCTTTCTCTCTTCGATTTCGTAGTGGTCATTATAGCATTCCTCGGTGCGGCGACACTCGGGTTGCTACGTATGTAGTTGCATTCCATCTGTTTGTCTACGCCATTCTCCTGTTACAGCCGGAAGTGTACGATAAGCGTTCTTGGAGTCTGTACTCGCGATCCGATATATCCATGTACTTTCTCTGTACCACACTATACTGTCTGATTCAGGTGTAGGGTCGTCGGACGCAGTACGACGAGACTGCGTCCGGCGTTATGTATATCTGCAGGGCCGGTTGCAATAAATGATACACGTGGAAACCGGAGAGCAGAGAAACAAAACATGTCTGTGTAATATATATGTAGTGATCATCGCGACTGCTCTGCATATATCTAAAACGATGCCGTTGGTGGTCAAAAGACGAGAATAATAATTTAGCAACGAGTAACGAACCTTGATCGTTTTATCTGCACCACCCGTGATAAGCCGTGTTCCAGTAACGTCGAAAGTCGAGCAAAACACGCCAGCTTCAGCTTCGAGTGAGCCTGGTTGAGGCACGTCGTCCAGATTTTGAAATGCGGTTCCGGTACCATAGTCCCAAAATGTAAGAGTGCCGTTATCGCCTTTTGTTTTGGAAGGAAAAAAAGGAATGTAAAAACCTGATCTTGCAAATAGACATTGTCAACTCACCTCCTGAAAACAATACACCGTCCGAATTCACGGAGAGGGTGTTGACGATCGCATTATGGCCGGAGAAGTTGAAAACGAAGGTCCCCTCGGGACATTTCCATTTTTTGATATTGTTGCCTCCGGCGGAACCAGATGCGAACGAGTATTCCGTCGGGTGAATTGCAAGCGCTCTGACCGATTTTTTGTGATGAGTCAGTGTGACCATCGTCTTCCCAGCAGCCAGATCCCATAATCTATATAAGTCATAAGTCAGAAGGTATGCTTACGTGCAATTCAATTGAAGGGACTGACCTAACGGTCGTATCCATACTGCCTGTGATGACCTGTGGATCGGATTCTTGGCACTTGACGTCGGCGACGGTAGCGGTGTGTCCCGTCAGTGCGTGTATTTGTGCTTTCGTACGCATATCCCACACGCGCGCTGAAGCGTCTCTTCCTGCTGTCACGAGGACATCCAGTGTAGGATGTAAGCTGAGAGAGTACACCCCGGAAAGATGTCCGTGATAGTGTCGGATGACCTTGTTAACTTCGAGGTCCCAGCACTTGACCATCTAGGGGAAGCACACGCATATTTAGTCTCAAGAAGAGGAGTTGTAGAGGCACAGCCTACCTTGTCCTCACCACACGAGAACAGGTAGGGATGGCGCGGGGACACGGCGAGTCCACGGACTGTAGAGATATGACCCGTCAACGACAGTTTGAGTTCTCCAGATGCCAAATCCCATATTTTGATGACGCGGTCTCCAGCGCCGGATGCAAACCACTTGTTCCCCGGTTCGACAGCTACACTGCGCACCCAACCCAAATGACCCGATATGACGCGCATCAACTTCCACTGCGGATGGAACTGTGGTTTTACGGTTCGTGTCGTCTTGTGTAACGTGAGGGCTTCTGACAGTTTGCTGGCCGTCACGAAGGTGGAGGGTTGTGCTTTTGGTGTGTTGTCGATGGCAGCGATCATCATAGAGGTTTCGCTCGATGCTGTCAAAGGGTTGGATGAGGACGAGTCTCCGCGGTCATTCATGAACGAGCTTACGACCGGCCGTGATGGCTTTTCGTTGTGGGGTGGGTCTTGCTGGGCCGACGGGGCCTTGTTGAGCTAGCAGTGCTGGTGGAAGTTCCTTGTAGTGCTTGTATTCGTCGTTTATCTTTACGGATAACCGCAGGCGTGCACTGGGGGATATATGCGTCCAGTAAGGAATGGCTGCAGTGAATCGCACACACCTCTGTTCCTCATCTTTGAGACCGTCGTCAGGACATGATGCAAATATGGCCTGGGTTCCCTGTACGCTCTGCCTCAGTAGAGGTTCCAGTGGTGGTAGCGTGCTTGCGAATGACATGCTT
This sequence comes from Pisolithus albus, assembly GCA_024613165.1. NCBI lineage: Eukaryota > Fungi > Basidiomycota > Agaricomycetes > Boletales > Pisolithaceae > Pisolithus > Pisolithus albus. Next base: position 547,834 of record JANFAB010000016.1, on the reverse strand, counting down.
GTGCTTGCGTCGAGCAACTTGGCACCGTGGGGTGGGCAGGATGTTTGTACATGTTTGGTTTAGTACCAAAAAGGGATCGAGTCACTCTCAGCGTCGTCGTCGTTCGTCTCAACTTGGATTGGAGGGCTGACTATCAGTGAGTTGATAGATCTGAGTCGGACACTGTCATCGTCGTCGTCGTCGTCATCGTTGGTAGTAGCAGTAGAGAGACTCTGCGCGTGTCCGTGAGCCATGTCTGATGTCGTTGAGCTCAAAAAGCTTGTAAAGGATCTCCAAAACGTCGCCACCAACGAGGTACGTTCCACCGGGTCGACTTAGTGTTTTTTTTCCGTTTGTTCTCGTGCTCACTGACGTCGTGCGATTTGTAACAGGAAAAAGTGTCCATTCTGCAGATTCTCAAGAAAAACTTTCAAGTCAACGAAGCAATTCTAAGGGTGGGTATTTCACTTTCGTCCGTTCACCACTTTGGCGCCCAGCTGATTGACAGCGGATGGACAGGAGAGTAGAGCTGGTCTCGCTGTCGGCAAGCTCAGAACTCACGACGCCAAGGAGGTATCTGAGCTCGCAAAAGAAATCGTCAAGAAATGGAAAAACGAGGTCGAACGAGCAAAAGGCGGGTCTGGTAGTAAGACGACCGCCAATGCCAAGTCGACAGCAGGTGCGCGTTCGCGTTTTGTCATCGTACGTTGCTGACCGCACGGCCCATATTGTGATAGCATCTCGCAAGGCTGTTGCATCTACTACCACCCCAGGGAGTGGGAGTGTGACGCCTGCATCGAATGGCAAGTCCGAGGTGAGGACTGCCAAGAGCGACGGCGTCAAGATTTCCGTCTCAGGAGACATCACGCGGGATAAGTGTATCGAACTTATCTACGACGGTCTGGCGTGCGATTCTGCTGCTCGTAGGCTTTTCACTCCTCTTCTCTGTCGTCACTGATGCAAACGAGCACAGCAACTGACCTCATCCTCAGCCGTGCAAAAGGGGTCGAACAAGCTGTGTTCGCCCAATTCGGAAGTGGCAAAGAGTACAAGGGCAAGGTCCGATCTCTGTTTGTCAATCTCAAAGACAAAGGCAACCCAAATCTCCGTGAAAGCGTCGTGAGCGGGGAGTTGTCCCCGGAAAAGTTCAGCAAGATGACCAGCGAGGTGACGTCATACCCGCTTCCCTTATCATCGACGTATTGCTCATCCTCCCACCAGGAAATGATGTCGGAGGAGAGGCGCGCGGCCGATCAGAAGATTAAAGAAGAAAACTTATTCAAGTCCCTCGGTGCGGGAGCACAAGAGGCGGAAACCGAAGGTTTCCAGTGTGGCCGCTGCAAACAGGCGAGGTTCAATACTCGTCGCACGCCTCACACCTCTGACATTGCCATCGTAGCGCAAGTGCCGTTACCGTCAAGCACAGACAAGGAGCGCTGACGAGCCGATGACGGTGAGTACACCTATTCCTCAGCGCTTTCGAGGCTGACCATGACATGTACAACGCGAAAAAGACGTTCGTCACGTAAGTTGTTCGCTGTCTCGTCATGGACGCCCTTTCTGACGTTCGTTTCTTTCCAGATGCGTCAACTGTGGTCATAAGTCAGTATTTCTCGCAGCTTGCCATGTATACGTCTGACCGCGTTGTCCAGATGGAAGTTCTCTTAGACAAAATCACCTGGCATTCCTCGTGCAAGTATCGTATGTTTCGCGTTCCTTTTAATTCCGTGTACGTCTCGTTTATCGTAGTATACCCACCACCACACTGGGACTTTCTTCATGCACTCTGAGATATTTGCCTGTCTGATCGTGGGAAAGGCGCGGTGCAGCCACACGTGCACGCGTTTCTTTCACGCGTCCGAGTCCGGTCATTTGTGAGTCTGCGTGACTTGCCCAGCGCTCGTTTTACTATTCTACATACTTTCTTGGTAAATTATCGATGGCGGAGGAGAGCGAAGATGTCAAGCCAAAGCTGAACCTCGTCGTCAACTACGAAGGCACTCGTCAGTACATTCCACCACTGTTCTCGTCGAGCAATAAGACCGTGTGTGTCTAATACTCAGCTTTGGAGACGAGCAGACATCACGGTCAAAGTGAAACCGAACATGCCACTCAAAAAAATATTCGACGCCGCGGAGGTGTGTGTGTTTCGCGTGGACGGATTCGTGTGTGTGTATAACTCGCGCTCATTCACATGTTTTGCGATTTTGGTTTGGGCAGAAACGCTTTGGAAAGGATCCAGGTGAGTGGCGTATGTCATCTCGTACGATCGTCCTCGATCGGTAACCGTTTAGGAACCTTCAAATTCGTCTTCGAGGGAAACCGATTGAATCCTGCAGAGACACCTGCCTCGGTGAGTTTCGCTGTGTACCCCATCTGAAGCCACCGTACTCACCGCGAGGACACAGACAGGCATGGAGGATGGTGATATGATCGATGCGGTGCTAGAGCAGGCAAGTTGTGTCATCAACTTCGCGTACCACGAGAAGGGGCTGATGCGGTTCTTGTCTATTAGCTCGGCGGTGGTGCTTGCTAGCTCGGAGTGCTGCGTCCGTGCACACGAGGTCGTGGATTGGTAGTAGTAGGTTGTGGGGGTGTCTATATCACTGCATATTTCTTGTTTCTACTTGTATCGAATGGCATTCGCGTCCTCAGGGGCTCGCTCTCCAGATCACGTGTCAGTACTAGTAGTGCACTAGCGAGGCATGCCAGTCAGTGCTTGTCGTCATCGTATGATGGTCAGCTCGTACAAGCGCCAACTTCTGGGATGGCTAAGTTATGCGTTTGCAAGGTGAATTGTCACTCTAGCTACCCATGAACAAGCTCATGTTCTCCGCAGCGAAGTATTCGTCATCGTTTCTTTGACGCTGTTCCTGCCTATTTGCTTGGAACAATTCGCGAGTGACAACGGCTACTTGAGACCGGACTACGTCCAGCCGTGTTCGTCCCCGTCAGAGAGCGGTGCTTCGTATGTGGCTGAGAGATGTGCGGTCAGGATTGGGTGGGTGTGGATCGACACCGCTAGCTTCAGGTAACCCTCAGTCTTCGAGCTTTCGGTGTCCCAGAGATTGATTTCGTTCTGCAGTCTATATGTTTATTCTGTCTCTGTCGCCTTGCAGGCTTTGACGGTCATTTCAATGGGTAGCATTGCAGACAGACGTATGTCATCGTCCTTATGCTTCGTCGCTCAGTCTCCGTACTTACCGGACACCAAGCGACATGCCGGAAACCACTCCTGCTCACCTTCGCTTTCATTGGAGCATTCTCAGCAATTCTCTTTCTCTTCCTCCCGTCGTCGTCACCACTGTGGTTTCTATGTGCCCTATTTGCAGTCATGGCAAACGTAGGCTTTGGAGCTTCAATTGTCGCTATGAACGCCTATCTCCCATCCCTCGCGAATGCTTCCCCCGAGGTCGTTCAAGCACGTATACAACTCGGAGACTTGGATACCTCGTCGGAGACCATACTTGAGTCGGCCGAGGTTGATGACGAACAGCCTCCATTGTCGAGTCAGGATTCTGTATCTGCCCCCCTATTGGGTATATCGACACCTTCAAAGCTCGACGAGAATGCGTTCAATGCAACGGTTTCCAGGGCTACCTCTCGCATATCTTCCTTGGGAATCGCATCGGGCTACGGTGCCGGCATAATCCTCCTACTTCTCGCACTGATACCCGTCACGAAGCTTCGTGGCTCAACGTTCTCTCTTCGTCTGGCGATTGGGCTCAGCGGAGCCTGGTGGGCCATCTTTTCGATACCTGCAGCTATATGGTTGCCCAATGGAACGCCGGACGTCGTCTCCTCAAATGATCCTGCGGCTGGAAAGGCAAGGGACAAGTGGACTCTGTGGTCTGAGATCGTCGCAGCTTGGAAGAGATTGGGCATGATGCTGCGGTGGAACCAAATCAAACAGCTCCAACATACATTCAGGTATCTTGCCGCATGGTTCCTGCTTTCCGATGGTAAGTCCGTTTCTTCCTGGGCAACGTGTGATCGTCATGTCAACGACCTTACGACCTTCATTTTGAAATAGGGTTCACGACGATCACGTCGACAGCTGTCCTGTTCGCAAAAACGACCCTACACATGGAGCCTTCTTGGTTGGTGCTCATTGGTGCCATCACACCTGCGATGGGAATCACCGGCTCACTCGTATTCCCGTATCTCCAACGCAAACTTTCTTGGTCTAATCTCAAGGTCGTCGTTATCCTTGTGATCATGGTTTCGTGTATACCCGCGTATGGATGTTTGGGGTTCCTTCCGTTTGTGAAGGGCTTACCCTTTGGAGGGCTCACGACGCCTGGGGAGATGTTCGGGCTAGCGATTTATTTTGGTGCGTCTGTACATCTTTTTCTGAGTGACGGGGTTGAACCTCTTTTGGCGTGCGGTTAACTAGGTTTTGCGTACGGTGCATTCCAGAGTTACGCAAGAGCTTGCTATGCCGAGCTCATTCCCCCAGGAGAAGAAGCGCGATGGTATGGTCTGTTTTCGATCACGGACAAGGTACATTTCTCTTAACTTTTCGCTTCACAAAACATAACTGACTTGTTTCCCTTGCATAGTCGAGCTCTTTCGTTGGTCCCCTCATCGTAGGGCTCATCGCAGACGCAACAGGCAACATCCGCTACGCGTTCTTTTTCCTCGTGTTTATGGTTTGGCTTGCAGTACCCGTACTTCTCAGCGTTGATCTAGAGCGAGGTCGGGAAGACGCACGCAACTGCCGTATACACCAGAATCTCTGCGAGGCCGCTTCGAGCGACTCGTAGTTTGGCCTTACATACACGCCTATAATGGAAGGGTCATTGGATGGGACATGTTCTAGTATAATTTAGCTGCAATCCACTGTTTGAACCAGTATGATACGACACTTGATTGTGAAGAAGTGCAACGACATGATGAATGGATATCACAACTCTTTCTTGATGTGTACCTCTTTTCTAGCGCGGAAGCCCTCCATCGCCTTCAACCGTTCCGTAAGGGTTGGATGTGAATGGTGGTATGCCGAATAACTGTGATGAAGAGAATTGTATACCGGTTATTCTCGTCCGATTTTAATAAAATTAGAAAATGAAGATACACGTACAGCCAGTCTACCCAAACAGTCGAGAGATTCTTGACATGCAGGGCGATAAGGGCACGACCGAGCCTGTCGCCCATATCCGTCATCTCGGGATCTTTGAGTCGGTCTTGCAAATCGCAGGCGAACCGGTCGGCTTCCCATTCGAAGTGGCGAGATATGAAGTTGATGCCGATGCCTACGAAAGCTTCGAGAGGCGTCAAGATCATCTTTGTAGGGTTTGGGAAGATGGTTGGGAGAAATAGACGGTAAGTCGTGCGGTAGATAGGTAGGAGAGAAAAGAGGCTTACCTGGAAGAGCAGGAACGCAACGATCGTAGGCGGATGCGCAGCTACCTTGTCTGGGAAATCGAATGAGCGAAGAAACTGTGGCGAGTGGAGGAACGCAGGGAATAGTGCAAGGATGGTGAAGATGTGGACTTGAGATATGCACAGGAGCTTTGTGGGATGCATGTGATACCAGTGTCCGAGTTCATGGGCTAAACAGGAAGGTATTAGTGGGCTGTACGTCTTACACCGATTTACGGACCTAAAACAGCCTCTACCTCCGCAGGCTTGCTTTCTTTGATGAGGGTATCAAAGATGACGATGTGCTTGCTCTATGGGTATCATATATAGATGACATCTCGCTAAAGGTTTCGTGCACACCAAATATCTGAAATACGCACCCATGGAAGACCAAAGAAGTAGGCGTTACTGTGCGAACTGCGCTTCGAGCCGTCTATTTCATACAGGTGTTTCAGTGGGAACTTGAGTTTGCTGGCCAAAGCCTCTGTGCGCTTGCGAAGCTCCCCATCCGGAAGAGGGGAGAGTTTGTTGAATAAAGGTTGAATCAAGGTCGGGTAGATGATGACCATAGTGATTTGGAAGAACAACCTGGTCCGCGCATCGTTTGAACGATACGTGACAGTGGAGTGAAAACGACTCACAAAAACGCCATCAGCCACGGCACGAAACGGTCGCCAGCCCACTTGAACACATAGAGAAAAGCAGAAAGGAATGGCCCTCCGATGACGAATGCCAGTATCCAGCTCTTCAATAGGTCGCTTACGAAGAGCGACGGAGTGGTCTTGTTGAACCCATGTTTCTCCTCAAGAACGAAAGTGGCATATACGGAGATGGGAATGCTGGGTATAGAAGACGCGAGGAACAATATGGCAGAGAACGCGAGGGATTGAGTGATCTGCGGGTATCAATCTTTGGGTCAACCACAATGATCACGATCATCAAAGTGATTTCCTCACCTCGTATTCACTACTGTAACCAAAGTATCCTATGATTTCTCCTGCGGAGTCCCATGCCCACGCGTAGAACCCGATGTGTATCAACGTGGAGTCGAGAATTTGTTTCAGCAGACCAGTGACAAGTGAGAATTTGGCCTTGTCCTTCCCATAGTTCTGCGACTTGCGAAACACCTCTTCGTCAAAATACTTCTCTAACTCTTTCGGGGGGGATGTCTTCGAGTAGAGCGGGTACTGACGAATTCTGAAGTAGTGTTAGCTCTTCCGTTCGACTGTGACCTTACGCATTGAATGAAGGTCGATCACGTACAGGAGGTACGATTCAAAAAGCGTGACAATCCAGGAGGAGAACTGAACGAAAGATTTCCAGTCAACTGAGTCGGTTGCAACGAAGGACAGCTTCAGTTGCAAAGCAGCCCATCCTGAATGCAAGAGGTCCATGTTTGTGCTGTGTACTTAGCTGCCCTTGCTCAACCGCCCCCCGACATGTCACGTGATGGACCGGCGGCTTTCCGATAACGGAAGGTCGTTTAGTCAACAAGTGTACTGCCATCACCATGCCACTCACAATTGCAGATGGCAACAATGGTGACTAGTAACTCCCAGTGAAAATCAGACATATGCTGAGTGACATAGATATCGCGCAGAGGGATAAAGGGGCAAGGGACTTAGGCTGAGCACTTGCCTTATAGTTCAGTTGAGTCTTGGACTTGAGGAGTAGTAGGACGAAGTAGTTGTGAGAGAAGTAACTCGTTGAGCTGCTACAGAGTATGGGCAGAGCCCAGTGGTATATATACATCTCAGGTGCGCACAGACCAGGTGTGCTGTCACCGTACAGTAAACTACTATATTTGTAAGTAAGAGGACCTTCCATATAGGTACGACTCTGTCTTTCTACTAGGAACGTGTTATCCGGTAATCCGGTACAAGAGAACACCGTAGAATGTAATAGAACGTTGTGGAACTGTCAACGTCACATGATCGGCTTAGACATAGCCGTATAGCCATAGAGTTTCACATGATATGTTCAACACTCCCCCTCGCTCTAATTCGGGTTGGTTACCAATCCTAATGACGAGCGATTTTCTTCAAACTTCTGTCATGTTAGACTTTTGGTTAACCCATCAGCACGTTGGCGATTGGTATTAACATATTCTATGGCAAATAACCCTTCTTCGACACATTCATGAACAAAGTGCCATTGAATGTCAATATGTTTTGAACGACCATCGGAAACTGGATTTTCAGCTATAAAGCGAGCACCCATGTTGTCACAGTAGAGGATGGTTTTATCCATTTTGAACGACAATTCTTCGAAGAGCATATCAAGCCATTTAATTTGCCTGGCAGCATCGCACATCGCCATATATTCTGCTTCAGTAGAAGATAGAGCGATTGTTTTCTGTTTTTGGGATCTCCACGAAATAAGGGAGTTGCCATAGTACATGGCAAAGCCAGTTGTTGAGTGACGAGTATCCTTATTTGATGCCCAATCAGCGTCAGCAAAGCCGTAGATTCGCGCTTCATTTCCATGATAATGTAAGCACAAGTTCGGAGTGGATGCCACATAACGAACGATATGAAGTGCTTGTTTGAAGTGTAGATCGGTAGGATTAGACATATACTGAGACATTCGGATAACCGAATATGCTATGTCTGGTCTGGTTCCCAGAGCCATATAAAGCAGAGATCCTATAACCGATTGAAACCTGGAACGAAGTTGCGAAGAGGCTTGATATTTTTCTGGAGCTTTCTCGGGTTGATAACCCGAAGGTAAAGGTGTGCGAACCGAAGTTGCATGCTCCATATTGAAACACTTTATGACCTTTTGGACATATGGGATTTGGTGTAACCAAAGTTCTCGAGATTTGCGGTTACGAGATATCTGGATACCAAGATATTCTTTCACTTCACCAAGATCTCTAGATTCCCATTTCTTCATGAACTCATCTTTCTTTTTCTTCAAAAGATTTTTGTGTGACCCGAGGAAAAGTCCATCGTCCACATAAACCAAGAAGATAACAATGCCAGCTTTAGATTGATAAATGTAAACTCCGGCATCAACTTTGGATCGCAGGAAACCCATGCATAAAAGTGATTGGTGTAACTCTTTGTTCCATGAGAGTGCTGCTTGCTTCAATCCGTAGAGAGCGCGCAACAACCGATAGACTTTGTGCTCTTGACCTTTGACCTTAAATCCTTCCGGTTGTTCCATATAAATTTCCTCATCTAGCTTGCCATAAAGGAAGGCGGTTTTAACATCTAGTGCTTCCATTTCCCAGTTATGCTGCGCTGCATGAGCTAGTAGGATTCGCTCTGTTTCAAATCGTGCGACTGGAGAAAAGGTATCTTCAAAGTCAATTCCATACTCTTGAGTAAAGCCCTTGGCTACCAGACGGGCTTTGTGACGACCATCGCTCTTAATAGCATAAACCCATCTTGATTTAACCAGTTTGCGACCTGGAGGAGGATCCACTAGTGTCCATACTTTTCTTTCTTCAATTGATTTTAATTCATCCTTCATCGCGTCAAACCACTTTTTCTGGTCTTCCTTAGGAAGTCGCATAACATCCTTAAAATGTTCCGGAGCTGTTCTAACACGCGCAGCTAGAATAGTTACGAAGCTCATTTCAGCATCACGATATGCTTCGTCTATAGCTTCCGGATGACGCGAAGGTCCAGCCTCTTGTTCTCGAAGGAGAGGAGAAGGTGGACGAGCTTCCTCTGCTCTAATCCTTTCCTGTTCTGTCCTTTCTGAACGCATACGTTCTGAAGGTAACTCCTCAAATCTCCTTTCCTCTATAAGCTCTCGTACACCCTGAATGTTACGAGATTGATCCTGGAGTAACTGATGAAGACGATCTCGATTTTCACGAATCTCCCTTTCAACCTCAGCAGGATTGCGACGGTTACTGTACACATTATCTGGTCTGAGAGGAGGTCGAGTTTGTCTTCCGGATCTTCTTGGAGGTGGATCAGGTGAAACATCTTTTCTCTGTGAAGGATGTGTCCAATCACGTGGTCTTTTTCTCCCAGGTTGCTGTATAGGAGGTGATGGACGTCGATTGGTACGAGGAATTGTCCCTGGTGGCGGATGACGAGGTTGTTCATCGTCCTGGTTTCCATTGCCATTCCTCGGTGGGTTTTGTTGTTGTGGGCTATGTGGTCGAGATTGGGGTCTCTCGTCCCTGGGCAGATCAGGCCCATTATCCATCCCGAAGTCTACGTCATCGGGTAGGTCATCTGGTGTTTGGTTTGTCACAGGAATTAGGTCTGAGTCATCGGATTTCTTGTCCTTATCCTTATCCGTGCTACAAAAGGGAAAAACATCTTCGACAAATTTTGCAGTGTGAGCGATTACTACTTTCTGGCCATGCAAGAAGCGATAGCCTTTGGTATTCGCTTCATAACCCAAGAAAACCATTTCCTGAGCATGAGGATCCAGTTTATCTTTCCGTTGATCTTTGGGAATCCAAACGTAGGCTAAACATCCAAAGACTCGGAAATATGATATGTCGGGTATCTTGCCTAAGAACAGTTCAACTGGAGTCTTCCATTGGATACGTCGCAGTGGAGTGCGATTATAGACGTGTAAAGCACAGTCAAACGCAAAATTCCAGAACCGTTTTGGTACGCAGGCATGATGGCAAATAGATCCAGCTTTCTCAAGTATAGTGCGGTTAAACCTTTCAGCGCATCCATTTTGTTGAGGTTGGTCAGCGATAGACAGTTCATGTGTAATACCCTTGGAGTTGAGGAGCGCTCTGAAAGCATGTCCCATAAACTCTCCCCCTCGATCCGAACGGAAAGTCTTCAACATACAACCACAATGCCATTCAACGTTGGTAACCCAATCAGTGAATTTGGCCAGGGTGTCGGACTTGTTTCGGAGATACAGGCAGAAGCCCATAGAGGAGTAGTCATCCAAAAGGGTGAATACATATTTACTGCGGTAATAGGATTCCACAGGTAATTCTAGAAGATCGCCATGAACCAATTCAAGCGGTTTAGAAGCTCGCTTGGCGGACGGATGAAATGGATCAGAAGCCAATTTGCCTTGGGCACAACCACGACAAGTTTCAAGAGGTTTCGCGATTAGCTCAGCAGGAAACCCTTGTAAGTGACGCTTGCAATTTTTAAGTACAGATACGCCCGGATGTCCGAGGCGATTATGCCAAAGAATGTATTTGTCCACTGTGATATTCCCTAGGTCTACGGTTTTGGCGCTGGAGGAATGGACAGGTACTCCATAGAACCAGTGCAACCGCGATGTAGACAAGCATTTCGCCTTGAGAACAACGTGACCATCGGGAGCACAGATCACCTCATTGTGTTTCGTTGCTCGAGAGGTCATTCCTTCTCGGAGCAGTTGATTTCGTGAGCATAGGCGTTTAGAAAAGTCTCCATGATGAACCGAATGGAGTGTCAGGTAATTCCTGTTTTCTAGTTTTAGGACAACAGTCCCTTTTCCATAAATTTTAACAGGTTTAGTTCCAGCCGTGTTGGCGAACTCTGGATATGCTAAGGCCTTATAAGTTAGGAAATCTTCGCGATAAGGAGTGACGTGGTCAGAGCAACCACTGTCTAACATCCACATACAGTTCTTGGAAATAAGGTTAGTGGTGATGTTGGTTTCCAACTCACAAGGATACAAGTCAAAGCAGTCATCATTGTAGTAAACATCAGCAGCACCACATACGGTTAAGTCGTCATCATCATGAGGGAAATTTACGAGAGGTAAGGAAGGCGGAGGATATCTATGCTTGGATACCGAAGCATGAAAGTCCTGTAAGGAAACCTTTACTCGAGATACTCGACGCCTAGACTTCTTAGGTGGTCCACCACCTGGTAAAAACAACCTCTCTCCCTCATCATCTGCACCCAATGATCCGGAAACCGGAATGGTATCGTCGGATCTATCAGGGTTAGGACCGGAGTCGGGAATCCTCGGATCATATCTGTTTTCTGATTCAACAGATGTCCATCTCGTTGAGGTCCCCTCCAAAACTCCCACTCGATTCGGTGCGGGAAAACCCTGCTGTATCCGAATACGAGTTCCTGTTCCTAAACGACAAAGGCAGATGGAGCAATTGCAGATTTTAGTGGTGTCCTTGTCCAACAGCTTAGCAACATACTCAACTTGTTCCTCAGTGACTGGAACAGGAGTCGTGTCTTGATCAAATTCCTCAAAACGGGAGGCGTCATCAATATTCACATTATTCATCTCGAGGGCATATGACTCATGGCCCTCTTGCTCGTAATATTGATAATTAGCTTCCTCATCGGAAGCATTGTTGTTGTAAACCTGGGATTCCTCAGGTTCAGCGTTATTAAAGTCGACGGCATTAAAACGGCCATGACCACGACCACGACGAGCACGAGAACGACTTTTGCCTTTGTTTTGAGACGATTGCTGTTGCTGTTGCTGTTGCGGGGGTGCTCCCCCTCGAGACGGACCACCACGTCCTCTGAATGATGAACGACCACGACTAGGGTACGGCGTCCCTTGTCAGTTTATGTGTTGTTCCGTGGGATGGTTACCACGACACTTACGGCAGCGGGGAGGCTTGCTCAACCGCGCTACTAGTGGCTGCGAAGATGAAGCTTCTATTCTGGATTCCAGTTTAGGAAGTGACGACTGTCCGGTTCGATGTGATGAAAGTTCCTTGAGACGAGTAGTGACCATAGCGATCTTAAGATCTTTGGTTTCGACGGATGATAATATATTTACGGGGCCCTGTCCCCATCGATCGGTAAACGCCCCACACAGGAGCATACACTGCACTGGCTCGGATAAGGTTAAGTTCTGAGTCGCAAGTGATCCAAGGATCATGTTGAACTCCGCAAGCTTAGATCCGAGGTCATCCGTCGGATTAATGCGGATCTTGATTAACCTCATAAAGTCCGTGTAAGCGGATACCGCCGACGGAGAGCCATACTGTTTTTCAAGATAGTCCCACATCTTGTGTGCAGTGTCTAGGGCATCCATAGAAACCGCGATGACTGGATCGCAATAGAGGAGAATGGTTCCCATTCCTCGTTGGTCTTTCGTCTCCCAAGCTGCTATTGCCTCAGGAGGGGCAACCGGCTTTGTAATCGAACCTTTTACGACTCCCCAGACGCCAAGAGTCATAAAGTATCCTTTAATTAAAGCTTTCCAAGAAGGGTAGTTTGAGCCGTTAAGGCATGGGATGTTCTTAGAAGTAGAAGATTCCTTTTGTTCGGCCATTTCTGCTAGAAGTGTTCTAGCGTCAGCATAAAGTCCAGAACCTGATCAGGTAGGTCTATGGCAATAAGCGGTGTCCGCTTTGTTCGTTTCTTTTTCGTCTTTTTAGGGTATAATGGAATGTCGTTTCCCTTTTTCGTATAGCGTCGATGTGAGAATGTTAAAGCTTCTAACTCCTCGAAGTGAAGCTCCGGAAAGTAGTGGTATGCGATCAAGGAGGGTTTTACCAGATCTAGGAGCGATTCCGATGGTTTCCCATCCATATCAAGCCCCTCGTGGACACCACATTGATAAGGTAAGAACAACTGGCGCAAGCCAGACTCCTTTGACATTTGGATCGCAAACAAATTGATAGTCTTCAAAGTACTAGTTTCCGGGTAACATTCTGTACCGTAGCCAGCATAACCATAGTAATCATTTCCGGGAAGCAGATAATTGCTTAGCAGTACGGTTTGCATGTATTGCTCTACGACGCCGCGCATAAATTCCTCTGTTACGCCTAGGAGGGACATCCTTTCCAAAACCTTTTTCGCACTCCCATTCCAAATCCTTGAGAATCGTTTCTGTAGAGGCCCATAAGACCCAGTGTTTATCTCCGCTATTAGATCTCCACTCGAGACGCTGTAGAGATTTGTTATATCTGTTGAACGAGTCCAGATATCCACTGAACGCTCGACTCGTGTACTGTCTCCAGCGTAATAGGACCAAGGGATCAACTTCGACACGACCATCCCGGTGAGTTGTTCGGAAGATGGCCGGGACGTGCTCGATTCGGACTGAGTCGGAATTCCAAACTCGTCGGAAACAGCTTTCCAAATAGAGGTTCCAAACCCGAAGAGACGGGATGAATCCATGGAACTTTCCGAAATCGAAGAGGGGGTGTGCACGTCCTTTGAAGTAAAAATACGTGTCGTTAGTGATCGTGAAGGCTGGGACGGTTTCGAGGGCAGGATCTTCATGAGTGAAGGAAGGGATGTCTGCACCGTTAAAGTGAGCAATCGCATGTGAAGAAGAAGCGGAGTGGATTTTGGGAACGGTATTAATGAAATAGCCATGATAAGAAAGATTGAGCGTGGCCCAGGATAGCGGTTCCTCATAAATGAGTAGGGAACAGTCGCTGTCACGTAAGTCGACCTGGATAGACTCCCATGCTGCTTGAATGGCTAAGGTGGGAACGAGGTGAAGAGGCGACGGAGCTTTTACGAAATGGGAACAACTAGAACCATTTGTGGCATTTCTCCAATCTTGGCATTTGTCAACATAGAGTCGGTCCGTATATTCGATACAAAATTCGATATACTTGGCATGTGAATGCTCCTCCGTCGTACTCACCTTCTCGAGAGCAAGAGCGGTCTCACGCTCTGCTGCGATCGGGAAGGGTCGGGAGTGCTCCACGTAGCATGGCAAGACATGATTCCTGTTGATGACGAGCGACATCTGTAACGACAGGAGTGCTATCAGCTGCGGTGAACTCGAGAGGAGAAGAAGAGAGAAGCGACTACAGCAACTCGAATTCAGCAGAGTCCGAACCCGGTTCGCTGACTTCTCCTTCTGGAGTCGAAGGCGAGGAATCGTCATCAAACAGCTCAGGATTATTAATCCGAGCATCAGGGTCAGTCTGCAAAAGATGCTGCCGATACGGACTCCACCTTCTAAGAAAAGATTCGTGCATATCACGATCTATTTGTCCGTCTCGCCATGAACGATAGACCTGGATCAGAGCAAGCTCTGTTGGGTCAAACGGTTCTGCCATGACCAAAGGGTACTGTGGCGGCGAAGACGGATAAGGCGGAACAGGAGAGAGATCAGGGATCACATCTACATTCCAGAATAAATGCACCTCATAAGAGGGCGGAGGTAAACTCGGCACAGGGTCCGGTGAAGGAATCCTCTGAGGCCGTGTATCCCGCGCTTCAACAGAAGCCGCAATTCGGACTCGAAGCTCGCGATAGCGGCCGAGATGTAGTCGATACTCCTGATACGATCGAAAGATCATGTGCCAAGTTGGAATGCCTAGAAAAGTACCCCACATGACAGTAGAAAGAACAAGAGCCAATGAAAAAGGACCACCATAATGGAAAACTAGAAACGATGCCTGACTAAAGCCTAGCACGAACAAAACAAGCAAGGTGGCCAAGGCCCAACCTAGCGCTTCAGGTCCGTGTAACGGCATAGTCTACGACAGACGTCTCTCTCGAAGAACAAAATGCACGTGTAACGTTAAGAACCCTTATGCAGGGCTCATAACCTATCGCACAGAGGGATAAAGGGGCAAGGGACTTAGGCTGAGCACTTGCCTTATAGTTCAGTTGAGTCTTGGACTTGAGGAGTAGTAGGACGAAGTAGTTGTGAGAGAAGTAACTCGTTGAGCTGCTACAGAGTATGGGCAGAGCCCAGTGGTATATATACATCTCAGGTGTGCACAGACCAGGTGTGCTGTCACCGTACAGTAAACTACTATATTTGTAAGTAAGAGGACCTTCCATATAGGTACGACTCTGTCTTTCTACTAGGAACGTGTTATCCGGTAATCCGGTACAAGAGAACACCGTAGAATGTAATAGAACATTGTGGAACTGTCAACGTCACATGATCAGGTTAGACATAGCCGTATAGCCATAGAGTTTCACATGATATGTTCAACAATAGACAGATGTAGTTGTATGTAGCAACTATTTTTTTTGTATGTTTTGCTATGCATGACTATGTGCTAAGACTCTCCATACAGTAGCCCTGCATAGTTTGCATGTCCATTAGTTGACACATCACAAACATTGATTCCATGCTCTTTAATGTGTGCAATTTGCACAGAGGGATAAAGGGGGATGGACTAGGCAGAGCACTTGCCTTAGGTTTCAGTTGTTAGGCAGCAATGAGTGAGGTAGCCTTTAAGAGGTAGTCATGAGAGTCAATGCTGACCAAGAAAACCCTCAGAGGTGAGAGTTAGGGTAGACCCAGGTCCCTACATGCCATCTGCTGCTCATGTGAGGGCAAATTCTGAGTATTGGTATATTCCAATGGCATTGTCCAAAATTCAAAACCAGCACAACTTTAATTCCCTCACACTCACAGAGACAGCTGCAAGAAAACATTTGTAAACAACATCAGCCACAGTGGCGCAACCTGCAGACCCTGAAAAAAATACAGAATACTAACACTCATCAGCAAAACCATTAGTCACTGTATGGCACTGTACAGCTCGCCACAGCCCACTACAGCACCCACAGTGCCACAGGAAAGTCCCTCCCTGTACAGTGCTGTCACAGTGCTGTACAGTCCTGTACAACTACTACACTTTTTTGTAATCCCACTACCATTTTTTACTAATGCCACTACTACGCTTTTTTCCTAATCCCATTACCGTTTTTTGCTAATACCACTACTACACTTTTTTCCTAATTCCACTACTGTTTTTTGCTAATACCACTACTACGCTTTTTGCTAATTCCACTACCATTTTTTGCTAATACCACTACTATGCTTTTTTCCTAATCCCACTACCATTTTTTGCTAATACTACTACTACACTTTTTTCCTAATCCCACTACACTTTCAAGCTAATAGAACTATCACTCCATCACACAGAAATCAAATCAAATGTAGTAGTATATTCAAAGTCAAGTACTACCACATAATAGACTAATAGTACTATGCTTTTTTGCTAGTAATGTTACGGAATGCACTGGAGCCTCAGATCAGGGTGTGGGTTTTCTTTCGTTTATCTTATCTCATCTTGTCATCTTATCTTATCTTGCCTTCCTTTATCTTTATCTTATCCTTCGTTGTCTAATCTTTTATCTTATCTATGGACTGTTCTAGACTGGCCCGGACCCTGGCCATGTGGCAGTCATGTGGGCTCTGTCTAGGTTTGCCTGGACAGCTATGATGTCATAGTGATGTCATTATGATGTCATCATGATGTCATGCCTCATGTGTACCTCATGTATGCCTCATGTAGGCCTCGTGTATGTAGGTATATAAGGACTGCCAATAGCCCAGCTAGCCCCAAGCTAGTTCACTTGGGAATACCAGTTCCTAACTGTCTGGCTTGTCCCCTCTTTTCCTGTCCCTCTCTATGTCTGTCCATCCTTTGCTCTTGCTGTTCTGGTGGCTGAGTGGACCTACGATGGTTGTTGTTAGGTTCTGTCACAAATAACCCTACCTACTACACTTTTTACTAATAGTACTACACTTTTTCCTAATACTACTACCCTTTTTACTAATAGTACTATGCTTTTTCCTAATACTACTACCCTTTTTACTAATAGTACTATGCTTTTTCCTAATACTACTACCCTTTTTACTAATAGTACTATGCTTTTTCCTAATACTACTACACTTTTTGCTAATAGTACTACCTTTTTCCTAATACTACTACACTTTTTCCTAATACTACTACACTTTTCCTAATAGTACTATGCTTTTTTCTACTTCCACTACACTTGTGGGTAATCAAATGTATGATAGTAGTGGGCTAGATTGGCCATTGTTTGGTCGGCTTTGGCCGCTTGTGTGAAAGGCGTGAGTTTTGGTGTCCACTATATCGCGTTTTTGGGTATTTTTGTGACTGTGCAAAATTTTGAGGCATTAGTGGCTGTGCCCACTACACAACAATCCTAATCATGACTACACTTTTTTGCTAATCAACACTACTGTACATTTCCTAGTCACACTACAAATATTTGGTAGTCCAAAAAAGCAAACTTTTACTACACTTTTGGTAATCAAAACTGTAAACATTTCACTAGTCAAACACTAATCAACACTACACTTTTGGTAATCAAAAGTGTACACAACATTTAGCTACTCAAACACTAATCAACACTACTCATAATTGGTAACCAAAAAAGCACCACAACACTACACTTTTGGTAATACACATCTACACTACACTTTGTTAATCAAACATCACAAAATACACCAGCCCTCCGGGCATTCCAGGCCATGATTATGCTTTGTAGGGAAAAGTAAGTGTTACAGGGTGAAAGTGCTAGGTTTGGGTGGAGATGTAGGGTGGAATGTACGGAGGTATTTTATGACAAATGGCTCCTCCCAGATGCCAACATATGGGATATTTTCGCTCTCATGGTGGATGTGGAATGCTACAGGGAATCCATAGGGAAATGTTGTCATCTGTGGAGCGAATGGCATCCTTCCAGCATTTCCGTTCGTTGTGAATCGCAACGCATGATGTGTAATGAATTTCCCGGTTTTCGTATTTGAGGAGGGCGGTAAGCGTTGGACGTTTTAGTGCTTGACCATATACAACGAAGGGATTCACGAGGGAGAGGTGTCGTAATGTCAATTGTGGGTAAGCGCAGAAGATGGAAGAAGATGTGACGAAGTTGATTAGTGCTGTACTGTGGAATTGAAAAATTGGCGATATGGGGGATGGGGTCTTGGAAATGATAACATCAATCTTGGTGGAGTTATGATGAAGGGTGATGATGGAGTGAATATGGGAGTTGGGGTAGGGGTCAAATAAGTCGCGTTTGACTGCAGTGACGTCGTAGTGGTGTGTTTGCAGGTTGTGCAGTAAGCGATGAATAGAAGTGCGTGAAATGTACAAGTCTAAGTCTTGTGGTTTCCAGCAGTTTTGCACTTTGGGGAGAAGGAGATGAAGAGCACAGGAACCGGAGATGACTGTTTCACAAGTATCGAGAAGCGAGTATGCATCAGTGGGATTTGGGAAGAAAGGTTTCAGTAGGATTGTGCGACGATATTGAATATAACTGTGGCTTATTGCAGCATAGTTGTGACATGTGCCCGAGAAGTGCAAAACATTGCCAAGATTCAAAAAGCAGAATATAGTATGCCACACTTCGAGAGGCAAATTGTGTTGCATTGTTGCAGAACGATGATTTTAAAAAAAAAAAATTACAGAGGAAGACTTTGTGTAGGGGGATTTCAGAAGTAAGTATGACATGTTGCTATCAATGATGCACACCCTTTTAAAGCTTAGCCTACAAGGAGGGAGTGGTTTTGCATGTTCTTATTGCTTGGGAAGGAAGAGGTTGTCTACTCTGCTTCGTGGGAAAACTATATGCCATCTGCATTTGTATCGTTGGAACGCACGCTGTGACAGCTTTGGCTATGAGGAGTAAGTCGTTTTCAGGGTCGAGATTGTATGGCACATATTCGTCGTTGGTGCAAATGATGACATAGGTAGTTAGAGAGGGAGATAAGTTGTGTAGCGTTTGCTCAAAGAAAGTGAGCATGTGATATCCTTCTGCCTCAATGGTGTAGGATATGACATCATTCAGATTCGTGAAAAGGGCTGCGACATCGCAAAGCATTAGCCTTCCATTTTGGGGGCGTTGTAAGGTGACCATGCGAGGGCTGGAACCGTGATTACTGCAGATGACAATGGCTGAGACAGCGAAGATATCAGGGGTGTTGCAGGGCATGGTAAAGAAGCAATTTGGGGGGAGGGGGTTATGTTGGTTTCGTTTAGTGTGGGTGCATAGGATATGGAATGTAGCACGTGAATTGACATTATGCTTACACACATGGTCTCACTGGCTTTTGCCATCCATATGCGACCAAACTCCTCCTCGTCCTCAATGACTGGATCATCCTGAGAAATGTGTTAGACGGTGATGGAGGATAGCATTTCAGATGGGTGTACATCATACTGCAGTACTGTAGGAACAGTCAGAGACTTGTCATTGCTATCAGACTCATAGCAGAAGCAATCATAATTTTAAGTATGGAACACAGATAGGCATGGATGATTTCTTTCAGACACGGAAGTTACCTATATCATTCTGGGAGTCTTCTTGGTAGTCGAAGTTGTCATGGGAATGTAATAACGAGATAGCTTGAAGTTCAAACTGGGCACGATGCTGAGAGTATCAGCTTCAGTCATCCTTAAGGAAATAACAGCAGAGATGCATTTCCATTAACACTATGTCCTTCTTTAGAAGTGTTGCTGGATATGGATTCATTTCGCTTTTAGTGCAGAAAACCTCTTGCGCGTCGTAGACAGACAAAAAAAGAGTGGGCTGAGCATATTGTGAATGGGAGCTGTTCGCTGACAGGATGTACAAGGTAGCTTACCAATTCACCTTGCCTAGAACTTTGCCATCTAGTTGCATGAATGAGGGAGGATGCCTCATCTGCAGAAGCTGCTTTTCCAGATTAGAGGGTAGTCTTTACTGTGGGAAGAGATGGGCACATAGAGTAGGTTGCGAGAATCCACATAACAATAAATGTGCGTGTCGTGCTACGGTTGGGGAGAGAGGGACAATAGTAACAGAACACTGACGGTCAGGTTCATTGTTTCTTAGGAACCAAGTGGAGGAAATGTGACTGATGACCCAGATTAGTATGGGATGACTGGTGTCCAGGTTACATAAGATCTTGCTGTGATCTGTGTAGGGATCATGTTTACCCCAGCATGCGGTAGGTAGCAAGTGCATGATGGAATAAACGTTGGCTGGTACATTCTCATATGATGCCAGCATCTGCAAGCATCTGTAAAGATGAGGGTCATATATGGTAGAATGGTGCAAGTATGGTGTACATACTTCTGCAATGTTGGATGATACGAACAAATTTCTGAGTCATCAATGTCAACAGTGGTTGGATGAGGGATAACACTTTTAACAGATACGACTGGTGCCGCTGATGTCTTTTTGGTTTTGGAAGGGTTGGGAGAGCCCATAATGGTAGTGTTGGATTTTTCGGAAAACTCTTCCTCAGTGCTGCATGAATCCAGGATGAGTGCAGTGAGCAGGGGATGCATGCAGCCTTTCTCACTGAACTCGCTTGCATGAGGACTGCTCCTCTACATCAGTGTGTTCACGCTTGGCTGGTATGGTGGACGACGGTGCAGTTGCATAGTTTGTCAGTCTCTACATGACAACATTTTTCAGTTGCTCATGTGACGTCTTTGTATCGTCATGTTTTAAGACGACGTCATATTAGCATTATTTTTGGGAATTAAGGGTGAAGTTGTACTTTGCCTAGCAGATGTAAGTAAGAGGAGGCTTTCATTGGGGGGCAAAAGATGTAAGTGCATATATTGAACGATGTAAGCATATTCGAAAAGATCTATCTTACTGGAAGGGGAAGCAAGATTGGGGAAAAAGAAAAAGTTACGGTGCAGTTGCTGGTGCTCGCCTAATTCTTCATTGGAGAGAGGGGATGAACGTGGACATGTAATAGCACAGAGCCATTTGATGATTGGCATACTTGTGGAAGAGTCTCTGGGATTGCGAGCATGTTTTGGGACTTGGGTTCCGTTACCTTTCAGAAATGAAAGCAGATGGTGGAAAATGTGAGAATATTTGGAAGTCATCGTACCTTCGAAGAGGATGCATCCAAGAGTCTGATGAGGTGTTCGAATGATAAGTATATTTTCAGAGTAGCGATCCCATCTTTGGGACGTGAAACAACAAGGTTGAACTCAGCATCCACTTCAATGAAGTCGAAGGGATTTAAAAGAATTTCGTGTAGTGGAATGCATTCATGGTTAGTTGTTACTTGGAGAATTGGAAGTGCATCATTCCATTGCCAGGTAGGATGTGCACGCAAACTTCCACTTTGAATAGTTTGCATAGCACAGCATGGGTCTGGATCAGCCTGAAATAACATGAATGTTGAGTATACGAAAGATGTTTTGGTTGTAAAGGAAGGGACCTGCTGGAAAACCCTCCATTGAAAGTACAACAACAATGGAAAATGAGGACCATGAAGAGGTAACTTCATCATGCAGCTAGCGAACGCAGATGCAACATTCAAGTTATCCAACGGGTTCTGCCATGCTTCCTCATGTCCACCAGAGATGAGAGTAATTGATTGAGTAGCATGCCTGGCAGTGAACAGATCGCTGTGATGTGGGAAGAAGTTAGCAGAACGTTGGCAGGGGGGCAGTGCGATTATGCACCCATCCCAATTTCCAAACTTGCCGACATTGAAAGTTTGAAGGCAACCATATAGTCGTACAGAGATGGGATACATCGCATTGGGTGCAGGGGAAGGTGGATTTCGATATATGATGATGTTTTCTTGACTTTTATCAGAACAGGAGATGTCCTTAGCGATGGTAGCCCAATCGAACATCTGTTGAAGATTTCGAGGGAATTGCTCCCAGGGCAACAGAGTGTTGGGACTGGCATGAGCTGCTATTTTTTCAGAATGTGTTGTAGGCCACAAATTAAGAGCAAGTAAATCATCTTCAGATGAGATGAAGGACATGTTCCAGAGAACAATGAAGGGGCGAGAAAGGAAATTGTAAACAAGCAACAACGACATACTACTACTTAGTGTCCCTGCGGAAGCATAGTGACATATGATGATCTAGGTCTTGCAGTCTTTGAAATTCAATATGTAGATCTTCCTGTATACGGCCAAATGGACGGTGTGGCACAAATAAGCACAAGAGGGCTAAGTTGGATAAGCTACGAGCTCTGGACAACATAACATATGCATTTTGCACTCCTCTCGCACCTGCTATGTCAACAACGACCTTGTCGAAAGATGCACCCTGTACTTTATAATCTGTAAATGCCCATGCGGGAATAAGAGGAAGTTGATGGCGAGAAATGTGAAAACTACGCTCCTGTAAACCTTTGTATTTAATGTATGATATCTGAGGAAAGATGGCAATGACATGTTGTTGTTCACCAGGAAGATTTAGAATTGAGGCAGGAATCTTAACATAAGTGCACCGAGCGATACGTTGACAATCTACATATTTTGTCATAAAAAACCTGCTGCAGAGTTCCCCTCACACCGTTGACAATGTTTGCAGCTATGGCAAGATTCTCCGTTATCATAACCAGCATACCTGGGATTAGGGGTAGTTTGCCCAGCATATCAGTAGATTTAGTCGAAGAAACCTCACATAGCATTTGGTTTTCATTTACAGACAGACGATGTCCTGAGAGGTAATGTTGAGAGGAGAGAGGCACTACGAGACAAGGAAAGGGCAAGGAGGGAGGAAGAAGCCCTCGCATTACAACCCGCTGGTGGACAGCCGGCCTTACAACAGCGGATAGAGGGTCAACCTGCCGCTCTTTTGCCAGAGATGGGTCAGAGACCCATCGTGCCTCTCCGCGACTGCCTGATGGTCGTCTCTGCTCGTGCAATACAGGTGGTTCTCTCTAAATGTGTCTAAGTACCCAACAATATTCATTAATTATTCATTGAGGGGGGAAACCCCTCAAACATGTCATGTTAGACAAACATTACAATTGTAACTTACTATCTAATAAGACTAGTTAAGTGGGAGTATCAGGTGGTATAAACAATGCTCTTAGCACCTAATGATAAGATTGGCACGAGCGAAATTTCACTGCGGTAATTTTTTAAAATTTGACCCCGAAAATTTGGCCACTCCCAAAATATTTCGCGAAAATTACCACAAAAATGCGAACAGCTAGCATCCTCCAATCCGGTTGCGACTGTAAGGCCAGAACTCTAAGTTGATGCTAGTAAGCGATGAAAAAAAAATCCAAGGGATGCACACTTTGGCAGTGGTTTGACCTGCCAACAAGGTCTGTATGGCTCGTGGATGACCTCGAAAAGCTGTGACACAATGGAATACTGTTGGCCTATGGAATCATCAAGGTTCAGTATTGGAGGATGCAGGACTTACCAGTTTTCCGGAGTCTGACTCCAGCATGGGTTGCCCAAGCCCCTGCTCATCAAGAACGACCCCCTCCAAGGGGTCGAGCGTTTAATCCTAGAGGAGGAGGTCGAACCTCCGGAAAGAAGGGAAAAGGGGGATCCCCGAACTACCACGAGAGGCACCGAGCCTCAAAGCCCCAGTCGCTGACTGGGTTAAGTTTATCCACACATACCAGAATGGGTACAACGGTTCAGACGAGAGCTCCGAGCTCTCGAGAATGTTCCCTGGGGCGCTAGGTGTCAGTGAGTGCCCTGACGATGATGAGTGGGAAATCAGTCCTCCCACAGTGCAGTTAGTACAAGGGTTCCTCCTCTATGAATGACTGGCTCCAGTCCCCAGAGGGAGCTATGACCGGATGGTCTGGTTCCAGGAGCTAGTCCGTCTCCTCGCAGCGAAGGGTTGCTACAGAGCCCTTCTGGATTGTGCCGAGGTGGCCCCTCATGATGGTACCCGTGTCCCCTGGGAAGGGGAGTTCACTCGCTCAGCCGGTATGGCTGATATCACCGCATACCTCGCGGCTAATGGCATCACTCCTCACAATGCCGACGATGCCCTCGTTTGGGCCAGGAAAGCGGGTAGAGAGTATATTACCCGCGCTGTCGATAATGGGGGGGAACGAGACCCCAACGTGCGAGCCGCACTCAATCTTCTGAGGGCGGCAATCAACGACCCTCCAGTAATGAAGGAGAACCGCTCGAAGGAGTGGGTCAAGCGCCAGGCTAGGACTCTCGGGATCACTACCGAGCGCATTGTGGCCTACGAGGCTCGCACAATCAGCGACACAGAGCTCCCTATCGTTAGGGACTTCTGCTCCGCTGCAGTTATCTATGACCTGCCCAACTACCTGGGGGTGGAAGGTCGGATTTCACGGGAGAGAACTCCCAAACAAAATGAGGAGCCCGAGGAGGGCGAGATGAGGGATGAGCCAGCCCCGTTGTAGAAGGGACGCTGCATTGGGTGCTGGATCGTTTTCCTCGAGGGCGTAACCCCTCAGTTCGAGTTGTGGTATGAAGGGTTCAACACCTTTCGTACCTTGCTCTGCATTACTAAAATGAGGCATAACCCTCGGATTGGTAGTGCTGCGAGATTCAACATCTCACGTGAATGTACATAGGGTCTTCCCTGTCTTTTTCTTTCCTTCTTGTCTTATGAGCCTGAGTCGGCTCTACAGGGGGAGGGTGTTAGGGGCCGTGCCCTAATTTAGATGTCTGTAATCATCTGCAGGCATGTGATACTCCAGTATCACATGCCTGCAAGTCTAGTATATAAAGCCGTCGTAGTGACTTAAGGACAATTATTGTCTTAAATTTTTACACTGCAAATACCATACAGTACAGTTCGCAGTGTCACACACCAAAGGTGTTTGGCGACGTGAGCATGGACTCAGAAGCTGAATGATGAAGAACGGAGAAGCCTAGCCCTAATGCGAAGAATGACTGATATTGTCAGCAGTCATCCATCGCACGAGAACCATCCTTAACGTTAGGGAAGAAACCGCTCGAGCGCCTGAAAAAACTTTTTGAGCACTAGTTTATGGCATCCCGATTTTTCGAATATCTCCGTGAGAATAACTATGAGTACTTGCCAGGAATCCCCACTAGCTCTCGCCCCGAAGCCTCCTGGTTCATCCCTCCCTCGTCCATGACCTCCCATCCTATCGCTTTGGGACAGTGTGTTCTTCTCGTCAGTCTGACGTCAAGGAAGACATTCTTTGGTCGCCTCAAGTCTGTCATCAGGCTTGAGAGGTCTTATGTGGTTGTTTCGGTCTCTCCAGTCGAAAAGGATTACGGATTTTTCCTTCCTGCCCCCTGCAATGTCTATCTCTCAATCTCGTCTTTCATTCTCCCAAAATTGCGACAGCTCCAGTACCAATTACTATCATCTACACTATCTGATCGCATTCATGACGATTTTGAGGCACTTCTCCCTGCCCTCATTGGAGAAGACAGCCCCTCCTCCTCCTCATGCCCTCCAGGGCACTAGTTGCACCTGGTACAGGTCGCTTTGCAGAGAGGAGAGAGGGGGGAAAGTTGCAAAATCCTAAGCCCTGACTACCCTGGAGACCCCCAAAGTTGGCCCCTGGCAGAAATCCCCACAGTTCTTCTTTCGGACGTGCAGCATATCGCCCCAATGAATCTGGATCTCAGATCTAGGAGTCAGAGTGACTCATTTGCAGTCATACCCCCCCTTATTCAGCAGTGACCAGTGCGCTTACTCATCCCCCTTTCTGTCGCATTATTCATCTGTTCCTTAATGACTCATTCTATTTCAAATGATTTGTGATATTCTTCGTCATGCTGACTGATTTTACTTACCAATCGCTTACTGTCCTTACTCAGCCTTGCTCGGCCTTACCAATCCTTTACCAATCCTCTTACCAATCGCTTACAAACCCCTTACAAAGTGTTTCCCTCTATTTACTTCAGGCTGCACTACCTTTTGTATATAAGTACCAATACGTCGCAGCAAGCAACAAGCAAGTAGCCCCCCTGCATAGGATACTGTCCCCTTTGTAGTGAGACTATTGCCCAATCATTATCGACATTATCTGCCTTATTGTCGTCGCTTTAAGGCCCTTCATTATCTTCTTTATCCTTGCAGTATCTGAGGCTCCATTAAGGGTCTATTTACTGTCATTCTTCTTCATCTTACGTCGCTTCTAGGCTCCGAGTAGCCTATATTACTTCGCTTTTTCTCAGTCTCCCCCTGCTCCCCTCTCGTCAGGAGCACCTTCCCTTCTGCCCTAGTCGTCTAGGTGTGCAGAACCCCTCCCCCACTTTGCCGTAACCGATCCCTCGAGCCAAAGTCCACGTAGGTAAACCACCGACTCGGCAATTGTCTTTGTGTTGGGTTTTTTTTGGTGTTTTCGCCATAGATCCACACGTCGACTCACAGCGGGTGTGAACTAAGGCAAGCCCAACCTTACACATGCCCCAGTTACCTCCAGTGCCACCTCTGGCTTCAAATCCTTCCAACCCTGCAAGCAGACTTCGGGCTGCCACGGCACTGATACAGGTAACCGTCTACCGTAGTCAAAGATCACATCATTCTCACCATTCCTTCCAAAAAGGTCATAGGGAAGGAGGCGGATGTCCTTTCTACTCATCAAAACCATTGTGGGGTGTCTAGAGCACCATCGCAGGACCGGATTCGGGCCTTTGCTAATTCATCCATCTACTCAGTACCTTCACAGCAGACATCATCATTCGGAGCCACATCATCGAGGGTTGTGTCTATGTTGTACAGTGCGAGTCAATGTTCAGTGTGTGACATGGATCATGGTGCAGATTATGTAGACACTGCACCCAGGCATCAGGCACCTCATGGTATGCACAAGAAGAAAATCGATGCACTGTGCATTGCATGGTACCCAAAAGATGTGCAAGAAGTGCTGAAATATGCACGCCATGCGTTAGTACACAATATGATTCTCAACACCAGCTGGCTCCATGACCAGAAGGCCCACACAGCTGGCAACACTGGTCTTTGCGAGAGTTTAATGCAGGCGAATGCAGCTTCTAAGACAAGTAAGTTACTTTCATCTGTTCATCTGTTTGAGAGCCTAATACTATGCTATAGATGTAGAATCTACCAATGAAATCAAGACAGTGGTATGTTTCTTAATTTGTCGATAAATGTAGACTGATGCATGCATAGATTCTGAATGTACTGAGCCTCGTGCGATCGAAGGCCATGGAGTATGGCGAGATGTATGCTATGCAATTCCTAACAACCAAAGATAACAACCTTCTTGTGGACCCTGCTGCTTATTCAGCCTGGAAGATGAGCAGGTTGGCAGATCTGAAGGATCAACAAATCCTGCTATGTTTTTCTTGCATGAGCATGACGATAAGGTAAATGTCACAAAACCACAACTCATAAATCTGACAGGCCCCTAGGGGCGAGTTATCAGATGGTTCGGGAACTCAGCATTTGAAAGGTTCCACCTCAGCTTTTGGTACACACAAACAGTGTCCCCCATCAAGTTATTGTCTACTAATTATAGTAAGACCACACTGACCCCCATGTACAGTGGCTCAAACAATTGTCCCAATGTTTGTGGGTTTGTCACTAATTGCAGTGTAGCCAGTGGAATATAATGATGTAGGTCAGGGGGTTGGTGGATGAAATGAAGTACTTGGTCATGGCTTTCTAAGGAGTGCCATCACATAATATTTGGATAAAAATAGGTGACAGAATAACTGAATGAAAATGCCACCTCATTGGGACAATTGTTTGACTTTCAGCTTGGAAGGTGGGATCTAAGCCAAATGAGGGGGTATTTGTAGTTGTTTGGTTCTAAAAACAAACCAAAGCATATCACATGATATAACAGATGATTTGTCAGCACATAAACAATGCCAAACACTGACTTTGTACCATCAACCCTCCCTTTGCTATTACAACTCAAGAAGTCACACTACTCTGGCTCACTGGGGTTGTTCTTTCAGGGAAACCTCAGCAAATATTGGTGTCTGCTACAGTACCAATAGTGTGATGCACCATCATGGCTATCAGTCATATAAAAAAGCTGCAGAAAGTCATCCCTGTGTTGTTTGCCCCACCAATCCTTCTGAGCTTTGTACCCAATCAGTACTTGGATAGCTGAAAATGTCATCAACATTGAATTAGCACTTCAGGATATGATGAACCAACCATTACCCTCATGAATAGGGCATTTTCACCAATGGAAAAATTACCTGAAAGCTGGAATGAACCAAACTCCTGCTGCAAATTCCAGGAGTCATGGGATAGATAACTGGTAGAGTGCAGATAACTCCCACATATCTTCCCCAATATATTTCCAGTTTCCCAGGATGACTAAATAACCACTTCCAATTCATCAACAGTTTGGTTCAGAGCACAATCTAGTCAATGCTGTGATGGCCCTCAATCTGCAAATGAAGGTTTTGCTTCACTCCAATATTCAGGTAAGCTTCCCATTGGTGAAAATACCCTAGTTGTGAAGGCATTGGTTTGTTCTTCATATCCCAAAGTGTCATTTCAATGTTGATGAAATCTTCAGCTGTCCCAGTACTGATTAGTTGAAATGCTCATCAGGCATTGTGGAGGAAAACAACACAGGGATGACTTTCTGCAGCTTTTTTATATGACTGATAGTCATGATGGTGCATCACACTATCTTAATTATAAGGGGACTACACATGGGAAAGTCATGCCACATGCTTTTTCTGCAATTTTCGACTTCCAATGGTTTTGCTTGGCCACAGGTGTGGCAACTTTGAAACTCCACTTGAATGCACTCAGTATGTGTCTGGAGTCCACTTGCACCATGCACATTAGTCAGCCAATCCACCTAGGCTGACAACACACAACATCCAACATACAATTAAGTAGGTTGCTACACAAGCAAACTTCCCCTGCAGCCCCATTATCAGTAGCTTATTTGAATGTGTTGGAGATTGAATCACCCCTGTGTGATGTCCATTTTGGTACGCTTTTTTTACCCGCTTATGTAAGCGCTTAAAGCGCACTTAGTAGTACAATTTGGTACTATTCCCTCAGTAGTTGAGTCACTACCGAGGGTAAGTCTAGGTATTCCTACCACTACACTACTTACTGATCTCCTGTAGTTGTCTACAGGTACATCTAATATGACAGTAGTTGAGTCACTACTGAGGCTGCCTACAGCCTTTCCAACAGAATGAGTAACACATATGATATGAGGCAACAACTGTGAGGTGTATTGGCTGATTGGGGTGTCTGTACCAAGAAAGAGTGATATGGAAGGGACAGTGAGGACATAGACATGTACTGCACACTGAAAATGGGGACTCCCAACTTCAATTTGTTATAGAAGATATCTGTAGGCTACTGCAATTGGCTGTGAGTTTCCATAGTATATCCCTGTACTCATAGGCTACTACAACATGTCAGTAATAGAGGGTAGAATATGAACTGCTGAGAGTACCATAAATAGTATACTAATTCACCATGGAGATCATAAATGTGGCATAAACTTGCACTCAAGTCAATGAACACAGGGGTAAATTACATATGTATGCACATTTCAGTCTAGAAGTGGCATTGGCTGATACAACTCCACAGTCTATGGGGGTGAGTAGGCCAGAGAACACAATGAATTCACTTAACCACATGGGGGGATGGACTTCTGGGTTCCATCCTTGAAGGGGAATCAGTGGACCATGGTGGGGGACAGTCCATGGGATTCCATCCTGGAAGTGGGGCCACTTTGGCAGGGCGAGCAGACAGGCTTCAATCCCAGAAATGCACTCCATGCACTGTGAATTGTGAATTGGACTTCTTTGCTGAAAGTGGGTAACACAGGCACACAAAAAATCCACAGGTGCACAGAAGGGATAGCATAAGAATGGAAGTTGCCTAATGGGCAATCTATAGTACAACAGTGAGTCACAGAAGCAAATATGTGCTCAGAAGTGTTAGGCAGCAGTGAGTGAGTATCCCATAAGAGGTACATAGTTGTGAATGTCGATGCTGATGAAACCTAACCTCAGAGATGAGGAGACTGGAGACTTCTCTTGCATTGGTACTTTGAGCAAGACTTGGTCAACCCTCAGTCAAGATGATGATCTCAAGCGGCTCAGATGTGAGGAATGAGATGAAGGAGGTCAATTGCAAAGTAGCTAAAAGCTGGGGATCACAGACAATCCACAGCTGACCTATATACATACCCATACAGTACTCAAGGGCTGCCTCAGGAAAGCCTCCTCATCTATAGTAAATGAGTCATGTATGAGTCAAAGCCAAGAAAGTATGAGTAAGGCACAACAAATGCACAGTAAGTAACCAGGAGACAATGCCCATGACTTGGCATCAGGTTAACAGGAACTGCCATGATAATGAAATAGAAAAGGAGTCATCAGGCATACAGGGGTAGAGTAAAATCAAATGTGAGACACAACTACTTACACATGACTTGGCACATGACCACCATGGAAACTTATGGTACACAGCAAAAGGGACACTGAAAAGGAGAACAAAGAAGCATAGGAAGACAAAGTAGAAAAGGAAAGATGACACTGGTGAAGCATACTCAGGGGTTACTGCCCAGTAAGGCAGCCAAGAGTGGTGGTGGCATAACAAGAAGGAAATAGAGAACTGGAACAACAGAGCATGATTTAAACAATCAAGTCACCATAAACAGAGTGGTGTGCCACCATGAAGAAGCAAGCCACTGATGCAGATCACACAGTAGCTGATTATGTGTGTATGCTGACCATGCAGAGAACTATGTACATTCTTGGAATGTGCCAGACCCTATGGGCTGCAATAACTCATCCCTGGAAATGACTGTTTGTATGCTTGCATGTAATCACATATGATGGTTACTGTATCACAAACAGCCCAGTACATACTCCCAGTACATGTACTCTCAGGCTGGCTGGCAATGCCAGGTTGTGGCATCAGATTCACAAACAGGCCATTGACTATCAGGATGGTTTGGAATTGAATCTGTGAATTGGGTTTGGGCTGTATACATGTAATGCTCAGTATTGACATTACTCCCTCCAAACACATTTTGAAATGTGCATCTCTCAGAATATCAACACAAAAAGCTGTATATATATAATGGTATCCGTGACAAATGATAGCCTGACATGCACAGCCACTGTGTCCACTCTGTGGCTGGCCATGGGTTCGGTTTATTGGTACTGTAGCAGACACCAATATTTGCTGAGGTTTCCCTGAAAGAACAACCCCAGTGAGCCAGAGTAGTGACTTCTTGAGTTGTAATAGCAAAGGGAGGGTTGATGGTACAAAGTCAGTGTTTGGCATTGTTTATGTGCTGACAAATCATCTGTTATATCATGTGATATGCTTTGGTTTGTTTTTAGAACCAAACAACTACAAATACCCCCTCATTTGGCTTAGATCCCACCTTCCAAGCTGAAAGTCAAACAATTGTCCCAATGAGGTGGCATTTTCATTCAGTTATTCTGTCACCTATTTTTATCCAAATATTATGTGATGGCACTCCTTAGAAAGCCATGACCAAGTACTTCATTTCATCCACCAACCCCCTGAACTACATCATTATATTCCACTGGCTACACTGCAATTAGTGACAAACCCACAAACATTGGGACAATTGTTTGAGCCACTGTATGCACTTTCTGCTGTGGCGGTAAGTCCTCCCTTCCATCGACACAACCGAAGTAACCTGTTTTACTTAGTTAGCTTGTGCTCTTGACTGCGTTGCAACGGGACAAATGCATAATTCCGGCAAAGCTCTCCCATTCACCAGCTCAGCTTATGGTGCTACATATGATGCATACCACGACGCTATTTTTCTTACCCTGCAGCATGAGACTATCAGTCTGACATTCACCAGCTGTCTAGCATGGCTGAGTGCACAAGGGCTGTGAGTCATTCGCTTTACTGGTATTGTGCTTTTTAAAACTAATGTTCAATGCCAGGAAAATGCTCTCTAAATATCAGAATCCATCTTCTTCCCACAAAAAAGTTGCTCCTGTTTTCATTCCCTCCACAAGTGACGTAGCAGCCTATGAAGCAAGGCCAGCTCCTGCGTTGTCACATGATGCTCCATCCACCTCGGCGCCCTTCTTCTTGCATGCTACACCATCATCTACTTACAGTCATGCCACTCAGAATGCTGGTCCCTCGACTGGGGACTATGGATGGAATGGATTGGCTGATGACTTCTCTGACGAGCCTCATTATGCATCGTAACTACCACTTCAACTAGCATTCACTGTATGATGACGGTGTAAACCTAGTACTGTTCAAGCTGATGATCATGATGACTTGCAATCTTATCTGCAATTGAAGACGGATGTGATAATTTCCATCTAACTGGTTTATCTAAAGGTCATTTTCTCGCTTCACTGGATGGCTGCGACAGATTTGCTACAGACTGCTATGGACTGCTATGGACTGCTACGAGTCAGTACTGTAGCAATCGATTGGTACTGTAAGTACTATTTGTTAACTCAGTCCGCTGTCACTCCTGACTGCTCCAAACCACCAGTTAACTTCCTGATGTGGATCTCAGATCTAGGAGTCAGAATGACTCATTTGCAGTCATACCCCTTATTCAGCAGTGACCAGTGCACTTACTCATCCCCCTTTCTGTCGCAATATTCATCCGTTCCTTAATGACTCATTTCTATTTCAAATGATTAGTGATATTCTTCATCATGCTGACTGATTTACTTACCAATTGCTTACTGTCCTTACTCAGCCTTGCTCGGCCTTACCAATCCTTTGCCAACCCTCTTACCAATTGCTTACAAATCCCTTACAAAGTGTTTCCCTCTTTTTACTTCAGGCTATGCTACCTTTTGTATATAAGTACCAATATGTCACAGCAATCCAGCAGCAAGCAAGTTAGCCCCCCTGCATAGGATACCGTCCCCTTTGTAGTGAGACTACTGCCCACTCATTATCATTGTTATCTGCCTTATTGTCATTGCTGTGAGGCTCTTCTTCATCATCTTTATTCTTGCAGTATCTGAGGCTCCATTAAGGGTCTATTTACTGTTATTCTTCATCATCTTACGTCGCTTCTGGGCTCTGAGTAGCCTAGATATCTTTGCTTTTCTGTCCCCCCCCTGCTCCCCTCTTGTCAGGAGCACTATTCCCTTCTGCCCTAGTCTTCTAGTGTGCAGAACCCCTCCCCTTTTTGCTGTAACCGATCCCTTGAGCCAAAGTCCATGGAGGTAAACCACCAACTTGGCATTTGTCTTTGTGTTGGGTTTTTTGGTGTTTTCACCATAGATCCACACCTCAACTCACACCAGGTGCTGAATTCAAGACTTTGGCTGAGACCAAGCAAAAATCACTACCAGCTCATTATGAAGCCAAATTGTGGGATTCTAAGTCAAGTCAAGTACAGATTCCACTTCTACAGATTTTACACCAGGGAGGGACAGGTAGGGAGATGTGTCTCATGGTAGTCTACCATATAGTTACCTGGTTCCCACCATGTGACACAGCCACCGAGCTGTGGCCTCAGTCCATGGCTCACAGCTTTCCAAAAGGTTAGGCTGGGCCATGAGTCCCCATAGGCCATGCCCAAGGCTCAGCTTGGCTTGGCCTAGGAGGGCCTGGCTCAGCTCAGCTCAGGGCTTCAGGCTGGGCCTGGCACAACACTAGTGACATCCACTGAGAGAGGACAGAAGATGAAACAAGGCATGACATTATGCATGACAATACAAACATGATGTGGAAGTAGACCCCAGATGAGATTTAGCCCTGGCCGGGTGTAGTATGTGATGATGATAAGACTGATAATGAAGATAATGAGTGGGCAGTTGGCTCTCTACACAAGGGACAGTATCCTATGCAGGGGGCTACATAGATGTTGCAGGGGGCAGGAAGGAAAAATCCATAATCCTTTTCAACTGGAGAGACTGAAACAACCACATAAGACCTTTCAAGCCTGACAACAGACTTGAGGTGACCAAAGAATGTCCTCCTTGATGTCAGACTGACAAGGAGAACTTGCTGTCCCAAAGCAATAGGATGGGAGGTCATGGACAAGGGAGGGATGAACCAGGAGGCTTCAGGGCAAGAGCTGGTGGGGATTCCTGGCAGGTACTCATAGTTATTCTCCCTGGCAAAGGGTACAAGTGAAGAGACAGTTGAGGAGGTGGTGTAGAATGATAGACTACAGGCTGTCAGTACTAGATACATAGGTAGAATGAATGTCTCACCTCAGTAACCTAACAAGTCACTGAGGTGTAAGGGAATTATGACGAAAAACTGTAAGTATGAGATTACGTAACGTAAAAGCACTGCCACTACATGACAATATTCCAACACTCCCCCTCAAGTGCAAGGGCAAAGACCAAGCTCGTGTGCAAAGTGCTTTGCCTTGACACTTGGCAAAGCTTTAGTGAGAGTGTCAGCTACCATATTATTAGTAGGACAGTAAAGGAACTGAATAGAACTGTTCTCGACAGAAAAACAAATGAAATGATACTGTATGTCAATGTGCTTCGTACGTGCATGGTAACTCCCATCCTTCGTCAATGCGATAGTGGACTGGTTGTCACCATATAGGGTAGTTGGGTGTTGAAGTGGATGAAATACCTCTCCGACGAGTCGACATAGCCAGAGGGTTTCTTTTGCGGCATGCATAGCTGCGACGTACTCTGATTCGGCTGTGGATGATGTCACCAGTTCTTGTTTATGTGACCCCAAAGGATAGCGCCCCCATCTATGAGGAAGGCAAATCCAGTGATCGCCCATCTATGCTCCTGTGAGGCACCATCGGCATCAACGTAGCCAACCAAACCTTTGTTCTGGGTCCCATACATGAGAGCCCAGTCCTTCGTGCCTACAAGATACTGGTAAATACATTTAACAGCTTCCCAGTGAGGCCACCCAGGGTTCGAGTTGAACTGCGACACGAATGAGGTTGCGAAGGTGATGTCGGGTCTTGTTCCAGCTGCAAGGTAGATTAGGGATCCAGTGGCTTGGCAGTAAGGTATATTTCGCATTTTTTCGGTTTCAGCTGCGGTTTTAGGTGACTGCGACTTGGAGAGCTGGGTATTAGGGTCGAGGGGTGCTGAGACTGGTTTCGAGTCTGAGAAATTGAACTTCGCTAGTATGGCATTAATGTATGGCTCCTGCAACAGTGAGATCATACGAGCAGCTCGGTCTCAAGTGACCTTCATGCCAAGAAGCCAACTAATTGGCCCTAAGTCCATAATCCTGAATCGCGAGCCAATTTCAGCCTTGAAGGCTTTTATCAGCTCACTCGAACTCCCAGTAATCGTGCAGTCATCGACATGCGATGCTAGTATCAAGATTTGTGTCCTGATCTCTGCTATGAAGACTCCCCAGTCAGCTTCGATGCATCTGAAGCCAAGTTCACCTAGTTCATTAGATAATTATTTGTACCACTTTAGTGCACCTTGTTTCGAGCCATAGAGGGCTACTTGCAGACGAGCAACGAGGTTACGAGTGTCCTTGTTGGACCCAGGGGGTAATCCCATGTAGATTACTTCGTTGTCATCGAGTTTACCATTGAGAAAGGCGCTGTGGAAGTCAAAGACATCCACGGCCCAGTCTTCTCATGCGGCAATGGCTAGGATGAGTCGAAGCGAAGTCAGTCGAGCTACTGGGACATAGGTTTCATGATAGTCGACTCCGTACTGCTGTGTGAACCCTCTCGCAACAAGACAAGCCTTGTACTTGTCAATTTCGCCTGCAGCATTCTTCTTAATTTTGAAAACCCATTTGCTGCTGACAACGTTGGTGTTCGTGGGTCGCTCGACAACATCCCAGGTGTGAGCTTCATCGAGACTCTTTAGTTCTGCAGCTATTGTGTCTCTCCACTTTTCCCAATCTGGCCTCCTCTGGGCTTCCTCTATGGTCACAGGTTCAAGTGCCTCACACTCCACGGTCCCGGCCGTCATTGTGAAGGCCATGTATTCATCATCATAGTCCCAAATGGAGTCCGTGGCTGCATTGCCCTCCCCCTTATCTCCCTTATCATCATTCTCGTTGTCCTCGCTGTGTGTTTCCCATGCTTCCCTCTTTTTCCCATTCACTGACTCTCTCAGTGCTCTGAAGACCCCATGGGAAAATCTGTTGCCCGCTGCGACCGTCGTGCA
Source organism: Pisolithus albus (assembly GCA_024613165.1). Classification (NCBI taxonomy): domain Eukaryota; kingdom Fungi; phylum Basidiomycota; class Agaricomycetes; order Boletales; family Pisolithaceae; genus Pisolithus; species Pisolithus albus. Next base: position 512,089 of record JANFAB010000016.1, on the reverse strand, counting down.
TACCAGTGCCACTACGCAACATTCGAAGGTAAGGTGACTCTGTTCGAGTGTGAGTCGAGCATCTAACCTGGTTTTGCAGCTGTGGAGCTTCGAGATTCGGTACGATAGGGCTAGGAATGGTACGCCTAGGAACGTTTGGGGTCGTTGTGGGTTCTGTAGAGGTTTCGGGTGGTTGCAATGGGCTGGAAGGCTCTTCTGGTGAGTTGTACTGCTCGTTTTGCATCATTTTAGGCTCATTTTGCTTCGTTTTAATGATTTCTCTCTCCCCCTCAAGCAGTACCCCTTCTCGGGCACTAGAGGCGCCCTCCGAGCGTCGAAACGACACATTTTGCTCAACCGAAACCACTCGCCAGTCCGGAAAGTAGACTCTGTGAGCCCCAGTCAGAGTCAGCATCATAGCCTACCCAGTAGGCTTCTCGTGCTCAGGCATCCAGCTTCGAACCACTTGCATCATGTACCCAGCCCTGACTCCCCCACACTGGTAAGCCCTTTAGATTTGGTTTTGTGCCATAGAGCATTTCATATGGTGTTTTTCCGTCCAGTGCTCGAGTTGCTGACCTATTTTTGATCCAGATGACATGCGAGATTGCCTCGCCCCACAGGAACTTAGGTAACCCACTAGCATGTAGTACTGTATGCACACGCTCGACTAGAGTCTGATTAAGGTGCTCAGCAACACCGTTGTGCTGTTGTTAGGGGCCGTGCCCTAATTTAGATGTTTGTAATCATCCGCAGGCAAGTGATACTCCGGTATCACATGCCTGCAGGTCTAGTATATAAAAGTCGTCGTAGTGACTTAAGGACACTACTGTCTTAAATTTTACACTGCGAATACCATACGGTACAGTTCGTGGGTGTGAACTAAGGCAACCAAACCTTACAATTTTTTGAACTCTCGTCAAAGTATTTGCAATGAGCCGCACGGCTACCCGCGCATATGCTCACGCAGTAAAGTCGGGCCAGAGCAAGCCGCCCGACGGAGGGGATCCCCCTCTAGACGACAATAGTCGTCGAAAGCAAAAGGGACCATCCGAGGTCCAAAGAAATGATGGGAACATGGAGGACAGGCAGCCGCCAGCCGGAAGCGCCTCCCAAGAGACGAGCGCCAGACAGCCTGGATCTGTAGCGCCGGGTGCGCATATGCCCGGAGGGTTGAATACCTCAACAACTTTGGGGAGCAGCATCGAACGAGCTGCGAGAGAGGGGAATGAGGTAGCCAGAGACTCAATGAGTCCCCTTACTCCTCAGCGCACTGAGCTAGATAACTCACGAATGTCTTCCGACCCTGTGCTAGTACGAAGGACTCAGAGTCCTTCAATTGAGATATTCGAAGAAGGCGAGGAGCCTTCAAGGAGAGAGACGAATGAGAGGGATGCCCCAATCGACCCTCGCATGGCCTTCGAGGCTATGAATGACTTCCTCGAAAGTCTGCAGCAACAGTGGCTGGACTACGGATATGGCCCTGAAGGTTTTGACAATCATGGGGTAAACCCCGGCGTGCATCACGCAGAAGAATTAGAGAGGTATAGGCGGGCACTCGCCGCCAAGAGTGCGAGCAGGACAACTACTCCAGACATCGAACCTACGATTAAGAGAGAGGGGACAATCCCTCATTTCTGGCCAGGAATGCCAGTAAGGAGGGAAAACCTCCCATTCGAAAGAGCTGATGCTCTCAGCAGAAGGGGTGGATTCGCCCCTAACATGCCAGATCGCCCTGCATATTTCTCGAGGCGAGACTCGGATATAATCCGACAGATGTTTGGAAATGAGTGGGGGGCTGCGATACTCCACCAGATGGCTCGAGATCGCACTATTGCAGCCAGAAACGCTGCCGGAGGAAACAGGGATAATACCCCTGGAGGAAATGATCGAGATGAAGTGGCCAAGAATCTATACGGCCGAAATGAAGATGGAGGCGGCCCTCCTGAAGGAAATAACTATGGGGGAAATTTCCCTGGTCAGGGATTCCCTGGGGGTGGTCCCCCTGACAGTGGCCCTCCAGGAGGAGGACCCCCTGGTGGTGACGACCTGGACGAAGAGGACGAAGATGGTCCTCGAGGATATGGGAGGATCCCCATAGTTGGGGGACGACATGTCATCCAGGGAAACCGACCAAACTATCTGAGGGGATTCACCCCAGGTAATACGAGGTATATGGACTTTATGCAAAACAAATACGCACAGCGTATCTGGGAACAAGTCGGGTTACCGACAGGACAGGTTGGACCTGAAGTGAAGGCGATGAACCCACCTAAGCCCGGGAAATACGGAGGCCAGGATGACCTGGATAATTTCGATGACTGGCTGGGCCAGATATTAAAGTACTTTCATACATTCAAGGTCACTGGCCCTGATCGCGATGAAGATCACGTATTGTACACTGGGTTGTACTTGGAGGGTTTAGCCTCCCAATGGTATGACCAAGAGGTCGACTCCCCGAATCGACAAGTACCTCACTGGACTTTCGAAGAGCTCATATGTGGACTATTCAAGCGATTCGTCCACGAGGCGTCGGCGCAGAACGCTGCCGATAAGTATGATTGAACTAGGTTCGAATACGACAAGGGAGCCCTTGCATACTATAACGACTTGAAGCGTCGTGCGCACCGAATGGTGCAGCCTCCAGACGATTACTCGTTTAGGAGGAAGTTCTTGCGGGGGCTACCGCACTCTATAATTAAATCGATATTCAAAGCTCGCGGAATATCCGCAGAGCATTCAACAATCGAGGAGATCCTCGAAGAAGTAAGGCGCATGGAAACTGCGCAGAAAGCAGTGAATATGCATATGAGAACGAGCCACGCCGGCTCTGGAGGGAAGACCTCCCAGGGACGAAGTGGCTCACACCCACATGGAAACAGGAGCGCAGGTAGCTCCATGAACAAGGACAATTATAAGTACTTCCAGAAGGGAAATACGTTATATCGACGTAAGACGAACTTTGCGCCAAAAGGCGCTGATGCTGGAAGGAAGGGTGGACAGTTCCACCATAGGGATGGTGACCATAAGTACCATCATAAGGAGCAAGACGACTCGCAGCAGAAAGGACGGCGGCCCCGAAGGTTCATGCTGGGGATAACGTGCTTCAACTGCTCGGAAGTGGGCCATATGGCCCCAGATTGCCCTCATCCTTGAAAGGACAAGAATAAAGCGGCGGTTAAGCCATGGTTATACGCTGTAGACGTCCAAGAGGAAGAGGAACGTGATACCCTCGTAAAAGATCAGTCGGAGGAACCCAACGAGGGAAAAGTTGTTGAAGGTGAACCCAGTCACAACGAATCTAGTGATCACGAGGAAGGATCACACTGTGACGAAGTGGAAATCGTCGACGAGTACGAAATGTACTCAGAGATTGACGACAACGACGAGCCCGTCGCATACTTTGGCACTATACACGAAGAAGACGAAGCTGTTGCTTCCGATGAGGAGGTAACTTGCGCTATGATGCGCATTGTACATGATGACGAAGACTTGTCAAAAGGAGACCAAGTCTCCGAGGCAGGAAGCGATTTCCCAGATGCAAATGGAGGAAGCTCCTATGAGGAAGAACCTCAGGAGGAAAAGTGGGAATGGTCTGGAACATATGGAGCAGTGCACGAAGGGACGTGTGATGAGTGTCGACATCGAGTCGACCATGTAGCAGAAGGGCTACTTAGTAGGGATGAATCCCTTGCACGAGCACTTAATGTACCGGAAGAACACGCTAGGCGTGAATACCACAGAGGGGTAGGAGAAGGAAACCGCATATGACTATCGGATGCGGATGGTAGTACGAATCACGTACGGGCTACATTGCAGACGATGGCATTCCATCTCAGAGTCCGTGAGGGCTATCGTATGAACGCCCTATGACAAATGATATTAGCACGAGAGGATGTGCGACACCTGCCAGGACACAGTCAAGAGCTACAAGAGCATCTGGATAATGCCATATTTGACATATGCCGCCAAAGCATGTCGGAAAGTGACGTCGGGATTTACCCCAACATGGTGATAGTGAATACCCTGTGGGGTAAGGTATGGATCAACCGAGACAATACGATGGAATATCAACCATCGGTAATGGGAGGTACAGGGGGACCTCTGTGGAGTGTGTCTCTGAGGATAACAGACGAAGATATGGACTCCCAAATGGAAGATCCCATAGAGTTTAATAGTGTGGTAGATACCATGTCTACAAGAAATCGATGGATTTGGTCTCCCATCTACGGTGCAATCCATGAAGAACCTTCATGCCGAGAATGTGCTCAGAGAATAGAGCACGTATCCGAGTCGGCAATCGACAGAGACACTACGCTGAACGTAGCGTTGCGATACCCAGAGCAATTGGCTTGTAGAGAGTACGACCACGGCTGGGAAGATTGCGACCGAGCACAGATGGAGGGACAGGGCGCGTTATGCGATGCAAACCATGGCAGACCGGATACGGTCCTTGGAAGCCGACAGGCTTCAGACAATCGCAGATATATTAGAAATACTGGGGGAACGCAGTGGTGTGGCCCCAGAAGTGCGAAGAGCACTGGAAGCAATGGAGGTTCGCCTCCAACGAACCACTGAAACTAATCGCCGTGGAGCCGTGTCAGCTAATTTAGACCAAATAGGCCCGGCAACTATCACTTAGCGATTTACAAGAATCACGGTAACTACCACTGTCCAAATAAGGAAATACCCCTAATGAAAATTGTCGCAGGCAGCCTCTGCTGTCGGAGTTTGAAAACTGCACATTACATAATGTGTGGCACAGCCACAGTGCGAACCAAAGTTGTAGCCCGGGTTGAGAGGACCACAGAAGTATGCTTACATCAGTGAGATCTTTATTTTTGGATGAGATATAAATGGAAAACTAAAATTTTCTCGAGTCTTTTTGGTTTAGTTACACAGCCACACAGACAGGGAGAGTGCACTGCCACACAGGGGAAGGTGGTGCACAGCCACATGGACAGGGTTGTGCACAGCCACACAGGGAAGGGGTTGCACAGCCACATGACAGGGGCAGTGCACAGCCACACTGAAAATGAAAGTTGTAGCGATCTCCTATCTCTTCAAAAATCTTCGCACACTTTCCCACGCTCTCCAGCTCTCATTTTCATTACAGCTCCTCCAGTTCTCAATGGATGGACTTGAAACTTTGAATGGAGGTAGATATATAGGTGTAGAATGTACCTATGGTATTAGTTGGTATGTTACTCTTGCAGGTGTGGCATGGTGGCCATGCACCCAAAAAACCAACAAAGTTGTGTTACACACATTCTACCTAATAAACCCCCAAAGTCCTTGTACATAGACACTGGAAGATGTATCTTCCACAGTACCAGTGGGTCAAATTACCCAGAAAGCTGCAGTACCCATCTGTATAATGCACACACTGGGGAGGAGGAGATCTGGCTCCACCTCCACAAGGACAGAGGCTGATGGTCTGGAATTTTGATAGGTTGTGGATATATACCAGAGTGGCCTAGGGTGAAAATTTCAAGTCCATATGTCAAGAACTGCATGTTTGGGAGCAGATTTCGCATTTTTACCCCTATTCATATCCATGTCCAAAAACATTGGATTGGATCCAAAATGTGTATGGAATGGGTAGATCACTTGTCAACAATATGTTAGAGTACAGTGAAATATCATCCAGTGGAAGGGACAAGTGGTGGCAGCAACAACAAACCAGGCATCTGGTCCGCTTTTTTGATTACATAAGCACATATGGCAGGTGGAGTGGCTGTGCCAAAAAAAGCAGAGACTCGCAAAAATTTTAGTATTCCACTCATATCTAATCTAAAGAGCAAGATCTCGCTGATGTAATCATATTGCCGTGATCCTCTCATTCTGGGCTACAACTTTCATTTTCAGTGTGGCTGTGCACTGCCCCTGTCATGTGGCTGTGCAACCCCTTCCCTGTGTGGCTGTGCACAACCCTGTCCATGTGGCTGTGCACCACCTTCCCCTGTGTGGCAGTGCACTCTCCCTGTCTGTGTGGCTGTGTAACTAAACCAAAAAGACTCGAGAAAATTTTAGTTTTCCATTTATATCTCATCCAAAAATAAAGATCTCACTGATGTAAGCATACTTCTGTGGTCCTCTCAACCCGGGCTACAACTTTGGTTCGCACTGTGGCTGTGCCACATTATGTAATGTGCAGTTTTCAAACTCCGACAGCAGAGGCTGCCTGCGACAATTTTCATTAGGGGTATTTCCTTATTTGGACAGTGGTAGTTACCGTGATTCTTGTAAATCGTTAAGTGGCTCTTGCCACAACCTTTGGTCAAAATCTACAGACTCTGGTGCGCCGTGTCGGAATATATCCCGACGATATGATAGTGGTGACCCCCCACGGTGATGTGATTATCACGAACGACGAAGGACAATATCGTCATACCGCACGATTGGCAGCAATGGATCTCGCTACAAAGATCGAGCCGGTGACGAAGTCATTGACACGATCGTTTCGGTATGCTATGCATACGAATAATGTAGTGGGATCTCGTCCCAAAATAAGTCCTGAGTTGTGAACGTGCGCAACATTGCAAAGTATAATTAATGGATGTACCGCGTATACGATGACAGGCTCCTACCCATCCTTGCTGGAGGGTATGAGGGACGGCATCCTAGTATAGTTTGTTTGCATGTATTTAGTCGCAAATTTTTCAAACTCAGCCTAACTTTATCCCTCGAACCCTCCAGCAGCGGCTGGTGCAAAACATTGGTAAGGTTCATTCGCCGCCGCTCGGCCCACCTCGGGATCCACAGTAATTGAGCGAATTTACTTAGGATTTTCAAAGTCGAAATGGATAACTCCCAAAAAGTTGATTACCTCCTAAATACTATGCGGCTACTTCAAATAACGCTTCCGCAATTCATCTTGGGCCTACTGTCGAGCCAAAAATACCAGAACGACCCAGTAGTGCTTGGCTTCACATCGCAGATCAACAATATTATTGAAGTTGTCAACAGATATTCAGAAACTGGCAAACAAAATGTACAAGCTGTAGCAAGTAAAATTGCAACAGAAATGTATGTGAGCGAAGTCGAAAGGATCGCAGCAGAGGGCAGTGGCCTTCATTTCGACGCTGTACACACAACTGTTCAGCAACTGGAGGAGTTCGATATTGATGGATTGGCGTGGAAGATGAAACGGGATGCACCGCACCTCTGGGGAACGCTGGGTGCGGCATTGTTGACACGGGAGGCACGGAGGATGGGGGCGGCAGACCTGGACGACCAAACTGGCGAGGATGACGAGGATATTTACCATGACATTCTCGAGGGGTGCGATGCGAGGCTGGGGGAACCAACAGGCAGATCAATTAGACAACAAGCCATGGCAACAATCGTGCATACATCCGATTTTTGTGCTACTCTGGATAGTAAATGAACATTCCCACTAGAAGAAAGTCGTTATCCTCAGCGTACTCGTTCACAATACAAATCAGAAGGTGAACTACTTACAGTGCATGTTGGGAATTTTTCTGCAGTCTGCACACACACCTCAGAAGGTAGTTGAGACTCTCGCACGCATGGGCTTGTCAATATCTGTCACCTCGATAAGCTTGGCAGTCCTATCGCTTTCAAAGGAATCTAACCGTACCATTAAATCCCTTGGATGCACGATGCTTGCGGCTTATGCGTATGATAATTTTGATGTTGACCTCAAAACCTCAGATCAGCGTGTCGAGAAGTCTAATGATACACTGAAGCATCTTACCTCCGGCCTTTTGTTTCTGTTGCAGCATGGAACGTCTCTCGATGACCTTCGTTGTTCACACTTCCTTTGGGAACGGTCCATCCACAATATTCATGCGCCAGAGCCACGAGAAGCGAGAGCAGGGAGAACATATAGGGACTTACTTGAACTTCATCCTGAGAGCCATGGTGGAGCCAGTACGTCGCGCCGACTACGGTACAATACCTGGAAAATTTTGTCAGACCTGGTGGAACATGGACCCGGATACTTCCAGAGCTTCAAGGACTTATTGGGAGAGCCAGAGTTTGTCGACGCAATCCCGGTTGTCAAGACACCGATTATAGCAGCCCACGCTATGGAATTTATTAACTCTACTGTGTCAGGGAACATTCAGGCGATTACTGGCCTTCTTGCCCAAGCCAGAATCCACGATCCGAAGGACAGGGATGATGAGGAAATGCCGGACATTTCTGACTATGTGGTGCTCTTCCACGGAGACCTAGGCACTGCAGAATGTGTTCATGCAATATTACAGTGCCGGGCAGTGGAAGACTCACCATGGAACCGATGTCAATACGTGATCTTCGTTCCGGGACTGCTCCACTTAAAGATGGCGGCTGCAGACGCACTGTGGCGTGCGTTCATTCATCCAGTGGCTGCACGACACGACGATACATCCTTGATGCATGATGTTGGGATCTTGCGACCAAAGGAGACTGGAATCTATCAGTCCAAACCCAGATTTAGACATATGCATCAGCTGATCACTTACAGTGGGATCTGCAGAAGGTTGGATTGCTGGCGGTCGGAGGTGGCAAATCTGGATCCAAGGCTTACCAGTCTCGAAGCCTTCGTGGACACAAAGCCAACATTTACACAACTAAAAGACATTGCGACTATAATCGCCTGCAAGTATGTTGCGAGTAGTGGGCTCGAGAGGGTTCGCCATAAGCCTGGCTCACAGCGTGACATGCAGTTTGAGAATGTGTTGATCATCAACAAATATATGCTACTTTATGAGGAACTCACACATGCGATGAACGTTGGTGATATCGGGCGAGTAGAATTGTGTATTGTTGCCTGGATCCTCGTCTTCAAAGCAACCGGCAAGCATAAGTATGCAGCATACATGACGGAGTTCTTGCTCAACGTACACTTCGTATATCCAGCAGGTTTACGGTGAGTATCCATTGCTGCACTAGTCGCTGTTGTGGTGACCGATCATGCACTCAGGCGTGCCATACGTTACTCGATGCTCGTTAACCCGAGTGGTCAGCAAGGGAAATTCTGCAGTGTCGACTGGTGTGTGGAATTGAACAACCTGTTCATAAAGGTTATAAACAGCGGTAAATTTTCTAACCATACCATCCCGCACATCATCTTGGAGTCGCCGCTGGTCCAAGTTTATCGCAATCTTCATGGCGTCTTCCAGAAACACTTCCTCCACAATCATGTAACGACGAGGCGACAGGAAGCGGACATGTCATTGACATTTGTAGAACTATGCACATACTTCAAAAAAAATCAGCTGCACAGAATGCAAGTAGGGCGTTCTAGCAAATTGTGTGTGGACGACCTCATGGACGTAGGTCATACACTCATGGAAAAGACAGAAAGTGAACTTGGCCAGGATGCAGTAGAGGACGACGAAGAAAGTTTCTTGACATTGGACGATGTAGCGGTTGAGTTAGGACTGTAGCAGATGTAACGTGTCGTTTGACTGAGCTTCGTTTTCCTTTCCGAGGCGATCCGGGTGCTGCAAGCATGCACGACTGCGACCTGAGTGACAGTTAGAAGAGAACGAGTCAAATAGAAAAAGTGTAGCTTACGGTTATGGCCAGATAAACCGCAAGCCGAACACCTGTTCTTCCTGACCTCGGAAGTAAAGGCGCTTGCAACAATGGGAGGCGATTGAACTTGAGGGCGTGGCTGCAGAGCTGGGCGTGCAGAAACGGGCATTCTCGTCAATGCAGGCATGTCGGATGGCTGAGGAATGATGCGGTGGACGATAGACAAGACTTCTGTGCCGTATAGCCCCACCCCCGACCAGTGAGTCTCCTTCCGAAGGTCATCGATCATCCGTAGCTTGAGGTGGTGAGCGCTGTCGATGATACGGTCTATCATTGGACTAGGAAGAATGAAACCAGCGCCAAAATCCATAACGCGCACGCTGCCAAGCTTAGCGACTGCCTTGGCTTCCCTCCAGTCCTCCAGTGCGTCACAAAGTGCAAGTTCTCTCTCATCCATGGTATATTTCGAGAGGTGGGAGCGAGCAGCGTTCTTGATAGTCACAGGTGGAAGTATGTCGACGAACGAGAATGCGGTGGGATTGTGGAGGTCGCAGCACACAAGCGGCGTGGTGAGAACACAGCGCACACAGCCTTGCGGATGAGAGGGTTCGCATGCGGTGTGATTAATGTCTTCCAAATAGAATCCGGAGTCACTAGTCAACAGTCTACTTGCGTTCTGCAAATGGAAGGCTCACCTGCACCCTTATCCAGGTTACTTCCAAAGAACGTCTCAACTATCAGCCGTCGACACGTCACTCCCCGGGAATTTGCATTGATTAGGTGGTCCATTGCAGGTTCAAGATCTTTCTTTCGTCTCTTCGTTGCTGACCCTTCATTGACTCGTCCAGGTAACCTTGAAACCATCAAGCCCCTCAACTCCGTCTCACTGACTGGTAAGTCTCCCAACCCATTCTCGTAGTTATTATGACTGTTGTCCTTGGCTGTAGCGTTGTCGAGACCGAGTGCAAGCCTTTTGGGCAGGTCTGGCGGCACCAATCCTAGTGCATCACCGGTTCGTTTCTTTCTATTTTGCTGTCGCATTCTTCTCTCCTCTTTGACATCGTCGAATAGATCTTTCTCGGCAAATAGTATTGCCGTACTGCTCTCCCCACGTGCTCTTGCTGCACGCTGTAGGGAGAGAGTCCTCCCCACCATGGTAATTCCTATATTTCTTTGTTTTTACCCTAGTTTTTGATTTCATACCTTTATTCTGTCTTTTTACTTAGTGTTTGGACGAGTTTTGGCTTATGTAAGCTAGACTCGTACTTACCTTGTACTGTACATACTTAGAAAATCAACAGCCGCTTTAGAGACAAAGAGTAAGACAGAATTCGAAGGCCAGAGCCTCGGATTATTGGTTCTCCCTTCTGAGACACTCTCTAGACGATATCTCGACCTATTTGGGCTATCAGGGCACGTTTTCTGTCCTTTTCTTTCCTCCCTGACTCTCTGCCAAGCAACTCTAGCCTCCTAGGGTCGAACTGAGACCCCCCTTGTCATTCTAGGAGACTCAGGTATTACCCCAGGTCTCCATCTATCAAACTCTTCAACGCCCCCAACGTTGCCACAATGTAGATAGCCCACAGCTTGCTCTCCACTGGACTACTATGGCAATATCCGGGACGTCCATCCCCTGTCAGTTGAAGGTCAGCACTGACCTTTCACAGACATTTCTGACTCACCATACCGAATGACTTGGTTGTACACAAACCCCAGGTGTCTCCAGTCCAGTGCGCAAGTGAGTAACCTCCGCCTCTTTGTAGGTTGTTGTCATATCCGAGTTGAACCACTTAATTCTGTGACGGACCTCATGTGGGAGGCGCTTTTGCAGGGTTTTGGTAGCTGCAATGGCATCCTGGATATCATCAAAGAAGACCAAGAATTTTGGTGGTGCTGGATCGCCTGTCACCCAGCCCTCGGGCACAAGGAAAAAGAGATCTGCATAAGAGGTAAGTGGATGCTTGATCTTGTGTACGCAGATTCTTATGTTAGGCCGATCCGTGTGGATTTGAATATTGGCGCAATCCTCCTTTCCTTGCAGGCTCAAAGTTCGGGTAATATCAGTAAGGGTCTCCGGCATTAGCGTAGCGGAGGTGATCATGTATGGCACCCGATGTGGCAAGATAAAGTGCAGTCAACCCAATTCCCTATACTCAGGCCTGAATGCCCCCCAGGTTGTGATGCAGTGTGCTTCGTCAAGGATTATTCCCATTATATGGTTGACGAACTCTTTCTTCTTCAACAGTGCCTCGAACATTCCCCCCGGTTTCATTAGTTGCTCTGGACTTACTATTATTACGCGGTATTCGAGCGCCTCAATATCCTATCAAGTATAAGTGTGGTATGCGCAGAGGAGAGAGACATGAAAGGTACATACATACCTTGTAATTTTGCTCGCTGGCTGTGTCTGCATTAATCGCAATAGCACGCAGTCCCACACCTTCTAAACAGTCGACTTGCTGCTTCCCAAGTTGGTTCAGCGGCGTCACAATAATCTGGAGAGCCTTCGGACGGAAAAGTAATGGCATCCAGAAGGTGAGTGTCTTCCCCATCGACGTTCCTGCAATGCATACTATGTCCTGATTGCCCTTGAGGAAGGCCTGTGCAACTCTGACCTGCCATAGACACGGCCGTTTTCCAAAACTCGCGATTGTCTTGTTCCGTATGTCTTCAACACTAGGGATTTCCGAAGACGAGTCTGGCATGAAGACCAAGTAGGAAAGGATAAGTCTAATATGGTCATACTGTCTTGCAATGTCCAAATGTGTACATGTCCACGCATACTGTCATTATCTCTACTGTACCCGTGTCACTTATGCCGATTCCGACGGCAGGCCGAGCGGCGGCGAATGAACCTTACCAATGTTTTGTACCAGCCGCTGCTGGAGGGTTCGAGGGATAAGGTTAGGCTGAGTTCGAAAAAATACACATCAAACATACACAAACACACTCCTGTAGGATGCTGTCCCTCATACCTTCCAGCAAGGATGGGTAGGAGCCTGATACGATGATAGACACCGGGAGTACGGGTAATTTCGTGAGCCCAGCATTTGCCAAGGTCACGAAGATGAGGGTCTTTCCCCTCGAACAGCAGCTGATGCTGCAATTAGGCTGCATAGGCAGCCGGTCGAAGATTACTCATGGTGGAATATCCACAATACGCATTGGAAACTATGAAGTAGAGATATACTTCGATGTAGTGAATATTGACCGCTACGATTGTATAATAGGAATTCCCTTCCTAAGACAAACTAAAGCGATCTTAAACTTCGCAGAGAAGACGATACAGATAGCAGTGGAATGCGTGCCTCTTCTCACAGAGCCTGAGGCTCTGATGACGGGTAAATCCCATCCTAAGCATTGACTCTCACGCCCTGCGAGGCCTCAGTCTCGCGAGGGCTCTAAAGGGGGGAGGGGATCCGATAGAGTAAAAGAGCCAAGGGGCTCAACGAAAAGCGAGGAACATCTCGCAATAATAAAGCCAAAAAAGTTGTTGAGCAATGAGGATATACCTCAGTTACAGAACCAATGGTTCGAACAGTATAAGCATAGGTTTAGCGGGGTGATCCCGAAACTGCCTCCACTACGGGAGGTAAACCACAGGATCCCCCTGATAGACGAAAGAAAGCAGTACGTGTACCACCTGCCATGGTGCGCTGACGCACTTAAACAACAGTTGTCGGATAAAATCCGACTGTATACGGATGCAGAATGGTGGGTGCTGAAAAGCGTCCCACAGGCTGCTCCAATGCTATGCATCCCGAAGAAAAATGGAAAGCTGCGGACAGTCATTGACTGCCGCAAGAGAAACGAAAATACGGTGAAGGACGTCACCCCCTTCCCGGATCAGGACCAGATACGAATGGACGTAGCACGAGCGAAGTATCACTCAAAGATTGATTTATCAAACGCATATGAACAAGTTTGTATAGAACCCGAAGACGTCTGGAAGACGGCCTTCTCAACAATATACGGGACTTTCTTAAGTCAAGTAATGCAGCAGGGAGATTGTAACGCCCCTGCGACGTTTCAACGTCTTATGACAGTGATCTTCAGAGATCACATAGGACGTTTTGTGTACGTCTATCTCGATGATATATTCATCTTTAGCGATACAATTGAGGATCACGAACGACACCTCAGAATAGTGTTTGAAACACTAGATGCAGAAAAATTGGACTGCCTAGGGCACATCATAGACGCTAAGGGCGTCCATGCCGACAGAGACAAAATGTCTCGAATCAGGAGCTGGAGGACTCCTAAGAACCTAAACGAAGTCCAAAGGTTCGTAGGACTAGTGGAATATCTAGCACAGTTTATGCCAGACATATCAGCGTACACTACGCCCCTGACTGGCATACAATGGAATGAACATCCGTTTCAGTGGAGGGAAATCCACGACAGGTGCTTTCAAGTGATCAAGGATCTTGCGTGCAAGTATCCGATCCTGCGGCCTATTGATCCGCGAAAAGAAGAGCCAATATGGCTCATGTGTGACGCATCACTTTATGGAGTGGGTGCGTTATACGGGCAGGGGCCCGACTGGAAAACCTGCCGACCAGCAGGATTTAGGTCGAAAAAGTTGAGCGATGCTCAACAGAATTATCGAACATTCGAGCGAGAAACTCTCGCAATAATCGAAGCGCTCTTGAAATGGGAGGATAAACTCCTCGGCTTCAAGTTTACGATCGTCACCAATCATGAGGCGTTGGGGTACCTCAAAACCCAACGAAAACTGTCGAGTCGACAAGTCCGCTGGTTGGACTACATGTCACGATTCGACGCAAACATCATCTATGCAAAAGGCACGGAGAACTGTGTAGCAGATTGCCTTTCTCGTTACTACGAGCAAGAAGGAGGGGACGTAGCCTCTGATGATGAAGTCGAATGGGCTGATGCAGATATACATTTGGACCCAGAGGGGGACGACCTCCCTCAAGACAGGTGGCGAGAGCTGAAGTTATCAGCGATGAGAGAGGGAAGTACCCCTCGGAAGAGTAACCGGTTGAAAGAAAAGGTGGAGAAAAGATATGAAGAGGCTAAAGAGATGGCCTCAGCCGCAGATCAGAGTAACAAGGAATCCCCTAGTGCAAGTGCGCAGGAAGACCCTATGATACTTGAATCTGCCGAGGCCTCTAAAGCCTCCCCAATAACATTTGGAGAAGCACCAGGCTTCCTGAGTGCTATCCGTGCAGGATATAGAAACGATCCTGTACTCACGAAAGTGATGGCACAGCCGTCACACTATCCTCAGTTCGAAGGGGAAGATGGCCTTCTATACACGAGAAATCGTGGAGGAGAGAAGGTGCTATGCCTTCCCCATGCAAGGTACGACGGCGATGATACTATCGCCAGGGTAATCGATCAAGCGCACAGGACACTGGGACATTTTGGGTCCCAGAGGACAGCGGATTATATCTGCAGATGGTATTGGTGGCCAAAACTCGGCCGGGAGGTGGACAAGTTTTGTCGAACATGTCTGATATGTCAGACGACAAAGAATGACAATCAGCGACCGAAGGGTCTATTGCACAGTCTGCCTGTGCTGAGAAGACCCTGGGGGTCGATAGCAATGGACTTTGTGGGACCTTTCCCACCGAGCGACGGGCACGACTACCTGTGGGTGGTCCTGTGCCATCTAACGTCGATGGTACACCTAGTACCGGTGACTACGACGATATGAGTGTCAGAGCTTGCGGGGATGTTCATATGGGAAGTCGTCCGACTACACGGACTACCAGAGACGATAGTCTCAGATCGAGACGCGAAATTCACGTCGACTTTCTGGCGCGAAACGCACAGAATGTTGGGAGCGAAACTCCTAATGTCGACGGCGTTCCATCCACAAACAGACGGAGCGTCTGAACGAGCGATAAGAAATGTAGCGCAGATGCTACGAGCCATGGTCCGACCAGACCAGACGGATTGGACATCGAAGATGCCAATGGTCGAGTTCGCGATCAACTCGAGCATAAGTAGCTCGACAGGGTTCGCACCCTTCGAGTTAAATTATGGGTACATGCCCGAAGTCATGCAACGAGTCAGAGGGGGGACGCCCTCAACGGCACCAGGGGTGAAGACCTTCGTAAAACAAGCATTAGAAAATCTTGAGATGGCCCATGACGCCATCATTGAAAGCAGGGTAATACAGACGTACCATGCGAATAAGAAATGAAAGGAAGGCTTCAGCCTTCGAGAGGGGGACCTCGTCTACCTCTCTACTCAGAACTTGAGCGTTCCGAAGGGATGTGCACGAAAGCTCGTGCCAAAATTCATCGGTCCGATGAAAGTATTGCGCTGTGACAGCGCGAACGATACCTACACTCTGGACCTGCCAGAACAATTGCACCAGCGGCGCATACACCCAACGTTCCACGTCGGGTTATTGCGCAGATATGAACAGAACGATGATGTTCTGTTCCCGAGACGTGACGCGCACGCGTTCTACGATATCGGTATGACCGACGAAGAGGAGTGGTTAGTAGATGAGATAACGGCTCACCGGTGGACGAATAACAAGATAGAGTTCCTTGTGAGATGGAACCTCGGAGACACGACATGGGAGCCGGTGTCTAACTGTAAGGAGCTTGAGGCCCTCGACAGGTACCTCGAGCTCCAGGGCATACAAAGTATACGCCAGTTGCCCCGAAGGGCGAAATAGTACGCTGTGGGCAACTCTTCTTGTGAGAGCGCAAGGGGAAAGGGGGGGAAAGCTGTAGGCTATGCCTAGGCTCGTCCCAAGGGGTCGTGAGTCGGAAGGGAGTGTCGGAAAGGCTATGGGAGACGAGGGAAAAGATCCCCTAAGGTCTGGGAGTAGTTGGCAATGAAGAACTCGAATTACCGCCACCAGGCAGGCAGATATGGCGGCTCTGAAGGGCTACGATGGCTGGTAAGGGCTGGGACTCGAAGGGCGGCGGCCTAGACTCTGGAAATCGGCAGGAATGACTCCAAAACACTGCGGAACTTTTGAAGCGGTGGAAGGACTCGAAGGGCAGTGGTCTAGACTCTGGAAATCGGTAGGAATGACTCTGAAACACTGCGGAACTTTGGAAGCGGTGGAAGGACTCGAAGGGCGGCGGTTTATCGAAGGGGTGACTCTGGGGACTTGATGTAGGCTCTGGAACTCGAAGCGGACTCTCTAGGGACTCGTAGAAGACTCTGCAGACTCGAAGAACTCTGTGGACTCAGCAAGGACTCATAGAACTCGAAAATACTCAAGGGACCCGACTCTGGGGACTCTGGGACGCTCAGAAACACAGATGGTGACCGCAAAAAGGTGGGTATTTTTTTTCTAAGTGAAGCGGTGATACTTGTAACATAGAGGCGGTGGTAGCTATGTGAAAATCGGCAGTTTTTGGAGCTGTCAAATGTTGAAAAAAAAAAAGTGACAGAAAAGGGCCGATGTATGGTAAATCACATGCATGGCAATAAGGGAAGGGAAAGCGAAGTAAAACTGTTCGGAAAAATATGTAAATAAAGGGAGAGGGTATGGATGACATGCCTGGACAGCAAGGAAGTGCAGGGAAAGCTGCAGAAACTTTGGGAGATGAAACATGGGGTCTGGAAGCGGAATGGCGGCGGAACATGCGTCGGAGTGGGCGGTGGGTCACAGGATTGACACCTGGCACTTCAGAAGGGGTTTCCGACAGCCAACGGACAGGTTTCACGTGTCCAGGGGCTGAGGCGGTCAGAAAAGACATGGCTAGGCCCTCAGAACGGAACCTGGAAGCGAAGCGGCACTTTTGCGGCGGTGATAGGGGCATGTGAGGCGGTCAGAAGGCACAAGGGTGGGCGGAGCTATTTTTAGATGGCGGAGGCGGTCATTCCGGCTGTATTGGCGGCCGAAAGGCAGCGGAATCCCATAGACGACAGTGGGGATGATTATGGAAGTCGTAGCGGTCGGGAATCGCCGCAATATGGCGGTCTGAGACCCTGAGGACTGTCGGAGCATTGTGGCAGCGAAGGAATGCCGAAAAGCGGCGGGTTTCAGCCCTAGGGAGTGCACACTCCCTACAACGTGTAGGCGTACGGTAACCACTAAGTGGTTAAACGTAGTCAGGAGACTACTACCGGAAGCAAACGGACAAGTCAGAAAAAACAAAAATAAAAACAAACAAAAGATAAAAATAAAAATACCGTCAATAATACCGTCGGCCTCGAGCACAGCATAGTTACCAAATTTAATTAGAGTATATACTTTCCTCCGATCACATTTTCACTGTTTCACGTGCATTAACTTTACTGATCACGTGATTTTCTTTTTACAATACTCTGTCTTCTTCTTCTTTTTCTTTTTCTTTAACGCTCATAACGATCTAGTATCTACAATGTCCCACCACGATCACCCGATCTCCTTCGCCTCGGCGAGGCAGATCACCTGCGCGTTCCAACACGCCTCACGATGGTTCGCCATCATGTTCGTACTCTCTGTCCCCCGTCGACCGACGCAGTTTGCATATGGTCAGCAGTGGCCAGAAACGGCCACGATCACCCTCACGCTCGTCGTCCCTCGAGTATGAGCCCCGCTGGGACAAACGTTCCTGCCTGTACTGGGAATGCCACCCCCAGTTTCCTTTCTTGCGCCATCACGGCGCTTGTGACCAGTGCGCGTCTTATGCGCTTCATCTCTCCCAAGGCATGGCCTTGTCCGATGCAGGTGTCATGCCTGCTATCGTTACTTTGGCTGATGAGACCGCACGTCTCATTAAACGTACCCCCTACGACGACCTACGTCGTCGTATCAGCCGTCTCGAGCATGATCTCGAGGAAACCTCGTACGACCTCCGTCGTGCCCTCCGGAAGATCGATGATCTTCAACGCGAACCTACCCCCACCATCCCCGCTCCCACTACGGTTGAGCAAGCTGCGCGTGACTTCGAACGCGCTCGTGTCACCTCCTTGGGGGGGCATACTTATTCATCAAACGCGGAGGCTAGTTCCTCCAGGCTGCCGCCTCCACTGGCACCACAGCCTTCTTCTTCTTCGAGGGGGAGGGTACAGGCTAAACCTGCATTGCAGGTTGAACCTGTAGTGTCAAGAAAGGGCAAAGAGAAGCAGCTCGAGGATACCCATCAGGCAGCGCCTGATTACGAATTTACTGCCATGGAGGAAGATACCTCCGCTCAACAATGTTACGATGACGACATTCCTATGGTCGTCGATACCGCCTCTCAGGGAACACTCTTCCCTGAATTTACAGGAGAAGAGAACCCGTACAGAGTACGGGTCCTTGGGCAAGGCAGGGATGGCGTGAGGTCGATCCTCTTTCTGAGGATCAATGACAACCTCTATGCCTACAGGCTACAATGATGAGAGGCTTGGCACCACCCTCGCCAACATTCGCCAGGGGACCCCCCCTCCTGTTCCCCTCAGACGAGGAAATCTCGTCGCATCAGTTACCAGATGGGACAGGGGGATAATGGGTCCCATTAGACTCATTAACACTGCGGAGGAAATCTGCAAGCTGTACACCGAAGCGTACGAAGAACCTGAGGAGAACGCTCCTTGCGTCCGTAGGGCGCAGGAGCTGATCACCTACATCAACCTGTGGAAGAAATGCAGGTTAGTCACGAATGAGGTCATGAACCTCGCACTCAAGGAATGGAGGCCGCCTGTTTGGGCCTCCCAGAAAGCGCGCCAGAGGAGAGAGGCGCTACGAGACAAGGAAAGGGCAAGGAGGGAAGAAGAAGCCCTCGCATTACAACCCGTCGGTGGACAGCCGGCCTTACAACAGCGGATAGAGGGTCAACCCACCACTCCTTTGCCAGAGATGGGTCAGAGACCCATCGTGCCTCTCCATGACCGCCTGATGGTCGAAAACCCTGGGGTTCCCCAAGCCCCTGCTCATCAAGAATGACCCCCTCCAAGGGGTCGAGTGTTTAATCCTAGAGGAGGAGGTCGAACCTCCGGAAAGAAGGGAAAAGGGGGGATCCCCGAACTACCACGAGAGGCACCGAGCCTCGAAGCCCCAGTCGCTGACTGGGTTAAGTTTATCCACACGTACCAGAATGGGTACAACGGTTCAGACGAGAGCTCTGAGCTCTCGAGAATGTTCCCTGGGGCACTAGGTGTCAGTGAGCACCCCGACGATGACGAGTGGGAAATCAGTCCTCCCACAGCACAATTAGTACGAGGATTCCTCCTCTACGAACGACTGGCTCCAGTCCCCAGAGGGAGCTATGACTGGATGGTCTGGTTCCGGGAGCTAGTACGTCTCCTCGCAGCGAAGGGTCGCTCAGAGCCCTTCTGGATTGTGCCGAGGTGGCCCCTTGTGATGGTACTCGTGTCCCCTGGGAAGGGGAGTTCACTCGCTCAGCCGGTATGGCTGATATCGCTGCATACCTCGCGGCTAATGGCATCACTCCTCACGATGCCGACGATGCCCTCGTTTGGGCCAGGAGAGCGGGTAGGGAGTATATTACCTGCGCTGTCGATAATGGGGGGGAACAAGACCCCAACATGCGAGCCGCACTCGATCTTCTGAGGGCGGCAATCAATGACCCTCCAGTATTGAAGGAGAACCGCTCGAAGGAGTGGGTCGAGCGCCAGGCTAGGACCCTCGGGATCACTACCGAGCGCATTGCGGCCTATGAGGCTCGCACAGTCAGTGATGCAGAGCTCCCTATCGTTAGGGACTTCTGCTCCGCTGCAGTTATCTATGACCTGCCCAACTACCTGGGGGTGGAAGGTTGAATTTTGCGGGAGAGGACTCCCGAACAAAATGACGAGCCCGAGGAGGGCGAGATGAGGGACGAGCCGGCTCCGATGTAGAAGGGACACTACATCGGGTGCTGGATCGTCTTCTCGAGGGCATAACCCCTCAGTTCGAGTTATGGTACAAAGGGTTCAACACCTTTCATACCTTGCTCTGCATTACTAAAATGAGGCGTAACCCTCGGATTAGTAGTGCTGCGAGATTCACCATCTTGCGTGAATGTACATAGGGTCTTCCCTATCTTTTTCTTTTCTTTTTCTTTTCTTCTTGTCTTACGAGCCTAAGTCGGCTCTACAGGGGGAGGGTGTTAGGGGCCGTGCCCTAATTTAGATGTTTGTAATCATCTGCAGGCATGTGATACTCCGGTATCACATGCCTGCAGGTCTAGTATATAAAAGTCGTCGTAGTGACTTAAGGACACTACTGTCTTAAATTTTACACTGCGAATACCATACAGTACAGTTCGCGGGTGTGAACTAAGGCAACCAAACCTTACAGCTGTGGTGTGTCATGTGTGGTGAGTTTTCGTTCAGTTCCTTGTGACTTGAGGTAGCAGGTGAATTCATCACTCAGGTACTCCCCTCCTCGATCAGATCGAAGGCATTTTATCGAGGCGCAGTGCTGGTTCTTCAACCAGGCTTTGTACTGGTGATAGGCATCGTAGGTGTCAGATTTTGCAGCCAGGAGATAGATACTTGTATAGCAGGTATGATCATCTGTGAACGTGCAGTAGTAGCTTTTCTTCCCTGCCATTTGGGTGGGCGATGGGCCCCACACATCGGTGTGTACTTCGTCACCAAGTTTCTCCTGCTGTTGAGGCTCACAATCCTTCCCAATAGGCTTTTGGGTTGCTTTTCCATATCGCAGGACTCGCACTGGTCCATTGAGGGATGTTCTGCATTTAATCTGACTCTGGTCACCATCCCTTTTGTGATCATGTCCCAGATGGTAGTAGTGCCAATATGGGATAGCCGGGCATGTAGTTCACCCATAGTAAGTTCCTCTGGTGCTTCTGCTGTGGCTGCAAAGGGTGTCGAGTATTGATTTTGAATGTGGTATAGTCCATTAGTGAGTGGGATTTCACTGATCAGCTGCTTTCTCTTATCGAAGATGCGACAGGAATTGTCACGGAATAGTGCTGCATACCCAGCACTTGCCAGCTTTCCAATCGAGATGAGAGTTACTTTCATTGTAGGTGCATATAGGACATTTTTCAGTAGGACGCATGACTTCATCTTGCCATTCGGAAGGTAAATATAGAGGTCTCCTTTGCCGATTGCGCTGAATGTCCAGTTGTCTGCAGCACGTATTGGTTTGGATGCAGTGTCCTCAAAATTGATGAACCATTCACGGAATGGGGACATATGCTGTGAGGCACCACTGTCGTAGAGTTCAGTGACGGTGTTGGGGTTTGTGCTGGGGTATATGAGGGTAGCATAGTCGAATGTAGAGGTTGGTATGGCTTCACTGGTGTTTTCAGGTTGACTCCCAGTGTCAACTGATGCTAGCCATACACTGTCAGGTTCAGATGCTTCTGCTGCACTGGCATTTGTGGCAGTTTTCCCCTTTCCATTGGTGTCCTTTGCTCTGCCTTCCGGTTTCTTCCCCCAAGGTTTCCAGCCTTTCAGAGCTTGCCCTGCCTTTCCACCACCTTCTTCCCAGCAGTCTCGTTCCTTATGGCCAGTCCACCTGCAGTTATTGCACTCGCCAGTGAACCTCTTCCGGCCCTTTCCCCCCTTCGATGACACAGCACCAAATGCAGAGTCCTCATTCGATTTCCCTTTGGACTTGTTTCTGTCTTGTAAGGTGAACCGGTCATATTCATCGATGATGAGGCTCATGAGTTCGTCAGGGCTAACTGTCTTGCCATGGAGTTTGATGCTCGACGAGATCGAAGATAGAGTGGTGTTGTAGGAACGGGGTAGGGAAGCAAAGGTAATGTTGAACAGGTCCTCATCGGAGACTGGTCTCCTGACTGTGGCTAGTTCCTCTCGAAGGGTAACAATTTTCTCGATGTGGGCACGAGCATCACCACCTTCCTTTAGTTTGAGTTTGCCAAGTTGCTGCCTCAACTCGACTCCAACTATGAGTGAGCACTGCTCAAACTGTGCTTTGAGGGCATCGTAGTACTCTGTAGCAGATGACTTATTCAGCAGTTTGATGAACAGGCTATCAGGGATGACGATGGCAATCTGCTGTCGCATGATTACATCCTTCTCGATCCAGATGGCTAGGTCTGTCTCGTACTGAGCAACTTCTTTCTTCTCATCTGCAGTGGTTGGCTTCCACCCAGCTGACTTTCCAACTGCAGGGTCGACTGGCTGTGTGGCTTTACCATCCAGGTAGCCACCTAAGCCTTGTGCTGCCAGTGAAAGTTCAAGTCACTTTTTCCATAAAGGCCAGTTCTTCCCAGACACTGCAGGCATTTCTCAATTTTACATGCCAAAATATGTTGAAAAAATTGAAAGAAGAGATACTCTGTTATTTGGGCTGTTTTCAAAGAAAAAATGCAAATATAATATGTTGTTTTATTTGTCTTTTCTGTGTAAAAACCTGAATTGATGGTAGTGCTGACTACCTTCTATGCTAATGGGTATTACCATCAATCAATGTTTTGTTGCAAGTCAAGCAAAGAAAAGAGAATATAATTTTTGCCTTTTCTCTTTGAAAACACCTGTCAAAAAAGAGTATCACTTTCTTCAATTTTTTCAGCATGTTTTCTGAAGAAAAATTGTGAAATGCTTGCAGTGAGAGGCTTCTAGCTTTGGGACCTTGAGGGATTCATCCCCCATCTTAGTAGTGTAGGACATCAGTGCCATGGATTTGAGGGTGCTTGTATGGTGAGTCACTTTTTAGTATTTCGAGCCGGGGCTCATAACCTGTAGAATGATAGACTACAGGCTGTCAGTACTAGATACATAGGTAGAATGAATGTCTCACCTCAGTAACCTAACAAGTCACTGAGGTGTAAGGGAATTATGACGAAAAACTGTAAGTATGAGATTATGTAATGTAAAAGCTCTGCCACTACATGACAATATTCCAACAGGTGGACATTATGATAAATATTGGCAAAATGGGCATTCATTGGTAGAAATGATGCAGAAAATCGTGGAGTGTGCAGATCATTACCAAATTTGGCAGGCAGGATGGCGTGGTCGAGAGCTTTCTGTGAGCATGGGAATGATGTTGATATCTTTAGAATTGACTGAGATATTTGAAAAATCAGAATGCCATAAACTGGCATTCAAAAAGTTTTTTGTGTGCTCAAGTGGTTTCTTCCCTGTCATTAAGGATGGTTCTTGTGCAACGGATGACTGCTGGCCATATCAGTCATTCTTCACATTAGGGCTAGGCTTCTCCATTCTTCATCATTCACATCAGGAAAGTTACATCAAGTCTGATCCATCTGGACATGTCTGGCCCAGACAGTTCAGACAGCTCAGATGACTCAGATGCTTCAGACATCTGACTAATGCTCTGACTTGTCTGGCTCATCTGAAATTGTCTGATTCATAACTGGAGAATTCCCATGGCTATACATCAGACATGCTCAGACTCTCAGACACACTCAGACACACTCAGATGCTCAGGTAACACTAAATGCATGCATTGCCAGTGTCCAGATATAAGGTTAAAATAATTGTACTAGCTACAAGAAGTAGCATGATTAAAACATACATCAGGAAAAAAAGGAAGTGCTATGTAGCACTATGTAGCCAACATTGCATTTGTAGTAACTGTAGTCTTCCCTCCCTTATGTAGTACTACATAGCAGCCTGCACACACACCACCACACTACATTGTACTATGTAGCAAGCCAAATATGTTTCACCACTTCTTTTGTCACACTATATAGCAAGCAGTAGGCAATGTAGGCATCAAAATTGTGTAATTCATGGTAACAAATACAATCTGTACAGCTTGTATATTGTGTGTATGGACAACTTCAGCAAACCAGCCCCCCTCTAGACAGACTTGGACAGTGCTGGCCACCACACAGACCTTGACAGCAAGGTACCCAACTGCCTTGAACTAGACAAGGCCCCTTAGCCTGTCCTATGGTATTTGCAGACTGGACTAGTCTAGAGACAGTGTTGGGCTAATTATTCACAATACAACTGGACAGGCTGGGACAGATCTGTCAAGTTCAGGGCTAGAACTGAATGACATTCAATGGATGAATATCTGCAACAAGCAACAACGGATACATTGAAAATGAAACTAGAAATCAGGTAAGATCAATGTCAAAACCACTCAAGACCATGCCGGGTTCCTGTTTAGCCATGCCATTGCTAACATAATCAGATGACACAACAAGGAAATTAATTACATGACAGCAGGTACATACCTTCCAAGTTCAGCCCACCAGATGTGGAGGGCTCATGTTTTAGCCTGGTGAATGGGACTCATGTCACACTTGCTCATTAGCCCAAGGATCTCAACATAGATGGGGGAGTAGGTAGTGAACCTGAAATTGACTTTGCCTACACCTGAAACAATTTCATCAAGAACCACTTTGAGCTTTGAGTTCATCAGTTCTAATGACAATTAATAGTGCAAAAAATACAACGGCTGTTGCAGCAATAGCCATGGCAACTCTTGGAACCTCTGGAGAGAAGACTTCTGGGAATAGCTGTCTGACCAAGGTAGAGCTGCTATAAAAAAATCAATGATAAGTCCTGCAAGTGCCAGATGAGCGAGATTGTTGGCATGACCCTAGAGACGAAGGTTAGTTGATAAGATTGTAAGCAAAAGTTCTTACCTCATCATCAACACCATTCTTCAAGAACAAGCCACCATTGCCCAAAAGGTGCCTAGCAATCTCGATGTTTTGCTCCCAGTGATTTTCGGGATCCCACTGATAGCATTGAGCAACAAATAAACAAGCCTTCTTCCACAGCCCAGGACACCAATTCCCAAGATCCTCCCATAGCTAACTGATTGAGCAACTTTGTCATTGACGAGGAAAAAGGCTTACTAGTCTGGTGATGCCTGATGTGTGATGTGGCCACCAACCTGTATGGCCACAGACCCGATGAGGTTAGATAACTATCACAATTACTTGGCTTACCCTCTGAGATGTGGAGGTGTTGCATTCGATGCTCAGCGATTGCTTCCTCATGCAAGTTTTTGATGGTAATCTGCCTTTTGTTGTTTGTTCCATTGCTTACAAGCTTTGTCAGCTTCATTCCATGCTGTCATCAGATGGGTTTGCTCCTCCTTTTGTTTTCAGTGATTTTCCTGGGCCAGGTTTTGTGCTGCAGTTGTCTTTTCATGGTCAACAACCCATTGGTAAAACTCATCACTAGTAAGTAACCTCGGAAGGCCATCCCCCACCAACTGGCCTCTTTTCTTTGCTTTTTTGGCATCTTCTTGTGCTGCTACCTACTCTGACAGCCAGTCACAGTATATTGACTGTAGGACAATAGTTGACTGCATGCTGTGTAGATTTGTTTTGTATTCCTCTTCATGGGAGTATGCTGCACATAAGATGTCTTGGTAAGCATGTTCCTTCAGTGTCTGTGGTTCTTCATCTAATAAACTGTGATGGCACTTGCATGTTGGTGTACTTGGCACCAGTGTATGTGGAGAGAGGTAATCTTTGGAGGTAACTGGTGATTCTTTGACCAAGAATGAAGCTGATGTTGATGCCAGTGCTTCCACAACATTTTTTGCAGCTGAACACCCTGCTGTGGGTGTCCCAGATAGGTTTTTATTGTCATTGGTGTGGCAATACTGATGCATGAAGCTTGCTATTGCATGAACAGGGCTACAAGTGGCTGACGGAGGGGAAGGTGCCCATGTGAGGATGTTTCAAGACTTGGGCCATCATTTGCTTTGTTACTAGGTTGGCATTGAATGGCCAAACACCAGTCTTCTTGAATGCTGTACCAACAAGGTCTTGTGTAAGAACATGCCAATGGGCATGTCCATAGATAGTAATGAAGTTTTGCTTTGAAACTCGCTGGCATTTAGACCCTTCAAAAGCTTGACCCTCTTCAGACCATCGGCATTTCAGTGGACTGAAGATGATGACATCGAGCCCCTGATACACATGAGTTGCATGTGATGGATAGCAAAGGATCTGGATATTATGCTCTTGTGCATAATTCAGGAATTCCAAGGTGTAATGAGAGTTATGGCCATCGACAAGAAGAAGGCGAGTATGCCCATTTGCTTTGATGTATGTCCGCTTATCAAAATCTTCAATCCAGAGCTGGCCAATGACTCCATCTGTCCAGCCCTTCTTGGAGTGGGCTATGCTATGACATGGTGAGATAGATGTTGTGTCCAGTATTTTGTTTACTTATGAAGTGTTCAGGGAGTCATTTTTGTGCCAGTCAGTTGAGAATGCCTGACCCTTGTAGATGATGAGTGGTGGGATTGTTTCACCATCAGTGCATATGGTCACCATAACAGTAATGTTCTCCTGATTCCCATCTTGTTGCCGATATTGGGTTTTCTGCTTTATAGCTCCAACAAAATGCTGCTTTTGGCCTGTCCCTGGCTGGAAGCCTGATTCATCAGCTGCCCAAAGTGTATCTTCCTGGATGTTATACTTTTTTGTATCAAGTGGAGAGCTCCAGTACTGCCCCAGCTGATCACTGTGTCGATCTAGGAAGCAAGCTGTCCAGTTCTTTCCAACACCTGTATGAGGGAATGTATCTCCAAGTTGAGCCTGTAAGAGTGTGTCCATATGGTATTTGAGTGTATTGTGTGTGAGTGGGAAGCCTCGCAGTGTGAGCTCAAGGCAATATTTGACAGTAAGCTTGTCTTCTTCTGGAGTGAGCCATCCATAGTTATCTTCATTCACCTGTTGACAGCTTCTTCCCCCATTTAGGGATCACATTAGTGTGATACATATGTGTAAGAGAGACATTTATTTTCCTCTGGAGCATGGCTTTCTTGGTCTCCCAGCAGAGGTCATGCAAGCTCCTTCACATAGCCTCTGGCTTTTGTTCATCTTCCCTGTGTAGTTCCATGGCAAATATGAGTGCTTTTTCAAGGTCACTTGCATTCGGCTGTCATCTTTTCCTGATAGATTTTGCACATCCAACCATGGTGCTGGTGTGAGTAAAGTACATATGTGCATGACACGCTCTGTGTACTTGATGAAATGCCTACCACGTTCATATCCCCATGTCGCATTTTTCCATTTTTGGTATATCCGGGGTGTTACCTGACTGATAAGCTGCATTGCAACTTGTCCTCACTGGCATTGTTCTGGCACATGCCATTCTCAATATATTTTGGATCAGCACTAGAGGGATAAGGCCAACATGATAGCCTTCTCACTCATTTTTTAGGACATTTTTTTTAGTTGTGTCTGGTTCATAATGTCCTAAATATGCTAATTTCAGTTGAGGAACTGCTGCCTGCTTTTGTATGGGCTATGTGATGGCTCTCATATTTATTCACAATGCAGTACTGTGCAAACTCCAAATGTTAGTGCTAAAAGATTGGGAATGGTGGGTCATGACAACGTTTAGTCATTGATCAGATACAGTTGCAGGTCATAAAATCCATTGGAATTACTGAGAAACGCAGATATCCTCCCCATTACCCCTCTGCATACCTGGATCTGTCTCACTCTCGCCATGTCAGGATCCTTAGGTGGTGACTGCACAAACATAGAACACATGTCCATTTCTTGCCACTCTTCTACAATGCTGGGATTTTTAGCTGGTGCTTGTACAGACATGTCCATGATATCTATGAGTCAAACACGTCCCCCTGCAGAAAATGTGCAAACTATCCAGGATGATGGTTTATTTCAGGATGATCAGATGGCCAGTCATGCAGGTGCTAACAAGGAACACCAACTGGGGACTCCCCAAGTACAGCAAACTCAGCTCCCCGATTCTGCCAGTCATCATGGAAAACTTATCACTTCTTCATCCTCAGTCATTCGCAGAAAACGACAAGACAAGCCTGCAGTGAGTCATTGATAGGTGGCTCTGTTTCTTTAACCACTCACCCATCACCCGGTAGGTGTCCACCACCTCCAAAAAATGCTGCTACCAAGAGGTAGATTTCTCAGAATCACTGCGCAAGGAGCTCATTGAAAAGGAGTGGACTGTGCGTCTTTTGGGGCAGGAAATGCATGAACATGAACAGGCCAGTGAAACTTTGTTTTCGGGTTGAATCAATGCTATACCATTTGCTTACAGGCTTGGACGCAAGAGCACAATGACATTCAGCAACAAGCTGTTGGCGCTGCACAGTGCAAATTTGCAAAGCAAAGTGCTGATATGCAGGCAGTTATCTGGTCACAGGAAGCTGAAATCAAGGCTCTGCATTCTGCACTTCAGGTATAGATATTTCCTCCCACCAACTCGCATGCACTTACCATGAATTGCTTAGGAATACCCATCACACCACAAGTTCAGCAAGAACGTGAGGTGGCAGATCAAAAACACAGAGAAGAGCTCGATGGTCTCCGCAATCATTTTGAGGTGGGCACAGTGTTCTAAACTGATTCATGGTGCCTGACATTCCCCAGAACACTATATGCACAGAGATGGGTGAACTTGTCAGACTATCTAATACCAACCTTGAAAATGTGTTGCAGCAGTGTGAATGTGAGATGGAAGACCATCTAAGGGAGGAAGTCGAGGACAATGATGGTTTGTCATTGAATTAATCAATATCTGATTTTCTGCGTAGTTAACCCGTCATGAAGGTGAACAAAGAAAGGGAACTCGCAAACATGGAGCAGTGGTATTCACACCTTGGAGTGCAGGTGAGTTTTGCTTATACAGTGTGTACCAATCTAAGAGTGACTTGTTCAAGTCTGCCATCCACCCGACCACCATCCAAGGCCTGACTGCTGAGATTAATGCTCCAGACCGGTCGTCTCTGCCTCCTGGTGGGCGGAACCTGCACACACATGCTGTACTCCCACCGACATCACCTGGTCCAGGTTATGCACTACCATGCCAGTGCAGCAATGTAACGACACCTTCACTGGTGCCATAAAAAGAATCAAGCAGCATCGAGGAGTCTCGCGATGTAAAGTTGGGAGATGGGAGGCCTGGGGGTATACCTTATCTCCCTGGGTGAAAGAATGGGGTCAGTTCGACCCAAGGGAGCTAGAGTTGCCTGGTAGAGTCAAGAGAGAAGGGGGAAAAGACTCAAAATGCGCCCTAAAACCCAACAGATAGCTGAGATAACGTCTGTAGGGAGAGCCAGATGAGGGAGAATGATAATCCGAGGCTTCCGGCCTTCGAATTCCGTCTTACTTCGTCTGGTGGTCAAGTCTATGTTTTGTTACTAAGCAAGGACAAAGTACAGTAGGTACGAAGTTGGCTTACATAAGCCAAAAAGCGTCCAAATACTAAGTAAAAAAAGGGTAGAGTAAAGAATAAAAACAAAAACAAAAGTAAAAACAATGAAATAAGATAAATCTCCTAGTAGGGAGGACTCCCTCCCTACATCCGAGGGTGGCTTTAAATAGTGACTGTCCCCAGTCAACACATACCAAGATATATCATAAGGCGAGGCAAGGGGTATCATCCTCGAGACAAAAGTCTAAGTAGAAACTCGAAAATGCAAACTCAAAATGAAAGAGACCATGAAAAAGAAACAAAAATCACTACTCAACTGATGGGGGAGGCAGTTCAAAGGTAAATCGAAGGTCTTCGAGGGGAGGAGGTGGCTCGGGGGTGGCTCAAAGCAGTCTCGAGGGGGTTTGAAGCGGTCTCGAGGGAGGCTCGAGGGTGTATCGAAGTGGTTCGAGGGCGAAGGGTAGCTTGGGGGTGGCTCGAAGGGGCTCTCGAGCTCGAAGGGTGCTTGGCAGTAGGCTCAGGGTCGACTCGAAGGGATGAGGGGGGTTGGAATGACTTCAAACTCGAGGGAGGGGGTGATACCTGGTCAATGACACTTCCTGGGCCTCGAGCGAGGACCCAGAAATCCAAACGACACTGTAGAGTGCGTCCGAGAGCCTCTCGAGGGATCTCCTCACCTGTGGGCAGCATGACTCGACCTTGAACCACTCTACACCTGCCAGCTGCTAGATACGAAGCACAGACCTTACACTGCGCTCGAATGTGCCCTTTGCGACCACAGAAGAAGCAAAAAGAAATGCTTCGAGGGGGAACTCGGTGCCTCGAAGACTCTCGAAAGGCAGGGGGTGGCTCACTCGAGGCCACAGGCTCTCGAAGAGGTGGCAAACCTCTTGACGCTCTTGAACGCGACTCGAAACCAGTGGTGGCAAGCCTCGAAGTCGAGGATGAGGCTTCTCGAAGTAAAAACGAAGTACCTTCAGGTAACTCGAGATCTGAGGGGGGCTTCGAACGAGTCTCGAGGAGAGGGGAAGACCTCGAGGGGGTCTTCGAGGGCACTTCGAGGCGAGGGCAGGGGTTCGAGGGGGCAATCGAAGACTCACGAGGTTGGAGGTACTCTTTCGAGGGCAAACCGAGGTCACGAGATGACTGCTGATGCGAGGGTCGACCTTCTCTCGAGCTACGAAGCTGGTTCGAAGCCGAGTCACCAGCCTGCCAAAGCGAGACACACCTAGCTGTATGTGCCACAGGGTGCCTCGAGCCTGCATTAGTGACTTGGAGGGGAGACGAGCTGCTCGAAGCGAGCTCAGGTGAGCAAGGGGGGTTCTTCGAAGTTCGAGGGGCAGCCTCGAAGGGGGAACAAGAGGGGAGCTTCGAGCTCGAGCTTCCCTGGGAGTGTCTTCTAGAATGAGACTGAGAGCACTCCTGCACAGGGGAACTCGACTGGTGGCTGACTGAGGGCGAGTACGAGTGATGAGGGGGTGACTCGAGAGTCGACGAGGACTTCTTCGAGGCTAGGTGGGGAGATGCGCGACTTACCCCATCCTCGATAACCTCCTTCGTAACATGAACAATGATCTCGATAGGCCATAGCCGGCCCGACTGGAGCAGGGGGTACCTGGATGTGAGCCGCCTCGAGACTTCGAGCTCGACCTGGGGTGGGAGGCCTCGAAGGAACAGCTGGGGCTGGTGGCTCATCTCGAGCATGTTTCCCCTTACCATGGCCAAGAAGAAGAGCCGGAATACACGAAGGTACTTCCCCAAGGCTTGAACCGAGCTCAGTTCCCTGCAACGAGCTCCCTCGAGGAGAGAGTAGAACTCCTCGAAGTACTTGAGGTCATCCTCGACTGGTTCAATCTCAGGGTATTGGAGGGTTACGAGTGCCTTGAAATCGTCCCATTGCCTACCAACTGGGACACTAGCAGCGAGGTGGCCCCAGAGAATTCTATCGAGGGACGGGGCTCCCTCGATTGCAACCATCATCAGGGACGAATCCCCTGACCTTCCCTGGGCCTTACCATACTCCTCCACTTCTTCAAAATAGGTGGGCAGGTCCTGTGCCTGGCCCGAGAACTTCGGATGGGGCTTGAGTGGGGCTCGAGACTTTCGGTATCCACTTTCCATCACGAGCAGTATGTATGAGATTCAAACGAATATATTTCACGTTGTAGTTGTTAACACGAGGGTAGTGCGAGCCTTCGAAAGTCCGCGACTGGTCTCGAAGGGGTAAACGAAGGGTAGGTGGGGTCACCTCGATGCGACCTCGAACGTCTATGGGGAGGTGGAGGGGTGGATCCTGTACACAAAATGAGAGGGGAGGTTCTTGTATACACGACACAAGTGGTTACAACCACCGAAACAAAGAGAAAACGAAATTAGTCGCCGTGTGCGACTCAAAGCCTCGACTTAACCTGCAGCCTCACTTGACTGCAAAACACGCAAGAAAAACCAATGATATTCGTCTTGATACGTCTAAGAATGGATGCGGGTGTGTCTAATGGAGCGTCTATGTCTCGAAAACATCTCGAAAGGGCTCGAAGTTCGTCTGGGGGTCTCGAAGCGTCTGGGATCTCGAAGGGACTGGGGAGGTCTCGAAGGGCTGTATACTGACTCTAGGCAGGTGGGGAGGGGATTCCTACGGCTCAAAATAGCACGAAAACGCGAAGGGAAGTGCCAGGGAGCTGGGCTGTGGCAGGAGGGGGAGGACGGCAGCTCGTTGGGGAAGAACCACTGAATGGAATGCTACTAAACCTCGGGACACAGTAGCAGGGACCTATACAAAGCGGGCGAACGAGGGATTACGAAAATACGTCCACCCAATCCTGAGATATCCGCAAAATGGTCTGATACTACCTTTCAACACGAAAAGCGTGATAACTCCTGAAATAACAATGCGGACACGATGGAAAAGGCACCTTCAGGGAGGTATCGACGAGCCCTACTAGGGCTCCTATTTGCGAGAGATTCAGAGCGCCGGTTCACGAGAAAACACGTGTGCAGGTAGGGGGGGTGGGGGAACAGTGGCGTGTTGACGGGGAACCGCTGGGAGGAATGCCACCAAACTCCAGGACGTGGTAGAAGACGTCTAGGGCTGCTGGGAGATCAAAGAAATGAGAGATTCCGCGCACCCAGTCCCGAGTTATGCCACTTTTCGTCCTACTAAGCCTTTCTCCACCAAAAGCGAGATATCTCTTGAACCGTTGAAGCGAACGCGTTGAAAATGGTATCGTCCGAAAGCCCTCGTCGAGTAGATTCAGGATCTCGAAAAGCGAGAGGATAGGCGCGTCGGTTGTTGAGAAATCGCGTGCTCGAGCATGAGGGTAGGAGGAGAAGTTGATTACCAAGCAAAGCAGCCCCCTTGCGGTGGGCTCCAGATGTAAAGTTGGGAGATGGGAGGCCTGGGGGTATACCTTATCTCCCTGGGTGAAAGAATGGGGTCAGTTCGACCCAAGGGAGCTAGAGTTGCCTGGTAGAGTCAAGAGAGAAGGGGGAAAAGACTCAAAACGCGCCCTAAAACCCAATAGATAGCTGAGATAACGTCTGTAGGGAGAGCCAGATGAGGGAGAATGATAATCCGAGGCTTCCGGCCTTCGAATTCCGTCTTACTTCGTCTGGTGGTCAAGTCTATGTTTTGTTACTAAGCAAGGACAAAGTACAGTAGGTACGAAGTTGGCTTACATAAGCCAAAAAGCGTCCAAATACTAAGTAAAAAAAGGGTAGAGTAAAGAATAAAAACAAACACAAAAGTAAAAACAATGAAATAAGATAAATCTCCTAGTAGGGAGGACTCCCTCCCTACAGCGAACAACACAGTTGATTGGAGTCAGAATGGATGTAAGTAACATGGAGGCTAGAGGATGTCAATGGGACGCTGACCTGTTGAAGGATGAAATGAATACACCCCAGGCTGTGAACATGCCTCAATCATCAGCTGCTGATGCTGCTCAGAATCGCAGCATGACTTATCACACAACGCCAGCTCCCCAGCGATCCATAGAAAGCTCTGAAGACGAGCACCCATGTGCTAAAGCTCCGCAGACCATGACAGCTGAATCCATGGCCATAGTTGTCGAGGAAGTTCTCCGCAATATTTTTTGCGAGAAGGGAGGCTTTTGTAGTCAAGCCAAGCCGTCCCCAAGGCAGAGAAAGGTGGACGACCAGGATGTCAAATGGCAGAAAGAGATCGAACCTAGTGTGCACTGTGACTTTATCTTGGTGCGCTCCACTTAGAGAAATCCTCTATCCTTACTTAGGGATTTGGCAGAACGAGGTTTGCCATCTGTTCAAAGAGGTGTTTGGCATCGCACAAGACATTGACTTCATTGTGCATCAAACAGTGCCTGTGGATGATGTACAGGCATATGAGTATGAAGATGGCCCTGGGCCTGCTTCCAACAAGCTAGCTTTCGATCTCAGTAAGAATCATAGCTCACCCTGGAATGCAGAGATCATCAACATCCTTCTTGACAAGTTACAAAAGCACTGTGAGGAAGAGAACTGGCCAATAAAGTGGATGGAAAACTACATTCGAGACATCCTTAGGCATCGTTACAAGAGGCTGCACACAGAGTGGTTAAGAGCGCAGCCAAAGCTCACTCGTAATGGCATTTCTGAGACTCCCACCGAAGTCGAGGCAAGAATGATTGCACATCTGGAAAAACTCGGGAAAGAGAGTCACCAGTCTACGCATCGCCATAATGTAAGTATCCATTCACTGTCATGTGTACCTCTGTACAAACCGGTGTTTTTAGAAATATAAATGGAGAATCGCTGTTCTCGATCATGTCGTCCAACTCAGTATGGAGGCTGGCAATGATGATCAGACCGCATGGGAGTGGCTTCAGTGCCTTGTCAAGACACTCGGGGAACAAGGAATGAGTTCTGAGGAAAGTAATTGAACGTGTCCTCCGTGTCAAGAGGATGGAGTGGCGACGCTGCATTGACCGCAAACTCAACATTATCGACGTTGAACGAGTCCTCGATAATAATATTTTTTCTCCCCAAGGCACAAAGCCCGTGAAGCGGGTGCGTGTGCCTGACAACCCAGTGAGCTCACGTGGCACTGTTGGCGGTTTACCTAAGGATCTATATGATACTGCATGGATCGCTGGGTGCACACAGCATGAAATTGAGTCTCTTGACATCTCCGAGGACAGATTCACTTGGATGAAAGTTGCTACAGTGTAGATACATAGTGTACTCAATGGTGTACTTAACAGTACCGAAAGTTGTATGCTGTATAATTGGTATCTCTATAGGTGGGAGTCCTTCGGGTACCCGGGCAAGACTGAGTACCTTCGAAATGATTGCATGCAGGTGATATTTGGGTGCCGAGCACTGATCATTGAGTGAACCCAGAAATCCCAGTTGATACGGTGGGCACATGGGCGCTGACCAACTCTGCTCGAGCAATGATCGTGCACTGAGCGGGTGATGACTGGGTAATTGATTTCGACCTGGTCTATACTTAAGATTTCGTCCAGCATTTTGATAGACATTTTCTCCCCAACGAAACTTCACAATTAGAAAATGTTCCTTTTGTTCGTTGATACTTCAAATACAGTCTCACTGCAAGCACTTCACAATTTTTCATGCTAAAATATGTTGAAAAAATTGAAAGAAGAGATAGTCTGTTATTTGGGCTGTTTTCAAAGAAAAAATGAAAATATAATATTTTGTTTTATTTGTCTTTTCTGTGTAAAAACATGAATTGATGGTAGTGCTGATTACCTTCTATGCTAAAGGGTATTATCATCAATCAATGTTTTGTAGCAAGTCATGCAAGGAAAAGAAAAAATATTTTTTGCCTTTTCTCTTTGAAAACACCTGTCAAAAAAGAGTATCACTTTCTTCAATTTTTTCAGCATGTTTTCTGAAGAGAAATTGTGAAATGCTTGCAGTGTCTATTCCTCGGACCATTGCGAAATTTGAAATACCATGTTGTCACAAATGGGTATGCCATTTTTTTTTGTTTTGGCCTGGATTTGTCCACAGCCCAAACTCAATATTTAGTCTAACATTTTGAGCACGACAAGAGGTACAACCAAACTACAAACTTGTGCTCTCATTAAATCCCTCGACAAATTCTCAAATTTTCAACCTGTCCCAATGTCAAACAAAATTTGAAATATCATATTCACATTCTGAATATCATTTAGGCCTGGCTTTAATATTGATCTATCTGTTGTGACACATTTGCTAATCAAAACAACTACACTGATTAGGTAATCAAAAATGCGCCACAACTCTTCACTTTTGGTAATAAAATGTACACTACACTACACTAATTGTATATTGCCTATATCTCAGCCATTTTTGCATGGATGGATGACATAAGCATACCCCTGGTGTCCTCTAGTCAGGCACTATAACTTTCATTATGACATCTTTGAAATTTAATTTTTGAGACATCCATTTTTTTCAGTATTTTGCATTTTCTCATCCATTTTTGGGCATATTGATGAGATAAGCATATTCCCACAATCCTGTGATCCATCCCCACAACTTTCATTATGACATCATGGCTGTACAGTGACATCTGTGAGATGCCCCTATCTCTGTAGCACTGTGTGTCTGTAGGCCTGTAGCTCTGTGGGAGCCTGTAGGGAACTGTGGGCTCTGTGACATGGTATTGTCACACAATTGTACCTGACTGTGCACTGTGAGACTGTGAGACTGTGGCACTGTGGGTAAGCTGTGACATCACTGTGGCACTGTGGCCCTGTGCAAAAGTGACTGATTTGCTGATGGACTACTGGAGTTTTGGTATTATCAATGGCCTAATATGCATGGATATGACAATGGCACAGAGGCCAGCTGCTACTGACTCACCTTAAGTTTAAGAGAAGAGAGTTAGAGGACAAGTTAAGAGGCAAAAGCAATTTGATTTTGGGGTGCCATAGGCTGCCTTTATATACTACAGGAGGGGTGTGATGTGACATGTGAGAAGTACCTAAATAGTCACTGCTATTGTCTACCATATTTGGAGTATCTATTGTTACACCTATGTAGTAACTACTTCCCATGCTGCACTCTGTAGGCATGTGTTCAACAGAAACATTCATCAAAGGATTATCAATGGTTCACCAAATGTTCATTAAAGGTCTGTCAAAGGTTCAAAGATTAATCCCTCAAGCACCCTGTATGCTTATCCTCATCAGCAAATCACAAAAAGTGCTCCAGTTTGCCACAGAGTTTATTATGGTGCACAGTGGTGCACAAATAGGAAGCTGATGGATATGCATGACACAAAGACACAAGGGATTGTGAAGTGGATATATTTTGATGAAGGGGGATGCAAGATGTATGGACAAGTGTGTGTTCAGAGAAGCTACTAGTGGGGAGTTGTGTGTGATATATGGTGAAGACTGGCATAGATTTATGCACAGCTATATGGCATGCATGGGGAAGATGTTAAGAGAGAGAGAGATAGAAGTTGTGCAAATCCACACGATACTATAATGTGCGATATTGAGGATTATGTATTGAAGTATGTATAGTCTAACCCAGCTTGAACCATACACCAACCGATGTTTATTTAGCTGAAACAAGGCTCATTTGAGTAGTGTCTGTCATGACCATGCTTCGCCTGCCCTTTTCCCACGCCTCTGCAACCCCTCCGACACCTCCACCCACCTCTCCGACGCCCTCTGACCCATTCCCAACCAAGTCCAATGCTTACTAAGCCTGCCAACTACTCTGCTGCTGCAACCAAGCAATTGCCACTGTTGGCTGCTGTCAGTCTTGACACATGACTACCTTCAGACTATATTGGGTTGACCCCCTGTGGGTCATATCCATGCATGGTGCTCTGAAGGGTCGCACTGCTTTCTGGGATTTCGGCCTGGCCTTGGTGAGTGCTCCATCACAATCTTATCTGCTTGTAGATATGTCCTTTGTCTTTTCCATTCCTCTGCTGTTAGCCTGTAAAGTTTTCTGACACCTGTCTCCCCTTGAAAACTTCTGTACCCCCATATGTCAGTTCCAACATCCTGATACTGTACCACCTCAGTGCCACTGTAGCATATAAATACCCATACAGTACTCTGATGTCACCTCAGTATGAATATCAACATAAACTTCCCCACTCTGAGTCTCCATTCCTCTCCTCTGAGTCCTCCTCCAATCTCTCAGTACTTTGCCCACCTCTGAAATATGAGGGCCAAGCTTGTACAAGGGGGCAGCACACAAGCTGAACCCAGACACCCTTCCCTGACCTCTGCTCCACTAGTCAGAACCTCTGTTGGCCCCTTTGGCCATCCCCTGCTCCACTCCACTAGTCAGAATTTTGTTGGCTTCCTTCAGAAGCCCTCTATCTCAGTCCCTACCAATCAGACTAGTGTCAGACTTTCAATCTCTGACATCAGTTGTCCTCCAAGCACCTTTTCGGGACCCTCTTGCCCCTGTGAACCCTCAGAGTGAGGCCTGAACTTGACAGTGTCCAATGTATGACACATGCATGTAATGCATACTTGATGGTATTGCATATAACATTGTAGTTCACTTAGGGAAAATGTTACAAAGAAGAGGCAGATGAGAAATGTCATAGAAGGGCAATGCAACATGGATAGTGTAGCAATGGTTTGAATAGAATGGTCAGAGAAAGTCTGCTGTCAACAGTAAGTGACAAGTGGGCTAGCATAACCATATGCAGACCTCTGTCAATTGAAAGTCAGGGAAGTTACAGAATAAGTTGAACATGCAGGGGATATAAGAGTAGGACAGGTGTTACGCTGGAACCGAAGTTACAGCATAATGTCGAGCCCAAAGTTGTTCGTTCGGTTCTATGACCTTCAGTAGGCAAGTCATAACCTCATAAATGAGGATTTAATTCGTAGTTCTGAGTGTCCTAGTGTTTAGGACTTGAGGATGAAGTTCTGAGCAAGAGAGAGCTAGATTGGGCAGCTCTAGTCTGGGGAAACCAGAGCTAGAGATGCCTGGCTTATATACGTTACAGGAGAGGCCCATGAGGCAGCCTCATGTACAGTGAGGGATTAAGGCTATTGGTCAACAATAGCCTCATGGAAAACACATGTCTGAGGTACAAATGCCATTGGTTGAACAATGGCTGTGTCATCAGAACAATCCAGAACATCAAGGAAAAAGGTCAACACATGTAAACAGTGACGAGAAAAGAAAAAGTGTCCCATGGACGGTCAAGTCATAACAACAGGTAGGTATTAGAGAGTCCATTCCCCTACCTGTTATGCTGGAACCGAAGTTACAATGTAATGTCAAGCCCAGAGTCGTTCATTCGGTTCTACAACCCTCAATAGGTATGTTGTAACCTCGTAAATGAGGATTTAGTTTGTAGTTCTGAGTGTCCTAGTGTTTAGGACCTGAGGACGAAGTTCTGAGTCAAAAGGAACTAGATTTGGGCAGCTCTAGTCTGGGGAAACCAGAACTAGAGACACCTGGCTTATATATGTTACAAGAGAGGTCCATGAGGCGACCTCATGTACAGTAAGGGATTAAGGCTATTGGTCAACAATAGCCTCATGGAAAACATATGTCTGAGGTACAAATGCCATTGGTTGAACAATGGCTGTGTCATCAGAACAATCCAGAACGTCAAGGAAAAAGGTAAACATATGTAAACAGCGACGAGAAAAGAAAATGTGTCCCATGGACGGTTAAGTCATAACATTACCCCCTTCATATGCTGAAGACCCCCTGGTCTTCAAAGGTTCGACTCCCCATAGGGTTCGCCGGTCATGTTGGCGATGGCACTATCATCAAAGTCGGAGTTTCCATCATAGAGGTATCTGTCATCCTCTTCTTCCTCATCAGTGACGAGGGTGGCTTCAGTGGGTGTATTCTCCCTGATAGGAGATGAGAAATGCTCTTCGAGTGAGCGGCGGCGGTTGGGACAATTTGCCTGGATGTGGCCAGGACAGATGGCATGACAGATGGGACATTCGTACAAGGGGCAATCCACCCTTACATGTCCCAGACAAAACATGCCTCTCAGTAGTGGGGGTGTGATGGAGATAAAGCTTGCCCTCCCAGGGCATGGTTAATAATCACCCTGTTGGACGAGACAGGGGTGAGGGGGTGACGAGAGGACTCTGCCTGAGTCATCTGTTCTACCAACTCCTCTCCAGTCATTCTGAAGGCTTCTACAGGGTCAACTGTATCAGGTGATGGGGGAGATGGGGGAGACAGGCAACAGGCTCGGAGGTGGATCCTTCAGGGCGAAGGTGATGAGTGGGGTGAGTGAGACGAGGAGGATGACAACGAGTTACGATAAACAGCAGGGGGGCAAGCAGAGACGGGGACTGGGGATTGTCTGACATTGTAAATTAGGTCTGCCCCTCCAAGGACATCAAAGAGGTGGAGGACTAGGGGAATCTGTTCACGTGAGATTTCATCAAGGATGGTTCTGGTGAAGGATAGCAAGGGGCCTTGTCGCTCAAGGTAACGAGCAACGTTCTCGACATGGAAGGACTGGAGCATGATGCGATAAACTAGGTCAAGAGGGGAGTCAGTGTCCACCTCACGAAAGACGGTTACTAGCAGGGGTGCATTGGCAATGGGCAAAGGGAGTAGGACGGTGGTTGGCTGGGGAGACGTGATGGGGAGGCATGATTGAAATGGTCCTGACAATAGCAGTGTTTCAAGGGGAACTTTTCTGGAAGCACTTTTTATACTCAACAAGGACGTCGATGGTGTTTTCAAGGTCTGCAGACTTTTGCCATGAGTTTTCGGAAGATGGGTAACCCTTCCACTTAACCAGGAAGGCGTGGCCACGGCCTAGATGTTTATGGCCAACTATTGCTTCCACTTCGTATTCTTCTTCTTCATTTACGAGGTCAGGTGGGGGTTTAGGGAAGTTTGGACCATGTACACTGTTTTCGTGATAGGGTGATATGTAAAAGGCATGTGTGGAACATGTTGTGGATCTTCCATCGTGCGGGGATATCAAGGCAGTAGGTGATCGGGGATAGGACTTCTGAGATGATGAAGGGTCCTTCCCTTTTTGGGGTGAACTTGCGGTTTTCATATGAGGACTTCAGGTTTCGTGCTTCTAGCCAAACCTTATCTCCTTTATTGAATGGTGCGAAGGGTCGGGAGGAACGATCTTTCATAGCCCTTCGTGCTAGGTCATGTGCCACTAGTGCTTCTTTGTGGGCTTTACGTAGTTCGGAGATCCGGGTTTCCACAGTGGGGAGTTTCGATTTGATGATAAGGGAGGGTAAGGGTTTTGGTTCATACCCGTACATGAGGTAGAATGGAGATTGACTGGTGACGGAGTGGGGTCGGTGACTGTGTGTGAATTCTGCCATTGGGAGGTGCTGTACCCATGAAGCAGGGTTATTCTGGCAAAAGATCCGAAGATAGGTTTCAATCTCTTGATTCATGCATTCAGTTTCTCCATCAGTCTGTGGGTGGTAGGCAGTGGAGAGGCCCAGGGAGTATCCGAGGAGTTTGGCAAGCTCTCTTGCGAGGGCAGAGGCAAATTGAGGGCCTCGGTCAGAGATTATCTTATCATAGAGACCAAACTGGGAGAAGACCTTCCTGAAAAAGAGTGTGGCGATGTCGAGGGCAGATGCATTTTTTGTGGTGGGAGTGAGAATTACCCCCTTCGTAAGCCCGTGGTCTACCATGACCAACAAGGAGTCATACCCGTTGGTAGGGGGAAGATCGGTGACCAGATCACACGAGATCTGTTGGAACGGTCTAGACGCAGAGGATGGAATCCAGGTTAGGGGCGGGGTGGTGGGGTGGGTGTTAACTTTGTTTTGTTGGCATACAGCACATCCTTCCACATATTTCTGGACAAAGGTGGCGAGTCCGGGCCACCAGTACTCAGTAGAGACAAGTTGGCAGGTTTTCAAGACACCAGGGTGTCCTGCTGAAGGGTGATCGTGATGTGAAGACACCACAGTGCGGCAAAGTTCAGGGTCATCAGGGACATAGGCGCGGTCTTTGTAGAAGAGAATACCCCCTTCGTATCGCCAATCGGAGAGGTTGGACTTGAAGGGAGGGGGAATTTCAGCCGATTCAATGGCTTGAAGTGCGGTAAGCACTATTGGGTCAGAGGCCGATGAGGAGGCCACCTTCTCGCACAGGGAGGTATCAACAAGTTGGACAAAAAGGGTTTGTGGGAGGAGGGTTACTCCTTCGTTGTCATGGGCATCATCGTCAACATGATCAGGTCAATGGGATAACACATCAGGGACACAGAGTTCCTTTCCAGGAACATGTTGGAACTGCAGATCGAAGTCTGCAAGGTCTAGCAGCCATCGGGCCTGTCAGCGGTTCAGATTTCAGGGTTCTCTG
The DNA here is from genome assembly GCA_024613165.1 of Pisolithus albus. Lineage (NCBI taxonomy): Eukaryota > Fungi > Basidiomycota > Agaricomycetes > Boletales > Pisolithaceae > Pisolithus > Pisolithus albus. The sequence goes on along the minus strand of JANFAB010000016.1, from coordinate 470,338 downwards.
AAGTAAGTGAGGTTTTTGTGGTCAGTTAAGACCCAGACTGAGGAGGGTGTGCCCTGCAAATAATGGCACCAAGCTTTGAGGGCTCGGATTACTCCGAGGAGTTCTCTGTCATAGATGTCGTAGTTCCTTTCTGCAGGATTGAACGATTGGGAGATGAATGCACATGGTTTCCATGAGCCATTTGAGTCTTCTTGTAGGAGGACTCCTCCAGTTGCATGTTTCGAAGCATCAGTGGAGATGGCAAACAGTTTGGAAGGGTCAGGCATCTTCAGGACAGGTTCGAGCATGAACATTTTCTTCAGGGTTTCGAAGGCCTGGTCAGCTTTCGGGGACCATTCCCACGGGGCATCCTTTTTGGTTAGGTCGATTAGAGGTTGGGCAACATTGGAATAGTTGCAGATGAATTGTCGGTAGAAATTGGCAAAGCCAAGGAATGACCTGACATCCTTCACCTTTTTGGGCATAGGCCACTCAGCAATGCCCTGTACTTTGACAGGATCCATCGCCACAGTGTCCTTCTTGATGATCATTCCCAGGTATTCCACCTCAGGGAGGTTGAAGTGGCATTTCTCCAATTTCAGGGGAGTGACAACTCCTTCATTCATTGGAGAACATGAAGGGTGCGGAGTCGATGGGTTTCTGGGTCACTTGAGAAGATGAGGAGGTCATCCATGTAGACAACCAGCCATCCTTCGGCAATTGAGTCTCTGAAGGAGTCATTCATGAAACACTGAAAAGTGGCAGGGGAATTGCACAGCCCAAAGAACATCACCGTGGGTTCAAAAAGTCCTTTATGGGTGATGAATGCTGCTTTCCACTGATCTCCATCTTTGATCTGAACATTGTTGTACCCTGATCGTACATCCATCTTAGTAAAGATTGATGCTCCCTTCAGCTTATCAACGAGATCGGAGATCAGGGGTAGAGGGTAGGCATCCTTTATGGTGTGCTTATTCAGGTATCAATAGTCCTGACAGGGTCGGAGTGATCCATCCTTTTTGGTGACGAAGAAGAAAGGGGCTGCTTGGGGGGAGTTCGATGGTCAGATCTTTCCTTCTCTGATGTTTTCCTCGACAAATTTTTCGGCAGCCTCCTGTTCAGAGGGGGTGAGTGGGTAAGCTTTGGCCACCTTAGGTACAAAGTCCTCGGTGAGGTTGATCGCATGGTCATATGGTCGAGAGGGGGGTAGTGCTCCATCTGAGGGTTTCTCGAAGACGGAGGCATACTCAGCAAACTCAGGGGGTAGGACCGCCTTCGGTTTGAGTTTTTCTTCTTTTTGTGCCAGTTCAGTGGCATGGTTTATCTTTCGTACATATGGGTTGTTTGGGGCGATGAGGGTGGCATGGCAGATGAGGTGCCTCACTGCAGTGGCAGTTCGTGTGCATAGGGTGTAATCATCTGGTTCCTCACGCTTGAGATAGACGGAAACCCCCTTTCATTCAACGGGATTCAGGAGGGATGGTTTGGGGAAGGTTTCAATGGGTTAAGGGGGGGTTCATTTGGACGATCGGTCAGTTTCCTCATCAATGGTCAGGGTTCCTTCCCTCCAGTTGATGGCTGGGTTGTTTTCTCAAAGCCAAGGGAGTCCCAGGATGACATTATCAGATCCACAGTTTATGATGCGGAATCTCTCTTTGTGCACAACCCCTTGTATTTTGATGAAGAGGGTGGTGGTGAAGAGAACCTTCCCAGTTTCATTTCTTGTTCCATCAGCGTTTCTGACCACAAGCGGCCAGGGGAGCCTTTCGGTGGGGAGGCGATGTTTCCATACAAAGCCCCAGTCAGTGCAAGATATTTCTGCCCCAGAATCCACTAGGGCAGTGGTGTTGATGACTTTCGTTCCAGTTGTACTTGTGTAGACAGAAATTGGGATTTGCATAGTTCTCTGGGGCAGTGAACGTACAAGTACAGAGGATACAACGTATGGAACAGTGGGGTTTGGGCTTTCTGGCATCAACTCAGATTGCCCTTCTAAAAATCCACAGAAAGAATTTTGGCCAACTTGACCAGAGAGACGGAAGCGTCGTCTTCTTCGTCACTTTCTTCCTTCTTAACTTGTTTGACCTTCTTTTGAGGGGTCTTTCCTTTGGTTGGACATTCCCTGGAGAGGTGTCCTTTCTGGCCGCAGTTGAAGCACAGGCCATTCTTAATGTGTCGTTCTCTTTCCTCCTGAGAGAGTCTGATGGCATCAACGTCCATCGCATTTGGGCCCTTCTCCTCTTTCCTAAAGTAGGGTCAGGGGTATGTCTTCCCTTTCCCTTTAGTGTTCTTATCCCTTCCCATGATAGCCCTCGCCTTCTGCCACTGGCTTTCGAAGTGCATTGCTTTCTCGTACCAGTCCTCTACAGTAGTTGGGACTTTGTCCATACCATAGATTCGATGGACAAGGGCAGGTTTGAGCCCAGTGGCAAAGAATTCAATAAGGGCGGCATCTTGGGTGATGCCACTACGAGCAGCGGCAGTTCGGAATTCAGAGATGTACTCTTCGATAGAGTTCCCTTGTTTGAGGGTTCTCAGTTTGACAATGGCAGCTCCAGCAGAGTCTGCAGGGGTAAAAGCGGCTTTGAACTTTTTCTGGAACTCATCGAAAGTCCCAAAGGGGTTTGCTCCCTTGAGGGCGGTCTGGTAGAATGTGGTGGCCCATGCCTGGGCTACTCCCTTCTTCATGTGAGAGAGAGCATAGACCACCTTCTTATCGTCGGTGTCGTAGGTGTCATTGTTTATCAGGAGGTAAGCCCTGACTGAGTACAGCCAGGACATTGCAGTTTCGTGGTTACCATCATACTCGACTGGTACACCAATCTTTAGTTCAGTGGGTTTGGCCACGGTGGCTGTCTTCGATGTCCCAGCTACTCCAGACATGGCGGGTGGAGATGAGAAGGAGGGTTGGGGGGGTGCCAAGTGAAGAGAGGGCTCATCAAAACTGGTTCTGGAGGAAGCCGGTGTTGTCCCAGGTAGGGGATGGGGCAGATTCGGTCGAGGTTTGTGTCTCGGAAGGGTTTGATTCGTCTGAGCTTGATGGCTCGGGTTCGGGTTCTCAGTGGGCGAAAGGGTCTACCCACAGTCTGTTTTGTTGGGGATTCGTGGTGTCACACTAAGCAGTGGATGTTCAGTGCAAAGGCAGGAGACTAGAGGAGCTTTTGTTATGCTGGAACCGAAGTTACAATGTAATGTCAAGCCCAGAGTCATTTGTTCGGTTCTACAACCCTCAATAGGTATGTCATAACCTCGTAAATGAGGATTTAGTTCGTAGTTCTGAGTGTCCTAGTGTTTAGGACCTGAGGACAAAGTTCTGAGTCAAAAGGAGCTAGATTTGGGCAGCTCTAGTCTGGGGAAACCAGAACTAGAGACACCTGGCTTATATATGTTACAAGAGAGGTCCATGAGGCGACCTCATGTACAGTAAGGGATTAAGGCTATTGGTCAACAATAGCCTCATGGAAAACACATGTCTGAGGTACAAATGCCATTGGTTGAACAATGGCTGTGTCGTCAGAACAATCCAGAACATCAAGGAAAAAGGTAAACATATGTAAATGGCGACGAGAAAAGAAAAAGTGTCCCATGGACGGTTAAGTCGTAACACTACCTATGCTGCCAGTCTCAGATGGATGAGATACTACCAGACTGAACACAATGCCAATCCTCCCCGCCAATGGTGACATGGAAATGCAGTGAGTGAGAATGGTGAAAGAGAAAGATATAGCATATGATGATGATTGAAAGAGTGGAGAATGTGCTGTTGTTTGACTTCAAAGAAGAAGTTGAAGAGGAAGTACTAGCTGATGAGGGGGACCACAATGTCCCCTTTGATGTCACAGAGGTTCTGCAACAGTTAGAGGATGGATTTCTGATGGGAAACTCACCAGTGGGGGTGTGCATGCTGTACAGGCAAAACCAACCAATCATGGTTGCAGCAGCATTGGAGGAGGAGAAGAGGAATTGGGACTGGGACAGGACCTACAGGCACATCAGCCACATGTCATTCTCATTGGCCTCACACCTAACACAACGCGGCCACCAGTATTTAAGATGGGGGAAAACGTAGTCGAAAACGTGAATGCAAAATTTTAAGATTATAATCAAATTTTCACAGTGACGGAGTTCAAAGTTTGGCCAATTGTGAGATTGTTTGCGATAACTACATGTTTGCATGGCCATACAGTATTGTCCAAAATGTCGGGCTGATTATTAAGTATTGAAGCTGACAACACGCTTGTCAAGACTTTAAGTTTTACCTTTGCATTTGAGTCGGGGAAGAATTTATTGTTTTGTCGTTGCCTAGACAATGACTTCAACTTCAAATTTTCATTAGCATAGAAACCAAGTTTTATTGTTAAAGTAAAGACAGGGGGAATATTCTATCCGAAACTCTGGATTTCGTCCGGGACTAAACTGGTTGCCCGATCATCGCCCGACTGTCACCCCGATCATCGTCACATATTTACCCTACATACTAGCACTGGTAGTACATTCGGGAGATTAGATGTAGTCCACCAGGTATTCTAGTAAATTAAGAGCAGAGGGTGAAACCCTCACATACGGGTGGAACCTGCACCGGCGTGATAGCTTGTAAGAAGGAAGCTTTCACCGTCTGGGCCCGTGCCGGAATAAGACTCAGTAGTTGATGAGGGGGAGGTGGTGGGCGACGAGGGGATGAAGCGTTCTGTGTCGTACATATTATCACATAACCCAGCCTCTTGAGAGATAAGGTAGCTACTGCTGCTATCGTCAGACTAAATTCGGTGTACAATTCGGAGTACAGACCTTATAACAGACGGTCAGGACGACGGGACAAACAGAGACTATGCCTTCGTGCCATGAGTCGGCAGTAGACCTAAGTAGTTTCAAGAGGCCCACCGAGAAACTGTTTGTCGCACGACGTTTCCGGCGGAGCACGTTGAAGACTGCGGCACCGGACAGACGGAAGGGATGTCAGGAAAAATGATACGTATATGGTACAAGATCTACGTAGATAGCGGTCTCCCCATTCCCACTCAACGAGTCTTGGGTCAGGCAGTGTATGACGCAGCCTGGTCACCATCAGTTTCTGAAGTCTCGAGGTATGCGACAACTCACCATCACAACCTCACGAGCAGAAGGTTTGACCCTCACGTACGGGTGGAACCTGTATTGGCGCGACAACCTACAGGAAGGAAGCCGTCCACCGTCCGAGGCCGTGCCAGAACCAGAGATGACAAACGACAAAGGGGAGATGGCGAACGACGAAGAGGGGATGGCGAACGACGAGGGGATGAAACGTTCGTCGTACGTGTCGTCGTATAACGCAGCCTAGTTACTGTCGATATTGTGAAGTCTCGAGGCAGTGAGAACTTACCATCACGATCTCATGAGCAGAAGGTTTGATCCTCGCGTACGGGTGGAACGCAAAGTGGTACAACACCTTGTAGCTGGGAAGCTTTCCTCCGTCCATGTTGCTCGAATCGGAAAAGAAATGTGGAAAGATCTTGGTGGGGGTAGAGAAGAACCGCGGGATGAGGAGGTTTGAAACCTGAGCGTGCCTAAAATATGGGAATGACCGAGTGCAATTTGAGGAGTCAGCAGTCCGTGGATGAGTTTAAACCGGAGCATGCCTAAAATAACGGAACGACCGAAGAGCAATTTAAGGAGTCAACGGTTTGTACCGTCGCGGGACACAGGCCGGTAGTTTAATCACGATTCCACACCACTTCGGCACTATCTCATGGGACACTGCAGTATGACGCCCGGCAACGCCGAGCATTGTCATGCCAGCAGTTCTATAGCCCTTGTGAAATTTCTATCCGCGCGCTCAAGTGCTACGCACGACTAGCATGCTCGACGGGCACAATCCAGAAGAACTTGTTCAGTACGCAACTAAGTATAGACAAATTCGAGTGATACAACAGCAACAGCAACGAACTTGAGGCCCATCGGTGTAAACTGTAAATGGAGAGAATGCAGGCTAGCCATCATGAGCGATGGCGGGATGGCGGAGGAATATCAACAAAGCACATACCTAAGACCACCTCTTGACCAGAAGAGATCATCGATGACGATCAATCTATATCCTCAAGATCGTTATCCCGAGGCTGCTGGATGAGGAAAACGATTGAAAGAGATGCACCAATTCGTCATCAGAACTAGAAGCCCCTGCGCACAGATAGAGGTCCTCGATTTCAGGGAAAGTGGGTAACCACCGTGCACAGTGTAACTGGAAAGCTCGTTAGTCATGGTCACAGTGGGCAAAACCCACGTACAATTGTATTGTCATCTGATTCGGAGTTCAGGATCCGAAGAGTGAGGTCCTTGACTTTGGCAAGACAAATTCGGGAGCTATTCTGTGGTAAAGCCAGCGCACGGGGGTCTGCCTCCGCAGGAATTCGAACGGAAAGCTCGTTTATCCCAGGCAAATGTTCGGTGCATAACAACACATCCGATAGAAAACAATCCGTGAAGCTGGATGCCCCAAGTCGAAGCCCAAGATATTCGAGAGTACCTGGTATATAAGCATAACGCAAAAGAGAGAGTATGTGGGAAGGAGGACCATCCAGTCTGGACAGTGAAGAGAGTAAGGCCATTGGGCGAGTACGTCGCAGTGGGGTGCGGGGAAGGCAACTGCGTGGAGCTGTACTGCTAATGATAGCGAGGGTCTTCACTTGATGGCGTGAGAGGAACTCTACGAGGCTGCGGGGAGGACAAGTAGCTTCTACCTCCAGCGAGCGAAGGGAGCTGAGCTGTAAATCCCCGAGGAACTTCGTCCACTGCACAGCTGTAAGTGCCATGTTGGTGAGCCTAAGGCTGACTAGTGGTGCACTGCGCAAAGTACACAGTGTGAAAGCGATGGACATCGAGGTGAAGAAAAGTGACGACGAGAGCTCTAAGGACTTGATCTCAGTGTTACAAACAGAAGTCACTTCACTACGGCAAATCCGCGGCCGTTCTCCCCATGCCAAGCCATGGCAAGTCAATTCCTTGCATCCTGACCCTCGGATGCACTCCAGCAGGCGCAAGAATGAATGACTCAGCTCGTCGGGGCCAGAGTACAGAAGTAGGTGTACTCGAGGGATTACCCTGCTACCTGTCAGCGACTCGAAGAAGGTTCGTACAGCGCACAAGTGGGAGTCGGTTGTCATCTGGGAGATAGAGAAGCAGAGAGAATTAGGAGCAACAAACGCCTCTGTCTGACGCCACACTAATAGGCCCTCACATCCATCGTCATCCAGGGATAGATAGTTACTTTGAGTGGTATCGAATCCAAGCAGCGCAAAATAATGCGGTGCAGCGATTTCCCTGAGTAGCTGGCACGTTTGAGTCAAAGCCAGAAGGGAACTTCGGGGAAGAAGAGTTGCAATGTGCCTGAGAAGCTCATTGGGAAGTCGCCAGACGAAACAACTGTTCCCTCTGGGGGCGAGATTCGCGGGATCAACCAGCGAAGGAATACGAGGAATCTTAGCAGGACGACCAAGCGCCAAATCCTGATCCTCACTAGCTCTGCGCTTCCGAGACGGGATGACCAGTGGTGCAGAGAGGATTGGCTGAAGAACTTGTTAGCGTAGCACTTGATCGCGCCGAGAGCCTTACCCGAATGTTAACAGCGGATGTCTGGATGGTCAACGAAGTACCACAGGAAATCTTGAGAGGAGGGCCAAGTGCCGAATCTTCATCTTCACAGAATTTGCACTTTGGGGTGACTTCAACCAGTGAAGTCACACGGGAAATATTGGGTGAGGAGCCAAGCGCAAGATCCTGACCCCGGGATGTCTACGGATTCTGAATGAAGGGTTGTCTGAATGGCTTAAATCCTTACCTGTAGCTGTAGAGTACGAGCCAGATCACAGAGGATAGGACAACCCTCTCGAGCTGCCATATTGTCATCTTGACGCTTCAGGGGAGAGACCTGCACCCCCGCAAAGTGACTTAGGACAAGGCCCATATTCGACGTCGGTGACAGAAGTCTAGAGAAGTCAATTGCGAAGAAAATCAGAATGGATGGATAGGTGCTATTTCTACCGGTTGGATGAGGTGCATTTGACGTGGGCACATCGCCGCCTGACAATAACAAACGAAACACTCAATAGCATGAATCCCTATGAACCATCATTCAAACTTGTCCATGACGATGACAACAATAAACTTGCCTATTAAACTACTGGTTGAACCATCGTTTGACAGAAAAGACATGACTTGCTTGGTATATCGCCGCCCGACAATAAGGGATGGAAGGCTCAGTTGCGAAAAACCCTTCGACCCATCACCGATAGGTGCCAGATACAATTAGTTCCTATAGACGGTTGCAATTACGGTAGGGCGGTGTAATTGTCTACATAAAGCGTAAGGCCATCAAGGGAATTAACGCGGAACACTCAAATGGCAACAGTACAATTGTCATCGTAAATTAAAATCCCCTCGACTATGCACGATTGTACTCGAATGCGACACATACATCAGAAAATGGGATAGTAATACCATCCTCCGTCACAACCGATTTGGAGTTCCTCTGGCACTTCTTTATACGCACGACTTGTCCTGCTTGTGGTCCCTTTAGTACCAAACATAACTGATTTTTGCTGGTGGGGTTCGCTGGCGTAAGGTACCGAGCAGGGATAGTGAGATGTTGGATGGCCGAACCCGAATTGTGCCCGGTCACTGTAACGCAGACAGAGCCGGTGTCACGCACCAAAGGTGTTTGGCGACGTGAGCATGGACTCAGAAGCTGAATGATGAAGAACGGAGAACGGAGAAGCCTAGCCCTAATGCGAAGAATGACTGATATTGCCAGCAGTCATCCATCGCACGAGAACCATCCTTAATGTTAGGGAAGAAACCACTCGGGCGCCCGAAAAAACTTTTTGAGCGCTAGTTTACGGCATTCCGATTTTTCGAATATCTCCGTCAATTCTAAAGATATCGACACCATTCCCACGCTCACAGGAAGCTCTCGACCACGCCATCCTGCCTACCAAATTTGGTAACGATCCGCGCACTCCACGATTTTCTGCATCATTTCTACCAACGAACGCCCATTTCGCCAATATTTATCGTAATGGCCACCTCCTCGACTGTCTCTTCGCTCGTGTCCTTTGCTAGGGAGAATAACTACGAGTACCTGCCAGGAATCCCCACTAGCTCTCGCCCCGAAGCCTCCTGGTTCATCCCTCCCTCGTCCATGACCTCCCATCCTATCGCTTTGGGACAGCGCGTTCTTCTCGTCAGTCTGACGTCGAGGAAGACATTCTTTGGTCGCCTCAAGTCTGTCGTCAGGCTTGAGAGGTCTTATGTGGTTGTTTCGGTCTCTCCAGTCGAAAAGGATTACGGATTTTTCCTTCCTGCCCCCTGCAACGTCTATCTCTCAATCTCGTCTTTCATTCTCCCAAAATTGCGACAGCTCCAGTACCAATTACTATCATCTACACTATCTGATCGCATTCATGACGATTTTGAGGCACTTCTCCCTGCCCTCATTGGAGAAGACGGCCCCTCCTCCTCCTCATGCCCTCCAGAGCACTAGTTGCACCTGGTACAGGTCGCTTTGCAGAGAGGAGAGAGGGGGGAAAGTTGCGAAATCCTAAGCCCTGACTACCCTGGAGACCCCCAAAGTTGGCCCCTGGCAGAAATCCCCACAGTTCTTCTTTCGGACGCGCAGCATATCGCCCCAATGAATCTGGATCTCAGATCTAGGAGTCAGAGTGACTCATTTGCAGTCATACCCCCCCTTATTCAGCAGTGACCAGTGCGCTTACTCATCCCCCTTTCTGTCGCATTATTCATCCGTTCCTTAATGACTCATTCTATTTCAAATGATTTGTGATATTCTTCGTCATGCTGACTGATTTTACTTACCAATCGCTTACTGTCCTTACTCAGCCTTGCTCAGCCTTACCAATCCTTTACCAATCCTCTTACCAATCGCTTACAAACCCCTTACAAAGTGTTTCCCTCTATTTACTTCAGGCTGCGCTACCTTTTGTATATAAGTACCAATACGTCGCAGCACACATACACAAGCAAGTAGCCCCCCCTGCATAGGATACTGTCCCCTGTGTAGAGAGACTATTGCCCAATCATTATCGACGTTATCTGCCTTATTGTTGTCGCTCTAAGGCCCCTCATTATCTTCTTTATCTTTGCAGTATCTGAGGCTCCATTAAGGGTCTATTTACTGTCATTCTTCTTCATCTTGCGTCGCTTCTAGGCTCCGAGTAGCCTATATTACTTCGCTTTTCTCAGTTCCCCCTGCTCCCCTCTCGTCAGGAGCACCATTCCCTTCTGCCCTAGTCATCTAGGTGTGCAGAACCCCTCCCCACTTCGCTGTAACCGATCCCTCGAGCCAAAGTCCGCGTAGGTAAACCACCAACTCGGCATTTGTCTTTGTGTTGGTTTTGTGGTGTTTTCGCCATAGATCCACACGTCGACTCACATCTGGAGCCCACCGCGAGGGGTGGTTACATTTGGCTCGAAATCCATCTCATTTTCTTCATAAACGACTCCTACATTGTCTGCCCTATCGAAATCTTCGTCATCGCCGATAACCATCCATTCCACCTCGTCGCAACTCGCCTTTTTGACCGCCAATTCCCCTCGGAATAATCCCCATACTTTCCCACCATGTCTTCGACCACTGCGAACCCACTTATGCCAGTGCAAGCTCAGGCAGCTGCAACTGTTAATTCTGCTCGTTCTGTACTCACTATGCCACTTCTTGGAACCAAATCTTCCCCAGAACTCTTCCAGGGCGACTGCTCTCGAGTTCGCACCTTCCTCGACCACTATGAGCGACTCTGTGCCTTCCATAATGTCACTTCGGACCATGATATGGTCGCCTCAATCCTCCCTTACTGCAATACTCGTGTCAGAGAGATCATCGAAGGAATGCCTCACTTTCATACCCCCAACTGGGCCAGATTGAAGGCCAGTTTGCTTCGCTACTTTGATGCCGACATCTTCGACGAAAGGTTCTTCGAAAGGGACCTGAAATCTCTTGTACTGCGATTCAGGAATCAGCCTATCATGTCCCTGCACGATTTCCGAGCCTATAACCGAGAGTTCACTCGAGTTGGAGGCTGGATGAAGCACAAGGGAAAGCTCACTGAACACGAACATGATCGCTACTTCTGGGCTGGACTTTCTCCCTTGTTTCGAAGCTCTGTAGAGGGTAGACTCAAGCAGAAGGACCCCAACCTTGATGTCAGCATACCTTTCCCCTATGACGAAGTTTGTAGAGCTGCAGAAGAGGTGCTGCGTCGAGATCGGTTCGATGCAGATGACCTTGACCTCCTCGGTCCTCGATCCATATCCAGTCTTTCAGAGAAGGAGAATATCCCTCCACAGCAGCATGATGCGAGGGGAGGGAGTGTCCGACCGCTTCTACCACCCCAGGAAGCCAGGAGAAACTTGGAGACACTGGAGAGGGAGGGAAGCATGGCTCAGAAGCAGGATGAGGTCGAAACCCTGATAAAATCCTTATCTCGTATGTCCTTAAACGATCCAGATTACTCATTGCTCTATTATCGAGCCATCAAGATGGATCCCGATGCTGCAAAGGTGATTCGTCCCCCAGCACTCCACTCCGCCCCTGTTCCTAGCTCCACTGCGCCCCCTGTCAGTCCAAATTCATCCCAGGCACGCCCCCAGAGGAAGCCCATCGTCTGCTTTGGCTGTGGAGTCACTGGACATGGCCTAGACACCTGCGATGCGATCAATGATCTTATCAAGAAGGGTTCTTTGACTAGAGATGACAACCATCGCGTCATATATCCCAATGGGCAGCGCATCTACAGGAATGGTGATGAAACGATCTTGCAGGCTTATGAGAGATCTGTGAAGCCGACCCAATCCTCCAGTAGTGTCCACTTTGTTATCCATGAAGAAGCCGATGAATTTCTTGGAGCAGAGATCTATGAGTTAGAGGACGACGCTGTTGTTGCTGCTGCAGAAAGAAATGCGAAAATCTCGAAGGATAAGCGAAGGGAAGTCTTCGATGGAGTGCTCCTCCCACCTCGGAACCATGGGAAGGGCAAAGAGAGGGAATTTCCGAAGCAATCTGCCTCATCGACACCTGCCAATCAGCCTCAGCCACCATCAGCCCCACACTCTGATCGCCTATCAGCCCCACAATTTGATCGCCCATCAGCCCCTATCCATCAGCCATCAAATCAATCTTATCCGACACCTGTCGCACAGCCACCTGTCAATGTCACTGCGCCCAAAGCCCCTGTCTTTGTTCCTGTCGATGTCCATCGTCGTGGCTTTGATGGGAATGATGATGATGCCATCATGGAAGATGAATCCATCAATAAACCTTCGCAACAGGCCTCTGAGTCCCCTGCTGACAAGGGGAGGAAACCCAAGGCTCCTGCTGCCATGACTTCACCATTATCTCAATCAGCAGACCCAAAGGCTATTGTGGATCGCATTCTGGCTACCCCTATGACTCTTTCATTGGGGGAAGTGATAGGAGCATCAAGGGATGTATCTCATCATCTTCAGGAACTCATCAGATACAAGCGTCAACCCATCACTCAATCTGTCAGAACTGTCGATGGGACCCCTCCCATCAGTTCTTATCTCGCTTTGACATCCAGCCCCTTAATCACAATTAATCTCACCTGTAATGGTCGACAGGTGACAGCTGTCATCGACTCAGGCTCCACCCTTAATGTGGTCAAATCGAGTATAGCACGATCTGTCATTCAGATGCCCATCGACATCTCAAGATGCATCAATATGAAGGATGCCAATGGTGGAGTATCAATGCTTACTGGTCTAATCAAAGATGTACCGCTCTTCTGTGGTGCTGCTAGGACCTGGACCAATCTATTTGTTGCCCCTGATGTCGATGCAGGCTTTGATTTGCTTCTAGGCCGCCCCTGGGCACATGGGAATGCTGTCAGCATCGTTGAGAGAGGCTCTGGTACCTTTGTGGTCTTTGGATCAGACAAAGATCATCCCCTCGAGCTCTGTGTCACTGAAGGGACTGCTGAACCGACTGCTACTGCTCTCATGGCGACTCTCCAGCCTTCTAGCTTCGAAGAAAACTCTGGGACCTTCGCAGATGAAGCATCTCCTCAATCTCCTGCTACTGAATCGCCTATTACTTTTGCATCACCTTCACCACCTTATGAAACCCCCCCTTCGACTCCTCTGCATCCAGACTCGATTCCCAATGGCATAGATGGCGCCTTTGGACTTCCAGAATCCCATCCTATCCCTACCATCACTGTTGCCCCACCACCAAGCCCACCATCTTCGAATATTCTTCGTGCACTCCATGCAGAGTTACAGGCTGCTGAGCCGAGTGTTTTGGATGATGATCCCTCTGTAGCTGCTCTTCGTCGACGAATTAGGAGGGAGGAAAGTCAGTCCCTCATGGCAATCCTTACTAGATTCACTCATCGGAACCCCCACTTCTTCCGACTCTACTTTGACTCCGATTATGCCCTTGCTGGTGCAAGGGGCATCGACCAGAATGACCATGAGTATCAGGACTTCATCCTCTTGCATACCTACCTAGTCCAACGCCTTCCTGGAGCTTCATGGAATGATTGCCTCGACTTTACTGGCTCGACCTATGCTCGCTTCTATCCCGATCCTCGCCCTGATCCTGCAGACCAAAATCTACTTCCCAACGACCCCATCCTATCCCCTGATCCTCCTGATGAACCAGATCTTCCATCCTTGCATTCTCAGTTGAATATGTGGTCCTCCGAAGCCAATGCTCCTCCAGATAATCCACCCCTGCATCCTCAATCGAATATGTGGTCTTCTACGGATGAAGGTCCTCATCATCCTCCTTCCTCCCATTCGCAAATGAATATCCTGCCTGCTGAAGCCCCAAATCCTCCACCTTCACCCATTACTGGGCTCACCTATCTCGAAGTGCCTGCCACCGATTTATCCGACTCTTCACTGTTGTTTCAGGTCGACGATCCACCTCCTGATCCTGATCCTGCAATTTCCTACCCGAATCACTCATCTACCCCCTCGGATACACCATCTATCCATGCCAATCACCGACCTTACCCACCTATTCCTGATTCCGACTCCTTTCGCTTTCAGACTTCATCATGGTCCTCTGATGAGTCGATCTTCTGAATTTTCCGATTTTACTTACGATTTTTCCTATGAATCATATGCTTCTTATGCTTCTCCATATGCTTCGTATGCTTCTCCTTTCATTTCCTATGCCTCATATGCTCCTCCTTTTACTTCTTATGCTGCTCACTTCGACCGAGAAGTCGTTAAACTCCTAACTCCACAGACAATTCTTCGCTCTCATACTCCTGTACCACCACCTACTATGCCTGCCTCGGTTCAGTGCTTCGAAAAATCTTTTTACTGTAATTTTTCGTGTTCTCCTTCGCCTTCCAGACCCCTAACTTCTCCAGACTCGTTATCTATTCAAAATAACAAAAAGCCACAAAAAATCTTTTTCTCCTTATCTGATTTCCTTGATTTGTTACGTTTTAGACGATCTCTTGTTACAGATACAGAAAACCCAGATATCGACAATGTACGCTCAGTATATGGCGCTTATAAACGAGTTGATCGCAAGGTCAAACCCGTTCCGGGCGTTTATCCAGAAGACGCACACGTTCATCGCCGTTTCCCGGAAGACCCCCTTAAATCCCTTATTCCACTCACGCCTCACCCCCCTACTTTTGTTCCCACGAAGAAGCTTACCAAGGAACGCCTGCACTCCATGAAATTAAATGCCGACAACTTCCTGTGGCCAGAAGAGGAAAAACTTTTTTGCCACATAATGAAGCTAAACGAGCGCGCGCTTGCCTTCGACGAATCGGAACGCGGCAACTTCAGATCTGATTACTTTTCACCTTACATAATCCCTGTCCTGCCCCACGAGCCATGGGAATATCGTAACATTCCGATCCCGCCCGGTATCCGAGACCGAGTCATACAGCTTCTTCGGGATAAGATTGCAGCCGGACTCTATGAACCGGCTCAGTCCTCCTATCGCTCAAAATGGTTTTGTGTTATGAAGAAGAATGGAAAGATCCGAATCGTCCATGATCTGCAGCCACTCAATAAGGTTACAATTCGGGACGCTGGTGTTCCTCCTATCTTGGACGACTTTGTGGAGCCGTTCGCTGGCCGGCAATGCTATACCGTGTTTGATCTATTCTCTGGCTTCGACGCACGCCAACTTCACCCCGATAGCCGAGATCTTACCTCATTCCTGACGCCGCTTGGCTTGCTACGCCATACTGCCATGCCTCAAGGCTACACCAACTCGCCATCGGAATTCCAGAATTGCACAGCATTCATCCTTCAGGACGAAATCCCTCACATTGCCAACGTTTTCATCGACGATCTGCCTATCAGAGGCCCTGCTACACGTTACGAAGATGCCAATGGCCATGCCGAAACGTTAGCCGAGAATTCTGGCATCCGGCGCTTCATTTGGGAACATGCCAATGACGTACATCGGATCATGCATCGATTTGCTCATGCCGGAGGAACGTTTTCCGGTCCCAAATCTCAGATCTGCCAACCTCGTGTCACTATTCTTGGCCAAACCTGCCATCCTCGTGGTCGTTCCCCTGACGACAGCAAGGTGAAGAAGATTGTGAATTGGCCAACGCTCCTTACGCCCAAAGATGTACGGTCATTCCTAGGCCTCTGTGGTACCGTTCGTATCTGGATTGCGAACTACTCGCAGCTGGCTCGGCCGCTGGTCGACCTCTATCGCAAGAATGCTCCGTTCGAATGGGGAGAGCCCCAACAGGAGGCGTTTGACGCCTTGAAGCTCGCCGTTTCGACTGCTCCTGCCCTTCACCCCATCGACTACTCGTCCAATTCCCCTGTCGTTCTTTCCGTCGACACCAGCAATGTCGCCATAGGATTCATTCTTTCGCAGTACGACTCAGAAGGACGCAAACGCCCTGCTCGCTACGGTTCACTCCCTATCAACGAACGAGAATCACGCTACAGCCAGCCTAAGCTGGAGCTTTACGGTCTTTTCAGAGCACTACGACACTACCGCCTCCATCTTTACGGTGTTCGTCACCTATGGATCGAAGTCGACGCCAAGTATATCAAGGGTATGCTTAATGACCCGGATCTTCAGCCCAATGCAACGATCAATCGCTGGATCGAAGGTATACTCCTCTTTGACTTCAGGTTGATCCATGTACCCGCTATCAAGCACCGTGGTCCTGATGCACTCTCTCGTCGTCAACCTACCGAGGAAGACTACGAGGAGGGCCGTATTGATGCAGAGGAAGCCGACGATTGGTTAGAGAACGTTCTTTTCTTTGCAGAAACTCATCCCCTTCCTTATGACGCCATGACGCTCCCATCATTCCTTTCCAATGATACGACCCAAGACGCCCAGTTACGCCAAATCCTACACTTCCTTCGTACCACCGAACTTCCCATTTTCCCTTCCAACACCTCACGAAAGCGATTCATTCGTAGATCCTTGCAGTTCTTCCTCCGTGGAAGCCATCTCTTCAAACGTCGAGGTTCCCGTACCCCTGTCAAAGTTATCTTCGACCCAGATCTTCGTGCACAGATACTGAATCAAGCCCATGAAGAACTCGGTCACAGAGGCGTCTTTGGAGTCTTTCAGACGGTCAGAGAGCGCTTCTATTGGCCTCAGATGTACAAGGATGTCGCCCATCACGTTCGCTCATGCCATGCATGCCAGATTCGCAGCACTCGTAAAACCGAAATCCCCATCACAATCTCTGCATCCCCCCGAATCTTCATGAAGGTTTACGTCGACATCATGCTCATGCCCAAAGCCCGTGGCTATCGCTATCTCGTTGCTGCTCGAGATGATCTTTCCCTCGCAGCAGAAGGCCGTGCTCTCAGACATGCCAATGCGGATAATCTTGCCAAGTTCTTTTGGGAAGAGATACTCTGTCGATATGGAACGGTCTCTCAGATTGTCACTGACAATGGCAGTGAGATCAAGGGTGCCTTCGAGAAACTCATGCAGCGCTACTCGATCCCTCAGATTCGCATCTCGCCCTACAATTCTCGAGCTAATGGAGTTGTGGAGCGAGGACACTTTATCATTCGAGAAGCTATTGTTAAGGCTTGCGAAGGCGATCTCAATCTCTGGCCTACCAAGGTCCATCATGCTTTCTTTGCAGACAAAGTGACGACTCGACGGTCTACTGGATTCAGCCCCTACTTCCTCCTTCACGGTCTCGATCCCATTCTCCCATTCGATCTCTTTGAATCTACGTATCTCGTTGAAGGATTTTATTCTGGAATGAGCTCAGAGGAGCTTCTTTCACTTCGCATTCGCCAATTGGAGAAGAGACAAGATGATATCCATGCTGCCTTTACTACCCTACAGAAGTCACGCCTACGATCCAAAGACCAGTTCGAAAGAAAGTATGCCCTACGCCTTGCAAAGTCATCATACCAGCCTGGAGACCTTGTCTTGGTTCGCAATAGCCAGGTTGAGAAGGAGCTTGATCGAAAATCGAAGCCGCGGTACCTTGGTCCCTATGAAGTCGTTCGTCGCACCAAGGGAGGCTCCTACGTCCTCAAAGAACTCGATGGCACTATCTCTAGACGAGGCATTGCTGCATTCCGACTCATTCCCTACTACTCACGCGACACTCCTTTACCTGACAATATCCTCCTCAGTGGAGACGATGAGCCAAGCAATGACGATGATGAAGATGACGACGAGAACGAAAATAATGCTTATGACTCTGATGAATTCTCATGATTTCCTTCACTACTTTTCATTTATCTCCAGCCACTCCTTTCAGATTCTGTTTTTTCTTTTCTTTGTTTCACCCGTTTGTGTTTGCTGCATTGGTCGCAATCGGGGACGATTGCATTTCTTGTTGCTGGCGGATGTCACGCACCAAAGGTGTTTGGCGACGTGAGCATGGACTCAGAAGCTGAATGATGAAGAACGGAGAACGGAGAAGCCTAGCCCTAATGCGAAGAATGACTGATATTGCCAGCAGTCATCCATCGCACGAGAACCATCCTTAATGTTAGGGAAGAAACCACTCGGGCGCCCGAAAAAACTTTTTGAGCGCTAGTTTACGGCATTCCGATTTTTCGAATATCTCCGTCAATTCTAAAGATATCGACACCATTCCCACGCTCACAGGAAGCTCTCGACCACGCCATCCTGCCTACCAAATTTGGTAACGATCCGCGCACTCCACGATTTTCTGCATCATTTCTACCAACGAACGCCCATTTCGCCAATATTTATCGTAATGGCCACCTCCTCGACTGTCTCTTCGCTCGTGTCCTTTGCTAGGGAGAATAACTACGAGTACCTGCCAGGAATCCCCACTAGCTCTCGCCCCGAAGCCTCCTGGTTCATCCCTCCCTCGTCCATGACCTCCCATCCTATCGCTTTGGGACAGTGCGTTCTTCTCGTCAGTCTGACGTCGAGGAAGACATTCTTTGGTCGCCTCAAGTCTGTCGTCAGGCTTGAGAGGTCTTATGTGGTTGTTTCGGTCTCTCCAGTCGAAAAGGATTACGGATTTTTCCTTCCTGCCCCCTGCAACGTCTATCTCTCAATCTCGTCTTTCATTCTCCCAAAATTGCGACAGCTCCAGTACCAATTACTATCATCTACACTATCTGATCGCATTCATGACGATTTTGAGGCACTTCTCCCTGCCCTCATTGGAGAAGACGGCCCCTCCTCCTCCTCATGCCCTCCAGAGCACTAGTTGCACCTGGTACAGGTCGCTTTGCAGAGAGGAGAGAGGGGGGAAAGTTGCGAAATCCTAAGCCCTGACTACCCTGGAGACCCCCAAAGTTGGCCCCTGGCAGAAATCCCCACAGTTCTTCTTTCGGACGCGCAGCATATCGCCCCAATGAATCTGGATCTCAGATCTAGGAGTCAGAGTGACTCATTTGCAGTCATACCCCCCCTTATTCAGCAGTGACCAGTGCGCTTACTCATCCCCCTTTCTGTCGCATTATTCATCCGTTCCTTAATGACTCATTCTATTTCAAATGATTTGTGATATTCTTCGTCATGCTGACTGATTTTACTTACCAATCGCTTACTGTCCTTACTCAGCCTTGCTCAGCCTTACCAATCCTTTACCAATCCTCTTACCAATCGCTTACAAACCCCTTACAAAGTGTTTCCCTCTATTTACTTCAGGCTGCGCTACCTTTTGTATATAAGTACCAATACGTCGCAGCACACATACACAAGCAAGTAGCCCCCCCTGCATAGGATACTGTCCCCTGTGTAGAGAGACTATTGCCCAATCATTATCGACGTTATCTGCCTTATTGTTGTCGCTCTAAGGCCCCTCATTATCTTCTTTATCTTTGCAGTATCTGAGGCTCCATTAAGGGTCTATTTACTGTCATTCTTCTTCATCTTGCGTCGCTTCTAGGCTCCGAGTAGCCTATATTACTTCGCTTTTCTCAGTTCCCCCTGCTCCCCTCTCGTCAGGAGCACCATTCCCTTCTGCCCTAGTCATCTAGGTGTGCAGAACCCCTCCCCACTTCGCTGTAACCGATCCCTCGAGCCAAAGTCCGCGTAGGTAAACCACCAACTCGGCATTTGTCTTTGTGTTGGTTTTGTGGTGTTTTCGCCATAGATCCACACGTCGACTCACACCGGGCAGCGCAGGGCCATTCTGGCCTGTAAATCGGTCGGGGCACACCGTCCGGACAACGCGCTTGCCTAGTGACACTTGGGTGAAACCAACACTAACGTTGAATCCAAGATGGAACGATTTGAAGTCGCAGAAGTCGGATTCGAAAAGCCATGGAACATTGCCTATAGTAACTTTAGTAATTGTAGTACGATAATGAAACGTCATATCATACCATAATCAGGGGTCTGCCTCTGGGTGATGTCGTCGCCTATGCCTATAGTAACTTTAGTAATTGTAGTACGATAATGAAATGTCATATCCTACCATGATCAGGGGTCTGCGTCTGGGTGATGTCGTCAGGGGTAATTGACCACGCATCTAATGGACCCACATCTGAAGGCCCCGCATTTGAAGGGCCAGGGGAAGGTGGCGGAGTGACACTACGGGGAACAACAGGTGTGATGAAGGATCGGCTGTGCAGGGCTTTGAGGGCATGCTGCAACTGTGGGTGAAGCAGTGTGCCATCGAGTAGCATACCCGTTCTAAGACCAGCATCAGAAGAGCTAGCCCTCGAAGAAAGATGACTTACGGTGTTGCGATTTGATTATTTTTCAGCTGGATCGGTTGACCGAATAGCGCCACCCAACTGGACATCCTTCCGATGGTACGCAGTGTAGCCAGACTGCCCTTCTTGTCGCCGGCTATAACCCAGACATCGCGACCGACGAACTTCGATAATCCGTGGTCAAAACGCTCCTTGATCATCTGGCAAAAGGTAATGGGAACATTAATCTAGGCAAAAAGGGGAGTGAGATTGAAATAGGCATCGAGGTGAACAAAATGGGCTCACCTGAACTCCGTCCGTTGGACACACAATTTCAAGGCTAGCTTTCGTCAAATTCACTGCCTTCACTGTGCCTTGGGAGTGACGCCATTGCCCCCTCACCACCTCCACAGTATCGCCCACAGCAACATTATAGCCCTTGTCCTTTGAAAACGTGAGGGTATTCGGAGCTCGCTCGATAAAGAGGTCAGATATATCCATAGCGACCACAGTCTGACTCGGTGCTGGATTCTCTTCGTCTGCCAATGCATCCTCTTTTCCCTTGCCCTTCGCATCCTCTTTTCCCTTGCCCTTCCCGTGCTTAAATATCCATACTTTACCGTCAGAACTAATCCACTTGATGATCCCCGTCTCGCCAATATATGGGCCGCGATGCGCTCGTACCACGTCACCTGGGAGGGCTTCATCTCCTGGAAGCGGGTGAACTAACTGAGGTTCGTTGTCTTCAGGGATGAGAGATAAAACATGTTCTGGCATTTGGCTCTGCACGGCGAACTTCGACACTTCAATCTGGAATTTGTCAGGACATAGGTAGCGGAGAGGATGAGAACTCACATTAGCTGAGGTTTTGTCGGGTTGCATGACAACAAGGACAAGCGTACGCTCATGTACAGCGACAACATAGCCTGTTTCTCCGCAAAACGGACCTGCTATAACCCCTAGTGTATCCCCAATCTTGAATACTCTGCGTAGCTCCCGCAAGTTGCAGTCGAAAGCATCATCGCCGTCACACAAGACGACGGCGGATCGTTTGTGCAATTCTAAGTCAGCAAGCGTTCCCCTCTTTCCCCTGAGGTCCCCCTCTTGTATCTCAACGCTGTCATGCTCTCGCCAAAATTGCGCTGAAAAAGTATTCAGCGTTTCTTCGACAAACGGAGGATCGATACCAGCGGCCACGTGAAATCTGATGTCGTCAGGATGCGGTAGTTCGACTAACTCCAAAGTGTTGACCGGTAACGTCAACCTAAGTAGTCCGTATACGAATTGTTGCCCATCGCAACTATATCCGATCTCGGCACCAGAGGGAGATAGGATTGGAACAAAATCAAGGCCAGCGAGCTTAGCCAGTTCAATGTCAAACGTCATCCTTTCGCCTGATTCCTCGGGATGACCATAGGGAAGTTGGCGGGGTGCAACGAGCACAACCGCATGAGTTTCAGCGCTCTCCTCGACATACCCAACATCGCCCTTGTATACTGACTGCTTGATCCGAACCCGGACCCGAACCCAATTTCGGGCTGGGAGTACTTGCCGAGCTCGGTATGCCAAGATCGACGTGCCTTCCTGCGGGGGAAGAAGAACGATCTCCTTATGACTTCGGCCATGAGAGGGAGGGAGACTTTGTTGCACATCGAGGGGACAAGAGGCCTCCACGTACAGCCGGTGAGGGAGCCACGGTAACGTCGTAGCCTCAAACCCTTGCGTCTTAATGAATTCAAAAGCAAATGTTCTCGTGCTGGCTGATGATAGTGTTGTCAAAAAAAAAAAATACGCAGTTAAGAATACCGCACACACCCAAATAAAAATCAACTATATAGATATTTTTGCGCGGAGGCGGGAAGATGCTGGTCGGGAGCTGCGTGTCGAGAGGACTGTTGGAGGCCGTCCCCTCCCGAACACCACGGTTAAACCGTTCGGAAAGGGTGTCGATTGACCGTAGGTAAGAAGCCTTTCCCGAGGATCCCACCTGTTGAGGGCGACGAATGCGCCTACCTCTTTCGTCTCCCTCGTCTCCCTCGTCTTCCCCTTCGTCCTTGTCCTCGTCCTCATCCTCGTCTGCGTCTTCGGCATCTATGTCGACGAAAATGCTCGAACTCATCTTACGGCGCTTGTTCTGAGTAGCTCCATGAGATGATTTACGGCGCTTTTCCCGAGTAGCTCCACGAGATGATTTATGACGCTCTTTCTGAGAGGCTGAAGTGGCGGGCCGAAGGGGGGGCCAAAAGTATGGTGCAGGAGGGGTGGGAGGAATGAACGGTAGAGGGGGGACCAAAAAGGACGGTGCAGGGGCAGAAGCAGTCGACAAAGTAACGCCCTGCAACTCCATTGCTCTTTCAACGACAAGGGACGCGGGTCCCGCACTTTCGACTCCTGGGTCTGACAGCATAAACACCTCGTCAATAAGGGTCTTCCACTCCGCGGGGATATAACGAGGTCCGTATGCTCGCATCCTATCATCAAGCTCGCCAAACCCAATCTTGTCCTGCGCCCAATCCATCATAAGGCGCCATGTGGATGGGTCTTTCAGTAAAGGTACAGCTGCGGGAGGGAATATCGGATCATTCCATGGGATCTTAGGGGGTAGACGTTAGGAATGGTCTCACCTGATGGACTCAGCGGTGAGGGCGGCGGCATGGAGGAGGAAGACTCCTGAATACCCGGCCCAGACGATGGCGATGCTCGTGCCTCTAGGTGGATATTCAGAGAATAGTGTCGAACTTAAAATTATCATACGTACCAGTGGAAGAGGAAGGCTGCTGTATACCCGACATATTCAGTACTCGAGACGGTTGGGAATGCGACTCTGGCGAAAGATTGGGAACTGCAATAGAACTATACATATAGATAAAAACATACCAGAGGGCGATCCCACAGTACCAGTACCCAACTCCTGTAAAAATATCTTCTCGATAGCGGGCCAACAATCCGGTTCCATCACAATATCGCCGGTAAGGTCCACCCACTCATCGGAGTCAAAGTTCGAGCCAAGGGTGAGCTCGATGCTGTTTAGTGCCATGTTCAGCAAGATGGAACCCTCCGCAAATTGTTTGAGCCTGGAGAATGCTTGTGGGTGAATCATTTTTGGCGTGATATTGAACGTTCGGCGGGTGGACATTTTCGGGTGGATGTCGTCGGACGATGTTGTTTCGGCGTGAATTGAAGCGGCAGGTCGAAGCCTATGGGACTCGATTTTTAGTAAAGCCTTGTAACACCCAAACAAAGCGCACATGCCCGCCATCTCAAATCAGTTGTATTTCAATGCCACATTGTGGTCATTCCTCACGCCTTCACTTGGAAGATTTGACTAGTGCGCACGTTCGTTGGCTTGCCCGCCGAAGAACGAAACTACCGGGATTTTTCTACTACTAATTAACATTACTACTAAGTCGTCGTGAAGGAAAGTATGAAAGGAAAAAAAGAAATCTTAGCGGAGCTTAGAATGTATATAAAGTGAAACGAATTCAGCATCACGTGCACACTGCGCTCAGCTAAACGAATTCAGCGTCACGTGCTCAGCCAAACAGTTCACTTTATCAAGCACGTTTTTACTTTCTCACGAATCTCTTCTTCCTCTTTTTATCACCACACAGCTCTACGGTAGTTGGTCGTCGTCGTCGTAGTGTCGTAGTAGCGTAGCAGTGTAGTAGTCGTTGTAAAACTAATATGAAAATGTTCGCGTCGTAAAACACCAAGACTGCAATACCAGTTGCAAAAGATAAGATAAACCAGGTGTGGCATCCGCGTTATGTCTTTGCTATTTCTCACTCTGTTCACAGGTGAATGCCATAAGACTACGCTATCTACGCTGCCTACGCTGCAAGGCACGTTGCAGCAGATCGTCCCTAGCGATTCCCAGACGTTGGAGTATACTATTTCTTCGATGGCACAGGTGACTTCGATTTGGGCGATTTCTCTGTCCTCTTTTCACCTCTCGCAGCCCCGCTCAAACTCTCGCCGATTTTTTGTTTTTGCCGAGCTCTTGAAGACAAATATTTCAGACGCATCTGGATCAAATCGAGAACGGGCCAACAGTTTTCGAAGCTGTCCATGTCTGGAAACTCGGCTGTCACCTATGCACTGTGGTGAGTAATTATCATCGTTGGCGCGAAGGTTTAAGCTTACTAGGTCGCATACGGTGTCCAGTGCTTGACGATCTTGCTGGCTTCGGCATTTAGTGGTATCCAAGTGTTTCTTTATGGCCTTGTTTACAAACCGCTAGTTGGTGTCAGTGAGTGCCGGTGTCATCTTCAGGTCGACAAATACTCACCTTCAAACTTTTGAAGCCATCTTCGCCCCAGCCCAGTTGGTCTTCCAAGTTGTAGCCTCCACGGCCAGGCCGACCTGCCTCACCACTTGGCTTAGGGATTTTGTCACTTGCACCCAGCTCGGACTCGAGCGATGACAGACTCGACTCCGATGGCGTAGGTGAGCCTTCTGAACGCTCTGAATCAGAGGAAGGGAGTTCGATGGCGACTGATTTTCCTCTGAGCATGGGTGCAGGTGTTAGTTCCCTGGGAGTTTGTGCTCTGGAAGTTGTCGCTATGGGTGTCTTTCCTCTGGGAGTTGCCGCCCTGGGAGTTTCTGCACTGGTTGCCGTCCACGAAAAGGTGTTTAACTCTGTCAGAATCATCGACTCGGATGCGCTAACGCGCACATGTCTCCCTGGCAGAAGTGTTATCTCTACCTGGGAGGACAACACCGGTACTAGGTGGGGCTTGCTATCATAGAACGCAGGGACTGGTCGCGATTTCGCCACTGGCATGATTAGGGACGTTGAAGGGAACGACAAGGTATCCTGGAATATAAGATTTCCTCTATTTTGTTGCAAAGTTCTTATTCGCTTGTCTCTTATTGTCTATAGTGCAACCTTAGCAACGTCTCCAAAAGCGTAGTGCAGCCTTGGCAACGTCCCCAACGAGCGTGCGTGGTCTGTTATTATTACGCCTCGTACTAATTAATTTTAGAGGGCACTTGAGGTAATTGTCGGGCGAGGTAGTTGCCTTATTGTTGAGCGATGTTCTTTGTTGACCTTGTTCCCCGCAGTCGAGGACGTGTTCCTGTAGCATGATCTGTTGTTATAGAGGGCACTTGAGGGAATTGTTGGGCGAGGTAGTTGCATTATTGTTGAGCGATGTTTTTTGTTAACGTGCTCCCTGTATATAATGTAGGTCGAGACAGTGTGCGACGTCGCCCGAATACCCCCCTAATACTCCCATGTTCCCTGGCGGACTGTTCAACAATCCTTGGCACTCATGGCGCTCCCCTAACCACTTGGAGGATACCCAGACCATACCCGAATATGATCTTTTTGACGATGACACGACATCCGCCGCTGTGACACCCACCCCTGATCCTGGTAATCGTAGCAATGGTACCACCACTCCACCCCAATCCCAGCCGTCCACCCTTCTCCGCACTGCTCATGCACAACCGAACGCACTGGATGCACTGGCGTTGGTTGCCCCTTCCGATTCGGAGTCGGAATACAACCTTAGTGTATGGAGGCTCCATGCTCCCAGTCACAATAGCACCGCAAAACCAGAACACTTGTCCACACCTAATGCGAGCACCAGCAAACGTGCGGAACCGGACACTCCCATGGACCTGGGTACACCAACAAAAAGCGATCCGTTGCTGACATCTAAGTGTCGTTACGAGGAAGTTGATTTCTCGCGTTCACTTCGACAAGGGTTGTATGAGAAGGAGGAGGTCATCCAAAAACTTCGAAAGAGAATACGGGAGCAGGGACGGGTATGTTACTCATTAAGGATACTTTTCCTGCTGCTGATGAAAACAAGCAAAATGATGCGATTACTAGTCTACAGTCCCTTTTGAATGAAAGGGAAAGAGAGTTATCAGGACTCCGTGAGGCGTTTGGTGTAGGTCTTTGATATCTACAACTTTTCTTACCCGCTAACGTCGGAGCAGCAGATTCAAAGTGGCCAGGAGCAAACTGCTCGACAATATGAAGTTCAGCTCAATGAATTGCGAAAGCAGTTTGAGGTGAAGTGAAATGCTAGCGTAAATTTCACCCATCGCCGAGCATTGAAGTACCATTTCCCAGTCTAGCATGCAATCTCACATCGACAAACTCCAAACTACCAGAATGACTGAAATCGAAACCCGTGTACAAGAAGAGGTTACCAGACTGAGTTCAACGCTACAGGTATGCCGGACTTCAATTTTACATTCCATGGCCGGCACTAATGCAAATGCCAGGCAGAAAGAGAGAGGGAACTTGCCAAATGCCAGGCAGAAAAAGAGAGGGAACTTGCCAACATCGAGCAGCGCTATGCGCGGCTCAAGAAACCTGTAAGGAAACCTGTAAGCCGCGTGTTACTTAAAGTACTGCTTGCGACCCACTCTTCCTGAGAAGCATCCCGATACCGAGACAGACACTCCGGTAGGACTACGTTCGACACCGAATCTAGATGCGATTAAGCGGATTAGGAGAAGCCGAGGAGTCTCGAAACGAACGCAACTCATCGGAGTCGATATTGATGTAAGCTCATGTATAATTATATACGATGGAAGACCGTGATCCTTGTATAGACCAATCCCCCTGATCTCGCTGGACACGAAGAAGAGACTGGAGAGAAGTCAGCGCCCGGCACTCAAGACGACCAGCCCGTATCTGCAATGGTGGAAGCCATCACTAAAAGTGTCGAGACAACTCTCAGAACCCTTTTGGAGAACAGGAGTGACTTTTCCGTCGGCAGTATTTTACGAAGTTCAAGGCGAACCCCACGGCGGAGGAAGCAGGAAAACCTCAAGCTTCAGCTAGAAAAGGCAACGGAGCCAAGCTACCACCGCGACTTCATCTTGGTAGTGGATACTTTTTTTGTCGTTGATGCGCTGACCCCTGACCCCTTTTACTTAGGCTGAAGTCCGCCGTCTTTTCAAGGATAAGCTTGGTATCACACAAGATATTGATTTTATAACGCATGCACCAGCAGACGCCGCCAATGTCCATGCCTACGAGTATGAAGATGGACCTAGCCCTGATACGGACAACATCGCGTTCGATCTAACGCGGAATTACTCGTCACCCTGGAACACGTTCTTACTGAATTTCCTCCTTTGCGAGTTCCAACTGCGCTGCACCAGCGAAACATGGCCTATCAGAAAAGAGGACGACTACGTCGAAGAAATACTACGGGAACGTTACAAGCGACTGCGAACATTGTGGAAGAATGCACAACCGAAGTTAACTACCAAGGGAGTGCTTGAAACACCAGCTGAACACGAGACCCGACTACTGGAAGAGAGCCGAAGGCTAGGGAAAGAAAGTAGACAGGCCACGCGTCGCCGAAACGTAGGCATCCCTTGCTGTGAAGTCAACTAAACTGATATTCGCATAGAAATATAACCGTAGGAAAACGGTTCTCGAGCACATCGTCGTCATGAAATCAGAAGCCCCTGATGATGACGATTTACGGAGCTGGAAATGGCTTCAACGACTCATCAACACTTTGGGTGAGCACGGTATGAGCTCTGAGGAGAGTTCTGTCGAAAATGGCATCGAGAATGTACTCCGAGTGAAGAAGTTGGAATGGCGGAAGAATATCGACAAAGAACTAGAGATTGTGGATCTCCAGCGTATCCTTGACAAGGACATTTTCTGCTCACAAGGCTCAAAACCCCTCCCCAGGAAGCGCGCACCCGATAACCCGATCTCCTCTCGGGACCCAGTAGTGGGTTTACCCATGGCATTGTATGATGACGCGTGGATCTTGCAACTTACGGAACGTCAGAGGGAGAAACTTGAAATCTCGAAAGCGCCATTCCCATGGATGAAAGTTGTCGCAACCTGATCTCAGCATGTCTTTCTTTTCTTTTCTCAAATTTCCCCAGTCTCGGACTACCTATATCTGTCGTATCTCTAGCTATCGTGTCTCTATCTCTAGCTATCGTGTCTCTGTCTCTACCTCTCTTGTACTCGCACCCAAATGTCTAGCCCCGGTCTGGACCGATGGCGGTCATGGCGTGCCTCGTCGGGTGGGATACATTTATTGCCTAGTGACGGACGCGTCTTGTGTAGTGACATACACGTGACCGTGTTTGACTGGATACGAATTCGGCATTTTCCAGCTGAGTTCGTTTCACTTTATAAGGCGTCAACCTCCGTTTTCCGCTCTTCTTTCTTTTCCCCATTGTTCGTTTTCTTCCTTTTCCTTACCGTTCGTACTTAGATCTTCTATCGTTCAAATTCGTGTACTTGTTCTGCCACCACCCTCCACCCCCCGTTTCTAACAGTTCCACCCCCCGTTGCTAACAGTCCCACCAAAATAAAAATTCCTGCGTACGTTGATCCGGAAAGCAGTGAAAACTCCAAGTTGCCAAAAAAGAGAATCATAGGTATGTGATACGATGCTTCGTCAACACGCACACGCTAACAACTACCCAGGAACCACGTAACTGATATTCAAAGTCGGTTTGTAAAATATTCAACGAAGTCGGGGGTCGGGTGTTCGTAAAATATTCAACGAATTTGGAGGTCGGGTGTTCGTGTACCGTGTACTTTACAACATGTACGATACAAAATTCTTCGTGACCTAAGTGTATCGTGAATGGCGTAGTAATAGCGTATCTATGAGGTTGGATTGGTAGTCCTCTAGTCGACTAAGTTAAAAAAATCAATCATCTCCATATGGTCTCCGGGTCATCACTGACATCAAAGCTATACACTGGTGCATGGACTGATGCATGCACGCACATATGCGACGGTAAGTTCTCTGAAATATGGATCTATGGAAATGCTTCTGATCGTTTTTACAGACGGCTCATTCGTATATGTGTCGTTGCCTGATCCATTGGTCTGATCCATTGGTATACTATCGTCAGCGGTATGTCATCTACAATTTTTCAAAGCATCTACGACGTATTCTGATTGCCCAAGGACTCATCATCTGTTTTCGTTTGGCTGTATAGGATAGATTGGCATCGGACTACTCTTCCATCCCAGGTGATTCACAGCCCGGTTCTCACTCTGTGTCCTCGTTAGTAAGTACTTTCGTAGAAGCTTCGTTATTACCGACCCTTATTTGCACCACGAACATCACAATGGCAGCGAGTGCTGTGAGATGTGGAATAGTTTGCCAGACCAGCCGCAGAAAATATAGTACTGTAGGCCCCCCCCTTTTTTTTGGATGTCGCCTGGAATTTGACGCCGGTTTTTTCCACACAGAAATAGAGATATCGTTGTCGTTGCTCGATGTTGCTGCGAGGATGTAATGAATGTTCCCTGCATCATACGTCTTGGTGCGTATAATCAGCTGTTGTCCACGGTCAAATTCCGATCCAGATCTTACAGTGACGGTTTGCACTCTCCCGCTGGTAGAGTGTCGCAGTGTTTGAACCAATTCGCTGGTTCCTTTGTCGAAGACGTAGACCAATCCGTCATCGCTTCCACCTACGACCATCGAACCTCCCTCTGCCATTGCTACTTGCTTCGGAAATCCTTTCCTGGGAGTCGTATCATACGTTCTAGCACATACACTGTCCTCCATCCTATGAAGACTGAATCCGTTTACAGCGTTGTCGATGACGAAGCTAGTGTGGGTTGCATCAATGGCAGCATGTCCTCTGAAAAACATCGTAAGATTTGCGTGGTAACCGCGAACGTCCACTCACATCATTCTTCCTATAGTCTTTGTTGCAAGAATCGTGCCATCTTTTCCACATAACGTGTGTCTACGACTCAAGTGAGTTGTTTCGTTTCTTATTTGCCATTCCGTTCATTACTCACATTTCTCCGTCATACATCCCAAACACCAGGATATCAGCGCCATGGAAATATACGGCACGCGGAATAGTGCTCGGTAATTCAACGCTGAAGGTATTTGTCAAGGTATATTTTGTGCCTACCGCCCAGACTTGGACCCGTTTGTTGTACGTTGCAGTGACAAGCTGATAACTTCTTTGGCACCAGCTGATCGCCATAACTTCCTGACCAGTCCCTATTCGTCTCACCAGCGTTTCTTCAAATTCATGTCTCGCCGAGGTCGCATTTTGTTTCCAGAACAAGAGGTACCCAAGCCCAGTCCCGCAGCAAAGTATGTCACTTCGTTCGTCTTTGAGAGTTAACCACATTGCACAGGTAATGGGGTCTCGGTTGTTTCGTGTCTGGCAGGGCTTGTGGAGTTCCAGCGAATTTTGCAAGTCCCACATTCGTAATCCGTTGAAACCTAGGGACGTGAGTGCGATTTTTACGCCGTGTAATTATCACTGACCTCCACTTGCTAGGAAATTGCCGTTGTTCGAGACTGCAAGGCAGAGTACGCCGTCCCGGTGGGAGGAAAGGCGTCTTTCCAAAGTGTACTTTGGGGCTGACCTGACCGATAGTATGGTTCTCATGGCTATTACTTTCCTGGTCTGTCTTTCCTGGCTATTTATCGTATACTGGATAAAGGTAGCTAGGGTGAGGGTGCCATTGCGTTGTTGCTTGTTCTTTCTTTTGTTTGAGCCACAATCAATCGCCCTCTCCGTCGGCTCAGCACTGTCATTATTAGTGCTAGTGGAGGGGACTTGTTGTTGCCCGGCAATCTTTCTCGACGTACTGTGGTGAGTGTTGTTCGCTGTCGTTCGTTGCCAGCCAACAATTAAATTAATTAATATAAAGGTAGCCGTTCAGCCCCATATATGAACTTATTGTCGGGCGATGGTTATTCGCTACCAGCCTTCAGCAGCGATCGGGCTCAGGTGAGAGAGACACTGCATCTCAGTATATGAACTTATTATCAGGCTGCAGCTCATCACATTTCAGTGCATAAACTTATTGTCGGGCGACGAATATTCGTTACCAGTAACGACTCCATAACCTTCAGGTGTATGAAGTTATTGTCGGGACCAACGGGACGTTTCAGCATATGAACTTATTGTCGGACCATGAGTTGTTTTTTTTGTCTTTTTTCACGGGCACTGGTGGGGAGTCGAGCAGTCTTCCCGCACGTTATAACATGCTAACTTGTCCACACTAGAATTCCAAACCCCCATGAAATCCAATTCCAGCTCCCTTCGTGCAAAACGCCCGCGCACTGTTTCTAAATATCAGCCTTACCGGTCAAGGGATCCTAAATATGAGGTCTTGAGGTTGATGAGGACCAGGGGCAAATATGGAGGGTTCGATGCAGTGCAATATCTGGCAGGGATGAATGCAGTGACAATATTGGCAACAAACCACTATGTGACATCATGCACAGTTTCCACAAGTAGCATGGGTGGCTCGTCCTTGAAGCAGAATACCAGAGAGTGGGAGGTGGACAATGGTGTCATTGAATGTGGGAGTATCAGAACCCAGAGGAAGGTGTCACAACAGGGTTGACATCCATAGAATGATGGATAGAGATGAGCCAATGGTGGAGAACAACATTGGCTTTGAATGCACATGATATCACACAAAAATGATAGAGTGAAAAATGTGGGAAATGAGTCAATGTCCATCTCACTAGCACATTGCACTCAGGGAAATGTTACCAAGAAATGCACAAAATAGCAATGTGCAAAAATGCATGAAATCCTGATGAGCTAGGGATCATTGAAGATGATGCACTGCGTAAAGTGTCAAGTTTAAAACAAAGTAAATCAGGGTGACACCTAACAAGCAAATACTCATAC
This sequence comes from Pisolithus albus, assembly GCA_024613165.1. Taxonomy (NCBI): domain Eukaryota; kingdom Fungi; phylum Basidiomycota; class Agaricomycetes; order Boletales; family Pisolithaceae; genus Pisolithus; species Pisolithus albus. Next base: position 438,604 of record JANFAB010000016.1, on the reverse strand, counting down.
ATGCATCAGAACCAGCACACCTGGACAATGTCAGTGGCATATATGAGGAGTGGTGGCTGTACACAAGTGTGTGTGGTAGTGGAATGAAATTTGGGAGAGGAGGAGGGGAGGGTAGTATTAGATGTCCAATGCCTTATAGTTTTGAATGATTCATTTCCCTGATGGCCCAACTCTAGAATCAGTCTTCTAATCAATGTATATATCCAGATATATATTCTGTCTGCATCTAAACATCCTCCAAACATGTTTGGAAAGCTCAGCTGCAGACCACATTACTAATGGAGATGCCAAATTAAGGCAGAATTTGAATAGGAGATACATAAGGCAAAATGCATGACTGTCCCTGCATGTGGTGCCACTTGCTGAGGCCCCCCTCATTGTCCAAAACCTATGAAAGAGGGTGGGATGGTTTCGAGTCACACCTCATTCCAACATAAGTGGGACATCTAGGGGTCTAAGATTGGAATGCCTTATGACAAATGACAATGGGTTTGGACAGCAGTGATGGTTAGAAGCCATTGTAGGGGATACCCTAGGAACACACAGAGATGGGAAGGGTAGAAGAAAAGGAAAGACATGGGATGATCATGTCTTTTGTTAGTCCAGGTCTGACAGACATGGGAGGGAGGCATGTCACTGCTACATGGTTAGTCCAGGACTAACAGACACAGGGGGGAGGCATTTCACCACTCCTGTGTTAGTCCAGGACTAACAAACACAGGGGGAGGCATGTCATTTCTCTACTAACAGACACAGGAGTGAGGCATTACAGGATTTATGAGACCCCCCCCCCCTGGGGTTGACTTTCCCCCCAACCCTGGGAGCCCTGGGGGTCTGTCTGACTATACCCCTAACCCCAGCGTAACCTACCCATTTACCCATTTCCTTTTTCAGCAGCTGGGTTCCCTATAAGGAAACCCCCTGTGTGATTTGAATATTTCATTAGAATGTAATTCAACTTGAAATTATTCCATCCTATAATTGCTCCTGTACATTGTTTGTAAAATTATTTAGCATGGTTGACATCAATTGAATTGTACTGACCATTGCTTGGTGCATGTGTCATGATTTCCTTGTTTGCTGTTTGATGGACTAAATCCTACACCCATGGGGGGCCACTGCAGGGCCAACCAATAGAATTGGTGGGAAGGACTGGTGCATGTGTTCCAACATTTGCCCACTCATGACCCCTAAGGTACTCATTGCTGTGTGACATTGCTTGGCTGTCTAAGACAGCCAACTACATTGCATGTGACTGAGGTGACATAAGCAGCATGCTGCTGCTGTGGTTGACCATCCTAGATGGCCAAGACCATGTGTGAGAGCAGGGTCACATGCCACTGAAGACCCATTGTGCAGTTGGCTGTCCAGGATGGCCAGGCCATGCATGAGAGCAGGGCCATGTGCCATTGAAGACCCATGTGCTGTTGGCAGCACCGAATGCCCAGTATGATAATCATGACTACGGTGATGACAATTGCATCATAATATAGTATTCAGCTTTTCCATCGTCCAATCAAGCAATTATTGATGTGAGTACCCTTCCCAGAGGTTAGGTTTGCATTTACAGTTCTTTAGATTCTATCTCTCTATGGCATCGATGTCATCGAATTGAATGGGACCATGTTGCTGAAAAAAACAGCAGCTGGCAATCAATGACTTTTGAACATCCATGTGCACATCCAGTCACCAGGTGCTCATTATTTCCAACATTGGCATGGTTGGCCTCAACCTTGCCTGTGCCAACATCATGGTGATTGTGGTGTGTACTCCAATCTCAAACTTCCCCCTCCCAACAGCATCACTGCAATATTCATACTAACCTTTCATGTAGGATACCACATGGTCAGCTCTGGATGACAAGCAGTTATGAGGTCGAATCTTCCAGTATCCCCAGAAAAAACAAGTACATTTCTATCGCTTGATCACACGGGGCACACTGGATGTTCTCTTAAACAACATATCCTTTGACAAAGGTCAACTTCATAGTGCATCTGTTGGCTGTGCAAGGGAAATTCATATGTGGAAATTTCATTTCAAGTATTTATCTTATCTGACAAAATGTCATAACTAATAGAAGGACTGTTCGAACAGGAACTTGTTGACAACAGTAGTGTACTCTCCATCATGTCGACTCCAGCAGCTGAAGATGTTCCTGGAGATGATGACAATGATGATGACAATGATCATAGGGAAATGCTGAAGATGAAACCTCATGCTGTTGGGGGCAAACCACAAAGTGGGAAGGGTTCAAGAGGGAAAGGCAAAACAAAGAAATTGTGACAGATTATAACTTCAGATGATGAAGTGGAGGTAAATGGGCCCAGACCATCCTCAAAGCACATGCCACAGAAAAAGGCAGGGACTTCTGGCAGGTCTAAACATGTCCAAAGTAGCCCCACTGGAAGTGGCACATCCAGAAAGAGGTCAGGGTGCAAGGGGTGCAATATGGTGACTGACACAACTGTCATGACCTCTCTCACTGAAGCAGCAGCAGCAATGCATGTGGATGTGCCTACTGATATGGGTCCTCAACCTGATATGGGTGCCCAACCCTCAGGCCATGATCAAGACATTGCAATGACTGATGTTGCCAATCCTGACCCAATCCTGGGGGCACTCAATGTGATTGGTCGGCAAAATGACCCTGATCAAGATGAGGAACTAGCCAGGGCAAATCTCAATGCTACTTCTGATGTGCCAACACTGCTCACACCACTAACACCTCTGCTGCTGAAGGATTTGAATAAAAGAGGAATGGGGGTGAGCAGAGTGATCTGAAGGGAGAATTCTTCCAGAGGGGCTTCTCTAGCCTGGAGGAAGACTGTCTATGGACATCTAGGGCTGTCTTGGACTGTCTGGACACAGAAGAAGGGAACTCAAGGCCTTCTCTAACTCAAACTCAAACTCATAACTCAAAACTCTCTGAAACTTTGCTATTCTTTTTTGTAAGTAATTACAGTGGAGTGTAGGTGCACACATGCTTATGTAAGCTATGTCATGTGCCTACACTCAAAGCTAAATAAAATCTAAAGTAAAAGAACAAAAACAAAAGAAAAGAAAGTAAAAGAGTAAAGGTAAAAGCTATAAAACAAAAGAAATATCATAGTGGGGAGTACTCACTCCCTACACTGCCCTCACAAGATTTGCAGCCTCCAGGCTCATATTCAATTCCCCATTGTCAGGAACAGGTCACTCAGACCACTGCTACTACCACATTCTGTGCAGCAGTTCATGGAGGAGACTTAACAAAGATGAAAGACAGAAGTGGTAGTGAGAGCTGCAAGCTCAAAGTCTACGGTGGAAAGTCCAAGCCTAAGGATAAGAACTGAGGCATCTTGCATTTTTCTTTGCTATTCTGGATATCACTGTATCATAAATGGTGTCACCCCAAAGACATGAGTATATAAAATGAGTTGCCATACATGTTGTTACCTGATGATTGAACACTGCAAGGCATGTGTGATGATTTCTCATTTAGATCCCATTTCATATGTTCTGGACATGTGCCACTGTAATTGGAGGGGCATGATTACTTGCAATAATCCCTTCATACAGCAATATCATCAAACTGGCTCTTCCTGATGGCCCTAAGCAAGGACAGATTGCAATAGAAATTCCACAGATGCATGGTAGTTGTAAATGAATGATATGCCTGGGACATTCAAGTTTGGTAATCCTGAGCAGTCACTCTGAGCTTGCACTTTGGCCATCTTGGATGGCCACCACATACTGGGATAGCCAAGTCATGTGACCCAAGCATCATCCTACCATATGGCCATCCAAGATGACCAAATTCTTCTATGCAAGGCTGACAAAACTAAGCTCAGTTGACCCCATACACATCTGGCCATCCTAGATGGCCAATGTTATGAGCACTGCAATGTTGGATGTGGTTTACTGGTTGAGCTGTTGCAGTTAGCTACTAGTCACTAGCATTGACTGGACCAATCCATCTTAGCACACAACACAACATTGCCATGATCACTCATCTCATGCTACTTTGCAAGTATACAGATATATAGTAGACAGATAGTACTGTAGGTTTTAAGGGAAACAAATCTGTACATGACAAACTGATCAAACCATATATATGCTACAGTATTGTACAACATACATTGCACTACAGGATGCCCAGAGCACCCCAACACCACAGACCTCCCAGGAGCACAGCCACAATGAGAACAAAAGTTGTAGCCCATGATCAGAGGACCATGGGAATATAATTACCTCAGCAATACCTCCTTTTTTGGATGGGATATTTGCAAATTTGAGTTGGGGTCACAGATTGCCAAAAATAAAAAGTTGCTGTACAGTGATGATGTCATAACAAAAGTTGTAGAGCTGGGTCACAGGATCATGGGAATGTGCTTATCTCATTGATATGCCCAAATATGGGTGAGAAAAATGCAAAATACAAAAAAGAATTGATGTCTTAAAAAAATTAATTTCAAATATGTTATAATAAAGTTGTAGTGCCTGACCAGAGGAGCCCAAAGGTATGCTTATCTCATCCATACCTGCAAAAATGGTTGAGATAGAGGCAAAATACAATTAGTGCAGTGTAATGTACATTTTATTACCAAAAGTGTAGTGATGTGGCACACTTTTGATTGGTAAGTAAGTGTGTGTTTTGTGCTGTTTGATTAGCAAACTGTAGTGTACATTTGTATTACCAAATGTGTAGTGTGACTAGGAAATGTACAGCAGTGTTGATTAGCAAAAAAGCGTAGTCTTCATTAGGATTGTTGTGTAGTGGGCACAGCCACTAATGCCTTGAATTTTGTGCAGTCACAAAAATAACCCAAAATGCAATAGAGTGGACACCAAAACTCATGCCTTTCACACAAGTGGCCAAAGCTGCCCAAACAATGGCCAATTCCTACTATAGGGTAGTGTAGTGGTAGTAGAAAAAAGCATAGTAGTATTAGGAAAAAGCATAGTAGTACTAGTAAAAAGTGTAGTAGTATTAGCAAAGAGGGTAGTAGGATTAGTAAAAAGCATAGGAGTACCAGTAAAAAGTGTAGTAGTATTAGCAAAAAGTGTAGTAGTACTAGTAAAAAGTGTAATACTATTAGCCTCTTATGTGGTAGTACTTGAATTTGAATATATTACTACTTTTGACTTGATTTCTGTTTGATGGTGTGATAAACCTATTACCTTGAAAGTGTAGTAGTGGTATTACCAAAAAAGGGTAGTGGTATTAGCAAAAAAAGTGTAATGGTATTTGGAAAATAGCATAGCAGTGGTACTAGCAAAAAATGGTAGTGTCATTAGCAAAAATGCATAGTAATGGTGGTAGGCTGGGATTCTGGGGAAATCTGGGCTAGTCTGGGGAGTCCTCGCCAGTTTGGGCTGCTCTGTCCAGCACTGTCCAGAATGGACCTTCCTAGGGACTCTGTGGCTCTGGGTGGCACTGCCCAGTACTGTCCAGTAAATAGTGATTTGCTCATGCTTGTGACACCTTAGCATTGAGCTCAATTCATACCACTGGCCAAGAGGTCTGCAGCAGATAACTTGCAAAACAATGTCCACATTTCAGTCCTGATGAGAAAGCACTGGATATTCATCACTCTGACTAGACAACCTTGCCCTACTTTTCCCCAATGGCACTGTATTACTTCAATACTATCATTTACTCAAACCTCTTCCATTGAAGTGCAAGTTGTTTTTTTTTGGTAGTTCACTGGGATTACAGGTTCCACAAATATGTGGTATTCCAGGCAGCTATTGAGAAGAAGGAAATTGATGGCCATCTTAAGCAAACACACAAGAAGGGGATATTCAGAGTCAATGCTGACTACCTAGCTAAGGTTGTTGAGAAGGTAGATGCCCATGGTGTCCAGCAGTTTTTACAACTCAAAAAAGTATATTGAACATTGCAAGGGCAGCATAAAGGACTGGCACCAATGCAAAGCACAGAGCTTACATACACAGGGATTTGGTCCATATCATGGTCTGTGGGAGGTGAAGGTTGTTTTCTGGGGGATGCAGACAATACTTGAAAGGCACAATACATATGGTGGCCTTCTTGATTTCACTGCAGAAGGTTTGCATTTCATTGTACAGATGCAGAATGTGTATCATTACAGCTGTTTTCAAAAGTATGTGGAAAGCCCAGTTTGAGTTGTCAGTTGTCGGAAACAGCCGGGTGAGGACCCCAGAAGTACCTAAGCCTGTGAGAGTGCAAGCCAATCTCGAAGTTCCCCATCGTCCATGCTGCCTCATACCGTCTCAAGAGACCTAAAAGCTCGCATTCCTGTCCTTCATCACGATGGATACAGCGTCAAGCGCATCTGCGACATTCTAGGTGTGAAGAAGTCACTCGTTTACAAAACACTCGCTCTTCATGCGAAGTATGGTGTAGCATACAATCCTCTTACTTATTCTCGTGTTCCTGGCTGCCGCCGTACCCTCGATTTAGACGACTTCCACTTCATTCGGTCTATTGTTCAACACCGCAGTACTATCTACCTCGATGAAATCCAGCACAAGCTGTGGGAGCAACATCACAAGTATGCGACTCTCCTGACACTTGTTCGGGCCATCCAGCTTCTTCAGTTCACATGCAAGACTATCTCAGCTTCAGCTGCTGAGCGGAACGAAGAGCTGCGTGCTATTTACATGAACCGGATTGCCCCGCAAGTGCCAGATCCCGATATGCTCGTGTTCATCGATGAAGCGGCGAAGGATAGGCGCACCTCTCTGTGCAAGTATGGGCATTCCCCTAGGGGCAACGGTGCCGAACCAAGAGGTTCTTTGTACGAGGACTCCGCTACTCCATTCTCCCCGCAATCACACTCGATGGCTTTATCGCCTACGATATCATCGAGGGGCCAGTTGATAGTGAGCGATTCATACGTTTTTTGAGGGAACATGTGGTAAGTTTCGATTCAATTTTTCATGCTGGCGATGCTAATCTACGTTCAAGTTGCCTCTCACTAACCCATACCCGGGCCCACGTAGCGTACTCATCATGGACAACTGCCGGATTCACCAGAGTGAGGGCGTTCGAGCTATAGTCGAAGACATGCACTGTAAGTTGTTTTTTTTTTCTGGACATCCACTCCGACTAATACTTGTCAGTGTGTAAACTTATTTTCCTGCCACCATACTCCCCTGACTATAATCCTATTGAACAAGCATTCTCGTCAGTCAAGGCTTATCTGCACCATCATTCAGATGATCACCTACTCATGGGAATTGTGTGTGCATGTCAGAGTATCACACCAGACAAAGCAGAGGCCTATTTCAAAGCATCCGGTTACATAGTATAGGTATCTTGTTGTCTTTGTTCGTTGTACTTTCCAAGTGTTCAAGAAATCAGTCTACAATGCAAATGACATTCAGATTGTAACGTGGATATCCTGTGACACGAGATAAATACAACTACGTAGTGTGAAAAGGGTCTAAGTCCTCGGCCGGGGCCTCAGCATTCTCATCAACGACATAGCCCTTCGGGACAGGCAACCACTGACTCTGTATATCACACTTATAAAAGAGATCGTAGTCCGGTGCGACTGAAAATGGGTTGTCCGGATTGGCATCAGGTGTCATGGGAGGGCCTGAGAACTGACACCCGCCACCTGTAAAATAACGCTTCTCGTATGCTACCTTCTTGTATGTGGGATGCAGGAGTTCAGCACTCGTTGTCGATGCCTCAGTACTGCTCCATTTTCGTTTTGCACCTGAGCTGTTTCGCCATACCGTGCAGCCTCTTTTCAGACGAATGATATTGCCAATAGAAATGCCAGTGTCAGAAAGTACCTTATCATCGACTTCTGCGAGGATGTCCGGACCAATGCCCTGGAGTTCAAGTTTCACCTCATACCTACTAGCATTGCTAACGCTGAGGTTTGCTTCTGCAAAACGAAGGAAACGAGAAAGCTGAGTTGGCGACAGGAGAAGTGGCAAGGACGAAATCTTCTCTGTATCTCCTCTAGTAGGGGTAACCGGGGGTAAGATGGGATGACTGGTGGGGGTGGGAGTGGCAGGTGTGGAAGATGGGATTAGGCCTGACTTGGTAAGCGTTTGAAGGAGGAGAACCGATGTTAGAGCGTTGACATTGACAGACGGTGTGACGGGAGGGGGTGGCTGGGGAAGGGCTTGCACTTTGCATATGGGATGTAAATGTGTCGCTCTGTTGGCCATGTTGAAGGACTTGATGCTGGGCGGGGTGCGCAGTGTCACTTCACCATCCTCCTATGAACGAATTAGAGGAAGTAAGAGATTAAAAAGATGACACATACCAGGGCATGACACCAGTCCAAGATCATGGCTGGTGTCAATGGGAGAGGGCCCATGGGTCTGACATATGTGAATCCCTCGTCGTGCTCATTCTTGTGCAACCGCTGGAGTTTGATTTGCCATCGAGCAAGGCAGGTGTCAAGATCTCCGGCTCCTTGAGACGAAGATTTCTACAGGTAAAATGAGCGATAATTTCTGTACAACGCAGTGGACGTACCGGGTCGTCATCCCCATCAGATGCATCGCTGGTCTCGTCTCCAGATTCACTCGATGGAAGCTTCTCAACCTGTTTCATATCTACAAGTACCTTGGTAGTGCTGGATGCATTGCGACAAAGCTTTTCGACCATCTCCTTATAATCGATCTCGTTGTTGACGTCCATCGCATCACTGATAGTATGCTGGCTACAAAAATAATATCAGTGTATGCACTGTAATAACAATAAAATACTCACCCCTTCGCTTTCGGAAGCATGAACTTGAATGAATAGCACTTATGGACTGAGACTTTGTACTGGTCCTGCCCATGTTTCTCGAGTATGCTTTGCAGGAATGTGAGGTAATTGTCATCCCGCAATGGAAAAAAAAGGTCCTTCATTTTGACAGATTTCACTTCCTTCAGAGCAGGGGCTTTTCCCTTCATGTTCTTCTTGAGGCTGGAATAAACAGTTAGGGCAACCATGAATGCATGCTGCTTCTCCAACTCGCGAGTAGGGGAGGGTGAGGACATGGTAGTGCAGTGCAAAGATACCGCAGAGCTACACAACATACTACAATGCTTGCTAATAGTTTCCTTTTAAAGTCAACATTTCTCACACTGGGTGCTTATGGGGTCATCCTAGAAACTGACAACTCAAAAATGGGCTTTCCACATACTTTTGAAAACAGCTGTAAAATGATGAAAGTGTTATTGTTGCACTTACAATCATCACCACTTGAACCTCTTGTCTCTTATGGATAATAGCCTGCAATCCTGTAAGAGGTGTGTGACATATACTATGTAATTGAACATTACCAGCCTCCAGTTCCAATCCCTCCTCATACCTAATCATCATCTCAACCAAGATCTCCATGCACATGCCATTGACTGCCTTTTCATGGCATAGGAACAGAACATCCATTGCAATGTACAATCACATCCTTCCCTTCACCTTGTCAAAGAGCTTGCACCACATTGGGCCAAAGAATGCTAGAGTCATAGGCCAAATGACCACATCCACCTTTGCTGCCTTAGAATACTTACTGCAGTGCTCACTAGCAAAAGTCAAGCCATCATCATCTTCACTGTGCAACCTATCTTGTGTCTGCCCTGCCACATTGCATTGTTGTTTCTTGGAGTGATGCTGCTCACCATTGCAGCATTCTCAAGGTATGTAAGTAGGTGAGAACTTCATTTCCTTCCTCTCACTAACTTTCCTCAGGTGCCTACAATGTCAATCAGCTTGAAAAGAGATCCCCTTCAGCTTTCTGTTGAGCAACAGTGCATGGCACAGAGGCCAGCTCCACTGGACTCACCTTAGGTTTGAGGGTAACAAGTTGAGTATGAGGTAGGAGGGCAAAAGCAATTGTATTTTAGGGCGCCACAGGCTGCCTTTATATACTACAGGGTGAGTGTGACGTGACATGTGACAACTACCTAAATAGTGGTAACTATTGTCTACCGTATTTGGACTAAGTGTTGTTCTACCTATGTAGTAACTACTTCCCATGCTGCACTAAGTAGGCACGTGTTCAACACTTTCTGCAGGTGAAACCTATCTCCCTTCTCTCCCTCTCTTAAAGTATCCACCTTGCCCTTGTCCAATTGATGATAAAGCTGTAGAAGGGTGAGAATGGACAAGAGCATGGGGAGGATCTTTGCATTGGAGTGTTCTCACCCTAGACTGTCATTCTCAAACAAGATTACTGGAAAAAAATCTTGACCAGTGGAGATTGCCCCAATATTATCTCATCCTGTATGTTGTCTAACATATTTTCAGGAATCATGCACACCATCATTGTCTCATATTTGGAGTTGTGCCTTCTTTTGAAGGTCCTTTGTTTTCTCCTGCCACCTCCCATCACTATTGGACTCTGTCCAGGCCTGAGTCTGAATCATTTCTGGAAGTTGAAATACCATGTGCTGCTGCTGAACTACATGGTGAGTCAGATGCTGCTATGGATATGGACGCTGAACCACACACTTGGTCAGATGCTATGGATGCCAAATCACTTGCCACTTCAGAAGCTGATGAATCTCCCAGCATTGACCAAGGTAACACCTGGCATCATAGTTGTAAGGTTGCATGTCACTGGAATGGCTTACTCCACACCAGGCCAGTCACAGTAGAAGGCTGGTCTCTATGCAGGCACAGTACCAAGCATCAGTGCTTCAGCCTTGCTGGAAACCCTGTGACTTAACCTTTCCCCTGCAGTTACACAAGCTTGCCTTGTGGACCTCTCCTGTACAGTACTCAAGGACTCCATCCCTAACTTTGGAACCCCAGAGTGCTAGAGCTGCCCAATTCTCAACTCACTTTACTCAGAACTGTGCTCTCACATCTCCCCCAAAGAGATATTCAGACTGATGACTAAATCCTCTTTGAGGTTACAACAGACAACATCAAAGAACAAAGTAGTTGGCAAACAATTAACCCCCTTTGGGCTCAACATTATGTTGTAGACTCCACTCTGAGCAAAACAGCTCTTGCAAGGACCATCATTCCACCTATATTGGACAAATTTGCCACCTGGGTTGACTATAATCCTGGTTACTTAGTTAGTCTTGGGGGCATAAGAGATTAACCATCCCCTCACTCCTATGTGATTGTGTATGACTGTACAATACATACATATCCATTTCTCTTCTCTCTTCCCTATCTACATCAGGAAAAATAGAAAGTGCCATATGTACATCTTGCCAGCCTGTGAACCAAATCACATGACTTAGTGAACAATTTTGTAGCCAAGAGTATGTAGGCACTGCTGTTAGGGCCAGTATGGAAAGGGTTTTTGAGCTCACCATTAATGTAGAAGATTGCAGTGCAACACTTACCTGTCCTGGTCATATGAAATACTATCTTGAGCTGTAGCAGTGTCAACTTATGATGGCAGTTCCATGCACCTCCCTGTGCCCACCATACCTACATCAGCAAAACTGTATGGCACTGTACAGCTTGTGACAGCACAGTACAGTCCCCACAGTGCCACAGAAAGGTTCCCCATACAGTCCTGTACAACTACTATGCTTCCTTGTAATCCCACTACCATTTTTTGCTAATAGTGCTGCTACACTTTTTTGCTAATCCCACTACACTGTCAAACTAATAGGACTATCACTCTGTCACACAGAAATCAAATCAAAAGTAGTATTATCTTCAAATTCAAGTACTACCACATAATAGCCAATAGTACTACATTTTCATAATACCACTACACTCTTTGCTAATACTACCATGCTTTTTCTACTCCCACCACACTTGTGGGTAATCAAATGCATGGTAGTAGTGGGCTAGTGGCATACACTCATACACTACTCTATAGTATGTAGGAATTGGCCTCTGTTTGGTTGGCATTGGTTGCCTGTGTGAAAGGTGTGAGTTTTAGTGTTCACTATAATGCATTTTGGGGTATTTTTGTGACTTTGCAAAATTTTGAGGCATTAGTGGCTGTTCCCACTACATAACAATCCTAATGATGATTATTCTTTTTTGCTAATTTACATTTCCTAGTCACACTACAAATATTTGGTAGTCAAAAAAGTGAACTTTTATTACACTTTTGATTACCCAAAAGTGTAAACAACACTTCACTAGTCAAACACTAATCAACACTACACTTATTTGGTAGTCAAAAAAGCAGACTTCACTATGCTTTTGCTAATTAAGAGCCCGTTCACCGTGTGAAACCGAAGTCCAAGTTTTCGACTTTGGCTTCGGTAAAGCAGTCACATGACTATCACATGATATGAAAATGAATTAGGAAGTAATTAGTCAGCACATACCAGTCCATAGATTAGAAGTGTGATAAGAGATCAGCTTCAGTACTACAACTCTGTTGAGATGGATCTTGAAGCACAGTGGTACCAACACCAAGCACGTCGTTGTCGTCTTGCTGCTCTTGTGGCAACAGTGGTGGTTCAGGTGTTATTCTACTTTGATCTCCTCTTTCGTTCTGATTCAGAACCAATCCCCCACCACACCTCAATCCTGACTGGTGAGGGGTGGATGCTGGAGCTACTGAATGGGCATCCAGATAGGATACAGACATGCCTTGGTGTCAGCCACATTGTGTTTGATCGTTTGATGCAGGTGCTAACCCATCATGGGTTTGTACCATCTCGCAATGGAATCTCTGTGGAGGAACAACTTGGCATATTCCTCTACACCTGTGTCACTGGACTCTCATCCCGGCATGTTGCTGAGAGGTTCCAACACTCACCAGGGACTATCACCAGGTTAGGAATTTGTTGGAATGTCCCCTGTTTATTTTTTCTCATAGATTCCCAGATATTTTAAAAAAATGCTATCTTTCTTCTCTGGTGGACAATTCTATGCATCCCAAGTTCATTTCCCCACCAACCATACTCCGGTATCACCTGTGATTACCAGTGACCCACGCTTTCGATTCTTCCAGGATTGTGTTGGTGCAGTTGATTGTACCCATATTCGAGCATTCACAGCTACTGAGGACCAGCCTCACATGAGGAACCGGAAGGGATATCTCTCTCAAAACTGCCTCTTCATCTGCAACTTTGACTTCTTCTTCACATTATGCCCTGACTGGCTTTGATGGATCAACTGCAGATGCAACCATGTGGCATGATGCACACAGGAATGACCTGCACATGGTGCCTGGGAAGTACCTTCTTGCAGATGCAGGGTTTGGCACTTGTGATGCACTCCTGGTCCCATACTGGGGGGTTCGATACCATTTGAAAGAATGGCGCCAGGTTGGATTGAGGTAAGTTGTCATTAAATTCAGTGTGCACTGTACCTGTACCTGTCATTTTATAGACCTCAGAATCGAGAGGAGCTCTTCAACCTTCGCCATGCTGGACTTAGAAATGTCATTGAACGGATATTTGGTGTTATAAAGTGCCGGTGGAGGATTCTTCAAATCCCCCCTGAATACAGCATGCCCATCCAAGCTCAAGTACCTGCAGTTCTCTGTGCCCTCCACAACTTCATACGTCAATATGATCCAGAGGAGTTCTTTGACCCTGAGCTTGCCCTGGACACTGGAGAGGATGGTGATGTTGGGAACCTTGGAGATGGTCCAGCAGATGCTGCAGAGAGATGAAGGGCTGATAATAGGCGTGACAATATTGCAGAGGAGATGTGGATTGACTATCAGCAACAGCAGATTATAAGGGGGATTCTCTAAGACTGTATCTTCAGAATATGTTGACTTCATGATGTACAAGTATGTCTCACATTCAAACTTGTTTCACTCATAGAGGGGGCACAATGAATTCATATGTAGTATGTACACAGTACACAGTACATACTGGGGGGGGGGGGACCAGAACATGCATATCAAAATGGGGGGGGGAACAGATATATTGAAGGGGGGGGGGGGGAAGATATATTTGAGGGGGGGGGGGAAGATATATTTGAGGGGGGGGGGAAGATATATTCGAAGGGGGGGATGCAGAAATATTGGGAAGGGGGGGGGGAAACCATACACTGCCAAAAAACTATCTCCTCTCTCGACATTTCGCCAAACGGTGCTGCACCCAAACCTCCTTTGCCGGCTTCTGGTGCTTGAGGAAAATGTTGACTTCGTCGGTACTCGCCTCCAGGAAATAGTCACTGATATCTAATCGATCATCCGTCGTGAGGTCGGGCATGGAGTTGATGCAGTCCATGGCTGCATCAACGAGGGGGTTGGTGGCCGGCGGTGGCCATGGAGGCATAGGAAGTGGGGCGGCGATGGTGGTCGTGAGGTTGTCGAGTTTCGAAGTAACGCCTGCAAAGATGTTGTTCCGCTCTTGCTCGACTTCAACTTTCGAGCACAGCCTCTTGTACCCACCTTCCGATCCTATCACGGACTCGGCTTTCCTTTTTGATTGGCTGATTCGACTAATACTGGTGATGGCTGATGACGACGACGATGGAGCTGACAAGCAGCTGGATGGTGTCGAGGGGGGATCGCATTCGGATCAGGCAATTGAGGCATTGTCTCTTGGGGGCTGTTGAGAGCATGTGTTATTTCAAGGAGTGAGAGATGGGATGTGCCCGGTTGCTGGGGGACGCTGTCGACAGGTACACTGATGGTCGGAATAGGGGAAAATGCACCGGGTGGTGGCGTGGCAGCAGCAGAGGTGGTAGAAGGCGTTGCGACGGAGAATGGAGTGCTGGTGACGGTACCCATGGCATGCGGCCGGTAGACAAAGCGTCCTCGAGTGGACGACGGTAGAAGGAGTTCCACACTTTGGAAGTGTGGAAATCCTGAGTTCCGAAAGGGCTTTGCATCCTTGTGGGACTGGAAAAACGTTATTAGCTCGAGGTTGACTAGTACGAAGAAATTAACATACCTTTGTGTAGCGATCCCAGAGATCGGCATTCTCCAGAGTTATCATCGCCCCATGATTGTCATTGTAGGCAAATCCGGATGCAATGCACTTCAGATCGGCGACAGCGTAATAATATTTTTTGAGCTGTAGTGTTATTAGCAACATGAAAAACAAAGATCGATTAACTTACCATCTTGAATTTGCGTTCGCATGCTTCCGCAGTCTTGTCACCAGCATTCTCAGAGGGGGGGAAGGATCTTGCCATATAGGCCGCAGCTGCGTTCCATGTCACTTTCTTGAAGTTTCCATCAGCCACCTGTCCCAGGTTAGAGTACAAGAAATTTAGTAGTGCGGCCTCCTCTTCTACCGTCCATGTCGCAGCCTTCTTATGACTCCTGGGTGGTGGTAATCCTTGAGGAACGAAGGGATCAACTACTGGTGGACCGCGAGAACGCAGCGAGCGGGTTGAGCCCCCTGATAAGCCAGACATTATCGAGAGAGGTGGTACACTCGCCAACCTTCAGCGCACATCATGTAGCCATGGGTGCATGGCACATGATCATTTCCCATCACGTGCGAAGCCGAAGTCGAAAACTTGGACTTCGGTTTCGCGCGGTGAACGGGCTCTAATAGTCTACACAACACTTTCCTAATCAATTACTAATCAACACCTCATTTCTAAAGATATCAACATCATCCCATGATCACAGAAAGCTCTCAACCATGCCATCCTGCCTTCCAAATTTGGTGATGATCCTCACCCTCCATGATTTTCTACATCATTTCTGCCAATGAACACCCATTTCAACAGTCTTTATTGCAATGGCCACCTCTTCGACCATCTCTTCACCTGCTCCCTTTTCTGGGGAGAACAATGGTGAGTATTTGCCAGGAATCCCCACTAGCCTTTGCCCTGAAGCCTCGTGATTCCATCGTGCTGTCCAATGCTATATCACAGCCGCTGTGGCTGGGTCTGTCACACGCAAGTTCCTTACAGCCATTTGTGCACTCCTCGACTTTCATTATCTCGCACAGGTGCCATCATTCACCACACAATCTATTGACAGGGTGGCCAGTGCCCTACAAGAATTTCATAATCACAAGGAGTCCATTGTGAGTCAGGGCATGCAAGGCGACTGGCAACTTCCCAAGCTCGAGCTCCTCCAGAGCATCATTCTGAGCATTTGTCAATCAGGAGCAGTGATGCAGTGGTTGGCCAACATTACCGAGCATTCCCATGTCGATGAAATTAAAGTTCTGGCTTGGGCAGGCCATAATCAAAGCTATGAAAGCCAGATTGTACACCATCTCAACCGGCTTGATAAGTGTTTCTGTTTTGACCTAGCAACCCACATTTGGCAGCAAATGAATGAAGGAGGGAATGGCAAGGATTCCTCTGAATCGGACAAGGATGAGGATGAGGAACACAAAGTGGACATGGAGAAGACCCATCTCTCAGGGTATTCTACTCTCACCTGTCAACCCCCTGACTATTTCACTATATCTGCTGCTCTCCTTGGTGCAGAGTCATCTGTGCAAAAACCTTATTGCACATTTGCAATGTCCACAACTGGTTTTCATCTTGCCACTAAACCCTCATTACAGCTAACCATTGATGAGCCTGCCAGTGCATACCAGCTTCCAGATCTCAAGAGTGCTATGGCCACCTTCTTTGCAAGTGGGGATTTATGTTTTCCAGGTCAGGAACATAAGCTTCAAATATGGCAGAATGTGCATGTGCAGCAGTTATCATACCACAGCAAGACTCTACTACTGCCTCAAACCCTCCATGCTATCCTGCCTTTGACCACAAATTGTTATGGCCACTACGACTCAGCTATCATCAGCCTGGACTCTCAAAGTGACTGGCCAAAAAGTGGACTAGCAGGTCATTTGGTCTCCCAGCCGCAGATGATCTTCCACATTTCATGCTCAAACTCTTTCCTCACCTATGTCCAGCACTTCAACATCATTCCTCAGCCCAGTCCAGTGACTGGCATGCACATGCTTAAATGTGTGGTGAGGAGAAATGGCCAACGTGTTGGAGAGGTAATCTCAATCACTCACATTTGCTCTCCAGCTCATATTGTCCCAAACTTTGGACATGCAGCACATCCTCACTTGACAAGGTTGAGTAGTTATGAACTGAGTGATGAATACTGGTTGAACAAGTACTTTTCAAAGGAATTTTACTATGTGTTATCTTTGGCTTGATCGTTACATCATTACTTTGCTGCATATTCTTGTGTATGAAAAACTTCTATCAGTCAAACTGTAGCTCTTCCCAACTACACTGATTTTACAATGGAAAATGTTTGAATGCCAACCAACAAGCCAAGCACCCCACTCAAGGGTCGAGGGAGTAATCAACTTTACTAATCAGTAATCTTATGTGCTTTTGTCCAGTCGCTGGTGGCCCACTCAATGCCATTCAGCTTGCTATGGGTGCATCATCGACTTATCATTCACACCTCAAAAACCCGACATATACTTAGCTTGTCAGCATCCCCATGGCTTTGAGGCACAAAACTGACTGGTTTCATGAGGCTATGGATGCCATTTTTGACAATGACACTTGCACAACTCACTGGGAGCTCTCAGAAGGTGACAGTCGCAAGCTCTTGGATTCTCTTTTCCTGGACAAAGTTGTATTTGGGCTGGTATCAACAGGCAAGCTATTAAAGCATCAACTGAATTACTTTTCGATGGAACAAGTATTCAAGAACCTGGTTAACAAGGGGCTGTATAACGAGGGGGAACAACATTGGTCAACAGCACCTGACCTTAGTGCAATGGCCACCATGGCATGTGAAAAATCCCTTGCAGATTTCTTTAACAATGTGATTGAATGCATTAACAATGCTTGTGGGATGGTCAGGGCTGGCAGGTGAGTGTAGTCTGCTCTAGCATCTTTGCTAGATGTCTCGCTGACCCACCACAGGAAATGGACCACAGATTCAGCCACACATCCCTTGAATGGGGATGATGTGGTCAGGAGGCCAGACATGTCCTGCTGGCTTGCTCCTGGTAGTGAATTTGACTGGAGACACCTTGTCACTTTTGCTGAAGTGAAGGAAGGATTGAAGGAGAAATCATCCTACATTGAGATAGCCAGTAAGGCATCCTGTTTATTGTATGCACAGGATGGCCACCATGCCACTCTGTGTTTCCGCATCCTGGGTTCTAGCATTCGCTTAACAATTTTCAATTGTGGTGGATCACTCTCCACTTGCAGTTATGACATCAATGGCCAACCCCATGATTTCATGTGCACACTTATTGGCATTACCTCTGCCTCTAATGAGACTCTTGGTGTCAAGTTCGGGCCTCACTCCAAGGGTTTGTCGCAAAATTTATTGCACCCATTATTATGGTACCCCATTGTAAGCGATTTGTAATGGCACCCTTGCCATTATAATGATCAATTTTGGTCAGATTGTATCAATTATGACATAATTTACGTACAAATCTGGTTCAAATGACAGAATATTGACCATAAAATCTCCTTTTTTGGATACATTAACATATTTTTGGGTGCCATTAGAATGCATTAAAGTGCGGGTGTGAGCTGGTGTCCTTAATAGGCATTAAAAGCCATTACCACAGGTGCAAGTTTTTTGGGACATTCTCAGGGGCAAAAGGGTCCTAAAAGGGTACTAGAAGGTCGACCAACGTCGGAGATTGAAAGTCCGATGCTAGTCTGATTGGTAGGGACTGAGATAGAGGCCTTCCGAAGGAGGCCGATGGATTTCTGACTAGCGGAGTGGAGCAGGGATGGCCAGAAGGGGCTGACAGAGGTTCTGGCTAGCGGAGCAGAGGTTGGAGGAGGGCATCGGGTTCAGCTCATGTGCTGCCCCCTTGTACAAGCTCGGTCCTCATATTTCGGAGGTGGGCTAAGTACAGAGAGATCAGAGGGACTTAGAGGAGAGAGACGGAGACTCGGAATGGGGAACTTATGTCGATATTCATAATGAGGAGACATCGGGGTACTGTACGGGTATTTATACACTACAGTGGAACTGAGGCAGTACAGTATCGGGATGTCGGAACTAACATATGGAGGTACAGAAATTTTCAAGGGGAAGTAAGTGTCAGAAAACTTCACAATGTAATGAAGGCTAACAGTGGAAGTGTTGGAGTTCTTGTGACTTCCGAGTGCAGCGAGCACTGCTTACATAATATACCATACTCGTAGCTTCATCTTTTTTCCTTACACCTCAGACTTCGTCCTAACTCGAAGACTGAGGTAACGTTCCTTCTTCTATACTATAGCCTATTCTCACTTATCCTTTGGGTAGTTCACACTCCTTAGGTTCGTTAATAGATATAGACTTCGTCCTAACTCGAAGACTGAGTTCACACTCCTTAGACTCAAGGTCCCACTCTGCGAACATCCGTCAATAGGTTATGAGCCCCACCTGTGTGGAACTATAGTCAAGAGTACACCAGTCTATCTAAGCCTACAGAATGTCCAACCCTTCTGCTTCGACTGCGATCCCTACTCGGGCATCAGCATCTACAGCACCCACCTCCACACTTACTACTGCCTCGTCAGTGAAAACCAAGCAGGCCTCGAGTCGCCTCTATGACATTCCGTCACTAGAAGACGACGGCTCGAACTTCCACACATGGAAGGTCAGGATCTGCATGATACTCGACATACGAGACCTGTGGGATGTCGTTGGAGGAAACACAACTACTGCACCGGACCCGTCAACTGATCCCATAGGCCACGCCGACTGGATGATCAAAGACAAGGAAGCCCGAGCCCAGATAATACTCACGCTGAAGGACGAACCCCTCACCGGAGTTCTCCATGCACCAACGGCAGCAGAGATCTGGACAAAGTTGTGTCAGCGGTACGAAGGGCACGGCAAGCAGACCATTGCCTATCTCATAGGCGAGCTCTTCCGTGGAACACTCTCGGTGGACAGTCCAATGCACAACCAGCTAAATGCTATGTGGCAAAAAGCGCGCATACTAAAGTCACTCAGTCAACCCCTCGATGACTCCCTCGTAGCCATCGCTATGGTAATTTCCTTACCACCTTCCTATGCAACACCCCGTACCATCCTGATGTCCTCGAATGACAAATTTTCGATCGACTCCGTAATATCCCAAGTGCTTGTTGAAGAGAAGTCACAGCAGCTTGCCTCCGGTGGGCAAAGTGCACTCGTTGCACGAACATCTGGACATTCAAAGTCAAACACGAAAGATGATAAGAGGAAACTGAAATGCGGGTACTGCAAAAAGAAAGGGCACAGCGAAGATGAATGTCAAAAGAAGAAAGCCGATGAGGCTGGATCAAACTCGACACCTGACCACAAGGGAAAATCAGGAGACAAGGAGAAAGACGAGCATTCAGCAAATCTCGCTCACATACCCTCTGTGCACAATGTGCCGCTCCGCCTCTTCGTAGCACAAACACACAGCCACATCCCTCGCACGCACTGGATACTAGACTCCGGAGCCTCTGCACACATGTGCTGTCAATACAGTTGGTTCACCACCTTCAAACGGCTCGTACCTACACAGCCAATCACAGTTGGAAACGGAAATACTGTGTCTGCGGTCGGAGTCGGCCAAATAGTCCTCGATACAGATCTGGGGAACGAGGGAGAAGGCCATGTCATCTTACATGATGTCTACTATGTGCCAAACCTTACCTCGAACTTGCTCTCGATTGCGTGCCTTGCCAGCCAAGGAATAAGAACCACCTTCGAATGGAACAAGTGCAGCTTAACTGCCGGACCGACAACTGTTGGAGTAGCCCATCAGCACGACACTCTGTACAAGCTCGCCGCCAGAACACGTACTCAAAAGCCCGCCATGCACACTTCGTATAGCCCTATTGCAGGCCACATACAATGTTCAAGCATAGCGCGCCAACCAAACTTCGAAGGGAAACTACCAAATGAGACAAACCCATCTACATCCTATTCTGACGACTCCCGTGTGCTCAATCGTCCCTACTCAGCTATGAGCAAAGACCTACAACTGGTATCTTGGACGCACCACTGGCTAAACGACAAGAGGCCTGGCCTGACTGAAAAAGTCTTCGCCCAGACTGAAATCGGCACCAACGAAGGTCCTGGGATCCCCATTACCAAAGGCAGTGGTGAATATGGCTCGACGGAGTCAAACACCCACCTTGCGTACAAGGGGAACCACCACGAGAACCCGAAGGCAAGAATGCAAAGCAACATAGTCGAACGCACCACCTGCATGTACGCTCCGCCTGACAAGCTCCGGGAGCACAACGTAATACACACAGGTCGAATCCGAAACCATCTACAAAATAATTCTACACTCGACACTGAGCCAAACGAGGTTGTCACTGGAGAAACACGATCAGCACTCTGCTTGCAATTGATCACATACTCCGTACACATACCTACGTCTGAGCCTCAACTCCCTACTGCTGCTACATCACTCGAGGACACACAGGTCGCATTAACGAGGACCCCGCATGCACCCAAACACATGTACAGGCAAGACCGGGACACTTCAGGCCTAGCGCCCGGTATCCGAGTCCCAAAAAGCGATACTACAGACCCTATACAAGTGATAACGAGTGCACCACCTGTAAACACTCAGGATACGACCAGTGAAGCAGAGCCGAAGTCTCCAAACTCACCGGTTACCCCTGCAGCTGCAGATGCAGGCAGCATGTGCACAGAAACGGACCAAACGAGCCCAGATCTTAAATCAGGCACTCGAAACATTGAGGGGGGACACAGGAATGTTCAAGACGATCCAAACGAGCCACTCATCGACTTCGATCGGCCTCCGATGCCATCCAACGAGCCTGATAAGCGCTCAGTTCAGTTTGAGGCCCTTGCCTCGAAATTCGAAAAAACCGTGGCTTCAAACCTACCTGCCAGTCCATCAGAACGTTCTCGCACCCACTCCGAAGCCAGAGAATGGTTACGACGCCCGAAACGATGGAGTTCTCGCCTGAAATCGCCCTATCAGTCAAAACCGGCACCCCAGCAGCTCAAGCCTCTGTATCTTACCCAAAATGGCTCCATTCTTGAATCTAACAGTGTCAGAGCGACGCTACGGACCCACAGTCATGAAACGAGAGACGACACGAGTGGAGGGAGCGTGGTGACGGGGGGAGAAGGAAAACAAGCCCACTGCGAGGCTGTGGAGTCGCGTTACAACGGGCAACAACGCACTGCTTACAAATCACGCACGCGCAGCAACCAACTTGAAATACCAAACAAGGCCAGTCAACACCTTAATGGGACACCTCGGGGCCACTGCCGTCACAAAAATATATCTGTTTTATAGCTACAACAAAGAGGGCTAACATGGTATGGTTTATTTCTCAACCAGAGACTCGCTGAGGGAGCGTGTTGGAGTTCTTGTGACTTCCGAGTGCAGTGAGCACTGCTTACATAATATACCATACTCATAGCTTCATCTTTTTTCCTTACACCTCAGACTTCGTCCTAACTCGAAGACTGAGGTAACGTTCCTTCTTCTATACTATAGCCTATTCTCACTTATCCTTTGGGTAGTTCACACTCCTTAGGTTCGTTAATAGATATAGACTTCGCCCTAACTCGAAGACTGAGTTCACACTCCTTAGACTCAAGGTCCCACTCTGCGAACATCCATCAATAGGAAGAAATGGACAAGACAAAGGATGTATCTACAAGCAGATAAGATTGTGATGGAGCACTCACCAACAGCCAATCACAGGCCAGGCCGAAATCCCAGAAAGCGGTGTAGGGAGGGAAGCCTCCCTACTAGGTGATTTCTTTTATTTCATTGTTTCTACTTACTGTTTTGTTTTTATATTTTTATGTTACCCTTTTACTTACTGTTTGGAGAGTTTTGGCTTATGTGAGCTAGACTTGCACTTAGGATACTTTGTACTTAGCAGAACAATAACAGCCACTTTAGAGATGAAGTAAGATGGAATTCAAAGGCCGGAGCCTCGGATCATCATTTCTCCCTTATCAGAGTCCCTCTAGACGTTATCTCGAGTATCTTCTGGGTTTTAGGGCGCATTTTTCAGTCTTTTCCTCTACCCTTTGACTCTCCACCAGGCAAACCAAGCCCCCAGTGTCAAACTTGGGACTGTCATTCCAAAGGGAGACCACTAGGCTTCTCCCCTGACCCTCTCTTCTCAGTCTCTTCATCTGGAGCCCACCGCGAGGGGGCTGCTTTGCTTGGTAATCAACTTCTCCTCCTACCCTCGTGCTCGAGCACGCGATTTCTCAACAACCGACGCGCCTACCCTCTCTCTTTTCGAGAATCGGAATCTACTCGACGAGACCTTTCGATTGACGCCCTTTTTGACGCGTTCGCTGCAGTGGTTCCGGAGTTATCGCTATTTTTGTGGAGAAAGGCACTGTAGGACGAATTTGGGCATAACTCGGGATAGGGTGCGCGGAATCTCTCGTTTCTTTGATCTCCCAGCAGCCCTAGACAAGCTCTACTACCACCCGACGTTTCGTGGAATTCCGCCCAGCGGTTCTTCGTCAACGCCCCACTGTTTCCCCCCCTCCTGCCACAGCCTTGCTCCCTGGCACCTCCCCTTGCATTTTCAGGCAGTTTCGAGTTGTAGGAACCCTCTCCCCACTCCCTAGAGTCATTTGAGAGTGCCCTTTGAGACCCTGAGTCACTTCGAGATCACCAGATGCTTCGAGACCCCAGATGAGTATTGAGCCCCCTTCGAGACGCTTCGAGACTTATGGAGAAGTATTGAGCCATCTTCGAGACACTGTCGAGACACTTCTAGACCTGAGACGAGTATCTACCCCCCCTTCGAGATGCTTTGAGACCTGCAGACGAGTATCAAGCCCCTTCAAGACGCTTTTGAGACCCCTTTGAGACATAGCCATTCGCTTAGGCGCATCCACATTCATTCGTAGATGTATCCAGACGTATACCAGTCGTTTTCTGCACGTTCTTGCAGTCGAGCAAGGCTGCAAATTGAGAGTCAAGCCTTCGAGTCACACATGGCGACTAATTTCGTTTTTCTTTTGTTTCGGTGGTCGAAGCCACTTCGTGACATGTATTTGAGACTCCAGTGATACCCTCCAGACATTCGAGGTCGCATCGAGGCGACCTAGCCTTTCGTTTTCCCCTTCGAGGCTATTCGCAGACGCGAGGGTGTCTGTGGCTCAGTTCTTTGCCCTATCTCCTATAGTTGGTTCATTTGTGGAATATATATTCATTTTCAGCCGCACATCCATTGCTGAGGATGGAAAGGAAGTATCAAAGGTCTCGAGGCCAAGTTGAAGGCCCACGAGCATTTTCGGGATACATGCGAGTCTCGAGTCACCCTCGGCTTCGCTCCAGCACCCCCTCAAGCAGTTCATCATGCAAGGGACCACTCATTCGAGATGAGACAGAAAGGGGAGAATGGTATGATCCCTATCCAGGCTATACCTTGGTATATCGAACTTCGAGCGAACTTTCGAGTGCCCCCTCATCCTCACCCTCGATCAGGTACCAGTCAAGTTCCCCTGAGGAGTATTCTTGGTCTCCTTCTAGAAGATGCTCCCAGGGAAGCTCGAGCACGAAGTCCCCCTCTTGTTCCCCCTTCGAGGTCGCCCCTCGAACTTCGAAGAACACCTCTCACCCCTCCGAGCTTGCTTCGAGCAGCTCAGCCCCTCTTCGGGTCACTAATGCCAGCTCGAGGCATCCTGTGGCACATTCAGCTAGGCATGTCTCATTTGAGCAGGCCAGTGACTCGCCTTTGAACCCACTTCGTAGCTCGAGAAGAGATCGAGACTTAAGTTGGCGACCATCTCATGACCTCGGTTTGACCTCGAATCAGTACCTTCGACCTAGTAAGTCTTCGATACCCCCCTCGAGCCTCTCATCTCGCCTTGAAAGGCCCGAACACCCCCTCAAAGCCTTCCTCCCCCCTCGCAAGTCGATTGAAGCCGCCCTTGCCCCTCGAGCCATGCCGAGGTACCTCGTTCCTCCTTCGAGAAGCCTTGACTTCGATGTCGAAGCCTTCCCCTGCCTCGTTCGAGTCGTGTTCAAGAGCGTCAAGAGGTCTGCCACCCCATCGAGAGTGCGAAGGCTCGAGTGAGGCCCTCCCTGCCAGTCAAGGAGCTTCGAGGCACCAGACACACCCTCGAAGGTTTCGTTTCTGTTTCTTCTGTGGTCGAGAAGGACACATTCGAGCTCGGTGCAGAACCTGCACTTCGTATCTGGCTGCAGGAAGGTGTCAGATAGCTGGAGGTCGAGTCGTGTTGCCTACAGGTGAGGAAATCCCTCGTGAGGTGCTCGGGCGCAGCATACAGGCTTGTTTGGACTTCTGGGCCCTCGCTCGAGGCCCAGGAGGTCTAGCTACCCAGGTACAGATGTCTCCTTCGAGTTCCCAGACCCCCACCCCTTCTCAAGCTCGCCCCGAGGCCATCGAGGGTCAGCTATCAGCTTCGAAAGTGACCAAAGCCCCTTTGAGCCAGCCCCTGGCCCCCTCTCGAGACCAACCTGAGACTATCAAGGGTCGGATTATGAGTGTGAAGGTAACCCATCCCCCTCCAAGCACCTCCGAGACCCTCGAACTTGATCCAGAGGCCAAACTCGCCTTCGAGACCCTTCAAGTCGCCTTCGAAACCCTCCGAGCCACCTTCAAAGCCCTTCGAGCTACCTTCAAGTAACCTTCGAGACCCTCAGGGTAGCTTCGAGGTGCTGGGAAACCACTTCCCCTCCTTCAGCTCACTTCAAACCCCCCTTCGAGCCAGCCCCTGGCTCCTTCTCAAGACCAACCCGAGACCGTCAAGGGTCGGATTATGAGCGTGAAGGTAACCCATCCCCCTCCGAGCACCTCTGAGACCCTCGAGCTCAATCCAGAGGCTAGACTCACCTTCGAGACCCTGCAAGTCGCCTTTGAAACCCTCCAAGTCGCCTTCGAAGCCCTTCGAGCTTCCTTCGAGCAACAATTGAGACCCTTGCGGTAGCTTTGAGGTGCCAGGAAACCACTTCCCCTCCTTCAGCTCACTTTGAACCCCCCTTCGAGCCCCCTCGAGCGCTTCGAGGCCCCCTTCGAGCCACCCCCGAGCCACCTCTTCCCCTCGAACACCTTCGATTTACCTTCGAACTATGTCCCCTCCCAGCTGAGTAGTCCTTTTATTTTTTTTATGTGGTTTCTTTTGTTTCGAGTTCGCATTTTTGCCATTTTTACTTAGAGCTTCGTTTCGAGGGTTGATACCCCACCTCGTCTTATGGTACAGCTAGGTATGAGATGACTGGGGACAGTCACCATCTCAAGCCACCCTCAGATGTAGGGAGGGAAGCCTCCCTACTAGGTGATTTCTTTTATTTCATTGTTTCTACTTACTGTTTTGTTTTTATATTTTTATGTTACCCTTTTACTTACTGTTTGGATGAGTTTTGGCTTATGTGAGCTAGACTTGCACTTAGGATACTTTGTACTTAGCAGAACAATAACAGCCGCTTTAGAGACAAAGTAAGACAGAATTCAAAGGCTGGAGCCTCGGATCATCATTTCTCCCTTATCAGAGTCCCTCTAGATGTTATCTCGAGTATCTTCTGGGTTTTAGGGCGTGTTTTTCAGTCTTTTCCTCTACCCTTTGACTCTCCACCAGGCAAACCAAGCCCCCAGTGTCAAACTTGGGACTGTCATTCCAAAGGGAGACCACTAGGCTTCTCCCCACACCCTCTCTTCTCAGTCTCTTCAGCGGTGCGACCCTTCGGAGTGCCATGTGGTGCAGGCACCATGCTGTGCCTAACCAGCCCAGTGGCCCCGAACAGATAAAGCCCCCTAAGACGATCACATGACCCACAGGGGGTCAACCAAATATAGACCAATGGTGGTTACGAGTCAAGACTGACAGTGGCCAACAGCGGCAATCGCTCAGATGCAGCGGCAGAGTGGTTGGCAAGCTTATTAAGCATCGGACTTGGTTGGGAATGGGTCAGAGGGTGTTGGAGAGGTGGGCAGAGGTGTCAGAAAGGGTGCAGAGGCGTGGGAAAAGGTCGGGCAAGGCATGGTCATGACACTTGGCTTCAATACCTCGATCACCTGGGAATGACAATTCAATGGCAAGACTGTTGGCATGAAGACACTGGACACCTGGGAGTGTGACACCAAGTTTACTGTTGAACTTGATAGAGTGCTCTCCATCTCTGACAATTTATTTGGTCGAGGAACAACAGTTTAGGGAGGCATAATCAGGGATAAGCAAAGTGAAACTGGGGGGCAAGTGGCTGTCAAAGATTCCTGGATTGATCCCCTGTGAAAGTATACAGAAGGCAGGATACTCTCTATCTTAAACACACATGAGATTGAAGGTGTCCCAACGTTGATCCATGTGCAGCAGGTCAAGGCACCCAGTCTCACAACTGTCGTGAATCCATTACTTAATAGTTCAACTCACTTCCTCTGAGCACATCTCTCCTGGTTCAAGACAAGCCCCTACTTTCTCTGAGTCCTATCACACATCATGACACAGCCCATTGGCACCCTTATCACTGAATTTTCCTGCTTAGGAGAGCTCCTTGTAGCCTTCCTCAATTATGTCATTGGTGAGTAGTAAGATCATCATTTGTTGGCCCCACTAATTAACAATTAATTCACATATTGATAGCCCACAAGAATGTGGTCAAGGTCACTCATATTTTGCACCATGACATCAGCCTGGTCAATCTCTTTCTCACCTCTGCAACTCAAAGAAGTGACCATAAAAGTTTGTGGAAAGGATGACCAGTCTCTCGATGGAAGCACAAGTAGAGCTGTGCAGGAGAATAGTGAAACTCAAGCAGCAGGGTGTGCTTGGAGATTGGGGCTATGCAGTTCCAACATCTGAGCATAGTTCCACTGCCAACTTGGATGCTGACCACTCTTCTGATGCCGGCAATCCTCCCACATCACCAATTGAGATGGTGTCTCAAACAGCAAGCAAAACCATTACAGCCATTTGCAAAAGTCTGTGGAAAACCGAAAAATCAGTTTCGTGCTAGGCTGGGAGTTGCCGAGGGAGGACCCCAGAAGCAGCCCTAGACACAAGTAGTCATTTGTGCTATTAGTTGGTACTATTACTCCAAATATGTCAACATACATTGTGTTGAACACACCGTGCTGCCAGCTGGCAATAACATCCTGCTATGCCGAAGAGTGCCTCAGATGACCTGAAAGCTTGAATTCTGATCCTTCATCATGGAGCCTTAGCTGCTGTTTTTGACCAAACGATCATGGGTAGTTCCAGGTTACCCACTTGTCAGAAAACCCGGATTTTGTCACAGCCACAATATGAGCCCACACGGATGGGGGGGTGTCATACAGCCACACGGCAGACAGGGGTCAACACAGCCACACAGTGAAAGGGATTGCACAGCCACTGGGATCAGGATGTTGCACAGCCACAAACTGAGAGGTGATGTACAGCCACTGGGAGAGGGGTTGACACAGCCACATAGTGAGGGGTTGACACAGCCACACAGTGAAAGGGGTTGCACAGCCACATAGAGAGGGGTAGTGCACAGCCACATCGAAACCCAAAGTTGTAGCCCCTGTTGAGAGGATCACAGGACTATGCTTACATCAGCAATATCTTTATTTTTGGATGAGATAAATGTAGAATACTGAAATTTTCCCAAGTCTTTTGATTTTGTTTCCACAGCCACACCGGTAAAGGCAATGCATAGCCACATAGACAGGGGTGTGCACAGCCACACTGAAAACCAAAGTTGTAGCCCCTGTCGAGAGGATCATGGGAATATGCTTACATCAGCGAGATCTTTATTTTTGGCTGAGATAAAAGTAGAATACTAAATTTTTCGCAAATCTTCGCTTTTTTGCACAGCCACCCCCATTATGTGTGCTTATGTAATCAAAAAAGCGGACCAGATGCCTGGGTTATTGTTGCTGCCACCCCTTCTCCTGTCCACTATACACTGGGGAGGAGGAGATCTGACTCCACCTCCACAAGGACAGAGGCTGATGGTCTGGAACTTTGACAGGTTGTAGATATATGCCGGAGCTACTTGGGTTGGAATTTCCAAGTCCATATGTCAAGAACTGCACAATTGGGAGCAGATTTCGCATTTTTACCCCTATTTATATTTATATCCAAAAACATTGGATTCAGCCCAAATTGTGTATGGAATGGGTAGATCACTTGTCAATAGTATGCTACAGTACTTTGAAATATCATCAAGTGGACAGGAGAAGGGGTGGCTATGATGTTAGATTTGCACAAATATTACTAATTATCCCATGCACATGGTGAATTACCCTGACCACAAATACAATTTTCCAGTGCACACATTGAATTACCCCAAACACAAATAGAATTATCCAGTGCACAAATGTAATTACCCTGAACTGTATTGAATTACCCTGAGCACACCTGAACTACCCTGAACACAGTAATGGGTGAACTTTGATTAGATTATGACCTTTCAGGCTTTCAGTGGGGGATGCAGGCCAATTTTTACATGAAACAATTTATTAAAAAGATCGTAAACCCTGTGTTTTCTACTTGGTTGCTAGTATGTGGGTAAAGTATGTACTACGAAAGATAGGTAGAGGCTGGGGTACTGTATATATGCCATGGGGTGAAATTAATCAGATTGTTTAGAATAAAGCAAGCTCAAAGGTTACTCAATGCAAGGAAAGGGGTAAGATTAAAGCTGGAAGGTACGATTACCTTTCCAGGGGTTCGTCAAAGTGGTATCAATGGTAAAGGAACTTGAAGGGGCTGGTTGACTCGTGGCTTGGATGGGAGTTAAAGGAGGGGTTGTTGGTGGTGCATCAGGTAGCACTGGGGAGACTTTGTCATTTACAGGTGTAGTATCCATTGCACCATCAGTGAGGTCAATGGTCTCAGGCCCAGCGCTTGTTGAAGCCAAAGTACTAGGGCCAGCTTGCTCGGAGTCGGTGTCAAGGGCCTCTATCCATGGTTACAGGTTAGTAGTATAGAACTGTGATGAGTCCCTGACCTACCATGAATGTGACGCTTTTTGAGGCAGTGACTTATGGGACTCAAGATCTGCTCATCAGTATCGCTACCATTGTCAGACTTAGGCCAAAGTTGGCACTCGGTTTCCTCAGCACTAGAATGGGCTTCGGCCTTGTGCTTTCCTTTCCTTTGAGGTGCTGCTTCTTGATCCACTGAGCAATGAGCTTCAATGGTATCTCATTACGAGTAACTGGGTACCAGAGGTCAGTTCGGTCACTGCCATGTCAAACCTCAGCCAGTCAGTGCTTACCAAGAATAATTTCTGACTTGTCTCTTGAAGGTCGTTTTCCAGCCTTGACCTTTTGAAAAAGAACTTCTCCATCAGGGAATTCTGCCCCTCCTGCCACAACGATCTCTTTGTGACTGCGAAGGCAGAGTAGATATGGGGGCAGGTACTTGTACTGCCTGCCAACCATTCCACTTGTATTATAATTTGGATTAGCAACCTGGGAAGCAGTGGTGATCTGTGAACGAGTGATACGTAGTATCAATGTCAGCTCACCTTTGGGTGGGTATCAAGAACTTCAAAGAGTTGTGAGAATTCACCGTGGAGCATGCTGTCAACTTGTGGCCAAGTCCACTCCCGATTAAATTGAAAGTATGAGGGAAAGTTGGAACGAGCTAAACCAGCTGCTTCAAGCCTGCTCAGCTGGGCACTCGTGAGAGCTATTGATTGGTGAATAACAGGAAACAAGTTTGCCAAAGTAGGCTCACTCAGATCCGAGTCCTCATCGAGGCTAGGCTGTAAATAGGAACCTTGTAAAGAAAAGACAGTTAAGAGGAAGATGACAATTGCAATCTCACCATGTCCACTCCATATGGCAGGAAAATGATCCAAGCTATGTGGAAGTCCAGAGTCTTTGGATGACCACAATGACCCTGGTATGGGACAGTGTTGATGTAACTGCTAGAATTGAAGTACTTGCCTTTTCCAATGGATCTCCTTCCTTTTTCAAGGTAGTATGCTTGTAGCTGCTCAACCTCGACTTTCCCTTCAGACCCTTGTTTGACTCGGCATGTGCATGGAGGAAGGAAGCCTTTGTTGAGGTAGAAGGCTGGGTACTGGTTGGTGGGTATGGGTAGTTGGAGGTTGAAGATTGTTGTGAAAACATAGTACGAAGAACAGAATCAACGATCGAGTTGGATGCTTGTCTTTGGGAAGGTGGTGGAAATGATGGCTCTTCATTGTCAGAAGAGGAGATGACTTTTCGCTTCCGAAGACGCTTGACCATATTAACAGTTTTTTTTTCAGAGAAAGGAAAAGCAAGGAATGAAAAAAGGAGAGTGAGGCGATTGGTGAATGGTTGAAAAATGAAAGTGTGGATGACGATGCACTAGGAATGTTGTCTTAGTCATACACATCCTTTGACACCTGTGGCACGAATCCCACCAATACACTGAGAGCATAAGCTGTAGTATTCTACTCCATAGTTTTGTTAAAAAAGGCCATGGTATGGTTAAATACCTCTAAAGCCTGGCACCAGTGCAGAGCTCATCCATACCAGAGTGAATGTGGTAGCTGGATTGCAAGCTCCTTTCTTCCTCGTCACCCTGATTGGATAATCTCAATTTCTGGATACCCTTCACTTCCCCATTCCTCTTCCCTGATGCCCAAACCAGTGGGTATGTGGTGGAGTTGTTGTACTTGAGCCAGAGCCTCAGTAAATGCTGGTAATTCAGCAGCTGCAAAAGGATTCAGGTGTTCAGGCACATCTGCACCCTCATGCAAGATTTGGGTAGACTGCTCTGCAGCAATCCTGGAGGGTAGGTCAGGGACTTCATTACCACCATCTGCAATGTCCTCCCAATCTGCATCATCTTGAGCATGGCTATTGTCCATGCCATAATGTGGATAAACTTCAGGGTGAATAGTGGCTGCATCATCTGCATACATGCCATGCTCAAGTTGGCCCATGAACCACATCTCCTATGCATTGATAGTTCATAGAAGAGGCTTAAACACCAACATATTCATATCACAGGGAGAGCTTACATCTGGACTTTGATCATGCCCTTCTCCTGAGATTGGATGGGCATTCCATTCTTCACAGAACACAGTGCAGTCAGCATTGATTTCATCCAAGAAGAGGTGGTGTAACACCCAAAGGTGGTTGGGATCTGTCCTATCAAGATGGTGTTGCCTTTCAAGTCACAGAAAGAAAGCATGCCAAGGCCTGGCAAATTGGTGACCCACCTCTACCCATGCCTGTTCAATGTGAGTATTATGGGTAGAGCTGATCATAGTTGGTCAATGCAATGCAGCTGGTAACATTGAGTGATGACACACGTTCCCCACATGAAACTGGCTCTATTAGGCCCACCGAAGGGATGACTAGGGTCCATCGGGAGCGACACTGGATTCACGTCTGCTAGCCCATACTCCTCGCAGATATGGTCGATGTAGGACTCCTGATGGATCCAGGCCTCCCGTTGAAAGGTTGAGAGATGGGAGGCCTGGGGTTTTGCCTGAGGTCTCCCCGAGTGAAAGAAGAGGGTCAGTTCGACCCAAGGGGACTGGAGTTTGCCTGGTAGAGTCAGGGAGTAGGGGAAAAGACAAGAAACGCGCCCTAAAGGTCACAAATAGGTCGAGATAACGTCTGGAGAGTGTCTGATATAGGAGAAATATTGATCCGAGTCCCTCGGGCTCGGGTTCTCGTCTTCTCATCTCTGGTAATGCAGCTGTTATTATTCTAAGTATGTACAGTGACTCTAAGTGCGAGTCTGGCTTACATAAGCCAAACTCGTCCAAATACTAAGTAAAAAAAAGGTAAAGTAAAGATAAAAACAAAAAAACTAAAGTAGAAACAATGAAATAATGGAAATCACCTACTAGGGAGATTACTCTCCCTACATCATGTCTCTCGCCTTCTCTCGATTTCGATTCCGAGGTATAACGAGACAGGCCCGAGGTCGCTGATGCCAAAGTGCTCTCCAATCTTTCCCTTCACCCAGTCAAGAAAATACCTGTTGTTCGAACCCCCGAGACCATCATCAACATGCCAAATGATTATGCAAATGATCCATCATCCATCCTCCTCAACCCTGTCAAAAATGAAGATGGCCAAATCCACGTTGGACCGAGTGAAGCCAAGCTCATTGAGAAGTTTGCACAGTGTGGTATACCAGTCGAATGCGGCCTGCTTGAGTCCATACAGTGAGCACAAGAGTAGACACACCAAAAGTATCCCCACATTGCTGTACTGCTCGAATCCCCTTGGCTGTTTCATATAGATTTTCTCTGTGAGCTTTCCGTGAAGAAAGGCTCTTTTCACATCGAAGCAATTGAGTTCCCAGTCGTTTCTTGCCGCAAGTGCTATAACCAGTTTCACAGAGCTCTGCCTGGCAACTGGTGCATATGTCTGATGGAAATTGACTCCTGGTATCTGCGAAAAGCCCTGTGCGACCAGCCATGCCTTGAACTTCGAGCCTCCCTTCAAGTCCACTGGTTTGAACTCAAATACCCATCGGTTTCCCATGAGCTTGCGACCTGGTGGCGGCTCCACTAACTCCCAAACACCCATCTCCCTCATCGTCGTCAACTCCTTTTCCATCGCTTCCTTCCACCCCTCATGATCTGAACGAATGGACATGTCATAACCCGGTTGAGCTGGGTCTCGTTGTTTGTCGCTTCTGATCGATAGGTGAGACTGTTCCGTTATTATTAGATTGACCTGGTGTTCCGAAAATGCCCTGCCTTCATCTCCTTCTTCACTAACCACCCCCTCACTTGAGCTATCATCGTCTGGCACCCCCTCACTCGCACCCGAAACCTTCCAAAGGCGACTGTTTCTCATCCGATGTAACTCATCCTCTACAGCCTTGCCCTTCTCCGTTAAAGTTCAATGACGACTCAATCTGCGAAGAACACCACCCTCGGGGACAGCAGGTGAAGCTCCAGTTGAGGATGCGAGTGTCGAGGACGTCGATGGCAATGGCCGGGAAGAATTGGAAGGTGCATCTGATGTGCGCCATGATAAAGTTAGATCCTGCTGACGCATGACCGAACCTTCATCAAACACCACGTCTCTACTGTTGAAAAACGCCCCCGTCACACAATCTCTCAACCTCGAGTCTCCTCGACCCCTTCACTCCATCGGGGTAGCCCATGAATAAGGTGTTCCGGTCAGATTCCACAGGTACCCCATGGTCAGGACAGCCTCGCCAAAGTATCCCGCAGTAAAGTTGGCCTGACTCAATGCTGCCAGCGCTCTGCCTTGAACTGTGCATACAGTGGGCAACAAAAACGTTGCAATGTTTGCAACCTTTTAATTGTTTGAGGTATAACTTGGGATTGGATGTGGCTGTGCAGATGTGATAGGGGAGGCATCTGTAGCCCTTGGCCTTGGCTTTCCATCGGTGGTCATTTCAAGGTCAGGGGTGTAGTGGCTGTGATTATATGAGCCAATTACTGAGGCCTATGCATTGCAACGTTTTTGTTGCTGACACTATTGTGGATGAAATCAATGGTGTAAGGGATATATTTGGAAAAGAAATGCAAGCTAGTGCTTATGTAATATATCACATGATCAATTAAATGGTTTGTCAGTGAGCAAACAAAGCCAAACACTGAATTTGAGTGATTTACACTCTATCCTATACCACAACTCAAGAAACCTTTTTTCTTGCTATTCTCTCAACAAATCTCAGCAGCTTCTGGTGCTCATGGCATTACCATGATTTGGATATGTTCCCAGCACCACCAGTCCCTTAAAAGGTTGCTAAAATTCATCCTAGCCCTGTTCCCACTGCCAATGCCTGAGGGATCCTGGCACTAATCAGCATTGAGAAAGGGGAAAATGTTAAGTAAGTCAGTCTGGCACTTCAGGACATGAAGAATGAACCAATCCCCTCCCAATTGGTGCATTTATCCAAAAGACAACTGAGTATTAAGGTTGGAGGAAGTAAAATGCTTCTTTACTTTCCAGGGGTGCTGGGTGGAATGACCTACAGGGCTGCCAGGGTACCATTTTTTCCCCTTCCATCTGTCCCTAGGCATCTCCATCAGTCACCTATGACCCAATAATGCTTTCCCAGTCATCCACAGTTCAGCACAGGGCATAGTCTGGCTGATCCTCCTTTGCACCTGGTGTACAGAGGAGGACATTGCCTCACCTCAACCTTGATGCTCAATTTTCTTTTGTAT
This sequence comes from Pisolithus albus, assembly GCA_024613165.1. Taxonomy (NCBI): domain Eukaryota; kingdom Fungi; phylum Basidiomycota; class Agaricomycetes; order Boletales; family Pisolithaceae; genus Pisolithus; species Pisolithus albus. Next base: position 403,762 of record JANFAB010000016.1, on the reverse strand, counting down.
AAATGCAGTAGTTGGGAGGGCATTGGTTCATTCTTCATGTCCTGAAGTGCCAGACTGACTTACTTAACATTTTCCCCTTTCTCAATGCTGATTAGTGCCAGGATCCCTCAGGCATTGGCAGTGGGAACAGGGCTAGGATGAATTTTAGCAACCTTTTAAGGGACTGGTGGTGCTGGGAACATACCCAAATCATGGTAATGCCATGAGCACCAGAAGCTGCTGAGATTTGTTGAGAGAATAGCAAGAAAAAAGGTTTCTTGAGTTGTGGTATAGGATAGAGTGTAAATCACTCAAATTCAGTGTTTGGCTTTGTTTGCTCACTGACAAACCATTTAATTGATCATGTGATATATTACATAAGCACTAGCTTGCATTTCTTTTCCAAATATATCCCTTACACCATTGATTTCATCCACAATAGTGTCAGCAACAAAAACGTTGCAATGCATAGGCCTCAGTAATTGGCTCATATAATCACAGCCACTACACCCCTGACCTTGAAATGACCACCGATGGAAAGCCAAGGCCAAGGGCTACAGATGCCTCCCCTATCACATCTGCACAGCCACATCCAATCCCAAGTTATACCTCAAACAATACATGTATCATAAAGTAACATACCTCAGTCATTGGATAACAAACTGAGGAAAGAGAAGAAAAGCACTACCGTATGATCTATGCGTCCGTGCATCACGTGACAATCCTGGTGTCCATGCTGTCAAAGTCCAGTATGCTAACCTAAGTATCAGTCCAGAAATAAAAACTCAACAGCCCTAAATGGAAGCTTGTAATCATCTGCAGGCATGTGATACTCTGGTATCACATGCCTGCATGCCTAGTATATAAAATTGTCATAGTGACTTAAGGACACTATTGTCTTATATTTTTCACACTGTGAATACCATATGGTACAGTTCATGGGTGTGATCTAAGGCAAGAAACCTTACACATGTTATGTGAGATACCTTGTGAAGCTGTCCAAAGCCATACTTGATACAGATGCAGTCATATCAGCATCCAGTAGGCAGTTGGGGGAGTTTGGAGGTCTCTGCCTGCATGTTAGTAGTTGAGGTGACAAAGCATTACATTGCTTTGCAAATGTGCAATGCAATCATTGCAATGTAATGCTTTGCAATGTCAAGGTCATGACATCATTGCATCAACAATGGGCAGATCATGCATGCAAAAAGTAAAGCAATGATAGCAAAGGCTTCATTTGAGATTTGGTAATATTTGACACTAACTAAGCATAATCCTAATAAGGAAATTCATAGCTCACAATGCATAGTCACACCTGGTAATGTCCAGTTTTCACTGGGCCCAAGCCTTGGCCTTCAGGTCGAGTCAGGGTGCAAAAACACCAGATGGGTTCATTACTCTAATAAAACTACGTCTAACCACCTGTGAATCCCACATATATAGGCTAATTAGCTTTGTTAATAATTCATGATGACAGTGCTAACACGCAGGGGATATGCCTAAATACACACTCCTGCAATATCTCTTCAATAATGTCTGACCTTTTGGTTGAATTTTTCAATGCTTATTAATTATCACTACCAACACTACTATATTTGGATGACAGCGTCCCTGGTGCAACTTGCCAAAGTCCTGGCATCACCTGTCACAGCGAGCACACCCCCATGCTCGTTGTCGCCGACAGCGAGCATGCATATCTCGAGAACGGTTGGGCTGTTCAGTATCAGGCTTTTTTCTATGTACTCCATCTCCGATGTAGAGTACAACCCAGCATAGCAACACTGCATATTGTAACTGGTGTGTCTTAATATTATGCCAGTAGTTATGTCCCAGGACCTGCCAAAGTACCGGCAGCGTGTACTAATGTGCAAATGTTATTCCCCCCTGTTCGTCGCCACCTACAGAGAGCACGCATAATTCAAGAACGCCAGCGCTACTTGGTGTCGTGCTTGTTCTATGCAGAAAGACATAGACATACCCAGTACTCCGAGTCAAAGCTCATCTTGAAGGGCATCCCAGCAGCATCACGTGGCTATGATGGACGTCGTGCATCACCCGCTTATTCGACCCGGTCTACTGGCACCATGTGCAATTGTTCCGATGTCACCCGTCACCTGTCACAGTGAGTGCACCACTGTGCTCGTCGTCACTGGCAGCAAGTATGCATGCCTCAAGAATGGTTGGGTTGTTTGCTGTAGCGCTTTCTCTAGGTACTCCGACATGATGAGATGTATCGCAAAACAGTGACCTTCGACTGTAAGTAAGGCAATCATATTATCCCATTTGCTGATGTCGCTCGTCACAGCGTACAAACATGCTGGACCAGCGTCATTGCTAACTACGAACACCACACATATCCTGGGAGCAACTCAGCCACTCATGCTCTAGGTTTTTATTTCTGCCCATTCCTTGGCCGAGCCACTAGGATGCAAACGGTACGTATCTTCATTACCGCGGTTCTCGACCCAACGACTTCAAATTCCACATCATCTTCACAGTAGAGTTGTGTGATAATGTGACTAAAACGTCTGCTGGAAGCAACGAGGTTATCGGCAGGCCAACACGCTGCGAAGCTCTCATCCTGTCCCCCTTATCCTTCATCCATGCGCTGTTTGACAAGTGAGTCAGAGCTTTCATATGATCTGCCACGATCACTTGCTGAATCACTCATACTTACAGCATACCATGGCTTCTGTAGAACAGCGCGAGGGAAGCACACAACTCATCCAGTAGAGGTGGTGGTTCACCTAAGTTGTAGTAAGTCTTGTTTGCATATTTCATTCACAGAGCTATCGTTACGATGATCCTCACCGTCTGAAACAGATGATTGCACTGCTCATGGGCAGCGGTATGGTACGCTTGCTCTTAGTGCCCTGATAATCTTAGTCTGACTCCACCAGAGCCATCGTGATGTGTGATTGCGCCCTCTCTTTCTCGCTAGGCCCAAATTCGAGAGAGGAATACCGAGGTATATATATTTGTGGACTGACTTGCTCGAAGTAGGTGGTGCTTTCTTGAGATTGAAGCCCACCCCATCTTATGCATTCTCCAAGGCCTTGCTGGTGGCGAAACACTACAGACAAGTGGAATTTCACGTGACTGATTATAGTATCTTCTGGATGACAGCCATCACGCCCGTCAAATATACAAAATATACGAGCAATATGTGCACGTGCACCATGTCAGGTCATTAGGTCTAAAAAACAAGACATTCAGCAAGGCTTGTGTCACATCCACATGGTCTCATTTCTTCTTCCATCAACCCACTGCAGTGATGTTGGATACTTCGCCTGTACCCTCACATCCATGGGCTCTGGATGGGGAGTACAATTTCTCTGGTCTATCAGCCACTATGGACTGCGGTAAGAATTCTTCAAGTGCCCTCTTTTCTCTGCTTTCTTTTCTTTTCTTTTTTTTTTTCACCCGTTGTCATGCACCAAAGGTGTTTGGCGACATGAGCATGGACTCAGAAGCTGAATAATGAAGAGCGGAGAAGCCTAGCCCTAATGCAAAGAATGACTGATATTGCCAGCAGTCATCCATCGCACAAGAACCATCCTCAATGTTAGGGAAGAAACCGCTCGAGCGCCCGAAAAAACTTTTTGAGCGCTAGTTTATGGCATTCCGATTTTTCGAATATCTCTGTCAATTATAAGGATATCGACACCATTCCCACGCTCACAGACAGCTCTCGACCACGCCATCCTGCCTACCAAACTTGGTAATGATCCGCGCACTCCACGATTTTCTGCATCATTTCTACCAACAAATGCCCATTTCACCAATATTTATCGTAATGGCCACCTCCTCGACCGTCTCTTCGCTCGTGTCCTTTGCTAGGGAGAATAACTATGAGTACTTGCCAGGAATCCCCACTAGCTCTCGCCCCGAAGCCTCCTGGTTCATCCCTCCCTCGTCCATGACCTCCCATCCTATCGCTTTGGGACAGTGCATTCTTCTCGTCAGTCTGACGTCGAGGAAGACATTCTTTGGTTGCCTCAAGTCTGTCATCAGGCTTGAGAGGTCTTATGTGGTTGTTTTGGTCTCTCCAGTCGAAAAGGATTATGGATTCATCAGCAAGATGGCAAAAGTTCTGACAGCCTGAGAAAATCTAGCAGTCTGAAAAAATCTGATATCAGACATTCTCAGAATTTTTCAGAAATTCTCAGACATTTTCAGAAATTCTCAGACATTTTCAGAAATTCTCAGTTTGCCAGTTTGCCAGTCAGTCAGAAATGGACATTTCTGAGATCAGACCAACAGTTTTCCAGGATGGTCAGACATCCAGTTTATTTCAGACCAGCAGTTTGTCAGAGAGTCAGGCATCCAGTTTATTTCAGTATTTCAACCACTCAGGTGACCAGATGTCAAGACATTCAGTTTATTTCAGGTCAACAGTTCCTCAGATTCTCAGACATCCAGTTTATTTCAGTATTTCAGTCTGTTAGTTAACCAGATGTGTAGACATTCAGTTTATTTCAGGATCTTAATCTATCAGTTTCCAGGTGACAAGATTTCTAATTTTTTTTCAGGGCAGCAGTTTCTCAGATGGCAACACACCCAGTTTACCAAATATCAAGACTTTCAGTTTATTTTTCAATTATGGTACAGGGACTACCAATCTACTCTACAGGGACTACAAATCTACACTAAGTCAGCACAGCCTCACAGGGAATTAGAGGGGCTCACCAGAGGGAGGGACAACGGCAAGAGAGACGAAGGGAGATGGTGGTGGTAGAGGAAAGAGTTGTGTTGCCGGAGTGAATGGGTTTATATACACCCCCACAAAAATTTCAATCGGAGTTTGAAATTGCCACAGTGCATCGGTGTAGACTCGGAAGTCGAAGAATCTACTATATGGAGTAATTGTACAGCCACGATGTCATAACAAAAGTTGTAGCCAATGATCACAGGACCATGGGAATATGCTTACCTTAGCAATATCTCCTTTTTTGGGCGAGATATTTGCAAAGTTCTGTGGGAGACCCGGTGCAATCAAAAAATAAAAGTGGCTGTACAGTTATGATGTCATAACAAAAGTTGTAGCCTATGATCACAGGACCATGGGAATATGCTTACCTTCGCAATATCTCCTTTTTTGGATGAGATATGGGCAAATGAATGTTTACAAAATTCAAACTCCAATTGAAATTGCCACAGCTCATCTGTGTAGACTCAGAGAGTCATTGTACAGCTATGATGTCATAATGAAAGTTGTAGCCTATGATCACAGGACCATGGGAATATGATTACCTTAGCAATATCTCCTTTTTTGGGCAAGATATTTGTAAATTAATGATTACATCTATGTGTCTGTGGGTCTGTGGATCTGTACTATGGTTCTGTACTTGCTCCATGGAAAATCTGTACCAAATCTACTGTTTTGCTGATGTACTGAAAATATCTGAAGTAGTCTGTATCACTGGCTGTCTGATGGTCTGAGACTCCTGAGAATCTGCTCTTCTGACAGTCTGGCAACCTGAGCCTTCTGATAATTATCTAGGGGTAATCATTCTGGCTGTCTGATAGTCTGAGACTTCTGAGCATATCTGATAGACTGGTAGCACTGGCCATCTGATGATCTGAGACTTCTGAAAATGTCTGGGAGGTTTAATTTCACTGTTGGATGATCTGACACTTCTGAGAGTATCTGAGGGTCTGGTGTTCTGACTGCCTCATGATCTGAGATATTCTGAGGGTGTGTTGTTCTCACTGTCTGATAATCTGAAGCTTCTGAGAATATCTGATGGGTGATCTGAGGGCTCTGAGAATACTGAAGGTCTGCTGTGCTGACTACCTGACAGTCTGAAAAAATCTGATGGTCTGAGAATAATCTGATATCAGAAGTTTCAGAATTTTTCAGACTTTTTCAGATATTTTCAGACTCTCAGATTTTCTCAGACCATCAGATTTTTTCAGATTGTCAGATTTTTTGCCATCTTGCTGATGTGATCAGATCATGCATTATCGATTCTACGCCTGTCGCAGTCCCCCTTGTCAATCCACTGCTCGTCTTCATCTTGGTGAGCCCTGGATTCATCGCCGTCAACTCCACACTTACCAGCGGTCTGATACTCACGCTCGTTCTCATGCTCGACTCTTTCAACCACTGCATCCAGACCGGGCACGTTTGCAGGGGCTGAATCAGGACGGGAAGGCCTGGGCTTCTTCAGGCATAGAAACAGCGATGTGGGCTCACCGCTTGGTGTAAGGTGAAAAGGCGAAGGACGAGGAGAGAGTAGTGTGCTGCTGATGTGCGAGACCTGAGCGCGAACGTCGTTGGCGTCATCCCCATCACTGAGTCCCCCATATGAAGACTTGTACCCTTCATATCAACAATGAACTCACTAAATTTTTTAAACTCGATTAGACCAGACTTACCAGCTTGGAGCGCGCCATTGGGGTTACTGGTAGATCTAGCTATACGATGTTGAGATCCTAACATTCAACGTTAGAGTTCAAAGGTAGAAAAACGAACGAAAATACTGTATCTCACCGGGTTTTGAGTTTGAAGTCTTGGGTTTAGGCTGGGACTGAGTAGAGAGAGGATGTGCAGTCGAGCACCAGTTTGGGATGAGTCCAACTACAGGGAAAGGGGACCTCAGGGAATGCGAAGCACGTTCGTGCGGCGAGCTGGAATATAGTTTATAGGGAGATCCATAAAATACGGCAGGGTTGCGGACGAGATCCATGCAAGGCGGTGGATGTTTGAACGTTGCAAAGTCGCAAACGTTGGGTGAGTGTGGCGAGACTTCGTTACGATAGGAAAGAAATTCTCACCACTGGGGTGTCACACACTTTCCTTTTCCATTCTGGTGGGACATCGTGCCTGGCCTCGCACACTCCGCATTTTCTTCCTCATCGACCACCACACTCATAGCATCCTCATCGACTTCCCTCCCCATCGTGCCGACATCCGGAACCTTTGAAAGAAGGAGTTGCAGGTAAGTCATCCATACTGGTGGTTCGACATTCACACAACCCACCCTTGTAGCATTGGATTTGAGCCAGGTTGCCTCGGGTTGTCTTCTTGACACAATCTCACCCCGATTTTCTCGGTTCAAGTCATTATCTACCCCCGTAGTGTCATTGTCCTGCTATTTAGTGATTAGTTTGTCAAGAAAAACTTCGAAATAGTTGTTACTCACAGGTGAAGCTCCTGTGGGATTGGACCTGGTGTGTGCATCTGTCTGTTCAGTCACATTGCTGCCAATAATGACCTGGCTTCCTACAGTACTCCTTGTAGCTCTGCCACTGCCTGCCGTCTGTGCATAACTGTGGTCTGTCTTGGCAGCTCTGGTACTCTTGCCTACAACAGCCTGCATACAGTAAGTTGTTATTCAAATGTCAGACATGACTTGGTATGAACTGACCTTAGATGTTTTCTGGACATCAGTAGCCTTCCCGGTTTGAGTCGTAGCTGGGGTTTCCTCCCCTGTGCTACCCTTCTGTTTCTTTCTTGGCCGTGTTTTCCTTTTGTCAACAACCTCCGACTCCTCCTCACTTGTTGGCTGCCACTTCCTAGTACTGCTTTTGTCACCTTTTCCTGTTGCTACCATTGTCGAATTAGTATTCCACTGCTAGGTAAGTAAATTAAAGGGTACCTTCTTGCCCTGATGACAACCCTGTTCCATACATAGTTGACTTTGCCTGGGGCTGTTTACCTTGAGAGGGACCAGGTGGCTGACGTGCTGTACTCCTAGCCTGCTGCCATTGAGTGAGTAGATCAGCTTCAACTGCTTTGACCTGTTTGGTGATGGTGTCGTGTTCATTTCTTGACTTTGCTTTCAGCTGCAACTTGGCCCCAGACCCAGAACCAGGTGGTAGAGTAGCCTCCTGAGCTACGACTGGTAAGTCTGGTAGTCCGGGATGTTTCGTTTTATTTTGTGGTCGAGTAGTTGGTGGCATGAGCTAATGAGCATGTAGTATGTCGGAGAGAGAAATCTAACTTGTCTGTTTTGAAGTCTCAAGTCACTATTTTACCACGGGGTGACGGGTGTGTATCACAACTCTACAACTAGTAGGAGGCACTTGCTTGGCACTGGTGTCATGATGAGTTTTTATTTATTCTCATGTCTGGCAGTGGTGACATTCAAACCACTTATCAATTTGATTATTTGCTGTAGTACACTATCTCTTGAACACATCAAAACTAGGACTGTCCTGGGTGTCATACTACTACATTATGGCCACTGCAAGAGCTACAATTCCTTTGAAGTACCAACCTCGAAGATACTACTGCACTGACAGAGTCAACTCAGACTGTCAGAAGGGTTTCATCTCTGCAGCAGGATTGAATCATCATTACAATGCTGTGCATAGGCACCATAGTGCCACCAGGCCATGTCGTCCTCGACAACATCCATGGCAACCAACTGGCCAGTATGGTGACAGTGGAGATGATAATGTTGAGCCTCAGGGAGCATATTATATCAAGCATCCAGTGTTAGATGGTGGGAATATCCACTCTTGTTCTTCCAGATTGTTTTAGTTGACTGCTAGTCAGGCACACCAGTTGATTTAAATGGTGATGACCTTCCAGAGGGTGCTTCACCCCCAATACCCAATACTCCAAGTAAAAGAGCATGGCACCCCTTTGAGAGTCGAGCTCACTTTGAGCTTGCTGATTTCATTTTCCATCAGAATGAAATGCCAGGCACCCAAATTGATGAGCTGATGCACATTTGGGCCAGTATGCCAGGTCATGCTGGTATTCCCCCATATGCTAATCATGAATACTTATATGGAACAATTGATGCCATTTCAGAGGGAGATGCCCCATGGACTTCTTTCTCCATGGAGTCAGTTGAGGCTGGTGATTCAAGCGGACCAAGTTGGAAGCACAGTGGTACATATGAGGTGGTTTTCCGTGATCCACAAGTCCTACTCGATCATCAAATATCCAATCCTGGCTTCAAGAATCACATTGACTACTCACCACGATTAGTGTTTGGGGAAAAGGGTCAACGTGTCTGGTCTGATTTTATGACTGGAAATTGGGCCTGGAGTCAATGTGTAAGCAAATCACCCATCCTTTTTTACATTGTGTTGAAACTAGCTTGAATCAATCCCTACAGAATGAACTTTCAAAGGATCCTGACAATCATGGGGCAATGTTTGTCCCCATTATTTTGGGTAGTGACAAAACCACAGTTTCAGTTGCAACTGGCAACAATGAATATTATCCACTTTACATTTCCACAGGTAATGTGCACAATGGAATGAGACGTGCACATGGTGAAGCTGTGAGCTTGCTAGGGTTTTTATCAATACCCAAAAGTAAGTTATTCAAACCATGCCTTCCAATGTATTTTAACTAAGGAGACCAATTACAGCAGACAAAGAGTTTGAAGCTGATCCAGAGTTTCATACTTTTCAAAGGCACCTTTTCCATACATCTTTGGAAGCCATTTTCCATACCATGTGCCCAGAAATGACAAAGCCCAGATCTGTAAAATGTGCTGATGGTCATTATCACAGAGCAATTTATGGACTTGGTCCTTATATTGCTGATTACCCTGAACAAGCTTTGTTAGCTTGTATAGTTCAGGGATGGTGTCCAAAGTAAGTGGCTATCAATTAATCAAAGGCTTCATATCTATACTATTATTTATTAGATGCACTGCTCATCGGACCAATTTGGACAATGATCCCAATGCTATTTTGTGCAATCATGAATATACCCAGCTTCTGATGGACTCATTTGCCTCACATGTTTTGTGGCAAAAGTATGGAATAGTGGATGATATACTGGTAATTTTCATTTTGCAGTGACATAATGTACCTAAGCTCATGGTGCAACTTTTGATTGTAGCCTTTCACAGCTAGCTTTCCTTGTGCAAATATCCATGAGCTGATTGCTCCAGATATTCTGCATCAGATCATCAAGGGAACATTCAAGGACCATCTTGTCTCATGGGTAGAAACATATTTGAGGAAACACTACAAGAATGACTTTGAAGCTGTCCTGGCTGATATTGATCGCCGGTATGTTGAAACCCCCATTTTATGGCTTGTGCTAATCTTAGATTAGTATTGCTGTTGTGCCACCCTTTCCTGGCCTTCGTCGCTTCTCACAGGGTCGTGGATTTAAACAATGGACAGGTAATGATTCCAAAGCTTTAATGAAGGTTAGCATATTGCTATTGAATCAGGGGTATATATTTATACTAGAGTTGTAGGTGTACCTTCCTGCCATTGCAGGCTATGTGCCCAGTGAGATGCTACAAGCTCTCTCAGTCTTCATGGATTTCTGCTATATTGTTCATCAGTCAAGTCTGGATGAAGCTGATCTGGATGCTCTTGATAGGGCCCTTGAGTGGTTTCAAACTCTGCATTCCATTTTTGAAGCTGAGGGCATTCATTCAGATGGTATTTCCATTCCTCGAATCCATGCACTTCAGCATTACCATGAAGCTATTGAGTTGTTTGGAGCACCAAATGGACTCTCCACATCTATTGTGGAATCAAAACACATTCATGCAGTAAAAAAGCCTTACTGGGGATCCAATAAAAATGAGGAGTTATCACAGGTGCTTTTAGTGAATCAGCGGCAGGATAAGCTGGCACGATTTCAAGCAGAATGCCTTGCAGAAGGTAAAGAATTGAAAATTGACAACTTGAGTCTAACTAATAGCCTTTTTTCAGGGCTTTTGGACAAGCCCCTAATCCCACAAGACAATGAACATGAGGATACCTCCTTTCAAGAAGATGATCCTTATCTTCAGGAGGCAGTGGATGATGATGGTGAAAGAGTAGATGCAGTGGTTCAGCTTGCACATAAACCATGTAAGTTTCAATATCCATCCTTGAGTTCATTTGAAGTGAAAGAAATCATTTAGCACCCAGGAAACTCAGAACATTGGCTGAGATGGGTCAAGACATTGGTCATCCTGAACTACCAGATCTTGTGGCTATCTTCCTGTACCAGCAAAGAAATCCTGGTGTTGACATTCCTGACATATCTAAATGTCCAAAAGCTATTGACCCAGGATACTCTTTTTCCTCAGCAGTTGCAACATTCTATGCTCCAAGTGATTTCTCTGGAGTAAATGGAATGCATCGCCAATATATCCATGCCGCATCCTCATGGAGAAATGGCCCACCTTGCTATGATTGTGTCTTTGTGGAAAAAGACCCTACTCTTCCAGGATTTCAAGGGCTATTTGTAGCACAGGTGCTACTGTTCTTCTCTTTTCATTATCGGAATGTGTACTACCCCTGTGCTTTAGTACAGTGGTTCACTCCTGTTGGGAATGAACCCTGTATTGACACAGGCATGTGGAAAGTTGAGCATGAGTATGATGAAGATGGTGATCATTTAGTGGGTGTTATCCACTTGGATAGCATCTTACGACCAGCACATTTAATAGGTATTTATGGTGAGGAGTATATTCCACATGATTTACAGTACTCAGATTCACTTGCTGCTTTTGGCTCATTCTATGTTAACAAGTACTCAGATTATCATGCTTTTGAATTAGCTTTTTGATGAGAATCAGTATCAAGGGTCTGTACTTCTCTCTGTGGTCAGCCAGGTCATGTCCAGTTAATAAGCAAGATGGCAACAATTCTGACAGTCAGCAAAAATCTGATATCAGACATTCAAACTCTGCCAGTTATTTCAGCCCCCAGTTCTTCAGAGCCTGTTCACCACACGAAACCGAAGTCCAAGTTTTCGACTTCGGCTTCGCACGTGATGGGAAATGATCACGTGCCATGCACCCATGGCTCAAGAAAGTGACATGGAACGCAGCTGCGGCCTATATGGCAAGATCCTTCCCCCCCTCTGAGAATGCTGGTGACAAGACTGCGGAAGCATGCGAACGCAAATTCAAGATGGTAAGTTAATCGATCTTTGTTTTTCATGTTGCTAATAACACTACAGCTCAAAAAATATTATTACGCTGTCGCCGATCTGAAGTGCATTGCATCCGGATTTGCCTACAATGACAATCATGGGGCGATGATAACTCTGGAGAATGCCGATCTCTGGGATCGCTACACAAAGGTATGTTAATTTCTTCGTACTAGTCAACCTCGAGCTAATAACGTTTTTCCAGTCCCACAAGGATGCAAAGCCCTTTCGGAACTCAGGATTTCCACACTTCCAAAGTGTGGAACTCCTTCTACCGTCGTCCACTCGAGGACGCTTTGTCTACCGGCCGCATGCCATGGGTACCGTCACCAGCACTCCATTCTCCGTCGCAACGCCTTCTACCACCTCTGCTGCTGCCACGCCACCACCCGGTGCATTTTCCCCTATTCCGACCATCAGTGTACCTGTCGACAGCGTCCCCCAGCAACCGGGCACATCCCATCTCTCACTCCTTGAAATAACACATGCTCTCAACAGCCCCCAAGAGACAATGCCTCAATTGCCTGATCCGAATGCGATCCCCCCTCGACACCATCCAGCTGCTTGTCAGCTCCATCGTCGTCGTCATCAGCCATCACCAGTATTAGTCGAATCAGCCAATCAAAAAGGAAAGCCGAGTCCGTGATAGGATCGGAAGGTGGGTACAAGAGGCTGTGCTCGAAAGTTGAAGTCGAGCAAGAGCGGAACAACATCTTTGCAGGCGTTACTTCGAAACTCGACAACCTCACGACCACCATTGCCGCCCCACTTCCTATGCCTCCATGGCCACCGCCGGCCACCAACCCCCTCGTTGATGCAGCCATGGACTGCATCAACTCCATGCCCGACCTCACGACGGATGATCGATTAGATATCAGTGACTATTTCCTGGAGGCGAGTACCGACGAAGTCAACATTTTCCTCAAGCACCAGAAGCCGGCAAAGGAGGTTTGGGTGCAGCACCGTTTGGCGAAATGTCGAGAGAGGAGATAGTTTTTTGGCAGTGTATGGTTTCCCCCCCCCCTTCCCAATATTTCTGCATCCCCCCCTTCGAATATATCTTCCCCCCCCCCTCAAATATATCTTCCCCCCCCCCCTCAAATATATCTTCCCCCCCCCCCTTCAATATATCTGTTCCCCCCCCCATTTTGATATGCATGTTCTGGTCCCCCCCCCCCCAGTATGTACTGTGTACTGTGTACATACTACATATGAATTCATTGTGCCCCCTCTATGAGTGAAACAAGTTTGAATGTGAGACATACTTGTACATCATGAAGTCAACATATTCTGAAGATACAGTCTTAGAGAATCCCCCTTATAATCTGCTGTTGCTGATAGTCAATCCACATCTCCTCTGCAATATTGTCACGCCTATTATCAGCCCTTCATCTCTCTGCAGCATCTGCTGGACCATCTCCAAGGTTCCCAACATCACCATCCTCTCCAGTGTCCAGGGCAAGCTCAGGGTCAAAGAACTCCTCTGGATCATATTGACGTATGAAGTTGTGGAGGGCACAGAGAACTGCAGGTACTTGAGCTTGGATGGGCATGCTGTATTCAGGGGGGATTTGAAGAATCCTCCACCGGCACTTTATAACACCAAATATCCGTTCAATGACATTTCTAAGTCCAGCATGGCGAAGGTTGAAGAGCTCCTCTCGATTCTGAGGTCTATAAAATGACAGGTACAGGTACAGTGCACACTGAATTTAATGACAACTTACCTCAATCCAACCTGGCGCCATTCTTTCAAATGGTATCGAACCCCCCAGTATGGGACCAGGAGTGCATCACAAGTGCCAAACCCTGCATCTGCAAGAAGGTACTTCCCAGGCACCATGTGCAGGTCATTCCTGTGTGCATCATGCCACATGGTTGCATCTGCAGTTGATCCATCAAAGCCAGTCAGGGCATAATGTGAAGAAGAAGTCAAAGTTGCAGATGAAGAGGCAGTTTTGAGAGAGATATCCCTTCCGGTTCCTCATGTGAGGCTGGTCCTCAGTAGCTGTGAATGCTCGAATATGGGTACAATCAACTGCACCAACACAATCCTGGAAGAATCGAAAGCGTGGGTCACTGGTAATCACAGGTGATACCGGAGTATGGTTGGTGGGGAAATGAACTTGGGATGCATAGAATTGTCCACCAGAGAAGAAAGATAGCATTTTTTTAAAATATCTGGGAATCTATGAGAAAAAATAAACAGGGGACATTCCAACAAATTCCTAACCTGGTGATAGTCCCTGGTGAGTGTTGGAACCTCTCAGCAACATGCCGGGATGAGAGTCCAGTGACACAGGTGTAGAGGAATATGCCAAGTTGTTCCTCCACAGAGATTCCATTGCGAGATGGTACAAACCCATGATGGGTTAGCACCTGCATCAAATGATCAAACACAATGTGGCTGACACCAAGGCATGTCTGTATCCTATCTGGATGCCCATTCAGTAGCTCCAGCATCCACCCCTCACCAGTCAGGATTGAGGTGTGGTGGGGGATTGGTTCTGAATCAGAACGAAAGAGGAGATCAAAGTAGAATAACACCTGAACCACCACTGTTGCCACAAGAGCAGCAAGACGACAACGACATGCTTGGTGTTGGTACCACTGTGCTTCAAGATCCATCTCAACAGAGTTGTAGTACTGAAGCTGATCTCTTATCACACTTCTAATCTATGGACTGGTATGTGCTGACTAATTACTTCCTAATTCGTTTTCATATCATGTGATAGTCATGTGACTGCTTTACCAAAGCCAAAGTCGAAAACTTGGACTTCGGTTTCACACGGTGAACGGGCTGTCAGATCTACAGACTGCAATTTACTTCAGTATGCCAGCCTTTCAGTTTCTCAGATGTCATGACCTGTTATCATCCCCACATTGTCTACGAGACTCCACCACATTTCTGCAGCTGATGCAGCTAGAATAACCACCTCTTCCACCCAAAAATAATTCTGCCCACCCTTGTGCCATCCCATCATATTATATGCCCCTATCTCCACCACAAAAATCCCACCTTGCTTCCAGGTTTGATGTGGAGAGCCTAGCCACCATTTATATCAACCTCTGTAGCCCCTTGACACATGAAACTTGTCCATTGGCTGTCAGAATCCATCTCTGAAGTGCCAGATGTGAAAATTCTGAGAATATATGGAGGGCTTCTTGTACTGATTGTCTGGTGATCTGAGGCCCCTGAGAATACCTGAGGGCCTGTTGTACTGATTGTCTTGTTATCTGGGCTTCTGAAAACATCTGAGGGCCTGTTTCATTGATAGTTTGGTGATCTGAGACATCTGAGGAATATCTAAGGGTCTGTTGTTCTGACTGTCTTGTGACCTGAGATTTCTGAGAGTGTCTGGTGATCTGGTGATCTGATGTACTGACTACCTGATAATCTGAGCCTTCTGAGAATGTCTGGGAGGTATTATTTTCACTATCTGATGATCTGAAATTCTGAGAATATCTCATAGTCTGCTGATCTGACTATCTGCTGATCTGAGATGTTCTGAGGATATGTTGCTCTGACTGTCTGATGATCAGAGGCTTCTGAGAATATCTGATGGGTGACCTGAGAGCTCTGAGAATACTGAATGTCTGCTGTTCTGACTGACTGCTTGTCTGGCATTCTGAGAATTTTCTGATATCAGATTTTTTCAGATTTTTTCAGATTTTTCCAGACTGTCAGAATTTCTCAGACCATCAGATTTTTTCAGACTCTCAGAAATTTTGCCATCTTGCTGATGTTTTTCCTTCCTGCCCCCTGCAATGTCTATCTCTCAATCTCATCTTTCATTCTCCCAAAATTGCGACAGCTCCAGTACCAATTACTATCATCTACACTATCTGATCGCATTCATGACAATTTTGAGGCACTTCTCCCTGCCCTCATTGGAGAAGATGGCCCCTCCTCCTCCTCATGCCCTCCAGAGCACTAGTTGCACCTAATACAGGTCGCTTTGCAGAGAGAAGAGAGGGGGGAAAGTTGCGAAATCCTAAGCCCTGACTACCCTGGAGACCCCCAAAGTTGGCCCCTGGCAGAAATCCCCACAGTTCTTCTTTTGGACGTGCAGCATATCGCCCCAATGAATCTGGATCTCAGATCTAGGAGTCAGAGTGACTCATTTGCAGTCATACCCCCTTATTCAGCAGTGACCAGTGCGCTTACTCATACCCCCTTTCTGTCGCATTATTCATCCATTCCTTAATGACTCATTCTATTTCAAATGATTTGTGATATTCTTCGTCATGCTGACTGATTTTACTTACCAATCACTTACTGTCCTTACTCAGCCTTGCTCAGCCTTACCAATCCTTTACCAATCCTCTTACCAATCGCTTACAAACCCCTTACAAAGTGTTTCCCTCTATTTACTTCAGGCTGCGCTACCTTTTGTATATAAGTACCAATACGTCGCAGCAAGCAAAAAGCAAGTAGCCCCCCTGCATAGGATACTGTCCCTTGTGTAGAGAGACTATTGCCCAATCATTATTGACGTTATCTGCCTTATTGTCGTCGCTTTAAGGCCCTTCATTATCTTCTTTATTCTTGCAGTATCTGAGGCTCCATTAAGGGTCTATTTACTGTCCTTCTTCATCATCTTTATGTCGCTTCTAGGCTCTGAGTAGCCTATATTACTTTGCTTTTCTCAGTCTCCCCCTGCTCCCCTCTTGTCAGGAGCACCTTCCCTTCTGCCCTAGTCATCTAGGTGTGCAGAACCCCTCCCCCACTTTGCTGTAACTGATCCCTCAAGCCAAAGTCTGCAGAGGTAAACCACTGACTTGGCATTTGTCTTTGTGTTGGGTTTTTTTGGTGTTTTCGCCATAGATCCACATGTCGACTCACACCATAGACGGTGGTTGTGTATCCCACTGCAGCTTGAGCTTACTTTTTTTTTCCCCTTCCTGCTAGGCAATGGTAATGTTGTCGATGCAAGTTCTAGCATGCCAGTTCTACCTTCATTCCACACACCTGGCATGGTTACTCCACTCTGTCCTGTGGTTCCCTCTCTCGCCATTAGCCAGCTCGACCCAGACAATACCATATGCAATTTCCTCAATGCTAACTCAAATGCCCCATGGGATGCCCCATTCATGCCTACTGCAAATTGGGCACCCCCACTTTCTCAGTTCCATGCCACTGAACAAGGCTGTGTCACATCCAATAGCCAACCTTTGTCAAGTGCCCCTCCACTTGCCTTGGGCATGGTGCCAGATAGTGGCGATCCTGGATCTTTGTCTGGAAACAATGGTTTCACGGTCCATCATACTTTTGTTTCACAATGGCCTGGTCTCATAAAGATCTCAAGAAGACTGTTGAAGACACAGATCATCCCAAGGTGCTGGTCAATGAAGGGATATGTGATGTCTCCACTTGGGCTGTGCATAACCCTGGTGCATGTGTTATCCAACCGCATAGTTCCAGACAGATCTCAGAAGCTCAGAAAGCATCGTGGGCAATTGCCTGTCAGCAGAGGGCCATGAAGAAAGCCCTTCTGGATAATGCTGTGCAGGAGTATCTCACTCAGCAGACGTTGAAGTTGGAGGAGACTGCCTTCAAGCACAATGTCACAGTCGAGTATTTAAAGGGTTTAGTAGGTGGCCAGACTTATTATCACAACCCTCGAAAGGTACAGTGGCACAATGCTCTGCTCCACGCAAAGGCTTTGGAGGTCAACATGGGTATGTTCCTTCCCATCCAGCCTGTCAATCCCTGAAACCAAAATCAATGCTCGCATAGACCGACCAACTGGAACCAAATATTCATTGAAAGAGATACAGCGAATGGTAAAGGAAGATGAATGACTACAAAACCTCATGCAGGAAGAGCTGGACCACCATATTACCATGCTCAGTGAACATCGTGACATGAAGACACATGGCGTTCGAGCAAATAACATCGCAGCCGCCTGAGATGTACTGGCAACGACAGACAAAATTGTCAAGGAAGTACGTAGATTCATCTGTTGGAGCATATAAACCTCCCCTGTATTGCAGGTCCTAGGTGTGATGTTTGGGTGCTTACATAATAACCTTAGAGCGGACTTAGCAGTACAGTTTCATAGAGTTCCCTCAGTAGCTCACAGCCTACTGAGGGTAAGCACACTTATACTTCATAGTATCTTACTTACTGACATCCTGTAGTAGCCTACAGGTACAGTAATCCACTCAGTAGCCCACAGCCTACTGAGGTAGCCTACAGATTATATTTCAAGAGGTTATGAGCCCTGCCTAGCACGGAAAATTTTCCTCGTAGGCATAACCCAGTTCGAGACTACTCAAACTTGCTACGAACGACTCTAGTACTTGAAAGTAATTGGAAATATACTATGGAACCCGAACTCGCAGCAGATGGCTGCAACTGGCACACCTATGGCAGTTGGGTGCTGAAGGCCCTCTCAGAAGACGACTTATTGGGTTACCTCGAAGGGTCCGAAACACGACCTACAAATCCAAGATTACTACTCGGAGTTGGTGATGGTTGGACACCACAAACCGACAAGGAACAAGAAGCCGTCACAGTCTGGAGAACTGCTGATGACGTGTGGCAACAACGGGCTGCTATGGCCCATTACCTTATCATTTCCAGCATACCCGACTCTATCTTGATGCTCGTTATGCATTTAGAAACTCCTTGCGAGACCTTCACCTACCTCGAAAGTCGCTATGGTCGAATTCTGAGACCTGAAAGCCCAAAGGTTGTTGACGAAGCCAATCGAGAGCACAACTTGCCTGTAAGGTTGTGTTGCCTTAGTTCACACCCGCGAACTGTACTGTATGGTATTCGCAGTGTAAAATTTAAGACAATATTGTCCTTAAAGTCACTACGATGACCTTTATATACTAGACATGCAGGCATGTGATACCGGAGTATCACATGCCTGTGGACGATTACAAACATCTAAATTAGGGCATGGCCCCTAACACCCTCCCCCTGTAGAGCCGACTTAGGCTCGTAAGACAAGAAGAAAAGAAAAAGAAAAGAAAAAGAAAAAAGAAAAGGATAGGGAAGTCCCTATGTACATTCACGCGAGATGTTGAATCTCGCAGCACTACCAATCCGAGGGTTATGCCTCATTTTAGTAATGCAGAGCAAGGTACAAAAGGTGTTGAACCCTTCATACCACAACTTGAACTGAGGGGTTACACCCTCGAGAAGATGATCCAGCACCCGGTGTAGTGTCCCTTCTACATCGGAGCCGGCTCGTCCCTCATCTCGCCCTCCTCGGGCTCGTCATTTTGTTTGGGAGTCCTCTCCCACGAAATTTGACCTTCCACCCCCAGGTAGTTGGGCAGGTCATAGATAACTGCAGCGGAGCAGAAGTCCCTAACGATAGGGAGCTCTGTGTCGCTGACTGTGCAGGCCTCGTAGGCTGCAATGCGCTCGGTAGCAATCCCGAGGGTCCTAGCCTGGCGCTCGACCCACTCCTTCGAGCGATTCTCCTTCAATACTGGAGGGTCGTTGATTGCTGCCCTCAGAAGATCGAGCACGGCTCGCACGTTGGGGTCTCGTTCCCCCCCATTATTGACGGCGTGGGTAATATACTCTCTACCCGCTCTCCTGGCCCAAACGAGGGCATCGTTGGCATCGTGAGGAGTGATGCCATTAGCTGCGAGGTATGCGGCGATATCAGCCATACCGGCTGAGCGAGTGAACTCCCCTTCCCAGGGGACACGAGTACCATCACGAGGGGCCACCTCGGCACAATCCAGAAGGGCTCTGTAGCGACCCTTCGCTGCGAGGAGACGAACTAGCTCCCGGAACCAGACCATCTGGTCATAGCTCCCTCTGGGGACTGGAGCCAGTCGTTCGTAGAGGAGGAATCCTCGTACTAATTGTGCTGTGGGAGGACTGATTTCCCACTCGTCGTCGTCGGGGCACTCACTGACACCTAGCGCCCCAGGGAACATTCTCGAGAGCTTGGAGCTCTCGTCTGAACCGCTGTACCCATTCTGGTACTCGTGGATAAATTTAACCCAGTCAGCGACTGGGGCTTCGAGGCTCGGTGCCTCTCGTGGTAGTCCGGGGATCCCCCCTTTTCCCTTCTTTCCGGAGGTTCGACCTCCTCCTCTAGGATTAAACACTTGACCCCTTGGAGGGGGTCGTTCTTGATGAGCAGGGGCTTGGGGAACCCCAGGGTTTTGGCAGTCGCAGAGAGGCACGATGGGTCTCTGACCCATCTCTGGCAAAGGAGCGGCGGGTTGACCCCCTATCCGCTGTTGTAAGGCCGGCTGTCCACCGGCGGGTTGTAATGCGAGGGCTTCTCCCTCCCTCCTTGCCCTTTCCTTGTCTCGTAGCGCCTCTCTCCTCTGGCACGCTTTCTGGGAGGCCCAAACAGGCGGCCTCCATTCCTTAAGTGCGAGGTTCATGACCTCGTTCGTGACCAACCTGCATTTCTTCCACAGGTTGATGTAGGTGATCAGCTCCTGCGCCCTACGGATGCAAGGAGCGTTCTCCTCAGGTTCTTCGTATGCTTCGGCATACAGCTTGCGGATTTCCTCCGCGGTGTTAATGAGTCTAATGGGACCCATTATCCCCCTGTCCCATCTGGTAACTGATGTGACGAGATTTCCTCGTCTGAGGGGAACAGGAGGGGGGGTCCCCTGGCGGATGTTGGCGAGGGTGGCGCCAAGCCTCTCATCATCGTAGGCGTAGAGGTTGTCGTTGATCCTCACAAAGAGGATCGACCTCACGCCATCCCTGCCTTGCCCAAGGACCTGTACTCTGTACGGGTTCTCTTCTCCTGTAAATTCAGGGAAGAGTGTTCCCTGAGAGGCGGTATCGACGACCATAGGAATGTCGTCATCGTAACATTGTTGAGCGGAGGTATCTTCCTCCATGGCAGTAAATTCGTAATCAGGCGCTGCCTGATGGGTATCCTCGAGCTGCTTCTCTTTGCCCTTTCTTGACACTACAGGTTCAACCTGCAATGCAGGTTTAGCCTGTACCCTCCCCCTCGAAGAAGAAGAAGGCTGTGGTGCCAGTGGAGGCGGCAGCCTGGAGGAACTAGCCTCCGCGTTTGATGAATAAGTATGCCCCCCCAAGGAGGTGACACGAGCGCGTTCGAAGTCACGCGCAGCTTGCTCAACCGTAGTGGGAGCGGGGATGGTGGGGGTAGGTTCGCGTTGAAGATCATCGATCTTCCGGAGGGCACGACGGAGGTCGTACGAGGTTTCCTCGAGATCACGCTTGGAGACGGCTGATACGACGACGTAGGTCATCGTAGGGGGTACATTTGATGAGACGGGCGGTCTCATCAGCCAAAGTAATGATAGCAGGCATGATACCTGCGTCGGACAAGGCCATGCCTTGGGAAAGATGAAGCGCGTAAGCCACGCACTGGTCACAAGCGCCGTGATGGCACAAGAAAGGAAACTGGGGGTGGCATTCCCAGTACAGGCAGGAACGTTTGTCCCGGCGGGGCTCATACTCGAGGGACGACGAGCGTGAGGGTGATCATGGCCGTTTCTGGCCACTGCTGACCGTACGCAGACTGCGTCGGTCGATGGGGGACGGAGAGTACGAACGTGATGGCGAACCATCGTGAGGCGCGTCGGAATGCGCGGGGGATCTGCCTTGCCGGGGCGAGGGAGATCGGGACGGGGTGGGGCTAATAGAGCCTTGTGGGCTCGGGGGGTCTCTGCGATGGTGATCGTGGTGGGACATTGTATCTACTAGAACGTTATGAGCATTAAAGAAAAAGAAAAAGAAGAAGAAGACGGAGTATTGTAAAAAGAAAATCACGTGATCAGTAAAGTTAATGCACGTGAAACGGTGAAAATGTGATCGGAGGAAAGTATATACTCTAATTAAATTTGGTAACTATGCTGTGCTCGAGGCCGACGGTATTATTGACAGTATTATTTTTATTTTTATCTTTTGTTTGTTTTTATTTTTGTTTTTTCTGACTTGTCCATTTGCTTCCGGTAGTAGTCTCCCGACTACGTTTAACCACTTAGTGGTTACCGTACGCCTACGCGTACTATTTCGCCCTTCGGGGCAACTGGCGTATACTTTGTACGCCCTGGAGCTCGAGGTACCTGTCGAGGGCCTCAAGCTCCTTACAGTTAGACACCGGCTCCCATGTCGTGTCTCCGAGGTTCCATCTCACAAGGAACTCTATCTTGTTATTCGTCCACCGGTGAGCCGTTATCTCATCTACTAACCACTCCTCTTCGTCGGTCATACCGATATCGTAGAACGCGTGCGCGTCACGTCTCGGGAACAGAACATCATCGTTCTGTTCATATCTGCGCAATAACCCGACGTGGAACGTTGGGTGTATGCACCACTGGTGCAATTGTTCTGGCAGGTCCAGAGTGTAGGTGTCGTTCGCGCTGTCACAGCGCAACACTTTCATCGGACCGATGAATTTTGGCACGAGCTTTCGTGCACGTCCCTTCGGAACGCTCAAGTTCTGAGTAGAGAGGTAGACGAGGTCCCCCTCTCGAAGGCTGAAGCCTTCCTTTCGTTTCTTATTCGCATGGTACGTCTGTATTACCCTGCTTTCAATGATGGCGTCATGGGCCATCTCAAGATTTTCTAACGCTTGTTTTACGAAGGTCTTTACTCCCGGTGCCGTTGAGGGCGTCCCCCCTCTGATTCGTTGCATTACCTCGGGCATATACCCGTAATTTAACTCGAAGGGTGCGAACCCTGTCGAGCTACTTATGCTCGAGTTGATCGTGAACTCGACCATTGGCATCTTCGATGTCCAATCCGTCTGGTCTGGTCGGACCATGGCTCGTAGCATCTGCGCTACATTTCTTATCGCTCGTTCAGACGCTCCGTCTGTTTGTGGATGGAACACCGTCGACATTAGGAGTTTCGCTCCCAACATTCTGTGCATTTCGCGCCAGAAAGTCGACGTGAATTTCGCGTCTCGATCTGAGACTATCGTCTCTGGTAGTCCGTGTAGTCGGACGACTTCCCATATGAACATCCCCGCAAGCTCTGACACTCATATCGTCGTAGTCACCGGTACTAGGTGTACCATCGACGTTAGATGGCACAGGACCACCCACAGGTAGTCGTGCCCGTCGCTCAGTGGGAAAGGTCCCACAAAGTCCATTGCTATCAACCCCCAGGGTCTTCTCGGCACAGGCAGACTGTGCAATAGACCCTTCGGTCGCTGATTGTTGTTCTTTGTCGTCTGACATATCAGACATGTTCGACAAAACTTGTCCACCTCCTGGCCGAGTTTTGGCCACCAATACCATCTGCGGATATAATCCGCTGTCCTCTGGGATCCAAAATGTCCCAGCGTCCTGTGCGCTTGATCGATTACCCTGGCGATAGTATCATTGCCGTCGTACTTTGCATGGGGAAGGCATAGCACCTTCTCTCCTCCACGATTTCTCGTGTATAGAAGGCCATCTTCCCCTTCGAACTGAGGATAGTGTGACGGCTGTGCCATCACTTTCACGAGTACAGGATCGCTTCTATATCCTGCGCGGATAGCGTTCAGGAAGCCTGGTGCTTCTCCAAATGTTATTGGGGAGGCTTTAGAGGCCTCGGCAGATTCGAGTATCGTAGGGTCTTCCTGCACACTTGTGCTAGGGGATTCCTTGTTACTCTGATCTGCGGCTGAGGCCATCTCTTTAGCCTCTTCATATCTTTTCTCGACCTTTTCTTTCAACCGGTTACTCTTCCGAGGGGTACTTCCCTCTCTCATTGCTGATAACTTCAGCTCTCGCCACCTGTCTTGAGGGAGGTCGTCCCCCTCTGGGTCCAAATGTATATCTGCATCAGCCCATTCGACTTCATCATCAGAGGCTACGTCCCCTCCTTCTTGCTCGTAGTAACGAGAAAGGCAATCTGCTACACAGTTCTCCGTGCCTTTTGCATAGATGATGTTTGCGTCGAATCGTGACATGTAGTCCAACCAGCGGACTTGTCGACTCGACAGTTTTCATTGGGTTTTGAGGTACCCCAACGCCTCATGATTGGTGACGATCGTAAACTTGAAGCCGAGGAGTTTATCCTCCCATTTCAAGAGCACTTCGATTATTGCGAGAGTTTCTCGCTCGAATGTTCGATAATTCTGTTGAGCATTGCTCAACTTTTCCGACATAAATCCTGCTGGCCGGCAGGTTTTCCAGTCGGGCCCCTGCCCATATAACGCACCCACTCCATAGAGTGATGCATCACACACGAGCCATATTGGCTCTTCTTTTTGCGGATCAATAGGCCGCAGGATCGGATACTTGCACGCAAGATCCTTGATCACTTGGAAGCACCTGTCGTGGATTTCCCTCCACTGAAACGGATGTTCGTTCTGTTGTATACCAGTCAGGGGCGTAGTATACGCCGATATGTCTGGCATAAACTGTGCTAGATACTCCACTAGTCCTACGAACCTTTGGACTTCGTTTAGGTTCTTCGGAGTCCTCCAGCTCCTGATTCGAGACATTTTGTCTCTGTTGGCATGGACGCCCTTAGCGTCTATGATGTGCCCTAGGCAGTCCAATTTTTCTGCATAAAGGTCGCACTTCTCCTTCTCAAGGTAGAAGTCGGCCTTTTCTAGTGTTTCAAACACTATTCTGAGGTGTCATTCGTGATCCTCAATTGTATCGCTAAAGATGAATATATCATCGAGATAGACGTACACAAAACGTCCTATGTGATCTCTGAAGATCACTGTCATAAGACGTTGAAACATCGCAGGGGCGTTACAATCTCCCTGCTGCATTACTTGACTTAAGAAAGTCCCATATATCGTCGAGAAGGCCGTCTTCCAGACATCTTCAGGTTCTATATGAACTTGTTCATATGCATTTGATAAATCAATCTTTGAGCGATACTTCGCTCGTGCTACGTCCATTCGTATCTGGTCCTGATCTGGGAAGGGGGTGACGTCCTTCACCATATTTTCATTTCTCTTGTGGCAGTCAATGACTGTCCACAGCTTTCCATTTTTCTTCGGGATGCATAGCATCGGAGCAGCCTGTGGGACGCTTTTCAGCACCCACCATTCTGCATCCGTATACAGTCGGATTTTATCCGACAACTGTTGTTTAAGTGCGTCAGCGCACCATGGCAGGTGGTACGCGTACTGCTTTCTTTCGTCTATCAGGGGGATCCTGTGGTTTACCTCCCGTAGTGGAGGCAGTTTCGGGATCACCCCGCTAAACCTATGCTTATACCGTTCGAACCATTGGTTCCGTAACTGAGGTATATCCTCATTGCTCAACAACTTTTTTGGCTTTATTATTGCGAGATGTTCCTCGCTTTTCGTTGAGCCCCTTGGCTCTTTTACTCTATCGGATCCCCTCCCCCCTTTAGAGCCCTCGCAGGGCGTGAGAGTCAATGCTTAGGATGGGATTTACCCGTCATCAGAGCCTCAGGCTCTGTGAGAAGAGGCACGCATTCCGCTGCTATCTGTATCGTCTTCTCTGCGAAGTTTAAGATCGCTTTAGTTTGTCTTAGGAAGGGAATTCCTATTATACAATCGTAGCGGTCAATATTCGCTACATCGAAGTATATCTCTACTTCATAGTTTCCAATGCGTAATGTGGATATTCCACCATGAGTAATCTTCGACCGGCTGCCTATGCAGCCTAATTGCAGTGTCAGCTGCTGTTCGAGGGGAAACACCCTCATCTTCGTGACCTTGGCGAATGCCGGGCTCACGAAATTACCCGTACTCCCGGTGTCTATCATCGTATACGCAGTACATCCGTTAATTATACTTTGCAATGTTGTGCACGTTCGCAACTCAGGACTTATTTTGGGACGAGATCCCACTACATTATTCGTATGCATAGCATACCGAAACGATCGTGTCAATGACTTCGTCACCGGCTCGATCTTTGTAGCGAGATCCATTGCTGCCAATCGTGCGGTATGACGATATTGTCCTTCGTCGTTCGTGATAATCACATCACCATGGGGGGTCACCACTATCATATCGTCGGGATATATTCCGACACGGCGATTAGTTTCAGTGGTTCGTTGGAGGTGAACCTCCATTGCTTCCAGTGCTCTTCGCACTTCTGGGGCCACACCACTGCGTTCCCCCAGAATTTCTAATATATCTGCGATCGTCTGAAGCCTGTTGGCTTCCAAGGACCGTATCCGGTCTGCCATGGTTCGCATCGCATAACGTGTGCAATCCATGTTCATTCCCTGTCCCTCCATCTGCGCTCGGTCGCAATCTTCCCAGCCGTGGTCGTACTCTCTACGAGCCAATTGCTCTGGGTATCGCAACGCTACGTTCAGCGTAGTGTCTCCGTCGATTGCCGACTCAGATACGTGCTCTATTCTCTGAGCACATTCTCGGCATGAAGGTTCTTCATGGATTGCACCGTAGATGGGAGACCAGATCCATCGATTTCTCGTAGACATAGTATCTACCGCGCTATTAAACTCTATGGGATCTTCCATTTGGGAGTCCATATCTTCGTCTGTTATCCTCAGAGATGCACTCCACAGAGGTCCCCCTGTACCTCCCATTACCGATGGTTGATATTCCATCGTATTGTCTCGGTTGATCCATACCTTACCCCACAGGGTATTCACTATCACCATGTCGGGGTAAATCCCGACGTCACTTTCTGACATGCTTTGGTGGCGTATGTCAAATATGGCATTATCCAGATGCTCTTGTAGCTCTTGACTGCATCCTGGCAGGTGTCGCACGTCCTCTCATGCTAATATCATTTGTCATAGGGCATTCATATGATAGCCCTCACGGACTCTGAGATGGAATGCCATCGTCTGCAACGCAGCCCGTACGTGATTTGTACTACCATCTGCATCTGATAGTCGTATGCGGTTTCCTTCTCCTACCCCTCTGTGGTATTCATGCCTAGCGTGTTCTTCCGGTACATTAAGTGCTCGTGCAAGGGATTCATCCCTACTAAGTAGCCCTTCTGCTACATGGTCGACTCAATGTCGACACTCATCACACGTCCCTTCGTGCACTGCTCCATATGTTCCAGACCATTCCCACTTTTCCTCCTGAGGTTCTTCCTCATAGGAGCTTCCTCCATTTGCATCTGGGAAATCACTTCCCGCCTCGGAGACTTGGTCTCCTTTTGACAAGTCTTCGTCATCATGTACAATGCGCATCATAGCGCAAGTTACCTCCTCATCAGAAGCAACAGCTTCGTCTTCTTCGTGTATAGCACCGAAGTATGCGACAGGCTCGTCGTCGCCGTCAATCTCTGAGTACATTTCGTACTCGTCGACGATTTCCACTTCGTCACAGTGTGATCCTTCCTCGTGATCACTAGATTCGTTGTGACCGGGTTCACCTTCAACGACTTTTCCCTCGTCGGGTTCCTCCAACTGATCTTTTACGAGGGTATCGCATCCCTCTTCCTCTTGGACGTCTACAGCGTATAACCACGGCTTAACCGCCGCTTTATTCTTGTCCTTTCAAGGATGAGGGCAATCTGGGGCCATATGGCCCACTTCCGAGCAGTTGAAGCATGTTATCCCCGGCATGAACCTTCGGGGCTGCCGTCCTTTCTGCTGCGAGTCGTCTCGCTCCTTATGATGGTACTTATGGTCACCATCCCTACGGTGGAACTGTCCACCCTTCCTTCCAGCATCAGCGCCTTTTGGTGCAAAGTTCGCCTTAAGTCGATATAATGTATTTCCTTTCTGGAAGTACTTATAATTGTCCTTGTTCATGGAGCTTCCTGCGCTCCTGTTTCCATGTGGGTGTGAGCCACTTCGTCCCTGGGAGGTCTTCCCTCCAGAGCCGGCGTGGCTCGTTCTCATATGCATATTCACTGCTTTCTGCGCAGTTTCCATGCGCCTTACTTCTTCAGGGATCTCCTCGATCGTTGAATGCTCTGTGGATATTCCGCGAGCTTCGAATATTGATTTAATTATAGAGTGTGGTAGCCCCCGCAAGAACTTCCTCCTGAACGAGTAGTCGTCCGGAGGCTGCACCATTCGGTGCGCACGATGCTTCAAGTCGTTATAATACGCAAGGGCCCCCTTGTCATATTCGAACCTCGTTCGATCATACTTGTCGGCAGCGTTCTGCGCCGATGCCTCATGGACAAATCGCTTGAATAGTCCACATATGAGTTCTTCGAAAGTCCAGTGAGGTACTTGTCGATTTGGGGAGTTGACCTCTTGGTCATGCCATTGGGAGGCTAGACCCTCCAAGTACAACCCAGTGTACAATACACGATCTTCATTGCGATCAGGGCCGGTGACCTTGAATGTACAAAAGTACTTTAATATCTGGCCCAGCCAGTCGTCAAACTTATCCAGGTCATCCTGGCCTCCGTACTTCCCAGGCTTAGGCGGGTTCATCACCTTCACTTCAGGTCCAACCTGTCCCATCGGTAACCCGACTTGTTCCCAGATACGCTGTGCGTATTTGTTTTGCATAAAATCCATATACCTCGTATTACCTGGGGTGAATCCCCTAAGATAGTTTGGTCGGTTTCCCTGGACAACATGTCGTCCCCCAACTATGGGGATC
The DNA here is from genome assembly GCA_024613165.1 of Pisolithus albus. Lineage (NCBI taxonomy): Eukaryota > Fungi > Basidiomycota > Agaricomycetes > Boletales > Pisolithaceae > Pisolithus > Pisolithus albus. The sequence goes on along the minus strand of JANFAB010000016.1, from coordinate 375,478 downwards.
CTCCCATATCCTCGAGGACCGTCCTCGTCCTCTTCATCCGGGTCGTCACCACCAGGGGGTCCTCCTCCTGGAGGGCCACCATCAGGGGGACCACCCCCAGGGAATCCCTGACCAGGGAAATTTCCCCCATAGTTATTTCCTTCGGGAGGGCCGCCTCCATCTTCATTTCGGCCGTACCGATTCTCGGCCACTTCAGCTTGATCATTTCCTCCAGGGGTATTATCCCTGTTTCCTCCGGCAGCGTTTCTGGCTGCAATAGTGCGATCTCGAGCCATCTGGTGGAGTATTGCAGCCCCCCGCTCGTTTCCAAACATCTGTCGGATTATATCCGAGTCTTGCCTCGAGAAGTATGCAGGGCGATCTGGCATGTTAAGAGCGAATCCACCCCTTCTGCCGAGAGCATCAGCTCTTTCGAATGGGAGGTTTTCCCTCCTTACTGGCATTCCTGGCCAGAAATGAGGGATTGTCCCCTCTCTCTTAATCGTAGGTTTGACGTCCGGAGTAGTCGTCCTGCTCACACTCTTGGCAGCGAGTGCCCGCCTATACCTCTCTAATTCTTCTGCGTGATGCATGCCAGGGTTTACCCCATGATTGTCAAAACCTTCGGGGCCATACCCGTAGTCCAGCCACTGTTGCTGCAGACTTTCGAGGAAGTCATTCATAGCCTCGAAGGCCATGCGAGGGTCGATTGGGGCATCCCTCTCATTCGTCTCTCTCCTTGAAGGCTCCTCGCCTTCTTCGAATATCTCAATTGAAGGACTCTGAGTCCTTCGTACTAGCACGGGGTCAGAAGACATTCGTGAGTTATCTAGCTCAGTGCGCTGAGGAGTAAGGGGACTCATCGAGTCTCTGGCTACCTCATTCCCCTCTCTCGCAGCTCGTTCGATGCTGCTCCCCAAAGTTGTTGAGGTATTCAACCCTCCAGGCATATGCGCACCCGGCGCTACAGATCCAGGCTGTCTGGCGCTCGTCTCTTGGGAGGCACTTCTGGCCAGCAGCTGCCTGTCCTCCGTGTTGCCATCATTTCTTTGGACCTCGGATGGTCCCTTTTGCTTTCGACGACTATTGTCGTCTAGAGGGGGATCCCCTCCATCGGGCGGCTTGCTCTGGCCCGACTTTACTGCGCGAGCATATGCGCGGGTAGCCGTGCGGCTCATTGCGAATACTTTGACGAGAGTTCAAAAAATTGTAAGGTTGTGTTGCCTTAGTTCACACCCGCGAACTGTACCATATGGTATTCGCAGTGTAAAATTTAAGACAATATTGTCCTTAAAGTCACTACGACGACCTTTATATACTAGACATGCAGGCATGTGATACCGGAGTATCACATGCCTGCGGACGATTACAAACATCTAAATTAGGGCACGGCCCCTAACATTGCCCTTCGAGCAGTGTGCAGCTGAAGACAGCACTCAGAGTGCTGGTAGTAGCAACGACGAGCCAGAAAACTCACCTGGTGAACTAGTGGACAGTCCCAGCGACTGTGCCGAGATCATGACTGGGCACTTAGAACCCGAGACGGAGATCATAGATGCGCAGTGGGTGGACTACCTACCCTTGGTTGAAGTTGGGGCTGTGGACTCGGAACGGCTGGATGAACTTGCAGACACACCTTGAGAGGGAAAGACCCCAGATCTCGAGGATAAGAGTCTGGGGGGGAGGGACAGTGACCCAGGATACTGGGAGATCCTATCCAACGAAGGATACAAGCCAATCGACTCGCCTATCGAAGATACTCAGTGCCTCTCGATGGATGATGAGAAAATCGTCAATGTACCGGATCCACCCAGCTCTCACTCTGAACTTCCTACCATACAAATCGAATGCCCTACACGAACCCATAGTGCCACGAGAACAAGTTTCGTCTTACCCGTGTCAGAACCAACCCCAAAGGAGCCAGACAAGTTGGAGGGTGGTGATTGGCATGTTGATGCGGCTGGTAGTGGACACCCTGACTCAGACGGAGTCAGGAAATCAGTGCTAACTGGAAACAGAGATCAGCATACTGAGTGCAAGGCGAAACAACCGAACCACTCACCTGCACCATCCACACCACTTCCGAAGCATACTAGGGACGTCTCCCGACCCTACAGGGTACCCCATCGATGTGGAAGATTGAAATCGAGCACTGAAAGTGTCAGCAACACTCGTGCGAGGCAAAATATCTACCTTATGCATGTGGCCCCCACACGGCCACCTCTACCCCTCTCGGCACCCGAAAAACGAATCGCCTTCACTGTGGGAGGACCTCAGCAAAGTGCTGATGTCGAATCGACAACGACGAAGCTGGAGCTGAGGACCATTAGCACCCACATGAGCGAAATGGGAGGAATCCTACCTCGTTCAAAAATGCGCCCAAGGGATCCTAATGGAGAGGAGAAAGGTGGTAGGTTTGACGGTACAGTTAGCAGCGAGTTCGCTGACTCGCATAGAATCGAAAATTCGATGCTAGCTGATGTGAGGAATCAGCAAGGAGAGCAGGGGACGAGACGCCAAAACGGCTTACCTGCATCGCCAAAACTGCCTCTAAACGCCCTCACGCACCATCCTGGGACCCTCAGCGACCCACGCCGACGTGGCAGGATCAAAACCGACCTGCGAAACTTCTGCGATGTCGAAACGAGAGGCTTTACCTACCTCTGCCTCACCATTGTCACCTCGCCGCCTTGCGAGATCGCGAAACGCCTCTGGAATGTTGCGAATACCTACTGGCTGCAGGGGGTGCCTCCTGGACGGATGTACAATGTCGACAAACCTTCGCTATTCGACGCAGTGCCCTTGCGACAGTGGTACAGTTGAATACATCATAATGCATTAGGTAAGAATGCATAAAACAGGTAATGCATGGAAATTTTCTTCGCCCGAGTCGGGGCCCCCTCAAAAATGCTCGCATATGCATAATGCAAAGTGCATGGCATTGTCGTGCACTTTATGCATTATGAGTTCATTAGAATAGCTAAGCGCATTGGAAATTTGAAGTATAAAAGTACACAGAGAGGGGGAGGGGTCCATTTCAACTGACAACCTTACCCAGCCATGCCGGAAATCTTGAAAAGGAAGCCTCGAGACCCCCCTACGGCCATCCCGTCCAAACGGCAGAAGATAGGGGCCACCAATCCCCCTCGCACATCTGCACAGCCTTTGAAGACCACGTCTCGCTCGAATCTTACTCTTTCTGACTGGATGAATGTTTACTCTTATATTGACTCACATCCGGACTGTACTCAAAGTGAAATCGTTCGGTACTTCAGCACACTGTCAACTGGAGCTCTCATTTTTGACCAGTCAACCCTGTCACGCAAATTACGAGACCGCCCCAAAATGGAATCACGTGTCCATGCGAACCCAACTGCATTGTCATCGAAGCGACCACACACAGTTACCAGGCCAGATGTTGAACGTGCACTTTACTTATGGGTTCAGCACATGGAAAATAAAGGTGAAACTATTACAGGTCCCATGTTACGAGAGAAACGTATGAAGTTCGAGGACGAGTTTGATGTTCCAGAAAGAGAAAGACTTTTGGGAGAAGGGTGGTTACACTCCTTTTGCAAGACATACAATATTCGGGAGCATAGGCGGCATGGGGAAGCAGGATCTGTGGATCTTGCAGCAGTCGAAGTCGAACGGCAACGATGCCAAAAGATTCTGGCAAGGTTTGCCCCACGAGATCATTTCAATTTCGATGAGACAGCTCTCTTTCCTTAGTAAGCAGATCTTATCATGACATAAAATTATAATCTAATCCCACAAATTACCAGTGCACCCCCAGATCGTGGTTTGGCAACCCACCAATTAAGTGGAAAGAAGAAGGAAAAATTCCGTATTACAGTTGGCCTCGCTTGCAATGCTGATGGGAGCGAAAAGCTTGAGCCAATTTTCATTGGTAAATCTGCAAAACCACGATGCTTCAAAAAATATTCTCCGGAACAGTGTGGCTTTTATTATCGTAACAATAAGAAGGCATGGATGACATCCCTAATATTTGAAGAGTATGTTTTCGAGTGTTTTATCTCAGGTCCAATCGGCACTAATCAGATTCATTAAAATGTCATAGGTGGCTAAAAAAGCTTGATCTCCGTATGAAACGTGAATGACGAAAAATATCTCTTTCTATTGATAACTTTGGTGGCCATAAAGTGGCTTATGAGCCCTCGAATATTTCCCTTGAATTTTTCGAGCCAAATATGACATCATTCGTACAGCCCTGTGATGCAGGCATCATTCGCTGCTTCAAGGCCTTGTACCGTCGCAATTTTTGTTCCCGTGCAATTGATTTGGATGCAGCTGGAGAACGCGAGATTTACAAGATCAGCCTACTTGAGGCAATGACTCTCGCAAAGAAATCTTGGGATGCAGTGTCAACCGAAACAATTAAACATTGCTGGAATCATACGAAAATTCAACCGTATGTGTAGAGAATGTGCTGATGGCTTCATCTGACCAAGTGGCTTCACAGTGATGACTCCGATACATCCCTTCCAGCCCATCTTGACCCCATTGCATGGGACTTCGTCCGCAAATATGCTGCGGGAATAATATCACTTCAAACTGCAGAAAGGGACTTGCAGGCTCAGCTTGGAGATTGCTATGTTGATATGGACTGGGAGCCAGTTCTCAATGCGGTCATGGAATCAGAGGATGACAACACGGCACTCGACGTAGTGTCTACATTTTATGCAGCTGCGTCATCCCGCACCGGCCTCAAAATTCGTATCCCCCCACGGCATACCATCTCCAGCTCTGAGACTACTCAGAAACCTCCACAGCTCACCTTTGTTGAGTCGGAGGTAGTGGAATCCGTCAATCATCTAAGGGAGTGCAACCGCATTCATGGAAATCCCTCACCCATTGACGAAATCATTGAACCACCAGAGGAGAGAGAACTCCCAGAATTTATCTTGGATGGGAGTGTGGAGGTAATTGCTGACGAGGTGCACCAGGAGATAGCCATCACAAATGGCGAGATCATCGATGTGGATGATGACGATGAAGACGACGAAGATGATGCCAGCACAGCACTGCCATGCAGCGAGCTTATTAAGCTGTGCAAACAACTCGAAGCCGGTTGTGTTCATTATGGAGGTGATCCACAATTTTCGGTCAGTTTGTCTATGAACCTTGTTAAGTTCAGGGCACTTCTACAACGTGAGGAATTTTCTACTGCGAAACAGACTACACTGGACAAGTTTTTCAGGCTGTAATGTAATGTATGGACACTCGCACTTAGTTGTCAATACTGTTGTCACACATAATCACTAATGTCACATTTTTGTCACACAAGTGTGACATATGGCTTCTGCATAAACGTCCTAATGCATGGATTTTTCTGGGTCCTGTCGATATGCATTATGATGTATTCAACTGTACAATGCCAGAGGACGCGTGCACAGCAAAACATGTTCCCAAAATGGCAGTTGCCACAATGCGCAGCACAGCCACAACCACGTCGCAGCACCTCGCACAACACAAGGACTCGAAGCTGCATTTGCAGCAGTTACATTCATTTATTTGAATATTTGGTATATCATTCCTTTCGAGTTCTATATCTATCACCCCTACCTGATCATACAGTGGAGTTTAAGGGGGTGTGTTGGAGCATATAAACCTCCCCTGTATTGCAGGTCCTAGGTGTGATGTTTGGGTGCTTACATAATCACCTTAGAGCGGACTTAGCAGTACAGTTTCATAGAGTTCCCTCAGTAGCTCACAGCCTACTGAGGGTAAGCACACTTATACTTCATAGTATCTTACTTACTGACATCTTGTAGTAGCCTACAGGTACAGTAATCCACTCAGTAGCTCACAGCCTACTGAGGTAGCCTACAGATTATATTTCAAGATCATCAACGTCAGCACTACAACTACATGACACTGTCATCGCTAGCTCACTGGCCTCTGCAATTGTACTGGCATCTACGCTACGTTGTTAGTCACGCAGGGTCATATCAACGACTCCATTCAATCGACATGGACTACAACCAACAATTCAGCGGAGTTTTGGGAGGACATTTGTGGGCATCAAATTGTCGATATTGCTCGTCAATACGAGCAATGGGCCTGTACCCAAAATCAAAGTAAGTCACTCATCTTCATTCAACTTGTTAGTGCTGACTCGTGATGACAGATCTCCTCGAACATGACTCCCTCGGAAGCCTCCGCAAGCAAATCACGAAAGCCATCTCATCGGGCCTCCGTACATCAATGTACCATTGACTACTTCTCGACTAATACCTGTAGCAGAGAAGATCACTAATAAAAAGCATATAGTTATGAATTATCATAACTATGATACTGCTATTGTTGAGACGTATGGGGTCCGCTTGGTAGGATGGCCTGAGGACACGAAATTTGCGAACCCATCTGTCATTGGCACTGTCACTGAAGCCCAGAAGATTCGAGATGCCCTGCATAGCGGAACCTGCTTCTGGAAGAAGCTATCTAAGAGTGAACTCGACCTCTTCGCCACCGAACTCAATGCTCGTCGTGCAGCAGGTGAGACCGTTTGAAAGCCATGAAAGAAACATTCGGATGCAGGAATCCCCTGGAGGTGCAAAGCCCTGACTGACAGCAATCAAAATGTCCGGCCATGGAAGATGGCCTGTTCCACGCATAAGCGACTCCTACCAAAGAGCGCAGCGACCATTCCTACTTCTGACGAAGAGGACAGTGATGAGGATGCGTAGGTACCACATTCTTGCGTCTGTGTCCTTGTGTCTGTGTCCTTGTAGATAACATTATAATGATCTATGCATACTCTTTCTGTGCCATTCAATTCGGGGTCAAATGACGGCGCCATTTGCAAAGTATTTGCCGCTCGTTCTTAGCATGAGTGACGGTTTAATAAAGAATGGGCATTGGACATATGCATGAGGTCTATTCGTTGTATGTGCATGCTATGTAGATAACCTTATAACAATCTACGTGTCCTAGTCATTCAATATGTTAGCCATTCCACCTCAAACAATGGCCGGTGGTTCACAAAGTATTGTCGCCTGTCCTTAGCATGAGTGACAGTGTAATGAATAGGTGTTGGGCATATGTATGAGGTCTTTCTGTAGTAACAATGTTACAATACTAATAACTGGAGTAATTGGTCATCTATTTGTCGAAATGTTAGGTCTCAACATCTCGTACATTACCGTATGCAATGATTCCAGTCATCGATATTACTGAACCACCCGCAGTAAGGGAGTCGCCGGCATAATTTATTCCATGCTGTGATTTTAATGAGTATTATCCTACTGTTTCGATGCGCACCATTACTTGTCAGTTACACTTCATACGGAGTTAGTTTATGATGCATTGATTAGCATTAGACTTGCAATGATCGCAACTTACTGCACACTTGCGCCACTGCATATGATAAAACCGCATGTTCATACAAACGGACTACAGATCTCATTTACCCCTCCTTAGATTGATCACTGTCTTATTGATGTATACTCTCTGTGTAATTAGATCATTTCAACAAGTCATTTCACACCAAAGCTTCCAGTCATTGAGGTCACATTCTATTCCCGAACAAACGGTGAAAAGAATAGATGAGAGAGGGTGAGTGGAGAGGTCCAAGGAGTCTCCCTCTGGATTTTCGGGTCCTAGTTCGACCCAGGGGGCTTGGATTGCCTGGTAGGGAGTCAAAAGAGGTGGTGAAAGACTGAAAATGCGCCCTAATGGTCCCAAGAATGACCAAGATAACCTCTAATCACTGTCTGATATTGGAGAAACAATCTCCCAAGCTTCGGTGTCTTATTTCATCAGCAAATCACTATTTACTGGACAGTACTGGACAGTGCCACCCAGAGCTACAGAGCCCCTAGGAAGGTCCACTCTGGACACTGCTGTCCAAAGTCAAGTAACCAGTAGCATTCTGCACAGCTCATCACAGATCACTCTAGATGTATGTACATGTACAGAATACAAAGCATTGTATAGATGGCCTGCTGTAGCTTTTTGTACAGCTCCTCACAGATCACCCTGGATGTGTACATGTACAGAATACAAAACACTGTATGCATGGAGTGTTGTAGCTTTCTATACAGCTCATCACAGGCCCCTCTAGATATTTGTACTTGTCCAGAATACGAAATAGTGTGCACTCAGTTAGCAAATGGCATTGGAGATACTAGCATGTATACTATGACATCAATCTAACATTATTTGAAGATGGTTGTGCCTTTCGACTGAAATATCAACCTGCTGTAGTGCCACCCTGAAAGTCATCTGGTTACCTCATGCCGAAAATCCACTATGATCACTTACCAGCCTTCACGTGCCCAACGGCCGAGCTGCTCAGTAAGGCGGGGCCCATGATAAGGGTTCCTTGACGTCTCTTCGATTAGTGCAAGTATTGCGTTGTAAATCGATGCGTAAGCCTTCGCCGAAAATTTCGGAAACCACTTTCCAGTGCCATTCTTCGCATAGCCGTCGAGGACACAATTGAACTGTTAAATTTAGTACAGTGTGTGCGAAAATAATAAATACGTACCGCGGCACACACCGCTGCGAGACACAAATTTGGGATGCGGGATCGGAAAATGTCGGGACGCTGATGTGCAATATGATAAGAACCAGTGTAAAAAAACTTGATGATGACGTCTTTGAGAGTGGGGTGAGCAAAATTCCTTGTTTTTCCCTGCATTCTGGTGAGATAAAATCTGTGGAGAAGGGAGAACTCACATTCTCGTCAACACCGTGCCTAAGAAACAGTGACTGTTGAAGCAGTGCAGCGGCGGCATCCTGGACAAATGCGATATGATCAGGGCACTTGACCCCCGGGGCGGGCTCCAATTGGTAGAGCAAAGGGGCAGAACCGATAGCTGCTTTTTTCATCTCAGAGCGCCAAGTGGACATGTCTTCATAAAGCTGTAATGCATCACGTACTAAGCCTGCCGGAATTGTGCAGATAAACTACTTACCATTCGAACCATCGCCGTCTTTTTCTCCAGCCAGCAGCCTAAGAAACAGTCAGTGCAGCAACACGGTTGAAGTAGGTACTCACCAGGTTCAAACTGCACACCACGTTGGGTCCATTGCATGACCACAGTTGTAAGGCTCTCTGTGAGTGTATCAACATCCATCTTTAACTTCGGCCAGGGATTGGAAAGGGCGTGCACAGCTCTACACTCGATTTTTGCTTCTTCCAGGCAGTCCTTCCACACCGGTCCATAATGGCCAATGTGATTGGGTGGCACTGGTAGGTCACGAGCTCGCCGAGAGTGGCGAGGCACGCGTTGTTCATGCAGAGGAGTAGGGTTGCTAGCGTCACCGTCTACCAAGGCCATGGACTGCTCCCGATATAAGGTAAGCATTGCAGGATCGGGGGCACGGGGATGCCCATTCTTCTGTTGGTGGCGGTCGAGAACATCGACGGTCTGGCCGTTGGGAGCTTGATCGAGAACATCGACAGTCTGGTTGTCAGGAGCCTGAGAACCTGAGCACGTAGTTAAGTCCAGCTGAGATTAAAACAGTACCTCGTCAGGAGTCCGCAGAAGAGCAGCTGCATTCTCATCTGCCTCGTCACGAGAATATTCGAAAGCATCTTCGGGTGGCATGGAAGTATGCCGGACCACTTGACTGCTCTGAGTCTCAGCCCTGAAACCTACACATATGCGTCAGCAGCACCACGGACAATAAAAAAATATTACCTGTGGCCTGCCGACGATGGTGTGCGAGTTCGTCATCAGACGACTCTGCAGATGCCTTGTCACTCAGATTGTCCTCACAGCCACCATGGTACCCCTTCCAGGAACGGTCCTCATCGGCTGACTTGTCTTCACTGCTGTCACCATTATTACGCTCTGCTTTCCTGAAGGCTGTCGGAGCCTTTAAAGTCGGGTCAAGGTTTTGCTTGAAGGTCGACCGAATATGATCAACAGTGGCCGCAGGAGCATATGACTGGGATGCTGTGAGTGACGAGGATGAGCGGTTGTTACATGAAAGATGAGGTAGTCGATGGGCAAGAGCAGAGACGCCAGAACTGGCAGAAACGGAGCCTTCGATCTCTGAAGTAGTCGACTGGTGCTCCTTCGCAACTTGTTCTGCAACGTACGGGTTGTTCAGAGCGCGGAGATCAGGCTCTGATCCGGGGGGTACGAGATGATCTGGCTCATGAAAACCAAAGCGATCCCCTCTTGTCTGCGAGTGAAAAGTGGGGGTAGGAGCAGTGTTCCCCTGATAACTCAGATCGACTCGATGGGTATAAAAAATTAAAAAAGAAACCCGCACCGGCTGGTAGGTTCCTTTCTCCTTCGCTTGAGAACAACCAGACAAGGGAACAGTGCTGTCATATGGAGGAGGATGCTTCTAAGGAAAGCGTTACTGATTAACCATGCACTTTGGGTAGCAGGAAGTAACATCTTACTTTTTTACTCGTTCTGCGGCTTGTCTGAACAGGAGCGACGGGATTCAGAGCAGTGTGGTTAGAGAGGGTAGTGGTAGGCCGTGACATTCGCGGTTGTCCCTCAATCATCGCACCAACCCGCTCCAATTGAAGGAGGTGACCACCGACTCCGGCACCTGTCCTACCACTGCAGCGAAGTTCTACGTGCTCAGAGGTTGAGCTGGTAAGCTGAGCTGCAGCACCTGCTTTCTGTTTTTTCTGAGAAGCACATCCGGTGTCTTCCCCGCGCCGTTTCTGTTTCCTTGAGGCGTTCTTCGATGGTGAATGAGCTGGCATGAAGAACGCAAGTCGGCCAACTCAAAGCGAAGAAACGACATACAAAAGTAGTAGGCCCTGCGGCTAATGCATAGCCGATGCATCTGTAGAGAAACACAATAGCATTTGCCGAGTATGTAAGATACACAGCGAGGCAAATGCATACAACTACACAGCGAGGCAAATGCATACAACATGTAGAAATACGTCACATAATCAAGTATGACTTGCCAGAAATGATTCAAGGAGTGAATTCTTTGGGACGTTTGGACAGCTGCATAAGGGGTAGGTCACCTGCACTCCAGATCGCATCATCGCATTTCTTGCCAGGAACAGGCTGGACGGTATGCCTCGCGGAAGTGGTAGGAATAGGCATGTGTAATGCGTCCTTCTCGGCTTGCTTCGTCAGGTGCTCATTCATTATTTCGGGTGGCTCCTCCGGGGGCATCTTGCTGAGGAACGCGTTGGTTATATCCAGCAAGGTGCCAATATCAACCAACCTCTTATCCACAAATGCCTTCCGAAAAGTTCGCCGCTGAAAAGAATGATAGATGGGGACCTGGGGGTATGCCTGAGGTCTCCTAGAGTGAAACAGTGGGGTCAGTTCGACCCAAGGGGGCTTGAGGTGCTTGGTAGAGAGTCAAAAGGGGTAGGAAGAAAGCTAGAAACGTGCCCTGAAACCCAAATGAAGTCGAGATAATGCTAGAGAGAGTGTCTGATAAGGGAGAATGATATTCCGAGGCCTCCGGCCTTCGAATTCCATCTTACTTTCGTCTGTGGTAACTCGTCTTGTTATTTTTCTAAGTATGTACAACATGCTCTAGGTGCGAGTCTGGCTTACATAAGCCAAAACTCGCACAAATACTAAGTAAAAAAAGTAGAGTAAAGATAAAAAGAACAAAAACTAAAGTAGAAACAAAGAAATAATGGAAATCAGTAGGGAGTTTACTCTCCCTACACCACCAGTCATCAGCAAGGGGAATGAGGTCAGAAAAGTAGGGGGACACGCATTTCTGTAGAGGGTGATGATCCTCAAACACAATAAACAAAGACTTCGAGTTTTTAGCGTTCCAGAGATTTTGAATGGCGCCCTCACTCCATTGGCCAAGTATCGAAGATTCGAAATCGAATCCCTGCCGCTCCCATCCCAACGGTCCATCATACAAAACCAGAATCCAAATAAGGACATAAAACAGTGATTTGACGTCGTCCGCTGGCGTATGCTCCACCTCGAAGTCATCATCGTTCACCTGGACAGATATCATTTTACCCTGCTGGTAGAAACGTGCGTCCTTTGTGCCCTTCAGATCGCTCTTTGACCTCTGTTCAAGCGCATTCGAGATTTGGACAAGAAGGTTTATTGAGAGAAAATGGACGGTACCCTCGTTCAATGTCAGTGACAGTGACTCCAAGCGTGACGAAACATATACTCACCATACCACCAACACTGTACAATCTGCGCTTGGTGATCTGTAGTGCAAACTCCCAGTCTATGAGCATCCCGCAAACTCCGTCCGGCGTGTCTTCGAATAAAACGTTGAAGGGGCTAGTGTCGCGATGAAGGAATCCCTTCTGTACTGTATCCTGCTGGACTAGATTTAACATTAGCCTGGGGGTTTCACGAGCAAGCGAGACACACTTACCGAGAAGAACGTCCCTGATAATGATAACTAGTTCACGTTTGGACCGGAATTTTGTTAGCGGCCGTCCGCAGGGGCTTATAACTGTCCGAACGTGTGTCCTTTTCCCTTTCATACATGCCTGCAACTCTTCTGACCAATACCACGAAGTGGTGTCAACGACGTGGGGGGAGATTTCCACCTCCCAATGGTCTATGAGAGCCGGAACACCAGGCGTGCCTTTCAAACATTTCATCACGTTCCTCTCCTGCGACGGGTTCTCCACCCAATGGTCTTTGATGATATACATCCGCCCCTCATGCCTCACGCGATAAACCACCGTTCCTCGCCCTAAGAACCTGCCTGATGAGAACAAGATTTCCATGATTTCATAAACCGTATCGCGAACCTGAATCACTCCAACCGGACCTGCAGGGTTGTTGGGGGTGCTGGTTTGATTGGGGGTTGGCCCGGTTACCTGAGTGGGAGTCGGACCGGTGAGAAGGATATTCGCATTCATCCCGGGGGGTAGAATGAAGGCAGGGAGGGCATTTTGAGTTATGGTCTCGACACGATTAGGAAGGGTTACTGGTTGCGTGAAATCGTTCGGTCCTGGATGTGCGAGGACGTTGTCACTCTCCTGTTCCTTGGGGATAGAATCCGGGACATTAGCACAGTTGGACTCGTAGATTATCTTCCGTCGTGAGACCCACAAGGGGAGTGTTGGCCTTATGGTGAGAGTGGGGTCGAACCCTATGCACTGGCGAGGACCAAACATGACGGCTGCGAGAATAGCCACAAAGGCTTTAGGATTGCTGTGGATATCGAATGGCAGTGAGATGGAGCAGCCGGAACGATCGTAAAAGTGGACGCGCAGTTGCTGTCCCGCAACGGATAAGCCCAATACAAATCGCCTCCAAGGTTGGTCGAGTAAAACAAGATACGCTTTTGTATGGAGTGTTTTCAGGAGGCAGGACGACGTTTTCCAGGTCTGGCCAGTATATTCAGCAATAACTTTTGGACTCATCCATGATATGGAGTCGGAGGGAAGATCTGGTATTTCGTTGAGCATACATTCGGCTTATGATTTAAACCATGAATTAAACCATGAATACCTACCTGATTTCTCTACGAGGATTAAATCTGGCTTACGATGGTAAGCGCCGGCACCATCAACAGTACCTGGCATGCGACGAGTGCTATACGAGCCCAGCCAGTACCGTTCAGCAACAGAGGTTTTCTCTTGTGCCTTCAGAGATGGCTTAATGGCAAGCGCAACCGCATTAAAAAAAGCAGCGAGGTGAATCTCTTGCCAACCACCCTTTCCCTTGCCTTCTTTGTCCGTAGGTGCCATAGCATCCTTCGGTAAGGGCCAGTTCCAAGCGCTTTGGTTATAAAGCAGGATCTCCTTGTCGTCGGGGTATCCTTCAGCGATCTTGGGGTGATGCCTTGTTATTACCGCGCGAGGCACTGTCAATTTATCCACCGAGGGAGTATCACTGGCGGGAAAGTCTGAGAAAATTATATCCAGAACAAAACCTAGATACCGGTTGCGCGAAGTGTTCGTGCTTGCGGTCTCGGTAATGATTGCGCCTTGCAGCTCTTGAGCTGTGATCTTGTCCATCGTCGCCACAGTACGACCTTCCTTTGGCACCAGGTAAGACCCTAGTTTGTGGATTGAATCTACTGTCCGGAACTTGTTGGTTTGTGGGGACATGAATGGAAGTCGAGTGTTGAAGGTACTAGCTAATTAGAGATAGATCACAATAGTAAAGATTCTCACACAGGTGGGCATTGTGACATTTTACAACGACAAAGGAATTCTACAATGACAAAGGATGGTAGCTATTCTTATCGAAATACTTGTTGAGAAAAAACTCCCGACAATGTTTGAAGCTATTGAAAGATGTGAGGCATGCATCTGCGTGTTGGCCAAAACGTGGTATTAGATTTGCATACGTCCTTATCTGAGAAACCGGGATGACATCTCCCAAATGTTGTCCACCTGATCGCATAGCTCTCTTCAGAATGTGCATCTGACTTGACGGATCACGGTAGGTACCTGCTTGGGGGACAATGTCAAAGCGTTGGACATAAGACAAAAAGCGGTCAGCCCAAGACCATTGTTTGCGGGGCTTTCCCAAGGGTCGCATGATTAGTCGGAGTTGCACGATGATGTGACCTGCACATAAGACGACGTGAGAATTGTGTGCACGGAAATATGAAGTGGTATACTAGACCTTGAAGGCCGCTAGCAGGCCACACCTTTGTGCTGTCGGTGTTCACAACTGCCGAATCATAGCAACCATACTGCCAGTCACCGTCGGGAGGGGAAGCGAGGAGAGTTTGTGCAGGTAAAAGAGAGTTGGTATGTACCTCTACTGTCTGCAAGTGCAGCTTGAACCAAACTTGCAAATCGTCGAATGGAAGCTCCGCATTCTCGGCAGCCCTACGAGGCCCGCCACCAATGGGATACACTGAATCCATGCCGCGAGTCTTCTCATGCAAGAAAAAGTCGGCAAGGGCTGCTCGCAAGTCTGGAAGACCAAACTTTGCAGCGGTTTCGTCCACGGAGATGCGACAGATGTTCGGGTTATAGGCAAGGTTGAATGCAATGCAACCGACCGAAAATGCACGGCGAGGGAGGGATATAGTATCTGGTGGCGAAGAAGCAAGCTGAACTGAACGTGCAAAATAATCTGTGAAGCGCTGCGACCTAACGCATAAATCATTCCCACCGTCGTCAGGTTTGTCGTCAATGGCGGTGGTAGCTACAGCCATCCGCAGTCCCGGGTCTTTGAAGGACATTGCGAGATTGAAATTTCTACATTTTTCCAGGCCATCGAGTTGTCAACAGATCTGAGGATCGTAGTTATTGTTGTTGCTGCCTCGTGCAGGGTCCTTAATCTGTTCGATGTGGGCATGTTCGGTGAGGTCAGCGGACCATTGGATAGAGACACCCACTCTGGGGATGCTTGGCGCTACACTTTGCATCAATTCGAGCTTTGGAATGTGCCAGTTGTCAATGGGCTTGTTGCCCTTCCCATGACGTAGGCCTGCGTCGAGTATTGAATGTTTGTGCAAATGGAACTCACGGAGCACCGAACCAATGGATTCAATGTCCCCATCCGTGATGCGGTATGCTTGTATATGATAACGGAAATCCATCAAGGCCCAGACCACAGTGACAACTTCACGGGGAGCACACCCGGCAATGACACCAATGATAAATCGTTGAATGTCTCGGAGAGTTCGACCCGTCACCTGCTTGAGCGTGGAGATTCCTTCTTTGAAATGGCGAAAACCTGTGACAGGTTGAAGGACGGAGAACCTGAAGTCGATCTTGGCAGAGCCCAGCGCGTTGATGCACCACTTGGCATCGTGATCTCCAAACTCCTTGTGTAAATGATGGAGCAACTCTGGAGTGAGAAATTTACTGGGACATGATAAGGGGATATCACGCCAAAAGGGCTTGTCGACACCGTTCAGGCAGAACTTCTGCGCTTCGCGGAAGTAGACTTCAATATCGCTAGGATCAACCTTAGACGCTACGACTGCAAGCTGAGCAAGAGTGGTCGAGGAAGTGCGTGGCTCGTGCTGGAAATCATCGCCAAATTGTTTGTATTTCGCCATTGTGATGGGAGACATCTTCCCGCCGACAGCGGCCAGCATTGCAGCTTCAGGCGTGTCGACAATATAGCTCGTGATTGGAGTGAAACAATACCGGCTGTGACCCCATGGATCAGACATCATTACCCCCAGTCGAGCAGCTTGCTTGAGGGGTTCTAACATGATATCAAGGCAGTGATGAATTAGACGGGCCTCGAGTACACCCTTCATCCGCTTGTTCTTGTGAATGAATTTTGGGATTGGAAGGAGAGCAGCGAGGAGGAACGAGTGAGAGGATGATTTGAGCCGGGTTGCCATCTTAATGTTCGCAAGGCTAATCAGGAGCAGATGAGCGACGCGATCTCCTGTCAAAACAGAAATAGTGGTCTTGTCCGATGAAAGTATTGTTCCCAGTAAGGTCGCGCCCCGGGGGATCTGTGACTGGTGGGCGTGTCAGTGAAGAGAACTAGATGAAAACAGTAGTGAACTGACCTGCATAGACCATGCATCTTCTCCCGACATCCATTCTGTGTAGATACGATGGAGGCGTGCTGCTGAGTCATATAAGCAATATGGGGACAGCTCCATTGCGTCTTGAAATTCGGGATTGTTGAAGAGAAATTGTACAAGTTCGAGGGGGTCACGCCAGTAGAGTATAAGCGGCCTCTTTGTTGGATGCGATGTGCAGATTTCCTGCGACTTCCAGCGTGGGCCACTGGGTAGCAGCTCGGCTCGTCCATGAAGCTCGTTAGCTGTGTGGAAGGACAGAGGTAATTTTTTGATCTTTGCCACTGTGAGTAGAAATAGTAATGACGCAAGAAAAACATACCAGACGAAGGGATAAAAAAGTGTTAATCGCACTCATACTTAGGCCGGAGCGAAGCAGCCACGAGCCCAATTCCCAATCTCCACTGGAAGAAAATGGATAGTAAACGTTCGAAGACCTCAGTTCACTGAATTTATCCGCGTCAAACTTGTTGACAAAGGTGGAACCCCCATTATACGTCTGCACGGCACCTGGAAAGTATTCGAAGTTGAGGGTGGAATCCTCGTCCCGAGTCTCGTCAAGCATCTCCTCATCACCGCCAACACATGGATCGTATTCTCTATCTCTGGGTTGGTCGTCGATCGATACGGTGCGCAGGTCGTTGGGGAGATCGGGATTTCTTCCAGGCAGATCTTCTCGGATACGGACTAAATCGTCGAACCAAGTAGAACAGCCAGACGTCGGCTGGGTCATATGCCTTGAGACAGTGTCGTGATTGGCAAAGCCGCCCTTCCCACAACTTGGACAGCGGGGCATGAAGGAGATGAGTTATAAGTAAGTAGTCGCTCGGAAGTCATTTCCACATTTGACCCACCTCTGTCAACCTATTGCAGCTGCTGCCAGACACGTGGAAATTCCCATCACCATCCTCGTTTTCCAACTTACAAGCAATATGCGTGAACGTACATCTAGGACTCCAACTTCAAGCTGGACGACTCATCGTTCGCAAATGAGGAATGCATTGGGCTCTCTTTTCACCGAAGGAGCCAACCGCAAATCAGAGCACCCGTTCCTAGACGAGGTTTATATGGGAGTCGAGAACCCATCAATGCACGACGTAAGTAAATGACGTTTCGATGGAAGTAGTCTAAGAGCCATCTCGCATTTCAGAGCATAGAAGCATCGTTGGTCCTCGAAATCATTCGTGCCTAACGTGAGGTTCATCGTGCGGAAAAGCTGCTTGCCGAATGCCTCGTTCAAGAACACGAGAAAATAGCCAATCTCCATCGCTTCAAAGCAAAACAAGGGCAGGATTCCATCAATAACTCGGATCTTAGTATCGGGTGGATCAAAGCCGTCTTCAACAATCATGGTCGAATCCAACCGAGCGCCCCACTGTGCACGTCTATTCCCTCCTCCCCTCAACCAACACCTGATATGGATGGTGCGACAATTTCATTTGTGTTCGGGTATTTCTAAGCTCACTTTTGAACAGGAGTACTGATACAACCTGTTGCGGGTGGGTGATCCCTTGCAGTAAAACTTGATTGAGATTGCACCTGTATCTACTGTAGGTTTAGCTGTAGCTCTCTGTGCTTACTTGCATGTTGTGTAAATATGCGAAATTACTGTCGAACTGAGGGGCTAGCTTGAACTATAGTGTCTTTGTGAAATGACTGTTGAGCTGGCATGCTTGTAGTTACCAATATGTACTGTGGGCTGATCTTGCTGATTTTCCTGTAGTGCTGGAGCTCTCTGGGCATCCTAGAATGCTGTATAGTAATGTATGGTACTGTGACATAAAATCACTGTAGGACTGAGACACTCTGGCAGTCTGGGATGTTGTATAGCACTGTAGGTTACTGTGGTGATGTAAGCAGATCTATAACAATCTGTCAACCTCTGGCACATTTTTTGTAGTTTGCTGATGGATCTACATATGTTAGTTCTCGCTTGCCAATACTTTTGTTCTCGTATGTCAGTCTATGTAAAACAATGTGCTTTGGTGATTGCACTACTTGCTATGCACCGGTATGTACAAATAAGCATGGTGATTGCCCAGCCACCCACCCCTGCACCCTACCTCCCCTCGCCCCATACCGCCACTCATCGCCTGCCAATAAAAATGCTCACCACACCCTCAACTCAGCACGAACGACGTCCTGTGTGTCTACCACCCCTCACTGTGACGAACCGAGTCAGAAATGAAAGACCTAGTGCATGGGAAGGCTGGAAAAAAAGACTGACTGCATGCATATAGGGGCTCGAGAGTTGCCCAAGTAAGACCAGAACGTGAGTGTCATGATTTAGAGTAAGAAGCAGGACTTACATGGGAGATATAATTGACTGGAATGACTCGGAAGTATCATTAGTGTGATGGACCATGGTGGTGGTACAGGACAAAGAGAGAAGCAGACAGAAAGTGGATTGAAAGCCAGCACACGCCTGCTGAAGTCGTCGCAATGGCTGGGTGTAGGGCCAGTCTTGTATTACGACTCGGTGAGGAACTGATGTAGAAGGGGGGCGACTTACACTGTAGTGGGACTCGAGGAGAGATAGCTGCATTAGAGTGATTGTTGTACTGCATAGAGTGAATAAATTGAATAGTATTGCATCATACGAACGTACAAAATGACATGGACTTGAGCTCAGTTGACAGTCAACAGCATCGAGCACCGTGACACCGTCAATTCAATGGAATCCATAGGATTGAGTCGTATGCTTGCCTAGGGACAGCATAGTCACATAGCCACACATGCCAATACATACAAACAATAGTTACTCTATACGGTTACATCACTCTGGGTCAGTGTTGACGAGGTCAGTGGCATGCCAGTGGCCATGCATAATGCCATGCCCACATGTACGTGTGGCTTTTCTCATGGTCAAGTGTGGCAGGTGGCATGTTGCCACATTGCAGCATTACAGTAACATACCGCTAGCATGACACAAAACAAGCACATTCACCATGGCCTGGAATGCCTGGAGGGCCAGTGTATACTACTAGTACAACACAATACATGCAGATTGAAAACACAGATAATACACACTTCAAGTTTGTGAGATGACTGCTGCTGTCATGCTATCCAATCCAAGATCATCATCTGGCACTCCTTCAGCATCTAATTCCACAAGCTCATACAATTCCAGCTCTTCCCGCAGTCCTCGCATTGCCACAGTCTTTGTAATTGCCATCCAGTGAGGATTAGAGAACTCAAAGAGTTCAGAAAGTTTGAGCTTTTCAAAAGGCAGTGTTGATTCTTCATCAGACCCAGCATCATTTGCACTTGTGATGAGGCAGCTAGTGATTTCAGTGATTGTCATATCATGCTCAGTGACAGTATGGTCTGCAGTTGGTCCTGTGTCATCATACTCACTGTTAGCCACATTATCAGTGTTGGCTTGGGGAGAGGATGGGGATGGCTGCAGTTGTGGGTCCAAAGAGGTGGAGCTTGTTGCAGCCTGAGAGGTAGTTGAGTCTGCAGATTGCAAGCCTGGCTTGGGCCCAGTGGAGTATGTTGTAGCACAGAGCTTTAATCTGTGTTTTGCCTGCCCACTCCGTGCATGCTCGTCCCGGAGGTGCAACCGTAGTTCAGCAAGTAAAGTCATTGCCTCACTTCGAAGTCGTGAACGGAGGCGGGTGAGTGTTAGCCCAAACATGCTGAACAGACGTTCACATGACACAGAATTGGCACAGATTGCAAATAACCGAAATGCAACTCTTTGCAGGGGGGTCTTTTCACCACCACCATACTGCATCCTTTCATACATTGCAAGAGGGTCAGGGTGCTCCTGCTAATTCAAGTTAATTGTTAGTAACTGGAATACAAATATTTTAGTAGGAAAAATAATTAAAGGCCACACCTTTTTTTCTGCTTCACATTGCACATTTTCAACCCAAGGTGCAAAATTTGTATATGTACCTTTGTTACCAAGGTAGTCCTGCAACTCCATGAAGAGTTCATGTGGGGGTGAAGACCCAAAAAATCTTGTCCAAAGTTTGCAGATCAGAGCAAATATCCCAGCAAGATTTAGCTGAGGTATTTTTGCAAATGGTGCTATCTTGTAGATGGGGTTCAGGACCACAGCTGCAATATAGACATCTTGGTCACAATTTTTCCACTGTTTTTCCAGGCTATCTAGGACTGTTTGAATCAACTCCTCACACTCCATGGCAGCAAAGAGCTGGTTCTCAGAGTCTGCCTCAAGTAGTTTGGAGTACTCCACATATAAAAACCCCATAAGCAGCAGTGATTGGTCAACTCGGAAGTGGGCCATTTGGGTGATGGTTGATGCAAATGCCAATGGTTCAAGAAGCTTCTGATTCCTGAAAGATAAAAATTAGCATACTGCATGCCACAATCTTAGTATGAAATAAAGAACACACATTTCATTTTGATACCAAAAGGTTGGATTTTTAATAAGCCTTAGCATCTTTTCTGCCTTCTGTTTTGACCTAGCATCCCCTGTAATGATTTTCTGCTGAGCTTCAACTCGGCTGAGTTCTTGGTCTGCCATAATTGTCAATGTGGCTTTTAGTTCCATGAGCCATCGCATTGCCAGGTAGTGAGACATCCATCTTGTGAGAACAGCCCGGGTAACAGTGAGGACAACACGTTCACCAACAGGTTTTGTAGCATTGAGGGCTACCTGGATATCACGGATGGCTGCAAGGACAATAGTTTTGCTGCAAAGCCATGTGATCAGTTCAGCAGCCTGCTCAGCACATGCTGTGAATGAGTTTGAACACTTTAGAAAGTCACCAACCACCAGATTGAGCTGACAATAAAGTTACAAGTGTCAGCACTAAAGTTTAGATAATAAAGAGCTTCACTCTACTGACCTGGTGGGCTTGACAATCTACAATAACGAATTTAGGATATGCTTGATGGAGCATTTTACGTGCCTTCCGAGATTCCCCAGATGCATCTGATGTGACTGCAACGATATCCACCTGCCAATTCTTCTCAACATCCTTAATCACATCCATCAAAACTCTGTACAGATTATCTGCAGTTTTTCGTTCTGCAGATGCATCATGCACATGAACAGTATGCACCTGTAATCAAGACATGTCAATAGCAGCCTAAGTCATGAAGTGGTTCTAGCAGAAAGTACCTCACGCCTTGATGTTGTCAACATAAATGCAATAAAATGATGGAAGTTGATGCCTGACCACCCATCATACTGAAGAGTGCCCTCCAAACCCTGAGAATGATTCTTTGCCTCTCGACGAAACTTTGCAACCTCCTTGGGGATCCAGTGGTTTGCAAGACTTTGCCGCTTTACTGGCTCAGCCTGAGGGATAAACTCCTGCAAAAATCCTAACCACTCCAGATTCTCAACCCAACTGAAAGGAAAACCACATGAAGCAGTAATCCGTGCCATGCGAGCACCAAAACGGGCCCTGTCAGCATCTGTCCAAGGCCGGCTGCCAAAAGTGGATAGTGGCACTGAAAGATTCGAAGTTGAAGACTGGCGGGAGATAGATACACACTGTGAAGGTGATGGGCTGGGGGCAACTGATGACAGTGCAGGTGAATGTTGGAAGTCACTTGGATAGCATGCAGCTGGCATGATAAGTCCCAGGGGGTGGGCCTCGTTGGCTGGTGCAGATACGGACATTTGCGGCATTGATACAAAGGTTGTAGGTGGTGGGTTATTCATAGTAGCAATCACACTGGTGTTGGACGAAGATGGCCCAGCTGCAGCCTGATTCGACTGTGGCAGTGGGGTAAACATAGGTGCAGTGTAAAGTCTGATAAAGGAAAGTGGGGGGAGTTACCTGAGAGGTCTCCCGTTGGAAAGAGGTAGGTCAGTTCGACCCAAGGGGGCTAGAGTGCCTGGTAGGGTGGTCAGAGAGTGGAGAAAACAGCCAAAACGCGCCCAGTAAGTCCAAAAGAAGGTCAAGAATCGTCTAAAGAGCGTCTGGGGGTGGAGAAATATTATTCTGAGCCCTCAGTCTTGGAATTCCGTCTGTCTCGTCTCTGGTAAAGCGTCTATTGTTTTTCTAAGTATGTACAGCACATCTCTAAGTGCAAGTCCTAGCTTATGTAAGCCAAAATGCGGACAAATACTAAGTAAAAGAGAGTAGTAGGGTAAAGATAAAAACAAAAACATAAGTAGAAAGGATGAAATATAACAAATACCCTAGTAGGGAGGATACTCTCCCTACATCCAAGGGTGGCTTTAAATACTGACTGTCCCCAGTCAACACATACCAAGATATCTCATAAAGCGAGGGGCGGGGTATCATCCTCGAAACAAAACTCTAAGTAGAAACTCAAAAATGCGAACTCGAAATGAAAGAGACCATGAAAAAGCAACAAAAACCACTACTCAGCTGATGGGGGGGGCAGCTCGAAGGTAAACCGAAGATCTTCGAAGGCAGAAGGTGGCTCGGGGGTGGCTCGAAGCAGTCTCGAAGGGGTTCGAAGGGGTTCGAGGGTCTCTCGAAGGTCTCGAAGGCGACTTGAAGGAGAGACAACCTACTTCTGAGCAAGAACCTGCACAACAGCCTGCAGGAGAGGGCGCCAGAGTGACAACGAGGGGGAACGAGAGGGTGCGAGGGACTGGCCTCGAAGCTGGGAGCTCCTCGAGCATAGTGGGGATCGAAGGCGAGACGTACCTCGAGGCTTGACAGGCCTCGGAATGCAACTTGGGGGAGGGGATCGACTCGAGGGGACAGGAGAGGGGGAAGGGGACCTTCGAGAGGCTCTAACCAGTCTCGGGATTCGACTCGGGCTCACCTCGAGGGCTCGAGGCTTCCTATCGAGGGTCGTCGAAGGGGGCTGACTCACTCTCGAACTCAAAGTGTGCTCGGCAGTAGGCTTGGGGTCGACTCGAAGGGATGAGGTGGGTTGGAATGACTTCGAACTCGAAGGAGGGGGTGGTACCTGGTCAACAAAACCTCCTGGGCCACGAGCAAGGGCCCAGAAGTCCAACCGAGCTTGTAGAGTGCGCCCGAGAGCCTCTCGAGGGATCTCCTCACCTGTGGGCAGCACGACTCGACCTCGAACCAATCTACACCTCCCTGCTGCTAGATACGAAGTACAGACCTTGCACTTCGCTCAAATGTGCCCTTCACGACCACAGAAGAAGCAAAAAGAAAACCCTCGAGGGGGAACTCAGTGCCTCGAGGACTCTTGAAACAAAGGGGGTGGCTCGCTCGAAGCCATAGGCTCTCGAAGAGGTGACAAACCTCTTGACACTCTTGAACGTGACTCGAAACTGGTGGGGGCAGGCTTCGACATCGAAGTCGAGGCCTCTCGAAGTAGAAACAAAGTACCTCGGGGTGACTCGAGATGCGAGGGTGACTTCGAACAAGTCTCAGGGCGAGAAGAAAGCTTCGAAGGGGGTTTCAAAGGTGATTCGAGGCGAGGCGAGGGGTTCAAAGGGGGCCTCGAGGGCTCACGAGGTCGAAGGTACTGAATTGAGGGCGAACCGAGGTCACGAGACAGCCACTGACACGAGTATCGATCTTCTCTCGAGCTACGAAGCTGGGTCGAAGGTGAGTCACCAGCCTTCTCACATGAGGCACTCCAACCTGGAGGAGCAGGGTGCCTCGAGCCTGCATGAGTGACTTCGAGAGGGGATGAGCTGCTCGAAGCGAGCCCAGGTGAGTGAGGGTGATACTTCGAAGTTCGAGGGGCGACCTCAAAGGGGGAATGTGAGGTGGGCTTCGTGCTCAAGCTTCCCTGGGAGTGTCTTCTAGAATAAGACCGAGAGCACTCCTGCACAGGGGCACTCGACTGGTAGGTGATCGAGGGCGAGGACGAGGGGGTCCTCGAAACGTCGCTCGAAGTTCGATAGACCCAAGTATAACCTGGAAGGGGATCATACCATACTCCCTTTTTGGTCTCATCTCGAATCAGTGGTGATGAACCACCCAAGGGGGTATCAGAGCGAGGCCGAGGGTTGCTCAAGACTCCCATGTAGCCTGAAAATGCTCGAGGGCTGCTGACTTCGCCTCGAGACCTTCGATATCTATTCTCCATCCAGAGAAATGGTTCTGCAACTGAAAACGAATCTATATTTCGCAAATGAACCAACTATAGGCAATAGTAAGGCACAGAAACGAGTCACAGACACCCTCGTATCTGTGAGAAGTGTCGAAGGGGGGAAAAACAAGGGCTAGGTCACCTCGGTGTGACCTCGAACGTCTAGATAGAGGTGGGGGCGTCTCGAATATTCGTCACGAAGTGGGTCCGACCACTGAAAACTGAACTAGTCACCGCTGTGTGACTCGAAGGCTCGATACTCAAACTGCAGCCTTGCTTGACTGCCAAAATGCGCAAGGAAACTCGACAGATGTCGTCTGTATTACATCTGTAAATGACTGTGGGTCCGTCTAAATGAATGTCTGTCTCGAAACGTCTCGAAAAGGGCTCGGGGTTCGTCTGGGGATCTCGAAACGTCTGGGATCTTGAAGGGACTGGGGAGGTCTCGAAGGGGATGTCAACTGACTCTAAGAGGTGGGGAGGGGATTCCTATGGCTCAAAATAGCACGAAAACGTGAATGGTGGGGCCAGGGAGCTGGGCTGTGGCAGGAGGGGGAGGACGGCAGCTCGTTGGGGAAGAACCACTGGACGGAATGTTACCAAACTTCGGAACGTGGTAGCGGGGACCTAGGGAATGTGGTAGAACGAAGAAATACGAAATTCCGTGCACCCAATCCTGAAATATTCGCAAAACGGTCCACTACAGCCTTCCGGTATGAAAAACGCGATATCTCCAGAGCAAATGAAGCGGACGTGACGAAAAGGGTACCGCTGGGAAGGTCTCGTCGGGTTCTAACAGGCCTCCGATTTGCGAGAGATTCGGAGCGTCGGTTCACGAGAAAACGCGTGTGCAGGTAGGGGTGGGGGGAACAGCAACGCGTTGACAAAGAACTGCTTGGCAGAACCTCACCAAACTTCAGGACGTAGTAGAGGTGGTCTAGGGGCGCTGGGAGATCAAAGAAACGAGAGATACGCGCACCCGAACCCGAGTTATACCAGATTTCGTCCTACTGCACCTTTCTCCACAAAAAGCCTGATATCTCCGGAACCACGGAAGCGTACGCGTCGAAAAAGGTATCGTCCGAAAGGGCTTGTCGAGTAGAACCAGGATCTCGAAAAGCGAGAGGTTTGGCGCGTTGGATCTCGAGATATCGCGTGTGCGAGGTCGAGGGTAGGAGGGGAAGGGGGTTACCAAGCAACACAGCCCCCTCGCGGTGGGCTCCAGATGTAAAGTCTGATAAAGGAAAGTGGGGGGAGTTACCTGAGAGGTCTCCCGTTGGAAAGAGGTAGGTCAGTTCGACCCAAGGGGGCTAGAGTGCCTGGTAGGGTGGTCAGAGAGTGGAGAAAACAGCCAAAACGCGCCCAGTAAGTCCAAAAGAAGGTCGAGAATCGTCTAAAGAGCGTCTGGGGGTGGAGAAATATTATTCCGAGCCCTCGGTCTCGGAATTCCATCTGTCTCGTCTCTGGTAAAGCGTCTATTGTTTTTCTAAGTACATACAGCACATCTCTAAGTGCAAGTCCTAGCTTATGTAAGCCAAAATGCGGACAAATACTAAGTAAAAGAGAGTAGTAGGGTAAAGATAAAAACAAAAACATAAGTAGAAAGGATGAAATATAACAAATACCCTAGTAGGGAGGATACTCTCCCTACAGCAGGCAGCAGTGGGTTACCTGGTGGAAAATCACTCTGTGCTGCTACACGTGGGGCAGTGGGTGAGTTTGTAAGTAGACGCCGCTGTACACATGCGACTTGAGCTGCATCCCAAACCGCAGCTGGGACATTCTGGCACTTCTGGAGATGCCGGAGCATGGTCTCAGTTCGCCCCGTCAACCACTGCTTGTTTGGGTCAGTCTGCGAGGCCGACCACACTGATCAGTGCTATCAGTAGTATCACTCTACTGGGGGCTTTCAGCCCGGCATTGTCTCAAGTACTCACACCAATCAAGAACAACAGCTTCCCCCTGAATCTCCTGACATACTCCCATGCATATCTCATCACGATCTCGTGCAGTTTCCTGGCTAATCCACACAGGGAGGCAACCCGTACACATCACCTTTGGTTTACCATCACTACTCTTTGCATCTGGGTTTGCAAGGGATTCTCGTGCCCGCTCCTTGAAGCCTGGATGGTCAATGAAGCAGTCTCGCCACCAGCTGCGGCTAGCACCTTTTGGCATCGTAGTTCAGTGAGGGGGAATGGGTTGGATACTATCTGTGCCCACTGAAAAGAATGAATAAGGAATGTCAGGGGAGATGCCAGTAGGTCTCCCATTGGAAAAAGGTAGGTCAACTCGACCCAAGGGGGCTAGAGTGCCTGGTAGGGTGGTCAGAGATTGGGGAAAACAGCCAAAACGCGCCCAGTAAGTCCAAAAGAATGTCGAGAATCATCTACTGAACGTCTAACAAAGGAAGAATAGATCTTCCGAGCCCTCGGTCTTCAATTTCCGTCTGTTACTTGTCTGGTGGTAATGCGTCTATTATTGTTTCTAAGTATGTACAGCACACCTCTAAGTGCGAGTCCTAGCTTATGTAAGCCAAAATGCGGACAAATACTAAGTAAAAGAAAGTAGTAAGGTAAAGAGAAAAACAAAAACACAAGTAGAAAGGATGAAATATAACAAATACCCTAGTAGGGAGGATACTCTCCCTACATCCGAGGGTGGCTTTAAATACTGACTGTCCCCAGTCAACACATACCAAGCTGTATCATAGGACAAGGCCAGGGTATCATCCTCGAAACAAAACTCTAAGTAGAATCTCAAAAACGCGAACTCGAAAAGAAAGAGACCATGAAAAAGAAACAAAAACCACTACTCAGCTGATGGGGGAGGCAGCTCGAAGGTAAACTGAAGATCTTCGAAGGCAGAAGGTGGCTCAGGGATGGCTCGAAGCAGTCTCGAGGGGGCTTGAAGGTGTATCGCAAGTGGTTCGAGGGCAAAGGGTAGCTCGGGGGTGGCTCGAAGGGGCTCTCGAACTCAAAGGGTGCTCCAGGGTTGTCTCGTGGTCGACTCGAGGGGAGGAGAGGGGCTGGATTGTCTTAGAACTTGAGAGAGGGAGCAGTACCTGCTCAATGAAGCTTCCTGGGCCTCGAGCGAGGACCCAGAAATCCAAACGATGCTGTAGAGTGCGTCCGAGAGCCTCTCGAGGGATCTCCTCACCTGTGGGCAGCACGACTCGACCCCGAACGATCCTACACCTGCCAGCTGCTAGATATGAAGCACAGACCTTACACTGCGCTCGAACGTGCCCTTTACGACCACAAAAGAAGCAAAAACGAAAGCTTCGAGGGGGAACTCGGTGCCTCGAAGACTCTCGAAAGGGAGGGGATGGCTCGCTCGAAGCCACAGGCTCTCGAAGAGGCGACAAACCTCTTGACACTCTTGAATGCGACTCGAAACTGGTGGGGGCATGTTGTGACATGGTCCCCTGACCTGTCTTTGTTTGCACCGGTAATATCTTACATAATATTTTCTGTATGGTTCAACTGTTTATACCTAACTCCGTACTTGTTCCTACCATCACCTTCTATCAAATAGAAGCTTCCTTACTCGTTCATCTCTCAACAGGTTATGAGCCCCGTCGAGCTCTAACTTCTAATTGATATTCCGTAACTTGCTCGACTACTTTTATTCGATATGTCAAACTCGCCTCAGTCCGTGTCTGTGGGACGACCCGGTCCCTCAGCAGCTACCCCATCAAGTGTTTCATCTGTGAACAGGGTTGCAGCACCCTTGAGTCGCCTATACGACATACCATCTCTTGCGGATGATGGTTCGAACTACCAGATGTGGAAGTTCCGAGTCACAAAAGTACTAGGTATTCGAGGACTCTGGGAGGTTGTGGGTGGAAGCAATACTACACCTCCAGATGTGGCCACCCACCCAGATGAACATGCTGAGTGGGTGATGAAAGACAACGAGGCCTGTGCCCAAATTACCCTGACACTCAAGGACGAGCCTTTGAGTGGAGTTATGTATGCCTCGTCTGTGGCTGAGACTTGGAAGAAGCTCGGCGAATGCTACGAAGGCAAGGGGAAACAGACAATTGCATATCTTATAGGAGAACTGTTTTGTGGCACCCTGGTAGAAGATACCCCAATGGAGACGCAACTGAATGCGATGCGGCAGAAGTTGCTCATTCTGAGCTCACTCAGACAGCCTCTCGACGAGAGTCTGGTCGCGATAGCCATGGTCATCTCGCTACCACAATCGTACTCGACCCTTCGGACCATTCTCATGTCAACGAATGACAAGTTGACAATCGATGCAGTGATTTCTCAGGTCCTCATAGAGGAGAGAACTTGCCAGGGCTCGCAAGCACATAGTGCGCTTGCAGCAACGACTTCGAGTGTGAAGTCAAAGTCGAAAGGGAAAGGGAAGGATAAGTCGAAGATTAAGTGCTACAAGTGCAAGGAAGTTGGGCATACGAAGGACAAGTGTCCGCAGAAGGCAGCTGGCGAGGCAAAGGCCTCGTCAGATGGGAAGGAGGACAAGGAGAAATCCGGAGACAAGGGCAACCTGACAGCTAAGGTTGCGCAGGTGCAGAAAGTCGGGGAACAGTCATTACAACTGTTCATGGCTCAAAAAGGTCCAGTAACGAGTCCAACCAAATGGGTGGTGGACTTGGGTGCTTCGGCACACATGTGCTGTCAGCGGAGGTGGTTTGCCTCGTTTAGGGTCTTGGAACCATCGGAACCGGTAGTCATCGGTGATGGAAGATCCATAATGGCAGTCGGAAAGGGCCAAGTGGAGCTTGACATGCAGGGAACCTGCAGTGGAGGTAGACAGACCATGCTATGGGATGTCTACTATGTACCAGACCTGGATACGAACCTGGTCTCGGTACCTTGTCTCACTTCGAAGGGTCTGCAGGTGACATTCGAGAAAAATGCCTGCAGGATACTGGCTGGCAACACGGTTGCAGCAGTGGCAGAGAAACAGAGGTCGCTCTATGTACTAGATGCAACGGTTGTCTCTGGGAGCCACTCAGCCTATGTGGTATCGGATCCCGCTCAGATGAATGCATCTGAACCCCTCACGGCTCTCGCAACCCGTGTAGGGACCTCGAAGGCACCTTTGGCCATTTGGCATCGGCGTCTTGGTCATGCGAATGCAAGGCATGTCCTGAAGCTCGAAGAGCAGGACATGGTTACTGGCATGGAGATAGTTGGGTCACGGAGTCATAGTACTCATGACTGCAGGGGCTGCCTCGAGGGGAAGCAGCAGCGGAACCCTATATCTCAGAAGTCGGGTGTGGAGAACCCATGAGTGAGACTTCTGCATCAGACGTACTCAGATGTCTGTGGTCCGATGGAGACACTCGCCCGTACTGGCCACAGGTACTTCGTTACATTTATTGATGGGCAGTCGCACCACCTGGTGGTGAAACTACTGAAGACGAAGGACGAGGTGCTCGCTGCAACAAAGGAGTATTTTGCACGAGCAGAGGCTGAAACCGGAGAGAAGGCTAACTACCTTCGAATGGATGGAGGGGGCGAGTACTGTTCTCGAGAGTTCGAGCAGTACTTGAAGTCGAAAGGGGTACACCATGAGAAGACGAACGCATACACTCCACAGGAAAATGGAGTGTTGGAGCGGATGAACCACACTCTCATGGAGAGTGCAAGAGCTATGTTAAGTGATGCGGGTCTCCCCAACAAGTATTGGGGAGACGCTATACTACATGCGGCTCATCTACAAAATCGTCTACCGACAAGAGCCCTCGAATGGCATGAGACTCCGTACGAGGCATATACCGGCAACAAACCTTCACTCTCACACCTGAGGATTTTTGGGTGTGAGGCTCATGTCCATATTCCTGAAGAAAAACGTCAGAAACTTGATGTAAAATCACTGGAGTGTACTCATCTTGGTTTTGCGGAGAATCGCAAGGCATACATATGCCTACACCGAGCCAGTGGGAGAATCTTCAAGTCTCGTGATGTTGTATTCAACGAAGGGGGTGGGGGACGACCTACCCGAGTTGTAGTTGACAGGACGGAACTGGTTACTCGAAGCACGAAACAACCAGAGGGACAGGGAAACCCGTTAGGAGGGCAGGTGCCACCAGAAGAGCAGGAGCCGAAGAACGACTCAGATGGAGCTGAGTTCTCGTCGGATCAAGCTGAAATTTGGACGGCAGGTACTCCTGGGCAGCCCGAAGCTGCCAAGACCTTAAGCGTTGCGACAACTGGTCCCAATCTCGAGGAATCAGTTGAGGAAGCCACTGGAGCAGGGAATGACAAAGTTGGGCAAAATGCGCCAACTCTGAAGGAGGAAACCACTGGGAAGGACCCAGGAACATTGCAGGGGGTCCCTAGAATGTCCTCACGACGCACTGCAGCGTCACGAGGCCTGCTGGTTCCTTATCCACAGCCAGTGCCCACACTGGCTGTAAGGAGGTCATCCAGGGCTAAAAAGCCACCAATTAGCGATGATGACCCAAGATACTTTGTCAATGCTTACCAGAGGGGCACCTTGATGCAAAGGAAGGTCGACGAGAGGCCCGACAACGAGCAGCAACGAGGTAGTAGTGGTGTGGGGGGAGATGCGACTGCGAGCGAGTCAAACATGTCATGCTGTGACAGTGACACGAGTGAGCCACAACACCAAGCTTACAAAGCAAGCTCTGCATGCGACTACGAGCCAACAACCTTCGAGGAGGCTGTTAGCCGCACGGATGGCGATCACTGGTACTCAGCGATGGCCAAGGAGCTCTCGATGTTCGAGAGGCTGGAGTTGTACAAGGCCGTTGAGCGTCCTTGTGGTAGAAAAGTCATAGATTCGAAGTGGGTATACAAAATTAAGAGGGGACCAACAGGCGAGATAGAGAAGTACAAAGCTCGTCTTGTTGTGAAGGGATTCACCCAGGTGCACGGGGTGGATTATACTGATACTTTTGCCCCTGTGGCGAAATTTACTACCATTCGAATCTTGCTAGCACTCACTGCCAAGTATGATCTTGAGTTACATCAAATGGATGTCAAGTCTGCTTTTCTCAATGGCAGGCTCGACGAGGAGATCTATCTACGACCACCCCCTGGCTTCTGGGACTCGCCAGACATTGTCTGGAGGCTGCACCGAGCTCTCTATGGACTGAAGCAAGCCCCGAAGGCTTGGTACACTCGTCTTAGAGAGGTTTTTGAATCTCTCGGGTTCACTCGGAGTGAGGCTGACCACAGCCTGTTCTACAAGGTAGAGGACGGTGTCCTAATTATTGT
This sequence comes from Pisolithus albus, assembly GCA_024613165.1. Taxonomy (NCBI): domain Eukaryota; kingdom Fungi; phylum Basidiomycota; class Agaricomycetes; order Boletales; family Pisolithaceae; genus Pisolithus; species Pisolithus albus. The sequence continues at coordinate 343,883 of JANFAB010000016.1, read as the reverse complement.
GGCCATCTATGTAGATGACAAGTTGATCTTGTCGAGGAGTTGAGAGGCTATCGAGTGACTCAAAGCTCAGCTCTCGGCAGAGTACGAACTCTCAGATCTCGGAGAGGCTCACTGGGTTCTGGGGATGGAGATTATCCAGGACCGTGACAAGGGCTTTATCGAGCTCTCGCAGAAACGGTACATCGAGACCATTCTGCAGCACTTTGGCATGCAGGATGGGCGTTCAGTGGGTACTCTGATCGAGCAGAGTCTTAAGCTCGAGAAACTAGATAAACCGGAGTCTGATCTTGAACAGTATCAGAGTGCTCTTGGGGCGCTGATGTATGCTATGCTAGCTACTCGTCCCGACATTGCTTTTGCAGTGGGTGCCTTGAGTAGACATGCTGCTGCTCCAGGCGAAAAACATATGATAGCCCTTAAATGGGTCTATCGATACCTTCGTGGTACTGTAGACTTTCATCTCAGGTATACCACTGCATCTGAGACTATCCCTATTGGGTATGTAGATGTGGACTGGGCGGCCGACATCAATGATCGCTGCTCTATTACTGGCTACGTATTCACTCTTTGTGGTGGTGCAGTAAGTTGGTCCTCGAAGAAGCAATCTTCAGTAGCTCTTTTGAGTACTGAAGCTGAGTATATGGCCATCTCTGCCGCTGCAAAAGAGGCTGTTTGGATCCGCACTTTGCTCGGAGAAATTGACTCGGTCACACGAAAGGATCCTATCTCTCTTCGTGTGGATAATCAATCTGCAATCTCCCTTGCAAGTAATGCTATGTTTCATGATCGTACGAAACATATTTCCATTCGCCATCACTTCATTCGAGAGAAGATCGAGTCGGGTGATGTTTCTGTGACCTACTTGTCTACCAATGAGCAAGTAGCAGATATCCTTACTAAGGGACTCTCTAGGGAGAAACATATTCGGTTTTCTATGGGTATGGGTATTTTTTCTAGTTGAGATATTCACTGTTGAGGGGGCATGTTGTGACATGGTCCCCTGACCTGTCTTTGTTTGCACCGGTAATATCTTACATAATATTTTCCGTATGGTTCAACTGTTTATACCTAACTCCATACTTGTTCCTACCATCACCTTCTATCAAATAGAAGCTTCCTTACTCGTTCATCTCTCAACAGGGCAGGCTTTGCTTTCGAAGTCGGGGCCTCTCGAAGGAGGAACGAGGTGGTGTGGGGTGGCTTGCAGTCCGAGGGTGGCTTCGAAGGAATCCTCGGAGGGGACTCGAGACGAGGGTGAGCCTCACCGAAGGATGTCGAAGATACTTCGAAGCATGAGTACCACTTTGCGGGGGTACTCGAGGGCTCGTGAGGTCGAAGGGGGCGAGTCGAGGTCAAACCAAGGTCACGAGGCTTGCTCGAAACAGTTTCGAGGCAAGGAGAACGAACCTTCGAGGGCTCTAAACCACCTACTGTGTACAAACGCGACTGTCGATCCTCTCTCGAGCTGCAAAGTAAATTCGAAGGCGAGTCACTGGCCTGCTCACATGAGGCACTCCAACCTGGAGGAGCAGGGTGCCTCAAGCCTGCACTAGTGGCTCGAAGGAGAGATGAGCTGCTCGAGACAAGCTCAGGAGGGTGAGGGGTGTTCTTCGAAGTTTGAGGGGCGACCTCGAAGGGGGAATGAGAGGGGATCTTCGAGCTCGAGCTTCCCTGGGAGCATCTTCTAGAACAAGACCAAGAATACTCCACAGGGGCATCTGTCCTTACACTGATCGAGGGTGAGTGCGAGTGGCGACGGGGTTCCTTGGGTGGCTCGAGACTGGACGAGGGCTTTGTCGAAGCTAGATGAGGGGGTAAGTGGCCTACCCGGTCCTCGATGACCTCCTTCGTAATGTGAACAATGACCTCAATAGGCCATAGGTGGCCTGACATAAAGAGAGGGTACCTCGAAGCGAGCCTCCTCGAGACTTCGAGCTCGATGTGGGGTGGGAGGCCTCGAAGGAAGAGCTGGGCTCGATGGCTCAACTCGAGGGCGTTCTGAGTCACCATGGCCAAGAACAGTACCTGGAACTGATGAAGGTAGTCCCCTAAGGCTGGGACCGAGCTTAGCTTGCTGCGACGACTCTCTTCGAGGAAGGCATGGAACTCGTCACAGTAGTCGCCAACGTCCTCGATTGGCTCAACCTCGGGGTACTGAAGGGTTATGAGGGTCTTGAAGTAGCCCCAATCCAATCCCTCGAGGATTGAGGCACTCGCCACAAGGTAGGTCCAGAGCCTCCCAACACGAGGAGGGGCTCCATCGATCACCATCTGGCCAAGGGACAGGGCGTCTGTTATCCCCTGGGCCTTACCATGCTCTACTACCTCTTCGAGATAACCTGGTGTGGGCAACTCTTCTTGTGAGAGCGCAAAGGGAAAGGGGGGAAAGCTGTAGGCTAGGCCTAGGCTCGTCCCGAGGGGTCGTGTCTCGGAAAGGAAGTGGAGGGAGTGACTAGGCGGCGAAAGGGAAGGTTTCCCTGCGTCGGAAGGGTACTGGCGGGGTAGAACTCGAACTGCCGCCACAGGGAGGCGGAAGGGGTTAGTGTCGGCGGTTGAGTAGTCGGGAGGCTTAGAACTCGAGAGGCGGCGATGTAGGACTCTTGTAGGCTGTCGGAGAACTCGTAGACTCGACTGGATGACTCTGACGGCAGCAGAAAAATTTTATAACTCGAAGCGGTCGCAAATATGGCAGTAGAACTCGGTGGGGAACTCTGTGGACGCAAAGGGGGCTCAAAAGACTCGAAGATACACAAGGAAACAGCTCTGGGGACTCAAGGGGACTCTCAGACACTCAGATGGTGACGCCAGAAAAGTGGGTATATTTTTCCTAAGTACAGCGGTGTTTTGTATCGTAGAGGAGGCTGTCACAAAGGAATATTTCGGCGAATTTCGGAGATCTCATGTGTCAGAAAAAAAATGTGACAGAAAGGTGCCGCAGTAAGGCACTACAGGTTGTAGGTATGAAGGTAGGTAAAAGAGAACAAAGAAAAGGCAAAGAAAGGGCAAAGCGGCGGGGGGGGCGTGCCTAAGGTCTCTGGACTACTGGCCGACGCTGCGGGGACTCTTCGTGGCGGTCTGGAACGGCGCGGCGGTGCTACTGGCGGCGGTGAGGGTCGGTGTCTCGAGTAGGACTTATAGATGCCAAGTAGCCGACGTCACAAGTGACGGAGTGGACTGCCGACGGTCGGTAGACACTTGATAGGCGTACAGAGGGCCGAAGGCCAACGCAGATAGGGGGCGGGCGACGATTAGGGGTCGAGGACAGGGGCTAGCGGTGACTTATAGCGGTGAAGAGTGTCAGTGATAGGGGTTACTTCCTGATTAGGTGGTGGCGGCGTTGGTAAGCGAAGGAAGCGCTTGTAGAAGCCGAGATAGCCGAGGGTGGAGCGGCGGCAACCTTTCCGAAGGACAGTGGACCTGCGGGGACTGGCTAGGGCGATAGGGAAGCTGGTATGCGGTTATGATATTCAGCCCTAGGGAGTATGGACTCCCTACACCGGTAGGTCCTGTGCTTGCCCCGAGAACTTCGGGTGGGGCTCGAGTGGGGCTCGAGACTGTCTGTGAGCTTCTTCCATCACGAGCAGTATTTATGAAACTCGAATGAATATATTTCACAGTTAGATGATTACTGGTAGTATTATTGAGGGCGAGCACGAGCTTCGAATGTCCGCCGTCGATCTCGAAGGTAATCGAAGGGGGGGAGGGTCACCTCGATGCGACCTCAAACATCTATGGGGAGATGTGGGGGTGGATCCTGTACACGAAACAAGAGGGGAGGTTCTTGTATACACGACCCGAGTGGTTACGACCACCGAAACGAAGAGAAAACCAAATTAGTCGCCGTGTGCAACTCGAAGGCTCGACTTAACTTGCAGCCTCGCTCGACTGCAAAACATGCAAAGAAAATGAATGATATTTGTCTCGATACGTCTAAGATGAATGCGGGTGCGTCTAAAGGAGCGTCTATGTCTCGAAAGCGTCTCGAAAAGGCTCAAAGTTCGTCTGGGGGATCTCGAAAGCGTCTCAAATGTATGGGATCTTGAAGCGACTGGGGGGTCTCGAAGCAGCTTCCAACTGACTCTAAGCAGGTGGGGGAATGGTTCCTATGACACGAAATGGTGTGAAAATGCGAGGGGTGGTGCCAGGGAGCTCAGCTGTGGCAGGAGGGGGAGGACAGCAGCACGTCGGTGAAGAACCGCTGGACGGAATGATACGAAACCTTCGTGTGTGGTAGCAGGGACCTATAGAAACTGGGAGAACGAGGAATTACGAAACTCCGTGCACCCAATCCTGAAATATTCGCAAAATGGTCCAATACAGCACTTCGGCACGAAATGCGCGATATCTCCGGAAGTAATGAAGCGGACACGACGAGAATGGCACCGCCAGGGAGGTCTCGACAGGCTCTACTATACCTGAGGTTTGCGAGAGAAGCGGCGCGTCGGTTCACGAGAAAATGCGTGTGCAGCTGGGAGGGTGGGGGAGCAGTAGTGCGTTGGTGGACAACTGCTGGGCCAAACGACACAAAACTCGGGGAAGTTGTAGAGGGAATCTAGGGGCGCTGGGAGATCGAAGAAATGAGAGGATTGGCGCACCCAATCCCGAGTTATGCCCCAAACCGTCCTACAGAGCCTTTTTCCACAAAATGCATGATATCTCTGGAACCACTGAGGCTATAGGGACACAGAATATACCTCCAGAGAGCCTGAGACGAGTAGATTCCGATTCCCGAAAAGCGAGAGGGTGGACGCGTCGGATCTCGAGAAATCGCGTGTACGATCTTGGAGGTAGGAGGAGGAGAGGGTTACCAAGCAAAACAGCCCCCTCGCGGTGGGCTCCAGATGAAGAGTTTGAATAAGGAATGTCAGGGGAGATGCCAGTAGGTCTCCCGTTGGAAAAAGGTAGGTCAACTCGACCCAAGGGGGCTAGAGTGCCTGGTAGGGTGGTCAGAGTTTGGGGAAAACAGCCAAAATGCGCCCAGTGTTGAACACGCGCCTACTTAGTGCAGCATGGGAAGTAGTTACTACATAGGTAGAACAACACTTAGTCCAAATACGGTAGACAATAGCTACGACTATTTAGGTAGTTGTCACACGTCACGTCACACTCACCCTGTAGTATATAAAGGCAGCCTATGGCGCCCTAAAACACAATCGCTTTTGCCTTTATAACTTCGCCTCAACTCGTTACACTCTAACCTAAGGTGAGTCCAGTGGAGCTGGCCTCTGTGCCATGCACCGTTGCTCAGCAGGTTATGAGCCCCAATGAGCAGCCCTCTCCAGCGCCATTCTTGGCAGCGTTGAGGAGCACTCTGGCTCGCCTTAGTGGCGCCTTCATTGGCTGCCTCGTTGAGAACATTGAGCGCCTTCATGGCTGCTCATTGGCAATGGTCTTCAGCTGAACGTCTCGTTCGCTGGGCCAAGCTTTTCATCCTTTGTCGTCGCACCTCACAGTGCTGACTTCGTCTTTGTTGCAGGTCATCATGTCCAGCACATTAGGTACGCTCAAAGTTGGCGCACACGGTTTCGCTCACGCTCACGCTCTCGCTCATCACCCCCCAATTAGATATATAAGGAAACTTATGTAATCATCGACGCGTCGTTATCATCTTAGTGTAGATAAAAATCACTGTAATCCAACAACTATGCCCCAGCCCAGCCTACATGAGCAGTATCTTCGCTACTACATGCTCTTTATGGCCTTCAGGGACCTGCATCAACCACATATGACCATTGAAGAGGCAGCTCAGCAGCTCAATCTAGACATTTCCTGCATTCTTGCTATCCAGCAAACTCGTTATCTCCAAGGCCGATCCTCTGTTCCCAGGGCAGGGAACTTTCATGTTGCTTGGGAGTATGCACAGAGCCCCTCTGACTATCATCGCTACACCAATATGCTGCGTGTTTCACCTACTGTCTTTGAAGTTATCCTGGATTTAATTCAAGACCACCCAGTATTCTCCAATAATTCTAATAACCCCCAGACTCCAGTTAAGACACAACTGGCAGTCACTCTCTTCTGTATGGGGCGTTATGGGAATGGGGCATCACTGGAGGATATTGCTCGTCAAGCTGGGATCTCTGAAGGGTCAGTGGAATTGTTTACAGGGAGATGTTTTGAGGCCATAGAGTCTCTCCATGATGCCTTTGTGCACATCCCTACTGCTGAAGAAAAGGAGGCTGAGAAGGTCTGGATGGATAATCGTCTGGGATTTAGGGGCACCTGGAGGGAAGGATGGGTGATGTATGATGGAACAATTGTTGTTCTCTACTCCAAACCTGGGCTCAATGGTGATGCTTATTTTACTCGGAAGGGAAATTATGGATTAAACCTCCAGGTATGTAAATTTAGAGCATCTTGGTTTCATAATCAATTTCCCACTACATGCATTAGGTTGGAAATCTACCATCCAATTTGCGAATTGTGGATTATGCACATGGGTTGACTGGTTCAGCCCATGATGCTTCTGCCTTTCAGCATACAGCTGCTGTGAAGCATGCAGAGTGGTTCTTCCAAGGAGATGAGTTTGCCTGGGTTGACTCTGCATACCCCCTCACTTGTCACACCATCCCAGTCCACAAACAGCCAGCTTCACTGTTGCCAGAAAATGCACTTTTTGACAAAACTGTCTCCAATATTCGGGTTCGATCAGAGCACTGCATGGGGGCTCTCAAGGGTCGTTGGCAGTGCTTACGTGGTCTTCGGGTAAACATCAATTCTAAACACCAGCACCTAGAAGCATGCAGGTGGATGACTATTGCAATTATTCTGCACAATCTTGTCATTGAGGTGGAGGGGGCAAGTCAAGGTGCACAATTCACATCACTGCATGCACATGCACAGGAGGAGGAAGATAGAGGCTTACCTGGGGCACCAAATGTGGCAGAGGAAGTAGATGAAGGTGATGGTGAGGCAAAGCGACACAAATTAATTGAAGAACTGCTGGCATTTCACCAAATGTAATCAAAGAATGTGGTACTACTAGCATGTAGCAGATGTACTTGTGAAAATGAAGGGATGATATTAAATGAGTGGCAAATTAAAAGAAAGGTGTGATATAGAAAAGATGGGAAGAAGAAGATGGAAAGCTGCTGCCCTGAAAAAATGGTATAACCTCCAGAAGAAATCACCTACTCTTCTTCATTTTCAGATGCCAAACAAATTTTCTTGGAGGGTCCTCCACTCAACTCCATCAGCTTCCTCTTGTACTCCTCCCTAGTCCAAATTCCAGCCTCAAACTCCTTTAGAAGCATTTGACGCTCTTGCATGCACATCTCTGCCCTGGCCCTGGAATTAACTGCCTCCAAATTGGCACTGTAATGTTTTAGTATATTCACTAAGATTAGATACCTAGGTGACTCACCGCTGCATATCAAGGAGGGTCTCCTCAAAACTGCGCTTTTTAGGCACTAGAGAAATGCGCTGCTTTGCCTTGTCAATACTCCCAGAAGAGAAAGAACTTGGCTTCTGCTTGCCAATGGGAGTGGCTGAGGGCTGAGGGGGGACTGGGCTATTCTCCTTCTCCTGCTCCTCACCAAATGATGCCTCCCCACTGAAACCCATATCCTCAGGCAGCTCAAAGGATGGTGAGACTACTCCACGACGGGCCATCTCAGCATTGAGGACATCCTGTAGAGTGCGCACCTGGGACATTTGGTCTCCACTGAGTACTGGACCACTGCTCTCATCATCACTGGGTGGCTGGAAGTGAACAGTCTTCCTGCCATGGGGGCCAACACCAGTTGTGACAGCAATAGGAGTGATGTTGGGACGAGAGGAAAAGATACGATGGAGTATGGGAAAGAATGGACACTCCTGGACAATCTCATCTATCAAATAATGTTAATCTTCAGTGTGAATAAGGATAGCCCACTTACCCCAGATTGACCTAGCCTTCTCAGTAGTCATCTCATCTGGGCCAGATGCTGGAACGTAGCAGTCAAAGTACTCATTGTCTGATTCATCTGAGCCCTCTCCATCATCTGACTTAACCCCTTCACCAGTAGTCCGAAGACGCTTCGCAAATTTCTGATACAGCTTTGTCAAACTGCAGCATAATAAAATGTGATACACAGGAAAGTCATTGTAAATGTTACATGGACTTACTGTTCAAATTTGCGCTTCACTCGGTCACCACAGGCTACTGGATCCAGAGCATGGAGGTCTGGGAGGACAACAGCACCCATACGCTTAAATACTGTAATTTTCCTATCACCACTTGACTTCTGTGAGGTGTCAGTATGTTTTATCACCCCTCTGTATTGGTACTAACCTCCCCCTTCTTCCGTTTTCCCAATAGAACAATCCGGTTCTCATCTCGCTCAATTTCGTCCAATAACCTCCAGGTTAGGGGCTCTGTCCACTTTACCTCTGGAATCGGATCATTTTGAGCTCGTTTTTTGACCATTTTTTGAGGCAGCCGGCTGGGGGGAGGTACGTAGAGCACCCGGGGACAACTGAAAGAGGGGGGGGAAGCAAGAGTCCCCCGCAAAATGTGCGTCGTTATACAGCAGCCTCATGTTGGCAGCATGTACGGGCAGTGGCTGTGTAAGAAATGTATATTATATAATTATTTAAGTCCGGATTTGTAAAACAACAGGAGGGGTGATGAGCGAGAGCGTGAGCGTGAGCGAAACCGTGTGCGCCAACTTTGAGCGTACCTATTGACAACTCTTGTCCCCATCTTCACCGGCGCCAACTGGCAGGATTGGTCTCCAGCAATGGAGGCCTTCCTTATGTCTCAAGGCCAATGGTGGGTTCTCGAAGAAACCCACCCTGCCAATGGAGATGACGACCAGGCCGCCTGGGATGACAAGAACGCCCAAGCCTTGGGCAACATACGTCTTCGCCTTGCGCCTCCAGTGCGCATTCAGGTGTCGACCCACTCGACTGCCAAGGCAACTTGGGATGCTCTCAAGGCTGAGTATGGCAAGCCCGGCATTGCCGCGGCCTATGCTGACTTCAAGACCCTGATCGAGACCAACGTCCCTGGTGACCAGCACCCCGCTCCTGCCCTGACGAAGATTATGGCGCACTTCGCCAAGCTCGCCGATGCTGGCTTTGAGCTCTCCGCCCCCGTCCAGGCTATGATTGTTCTGGCCAAGCTCCCTCCAACTATGGAGGTTGTAGCTCAGCTACTTAACCAAGCCGGCAGCGATGCCGAGAACATCAAAACACTGAAACCGGATGGGGTGGTGCGTGCCGCCACTCTAAGTTGGGAGCAGAGGAACTCCCGTCGCAAGCCACACGCCTCCGCAAATAAGCTTAGTGCTGTCAAGCGCAAGCAAGGCGACCCCCACTTCTCACAGCAGCAACAGCAGCAGCAGAAGCCCTCCGGTTCTGGTGGCAGTAATGCACCGAACCAGGAGAAGGGGAAGAAGAAGAACAAACGTGGTAAGCGTGGTGGGAAGAAGCGTCAACACGATGACGAGGAGGCCCACATGGCCTCCATGGTAGTGACCACTGGCCCTGAGCCAGCTCCTGATCCCAGGAAACTTGCGCACACCATTGGTGCAGCGCAGTATGGTCCTCCCAGCTTCCCCCAGACGGTTAAGGCCTTCGAGCTGGCCCATCGCATTGGCATTCAACCGACCCCTCAGCGGGTCAAGATACTAGATTCCTGCATCCCGTCGCCCTTCGCTCAGTCTGCCCCAGAGGCAGGTCCATCCAAGCGCCCTCATCTTGAGGTGCGCAACCTGTCCCCCGATGTTGAAGACACCATCTCCATCGGTACCATCTATGACGGGGATATTGATGCCGACATAGCCGAAGCGGCTGGCATTGACCTGACCATGGATAGGTTAGTCATCCCCTCATGTTCACTTAAGCAGGACACTAACTCCACTTACGCTTGCAATTCTGCGCGGTATATAGCGAGTAGTAATAGCTTGTATTCTCTTTCCTTGAATACTACTTGTGTCCATGCGCTCTCATCTGCGATGTGTGTGAACTGTAAGGGAAAATGTAAGCATGATGACCCCGAATGGGTGCTCGACTCTGGTGCTTCCAACCATTTCACGAATGACTTAGATGACTTCGTTGATTATGAGCCACTCAAAGGGGATCAACAACTCCCTATCCAGACTGCGAATGGAGCCTCCGTTGCGACTGGGAGAGGAACTGTCCTCGTTTATTCAGGACTACCGAATGAGCGCCAAGGGGATCTTGTGCGGCTCTATCCCGTTTACTATATGCCAGATTTACGGGGCCGGCTAATCTCACTGGGTGTGCTCCTCAAACAAGGTGCTGTCGTGCGCGGTAACTCGTCGCATCTGACGATATATAGCCCTGATGGAAATGCATACCTGACCTGCGTCCCCAGGGAGAACAAGGACACTATTTTCATGCTGAAGTCGCCTGCTGTGCTGACTGAAGCAACACTTTGCATGGTAACCTATGATACTATGCATCGACGTCTGGGACACCCCTCTAAAGACGTCCTGCGCCAAGCGCAGAAACATACCAGGGATTTCCCTGAGATCGAGTTACCCACCAAGGACGAGATATGTCCTGGTTGTGCTCTGGGCAAGATGCCTAACAGAGCCTTCCCACCGAATGAGCGCAGAGCTTCGCAGCCATTCGAGTTAATACACTCCGATCTGAAGTCCTTCCCCATTGCGTCTTATCGCAAATTTAAATATGTGATCGTCTTTTTAGACAACTATTCATCACATGCATGGACAGTAAATCTGCGCACCAAAGATGCTGCGATTTCCACGACCAAAAATTTTCTGCAGATGGTCCGCGTTCAATATAATGCCTACGTCAAAGGCTGGATGTCCGATGCAGGGGGAGAGTACAAATCTGAAGCCTTCGATCGAGTTTTACAGGAGAAGGGAATTCATATATTCCAAAGTGCGCCTCGCACCCCTATGCAAAATGGTCACGCAGAGAGAATCATGCGCACCCTCATGGACAAGGCCGAGTCTATGAGAATCGAGGCTTGCCTCCCTGACTCCTGGTGGGAGTTCTCTTTCTCACATGCGACCCATGTTTACAACAGGTCACCGATGCGCTGTAGGGAAGGCATCCTCCCTACCATGGGATTTACTATATTTCTTTGTCTTTGCTTAGTTTTTTGTTTCCATATTTTTATTCTATCTTTTTACTTAGTGTTTGGACGAGTTTGGCTTATGTAAGCCAGACTCGTACTTACATTGTACTGTACATACTTAGAATAATATCAGCCACTTTAACAAAGACAGAGTAAGACGGAATTCGAAGGCCGGAGCCTCGGATCATCATTCCTCCCTTATCAGAGTCCCTCTAGACGTTATCTCCACTATCCCTGGGTTCTAGGGCGCGTTTCCAAGTCTCTTTTCCCTCCTCATTGACTCCCTACCAAGCAACTCCAGTCCCCTTGGGTCGAACTGACCCCTTCTTTCACCACAGGAGACCTCAGGTAAATCCCCTAGGTCCCTATTAGTCAACCCTTCATCTGGAGCCCACCGCGAGGGGGCTGTTTTGCTTGGTAACCCTCTTCTCCTCCTACCCTCGTGCTCGGACACGCGATTTCTCAAGAACCGACGCGCCTACCCTCTCGCTTTTCGAGGTACTGAATCTACTCGACGAGGGCTTTCAGACGATTCCATTTTCGACGTGTTCGCTCCAGCGGTTCTGGAGATATCTCACTTTTCCTGGAGAAAGGCTTAGTAGGACGAAAATTGGCATAACTCGGGATTGGGTGCGCGTATTCTCTCATTTCTTCGATCTCCCAGCGCCCCTAGACGTCTTCTACCACGTCCTGAATTTTGGTAAAGTTCTGCCCAGTGGTTCTTCGTCGACGCGCCACTGTTTCCCCCCTCCTGCCACAGCTGAGCTCCCTGGCACCTCCCTTCGCATTCTTTAACCGTGTCGAGTTGTAGGAACCCTCTCCCCACCTCTGAGAGTCGTTTTAGAGCACCCTTCGAGACCACCAGTCCCTTCGAGATCCCCAGACGCTTTGAGACCCCAGACGAGCATCGAGCCCCCCCTTCGAGACGCCTTCGAGACATAGCCAATTGTTTAGACGCATCCGCTTTCGTTCGTAGACATATCCAGACGTACCCCGACATATCCAGACGAATATTATTCGTTTTCTGTGCACTCTTGCAGTCGAGCGAGGCTGCATTCTGAGAGTTGAGTCTTCGAGTCACACATGGTGACTATATTTCGTTTCCTCGTCGTCTTCAGTGGCCGAGTCCACTTCGTAACCATATACAAGGCATCCACCAACCCCCCCATAGACGTTCGAGGTCGCATCGAGGCGACCCCACTCCCCTTTGTTATACCCTTCGAGACCAACTGCGAACGCTCGAGGCTCGTTGCTGCCCTCGATACTACTGTCAATAATTGGCTACAACGTGAAATACAGTTCGTTTAAGCTTCGTATATACTGCTCATCATGGAAGACGCTTGCAGACTGTCTCGAGTCCCACTCGAGTCACATCCGGAGTTCTCAGGGGAGGGACGTGACCTCCCAGCTTACTTCGAAGAGGTCGTGGAGTATGGTAAAGCCCAGGGAAGGTCAGGGGACTTGGCCTGGATGAACATCGCAATCGCAGGCGCCCCATCCCTCCACAAGTTGCTTTGGTGCCTCGTCATTGCTAATGCCCCAGCTATTAGGCAGTGGGACGGTTTTAAGGCGCTCGTAACACTTCAGTACCCCGAGATCGAACCATTCGAGGATATCCTCGAGGGTTTCAAGGAGTTCCAGTCAAACCTCGAAGAGACTCGTTGCAACGAGCTCAGCTCCGTCGAAGCCCTGGGCGACTACCTTCGTATATTCCGAATCTGGTTCTTGGGAATGGTAAGAGGGAATGCAGTCGAGGCGAGCCACCAGTCCCAGCTCTTCCTTCGAGGCCTCCCACCTCATGTCGAGCTCGAGGTCTCGAGGAGGCTCGAGTCCAGGTTCCCCCTGTTTAGGTCAGGGCAGCTATGGCCTATCGAGGTCGTCATTCGTGTTACAAAGGAGGTTATCGAGGATGGGGTAAGTTGTGCATCCCCTCATCTAGCTTCGAAGAAGCTCTCGTCAGCCCTCGAGTTGCCCCCTCAGCACTCACACTCGCACTCGCCCTTGGCCAAGTATCAGTCAAGTGCCCCTGCGAAGGAGTTGTCTCGGTCTTGTTCTAGAAGACACTCCCAGGGAAGCTCGAGCATGAAGCCCCCCTCTCGTTTTCCCTTCGAGGCATCCCCTCGAACTTCGAAGTATCCTCCTCACTCATCTGAGCTTGCTTCGAGCAGCTCATCTCCCCTCCGAGTCACTGATGCAGGCTCGAGGCACCCTGTGGCACATACAGCTAGGTGTGTCTCGCTTTGGCAGGCCAGTGACTCGGCTTCGAACCGGCTTCGTAGCTCGAGAGAAGGTCAACACTCATGCTCAAAGCCTTCGCGAGGCTTCAGTTTGACCTCGAATCAGTACCCTCGACCTAGTGAGCCTTCGATACCCCCCTCGAACCTTGCATCTCGCCTCGAAAGACCTTCGAAGGCCTCCTCGAAGCCTTCCTCCCCCCTCGTGACTCGATCGAAGCCACCCTCACCCCTCGAGCCACCCCAAGGTACCTTGTTCCTACTTCGAGAAGCCTCCACTTCGACGTCGAAGACTCCCCCTGCCTCTTTCGAGTCGCGTTCAAGAGCGTCAAGTGGGTTGTTGCCCCTCCGAGAGTATGTGGGCTCAAGTGAGCCATCCCCTCGCATTCGAGAGGCATCGAGGCATCGAGTACAGCCTCGAAGGTATTCCTTTTGCTTCTTTTGCGGTCGAGATGGGCATATCCGAGCTCGCTGTGAGGTCTGCAGTTCGTATCTAGCTGCAGGGAAATGTAGGATCATTCGAGGACGGGTTACACTGCCTACAGGCGAGGAGATCCCTCGAGAGGCACTTGGGCGCACCCTCCGAGCTCGACTGGATTCTTGGGCCCTTGCTCGAGGGCCAGATAGACTATTGGAACAGGTACCCTCTCCCCCTTCGAGTCTCGAGCCTACCTGGCCTCTCACTTTGCCTCGAGTCGACTCCGAGACTACCCAGGAGCCCCTTTCGAGTTCGAGAGCCCCTCCCTCCCCTTCGAGAGCAAGTCGACCCCCTGCGAGCACCTCCCAAACCCTCGATGGGAGGCTTCGAAGCTTCGAACCAAGTCCAAGTCGAACCCTGAGGCTCGTTACAGCCCCTGGAAGGTCTGTTTCCCCATCTCGAGTCCCCCCTTCCCCTTAGAGTCGAGCTCCACCCTCGAGTCACCATCCAAAGCCTGTAGCCTGTCGAGGCTCGAGACCGGCCTCGCCTCCGAAGCCCGAGCCCCAATCCACCTTCGACTCCCTCTCGAGACTCTCGAATCGCCCTCGATCTACCTTCGACGCCCCTCGGAATACCTTTGGGCAACCTCGCAGTACATCCAGGTGATGTTGAGCACCTTCAAGCACCTTCAAGAGACCCTCGAACCCTTCGAACCCCCTTGAGACCGCTTCGAGCCACCCCTGAGCCACCTCTTCCCCTCGAAGACCCTCGATTTACCTTCGAACTATGTCCCCTCCCAGCTGAGTCTCCATTTCTGTTTCTTTTTCATGGTCTATTTTGTTTCAAGTTCGCATTTTTGAGTTTCTACCTAGAGTTTTGTTTCGAGGATGATACCCCTTGCCTCACTTTATGATATATCTTGGTATGTGTTGACTGGGGACAGTCACTATCTAAAGCCACCCTCGGATGTAGGGAAGGCATCCTCCCTACCATGGGATTTACTATATTTCTTTGTCTTTGCTTAGTTTTTTGTTTCCATATTTTTATTCTATCTTTTTACTTAGTGTTTGGACGAGTTTGGCTTATGTAAGCCAGACTCGTACTTACATTGTACTGTACATACTTAGAATAATATCAGCCGCTTTAACAAAGACAGAGTAAGATGGAATTCGAAGGCCGGAGCCTCAGATCATCATTCCTCCCTTATCAGAGTCCCTCTAGACGATATCTCCACTATCCCTGGGTTCTAGGGCGCGTTTCCAAGTCTCTTTTCCCTGCTCATTGACTCCCTACCAAGCAACTCCAGTCCCCTTGGGTCGAACTGACCCCTTCTTTCACCACAGGAGACCTCAGGTAAATCCCCTAGGTCCCTATTAGTCAACCCTTCAGCGCCGTATTAACTGGCGCACCCCATATCAGTTGATTAATGGGGAGGAACCATCCATCGATCACCTTCGTGTCTTTGGATGCGGCGCATATGTATAATTGCCTGCCAAGGCTCGCGCCAACAAAATGGCTGCGAAGTCTGAATTAATGACCTACATTGGTGTTGCTCCAGGGAATGAGCGCAACTACTTGTTTATGCGCCCCTCCAATGCCGTATTCACTGCGGCACATGCAACTTTCGATGAGAGCGCATTCCCTCGCTGCTCCTCGACCAGATCTCGCGTTAGACAACCAGTCCGCGATGATCATGAGCCCACTCATGAGGCCCCTGCACCACCTGAGGATGACCCTCCTCGTCCTTCACGCCCCACTCAGGATAGACAGCGTGCTGAGACTCCAGTGGAACAGGAACCTGTTCCTCCGCCGCCGAGAACACCTTCTCCGGCTCGAAACCCACCACCACCCCAGGAACCTCGCTGCCCCCGTAAGGAGCGCAGGCCCCCTGTACCTCCAGCACCAGTGCGCCCCCAAAGGGAGCGCAGACCTCCAGTTCGCCCAGGAAATATCTATGGCGAACGGCGCCACCCTGTCGAACAGTTCAGGGATATAGAAAATGAGCGCCATTGGAGAGAAACAGTCAGCGAATCATCAGGATCTCGCCCTGTGCCAGGAGGATTCCCAGAACCACCCCCTGCTCCATCCCCCAGTAGTGAGGATGACGTCGAGCGGATATGCCAGGAAGGGGGAGTAGACCTGGCAAATTTCCTCCTCGCTAAAGCGGTCCCCTCTAGTGAGCCTCCCAAACTTAATGTGTGGGAGTGGTCTTACCGCGACATCGCTCGCCTACCCAAGGCTGAGCAGCAGCAGTGGGAAACTGCATGTCGTGAGGAGCTAGACATGCTCCGTAAGCGGAAGGTCTTTGACCTCGTAAGCCGCCCAAGGGGGAGAAAGGTGATAAAAAACCATTGGGTATTTGACGTAAAGTCCGATGGCCGGAAGAAAGCTAGGCTTGTCGCCAAAGGGTACTCCCAGGTCGAAGGTTTAGACTTTGACCAAATCTTCTCACCAGTAGTGCGCTACGAAACCATGCGCCTTATGTTCGCGCTTGCTGCGCTTGAAAACTGGTACATCTCAGCTCTCGATGTCAGGAGCGCCTATCTATATGGCGAACTTGAAGAAGAAATCTATATGGAGCAACCTGAAGGCTTTGCAGTGCCTGGGCAAGAGCAGAAAGTGCTCCGCTTAAAGCGTGCCCTTTATGGCCTGAAGCAGGCTGGCCTGGCCTGGTGGCGAACACTAGATAAATCCCTAAAGGAACTAGGTTTTGAGTGCCTCAAGTCCGATGCTGGACTCTTCCTCTACAAGAGGAAAAACACAGTCGTCGCCATCATATATGTGGATGATGCCCTCTTCTGTGGCCCTAACAAGGCTGTAGCCGATGAGGTTAAAGCGCTGTTTATGCACAAATGGGAATGTAGAGATCTGGGAGAACCCAAGGAGTTCCTCCGGATGTCCATCAAGCGCCAAGGCCGCAAGATCTATCTCGATCAATGCGCCTATCTCGACAAGATTGTTGAGCGCTGTGGACTTCAAAATGCCAAACCGGCAAAGACTCCACTACCCACTGGGTACTATGCCCTACCAAACGACGAGCCTGCTGACCCAGAGCTCAGAACTCGTTTCCAGACAGTGATTGGGTCACTGCTTTACATCATGTTGGGCACCCGTCCTGACATTGCATATGCTGTGACGGCTCTATCGCGACACTCTGTGAATCCGTCCAAAGAACACCTAGATAAAGCGCTGTATATCTGCCGCTATCTACTTGGGACAAGAAATTATTCCCTCGTTTTCAATGGTGATTCTGGCCTAGGCATCACTGCATGTACAGACTCAGACTGGGCCTCTGACCCTTCCACTTGCCGATCGCAGACAGGATTCTTCCTGAAACTTGCTGATGGCATCTTCAGTTGGACATCACATGCCCAAAAGACAGTAGCCCTGTCATCCACTGAAGCAGAGTACATGGCGCTCAGTGACTGTAGCCGCCAGGTAATCTGGATTCGAAACTTGCTCGAGGAATTGGGATATAAACTGAAACCCATTCCGATTTGCGGTGACAACCAGGGAGCCTTGTTTATGGCTTCAAACCCTGTGACCGAGAAAAGGTCCAAGCACATCGATATTCGCTACCATTATGTGCACGAAGCTGTGGCTGACAGTAAAGTCGCCCTATTCTTCATCGATGGTGCAGAAAACCCTGCGGACATGTTCACCAAGAACTTGGGTCGAGACAAATTTGAGAAATTCAGGGCACAACTCGGGCTTGAAATCTATCAGGCTGACGACTAAAACTGGCTGCACTTAATTGTAGTGCCATCCTATGCTTGCGCGCTTTAACCAGCGACTTAGCAAGGGGGAGTGTTGAACACGCGCCTACTTAGTGCAGCGTGGGAAGTAGTTACTACATAGGTAGAACAACACTTAGTCCAAATACGGTAGACAATAGCTACGACTATTTAGGTAGTTGTCACACGTCACGTCACACTCACCCTGTAGTATATAAAGGCAGCCTATGGCGCCCTAAAACACAATCGCTTTTGCCTTTATAACTTCGCCTCAACTCGTTACACTCTAACCTAAGGTGAGTCCAGTGGAGCTGGCCTCTGTGCCATGCACCGTTGCTCAGCACCCAGTAAGTCCAAAAGAATGTCGAGAATCATCTACTGAACGTCTAACAAAGGAAGAATAGATCTTCCGAGCCCTCGGTCTTCAATTTCCGTCTGTTACTTGTCTGGTGGTAATGCGTCTATTATTGTTTCTAAGTATGTACAGCACACCTCTAAGTGCGAGTCCTAGCTTATGTAAGCCAAAATGCGGACAAATACTAAGTAAAAGAAAGTAGTAAGGTAAAGAGAAAAACAAAAACACAAGTAGAAAGGATGAAATATAACAAATACCCTAGTAGGGAGGATACTCTCCCTACACCGCCATCTATCGCTATCAGTCAGCTACGCACTACATTTCCTAAAAAAGCAGTGGCAGTGTTAATGCCATGCCACCATGTCCAATGCCATGGTCCGCCACGGGCATGCCACTGTATGTGGCAACTGGCAGTCATGGCATGCCACTGACCTCGTCAACACTGCTCTGGGTAGCTACGCATATAGCGATTTCTCACTGGGCTTAACTAATCAGCCTTCAATTCAATTCAAAGTGCCAACAATATCAAAGAGATATTGCAGGAGTGTGTATCTAGGCATATCCCCTGCATGTTAGCAGTGTCATCATGCATTATTAACAAAGCTAATTAGTGTATATATGTGGGATTCACAGGTGCGTCTAACGACCACAGGAACTGTCCAAACCCAGTTGGAAGTTGCACAGACTGATAGTAACGTTATCAAATCCCGGTGATACGGTGACTGGAACTGGGTTAGCAATAGTTATTCGGCCAGGCTCAGATTTGCACCTTGTCTGATACAGGTAGTACGCAGTGGCAAAGCACGCGCATGATGCAACGACGAGCAAGATAACCACAAGGGGAAGTTTGCGGTCTTGGGTCATTGGCGACGACTGGTAGGCATTTGTTTGGCTTCGCAGGCTGGATCCAGGTCGACTGCTTCGAGGTGCACGCAATCGATAGGTACCCTTTTCCGTTGAGACGGAGGGTGACTGAAAAGCGTATCTCGATGACATCCTTGTCGCAGGTACCACTCTAGGGCGGGCGTGGTGTCAGGCAATTGGGAAATCGGCCGGTACTCAGTTGAGTGGTTTCGAGAAAAGCGCCTAGTCATTTATTATGTAAGCGCAAGAACGAGTCTTGGGGGAGTATAAGCGTGCAAGTACACATCGGCCTTTTGCTTCTTTAGTAAGTAGCTTCCTCTGGTTTGCCATATCATCTTCGTCACCTCTGAGTCTTTTTGTACATGCTTCCTCTTCTGCGGGCTGGCGAGGTATTTACTTCTGTTTATACCCGAGCTACCTTTTGTAGCGTAGTCAGCTGAATTCATCCCATCCCACCAACATGTCCGGTGCGGAGCGACAAGCGCTGCCGGACGTGCAGAGCTGAGTAAGGTCTTGATGAAACCAATTCCGAAGCCAGATGGCTCTGCGCTGTCTGGTATGTGGTAAGATCAATCAGCCTCGTCATTCAAGTCATAACGAATACATGAGTTACGGGAGGGGTGGTAGGGTACTCGGACACCGGCCGGTCATGAAATACGTAGGGAATGGCAAGTGTGCCATCTGAGCAGGGGGAGCCCTTACATCATCGAAGGCGGACGAAGGACGGTGGGGGATTAACATTGGGAGTATTCTGTACGTTCAGGGGGGAAGTGACTGGCTAACCTCTCACGCAGATAAGGTCGCTAGAGTAAGAGTCCTTGAGAATTAACAGTTATGTAGTACCCAACATGCATGTGTAAATGTGGTCGACTAGGGCCTACACATGTCACGCCTCTAGAACGGTAAGGAGTGGGGATGTGGAGAGATACGTGACATCTAAATGGGAACAAGGTCAGACCACGAGAAATACTGCAAATAGAGTGGGGACGAACAGCATAATAACCAATACCGAGGCGCTGAAGCCACACCTACATCATCGCGCTTGCGATCTGCTGCAACTGCGCCGCCATCTGCGGGTAAGTCTTCACGAACTGTAACTGCGCCTTGCTAGCTTCCAAATAAGTCAGTGAGGCAACGATCTCAGCCTCGCCTCGCGCAAGGTCGACCTGCTTCTCGAACCATTCGATCGCTGTTTCCATTTCGCTCTTTTGTAGGGCAAGTTGGGCAAGAGTTGCCACTGCCGGTTCGCAAGAGGGATCGATCGCCAGCGCTTCCCGGCACAGCGCTTCGGCGCGTGGAATATCCTGGCGCCATTGAAATATTGCGAGGGCCTTATTGACAAGGGGAAGTGGGTTGGGCGGGGACCTAAAAAGCGGTGAAAAACCGTAGACAGACGTGAAACGCATAGACTGACTTGTTTTTTTCGAGTTCGATCGCTTTATCGAACTTCTCCAGTGCTTCTTCGAACCGTTGCTGATCCAATAAAAGCTCGCCACTACACGTGTACGTGCTCATAGATCAGCGGCTGCGATTACGACGTCGAAGAGACTCACTAGTAATTGCACACTTCAGCGCGATCAGGGAACGCCGTCATGGTCCGACGGAACGTAGCCATGCTATTGGCAATATTTCCCATCTTGTACTGTGCTACTGCTAACTGTATGTGCGAGAAGACGAACGTCGAGTCGAGTGATGTCGATTTGGTGTAGTTTTCAGCAGCAGCAGCATAGTCGTTCGTGATGAAGTGGACTGAGAAAACCAACACACAAACCGGATCGGTCATAAAAAGATGGAAGACCACAAGAAAAGGTACTTGACAAACCTTGTCCCCGATGGTAGTACACATCTGGATCCGACGAATCTACCTTAATTGCCTGTTCAAAGCACTCCATCGCCCGCGCATGGTTCCCCTCCTCCATATGCACGCTCGCAAGCTTCACCAGCGACTGTGTTAAAGATGGTTTCAGTGAGAGTGATTCTTCAAGGTCTGCTTTTGCGCCCGGGATGTCCGAAGTGAGGAACCTAGATGTGAAACGGATTGGCGAATCACGTATCATAGTGCCAAAGTACCCACTTGAACGTTCCCCGCAAATTCAATGCCTCTGCGCGGCCGATGTCCCATGATATGCCCTGGTCGACGGCCTCGTTGACCAATGAGAGGGCATGCGCATAATCCGCTGCTTCAAGGGCATCTAGAGCCAGCAGTAATGTCTGGTCCCCTTGTGATGGGGTCTCCGGCAGCGTAGGTTGTGCGCCTGGGAACACACAAGGTGTACAACTCAGTACCACAAATGTCATGAAAAATAGAGCAACCTACGCTTCCGGAACGCTGCGAAGTAGGCTGAAATAAACGTCTGCGAGGGCAATCTTGGGCCCCGTGTCTAAGCGATAAGGATATCAGTTCTTCCTCGTTAACCAAGCATTGCAAAGAAGGCCAACCCACAGCTGCAATAGTTTGGGCCTTCTCTGTCGCAAGTTTCTTGAGCACTCGTTCCACAGACTGAGCTGCTGCCTCATTTTGGAATTTGTCGAGAATAGTTGCAGCAGTGAAATCTGCGGATTTGTCGAATTAATATGGATGACCGGGACGAGTGGATAGGGTGCAACATACTAACCTCTGAGTGCCTCTGCATACCGACTAAGGGCTTCGAGAGCGTTCGCGCGCCTGTTCAAGGCTTTGACGTAGTTCGGGTCGTGCCGGAGAGCAGCATCACAGTCCTCCACGACATGGTCAAATTGCGGGGGGGACATGTTCATGTAACCTGTTGGTAAGTACATTGAGTGAGAAAGTGAAACAGGATAACCAAGTAGAAGCACGAACATGCAGCCCGGTTACTGTGAAATACAGGCTCAGGTTTTGGAGAGAGCTGGATGGCTTGGGTGTACAGCTCTACAGCCTGAGTGAATTTCCGAGCTTGGTATAGAGCATTACCCCGAGACTTGAGAACACCTGCTCGTTTAATGCGCTCCTGAAACACACGTGTAAGTTTACCCTACTGACAAACTACGACTGAGAGCAGGAATGGCTCACGTCGACGGACATGGCAGCGATCTCCTCGAGTGTTAGCGGGACATTTTCTATAGACATGGACATCAGCGATGTGTGGAATGCACTGTACACGTCAAGTGTGAACACACGTTGTTCCTCCTCCGCCGGCTTAACTTCCTCCAAAATAGGACCATCATGGTCACTGACAGATTTTTTCTTCTTCGACGAAGCCTTGTCTTTCTTCTTGTCTTTCTGTCTGTCCTTGCCAGATCCCGGTCGTTGAGGGGAGGCCGTGGAGACGTAGTACGCTGTGCCGAGAGCGACGGCCGCTGCAGCAGTGCAAACCAAGATAGCCCGTCTATTTTCTGACACGAAGTCCTGCAGACGGGCCAGGTAAGACGGTGGCGTGTTCAGGCTGAGGTCTTGTGTTGTGGGTGCCATCGTCGACGTTGTCGCTGAGTCGACTCGTCGGCCAAATGTCAAAACGAAAAACGTGGATTTTTGTTGCCGGATCCGTGGGAATCTAGTTACGTCACAGAAGTGTTAGTTACCATATATAGACTACGACAGCAGGGGTATTACGTAATAACAGGATGTAATCCAAGGGGTACTTCCAATGACCGCGAAGAAAATAATAAAAAGACACGAATCACCGCTCGCCACGGCGCTCGTCGACGACAGCCGTCACCCAGCGCAGCAGAGTAACTTCCAGCATCGACTCCCAACCTTCCTCTCTGTGTGCAACGAGACGCGGGTCGAAGTGAATAGGTTGCTCATTCGTGGAAAAGCGAATCCTTTGCGTTGTCGGCGTCGATGGACAGCTGGGTATACCACGCGCGGGAGATGCATTACGTGCCGGCGAGGATGTGGGCGTCATGTGATCAGGACGACCTGGTGCAGACGGAATGATGAGGGGAAGGAGGTATCGCAGTTTGAGGGCACTGCATGGCGGTAAGTCAAATGTGACAAGCAGGGGGAAGAGAACTTGCCCAGCCCACAGCCGAAGATTATCGGTCCTTCTAAACGTCCATCCAGTCGTTCCCTTGTCATCCACAACCTCTGCACTCTGTTCCAGAGATAAAATGTCATGAATAGAATCGACACTGATGAACCCCCATGGCTTGCGGGAGCGTCTCACACCCGTGTTGTACGCCACACAAAGTAATTGCCCTGATGACAGTGCACGAAGCAAGGTGGACCTTTCGGGTGGAAATGGAAGAACGGAACGGAAACTTTCGGGTAAGAGAGCTTGTAAGAGAGCGTAGGCACGCCCTGTTATAGCAAACGGGTCGGCGGTCAGTATTACTTCAGTTAAGGCTAGTAGACTAACCGATGGTATCGTTTGCAAACGCCGACGGTCTGGCCCATTCCGGAAGATCGTCCTCGTCCGTACTCTCCTCTTCAGGCAAGGTCTCCATCTCCTCAGGTTCCTCGGACAACGTCATTGCCGGGAGTGAGTCCAGTATTCCCGTCGACACAACCCGACGTGCGGGTGCCGGTCGCTCACAAGGGAAACGGAACGAATTGATATCTCCTGCACTTACTCGGCGGCTCTTTCCACGACCCTCGCGATCCCGCTTTGCAACACGTTCGCGTGCCCTCTCCCACCCGCGCTTCCCATCCTTTTGCCCATCGAAGAGCACATCATCCACCAGATCCACATACCTCCGAACGATGTCCCGTTCCTTCTCTAGATGCTCCAGCCGTACGTCTTGCTTATACAACCACCCACCACCAAGAACAAGTTTGTCGTCCCACCTTTCTCGCTTCTCCTGCTCTTCATCGCTGTGGTGAGTTTTTTGCTCAAACTCATCCTCCCACACTGGGATCGAATCGTATCGACCCTGAACACGGATAAACGATATCGACACGTCTGGATCAAAAGATTGCGAATCCACCTCATCATCAGATGCCCCGCTCGGTGAGGCGACACGCGAATGTGGATTCTGTCCTTGCGACGAACCGTGATCGCTTTGTGCATCATAAGCCTCGTCCGTCAACGGCACTCTCGAGCGTTCTTCGAGTGCGCGAAGTGCAGCCAACACCTCCAACGCCGACTTGCGAATCATCGACAGAGGATCTGGCTGCGTACTTTGCCTCGGTTTGTTCCGCTTGACGGGATCGCCTGCTGCGATCTTGTTGCGATATTGGTTGCGAATTGTCCCGGCGGATTCATCTGGGAGGGCAATCACGTAGTTACGAACAGAACGAATAGCACGCGTTGTCGTCTTGAGAACGTCTAGAACGTCAATTTGGTTGTGTGGTGGCAATGAAGGTAGGGTATCGCAGGGCCCTAGCGCCCAAACTCGAGTCGTGGCAACAAGATCGTCTATGACGCCTGGAAGGAACGCGTCAGGATCCGTCTCGTATGTCTTGACAAAGGGGGGGAATGCTTGTGGCCGTGATTCAGGGACAACGGGGGACGGTGGGAGCTCAAAGTCTTGTGTGGTATCTGATGACGACGGTGCATCGGTTTTGAGCGACAGCCCACCAATCGCTGGGACGAATTGGCCCTGTAGTTTATTGGATGGTCTGTGTGGGGTTGCGGCGTGAGGACGGACGCGAGAGAAAAGTAGACGTACGTCGTCTTTGCAGCAAGGCCCGTCTTGGTGAAGTAGTGCTGGAGGTGTTCGATACTCCCCAACGCCATCACGCTCTGTCGTTTGGCGGCGCTGCGACTGAAGGGCTTGACGGGTTTGTTACTTGAGTTGGTGTTGGGATAGAAGGCGACCTGGCGACGAGATCCTGGCGGTTTTTTGGCTGCAAGCAGATCCATGGCCTGTGCAGAGTCTCCTGAGCCCGATCCTGAGCCTGTAATGTCCGGTGTCAGTGCTGGCGGCGTCAGCGACGAGTCCGACGCCATTCTGCTCGTCGTTGGCGCGTCAGTCAGTAGGCAAGCCAGAAAAGGCAGTCACCCATTCTATGATGTGATGGGGGGGGTTACTTTCGGAGGGGTCACTTCATGTCCATGACGCTCGGCGCCTGTCCGTCCCCTTGCAGCGGTGGATGGAATTTCACGCACATGGCCCATGCAAAAGACAGGCACTACTGGTCTCAGCTGAGGGCGGCACTCACAGCAGGTCACTGGAGCACTGAGACACCTGCTCACGCACCCAACGGATCACCGTTGTCGTGGTCGAGGTTGTTCTACAAGTTTAACAAACATTGCAAAGGTTTTCAGGACGTGGCAGACATCGCCGCCCAGACCAGGTTGCTTTCGCTGCTGCTAGGCGCAAACTCGGTGGACGAGGATGTGTCAGGGAACGAGCAGGACGGCGAGTTGAGGTTGGGAGAGGAATGCATCCTGGCGCCGGAACGTGTAGACGAGGCAACCGCTGGTTACCAGACACTCCAGAATTTGGAGAGCAGTAATCCGTCAGACGTGCGCCCGTTCATCTATCTCGGATGTCATATAGTGACCCACGACTCACCTTGCAGTCCCTGCAACTCGCCCTTGCATACTACGCTTATGCACTCGGGCGTCCCGAAGACTGTTTGGCTCACTTGTCCAAAGTCTCCAAGCTAGTAGACGCGCAGAGTCGCATACCTGTCGCGCCTTCTAACCGAGCAGATTGCACCCTTCAGGTGCCCGGTTCTGTGACTGCTTCATCATCTCCCTTAACAGGAAGCTTCGTGTCGGTCGTTTCGCCCCAATCACTTCCAGATATCTCAAATGGAAGAGCCTGGGCAATCACGGAATCCATTCGAAGCATATGTTTACAAGGTGGGATCTCCCCTCGATCTCCCCTAGCAACTCAAGAATGTCGAGTTTAGGCATGTCCTATGAGATCCTCTACCCCACTGACCCAGAAAAGGCCATTGAAGCATATTCAGTTGCCGTTCCTCTGCTGAGCATTGTTGAGTTCACGACTCTACGAGCACCGGAAGTCCAGTCTTCGCAGACGTCGTTTGTGCATTATCGCGAGTTGTGGCGGTGGGCAGAACGACTCATGTTTCGCGCAATCACCCTCGTTTCTCGCACACGACCCTTGGACGAGCCGGAGAACTTGATATGGACGTTCTTCACGCACTACCAAGCGTGTGGCGCTTATTGGGTACCCACGTTCAGGTTCTCTCATCGGTCCATCGTTGCCGTGTTACATCTGCATGCCCTTATACGCAAGCACCGTATCCCTTCCGAACGCGTGCCCTTAAATACTTCCTTACAACCCCAGAAAATCCCCCAATGGTTAAGCGTGGCGTGTTCCATCGCAAACGATTATAAATCTATATTGGGCAAGTGCACACATTTTCCGAGAGCTGGGGAACAGAATATCAAAGTGGAGGATTTTGTGGACCTATGCGTCGCCGTATGGGAAGCGAGTGGGTCGATGTCGGATTGGGCAGATTGGGTTATTGATGTAAGTAGCACCCCCATTTCTTGTGCTCGAGCCAAAAACGTCAACACTGTACAGATCCTGTGGTGGGCGACGCAACTGACCTTCAATTCGTACCGCATCTTCCGACATTTGAGTCGCCTGCTGTACGTAACCGGAGACAGGGAATTTGCCATGCGCATGCTGCGACTGTATGTCGAAGTAGTCAGCAAGTCTCGTGAAGCAGGTATTGACAACGACTGCGATACGGATCGCCACTGGGTAGAGACTCTAGTCGAGGGCTCTAGGATGTTATGTCGCCTCGCGATCTCCCGACCTGGTTGGGATGGCATTGAAGAGATCAAGGAAGCCGGTGAGCTCCTCGAAAAAGCTAAAATTCGTCTCGATCGGGACGACAAGGAGCTTGTCGCCAGGGTTGCCCTCGCAGAAGGGGTCTGGCACACTGTTTCAGGTGTAATCGGTTAGTCGCACTTTTTCAATTATTTGATGACCGTTCCCGCTCATGTCGGAGCTGCCGGCACGCAGAAGTGGATTCACAGGAACGCCACAAACGATTTGCGCTGGCGCTTGAGCAGTTTGTAAAGTCGGTCGGGACGTATCCAACGCCAGCTGCACACCATCACCTTGCTATTTCTTTGGCTCTTCCTGGACCCTCGCAAGACTTAAATCAGGCCATAGCCGTTGCGGGTGCGGCGGTGGAAGATGAGGCGCTTGAAATTCGGCATTGGCATCTCCTCGGATTATTATTAACGGCTGAAGGCCAATGGGATAAAGCCAAGAGCATACTGGAAATTGGGGCTAACATCGGTGAGGGGACTTCAGAGTCCCAAGGAAAGGGTACTCCCAAACAAGGACCCACAGCAAGTGGCGTTAAGGTCAAGGACTTCGAGACTGAGAAAACTCCGACTCAGGTCTCCGAAAAGTGCTCTTCTCCGGTAGAAGCCAGCGACATAAGCGAGACATCAGTTCTTCGACAAGAATCCATATTTGTGGAACCGCTGCTTGACCCTGATGCGAGATCAATTCCATCCTCTGCGACGCTTTTGCAGCCACTACCCGATCACCCGCCACCTTCACGAGTAGATGCTTTCGAGTATGCGTTACAGTTGCGGCTTACACAGATGGCGCTTACGGAACACGTGGAAGGCGCTGAAGGTGCGGAGATCAAGTGGGTGAATGTTTACGGTTGGATCGCGGACAGGAAGGGGTCTGTTTCAGAAACACCGAGTGAGTTTTGGTTGCCGTTTGGATGTGCTGTGGCGGTTGACGTCTTCGTAGTGCGCTCCTCAGTGGACACGAGTTCCAGGTCTGCAACTACGCAGTTAGGCTCAATGGTCATCGTCTCGACGCCCCTAGAACTGGAAAATGAGAAACAAGGAAACGGGGAACCTTCAGGTTCTCTGGGACTGATAACATCCCAGGAGGGGATGCCACCTCCCATCACGGTGACCCCGGCGACACCTGCAGATGCCGAATGCCGGCTCTCTGTCGGTGGTGAGCCCCAGGAGAAAGTGAAGCGATCAGCGTCGATGGGTGCGGATCCCTCGACGGGGAAAAAGGTGCAACAGATGCTTAAAGACCGCGTTCACAAAGGGCAAGAAAAAATTAGTACGATATCGAGGAAGTTCGGGCATGGTGTTGTCAGAGGTAGCAGCTTACATCTCAGACGGTCGAGTTCAGCTCCGGGTAATTGGGTTGTCGTATCTCTTCAACGCATTCTCATCCAGCGTACAGACTTTTATGCTGTGCTTCAGAACCATCAGTATCAAGCATCCTCGATCCATTCTCGGCGAAGACTGCGTTCCCTTATTCGACATCATCGTCAAGAGCCTCCTGTCGAGTCGCCACCAGCGCCGCCGCCACCAACCCTACCCCCCGTGCGAGAACCAAAAGCCAGTCACCGAGTAACAAGGGAAGACAAATTGCTGAGTGATTTATGGGCCGCGTCCGCTGCGACCTTCCGCAGGAGAGGTAAAATTGACCAAGCAAAAGGTGCCATTCAGGAAGCGGAAGTGAAAAACCCTGACAGCCCCAACGTGTGGGTGCAGGTACGTCCCCTCTTCCCCATTTCTTGTCATGTGGTTGCGTCTAAGGGGGGTCAAAGTTCGGATTATACCACCACGCTCTGGGTCACGACAGACAAGCGGCGCAAGCCTTCCAAAAGGCGTTATTCATCTCCCCAGATGATGTTTCTGCTGCCGTTCATATATCTCGCCTCCATCTTGATGCAGGGACGGATGGTGAGGCCGACATGGGTAAGGTAGACCTCACCGCTGGGCTGCTAGGATACATCACTCGTTCTCGAGGGTGGAACGTGCCGGAGGCATGGTATTACCTGGCAAAAGCGTATGGTCTGCAAGGCCGCAAGGAGCAAGAGCGAGAGTGTTTAATGAGGGCGTTGAAGCTAACAGAACGGAGGTGTATCAGGGACATCGGGCTTGCAGTGGGGTGGTGTCTGTAGGCTGCGGTAGCTGGAATCTTTCTTTCGAATGCTTCTCGTAAATTCTAGAGTTTTGACTCTGGATCTACAGAATTTTTCTGATATACCTCCTGGCGTCGTGCAATGGTATCAATGAGGAAGGAATTATTTGTTTCCGATCTTGGGGGATGACCGCGTAAGGAAGCCGCTAAGTCGAATATATCACAAGACACTGGTTATGTTAGGAAGGGATAAGTCTAATCGCCGAACCAGGCACGCCCCATACAATGCCGGTCGTTGTTGGCGCAGACTGCTGTATGAGAAGCTTGCGTATTGACCCACCGTGGACAACAGAGTCAAAGCACCACTGGGACATTTGCCGTGAGGCCCCTTCGTTATAAACCGCTGTTTCTGAAAGCTGGAGGGTCAGAATCGTTCCCCTTTCCCTATCCCCCTTCCCTCCAAGCTTTCTAGCGCACTGTCTATATTCGCGCCAAATTGATCACCATATTTTTGATTAGGCCACCTAGTCAATTTAGCTGCCATGGCATCCACGCCAGAAGTCATTGCACGGAAGGAAAAAATCCCACGCCAAACTTCCGTCCTTCCCCCCGAGGTAGAAGAGCAGATATCTGAGATAGAGAACAATGTCCACACCCTAGGGGCAGCGCTGCACAAGCTCAGAAAAATTTGTCCCCTCATTGAGGACATACCGCGTATAAGCGCTTTGCTAGACACCGCGGAGGACCGCCGCACAGAAATCCGCTCCATCGTCCGTATGATCCGCGACAGGTTACGGTGAGTAGACACCCCAACGGCAGGCATATAGAATGTCGCTGACTGATTTTTTTTTACGCCTCATTGTGGCGCATCGTGGCGCACGCTTTAGGGTCCCCTTCACATTTGTTGCAACGGATTTCGAGAACGAATTAGTGAAACGCATGGATCCAGGGACGCTGGAGGCGCGTGCCAAGGGCGGCCACACTTTCTTGCGTGGTCAAGTTCAACACGATCCTGCGGCTGATGTATCCGAGTTAGACCCCAACAGTCTGTATTCCCTCTCCGTGGAATACCGCGATGACAGTGACTATGCAGAGTGGCGCACCCCATTCGGACTCCAGTTTACGCCTGCACCCCATTGTAGGGATGAAAAGGGCCGTCCCCTCCCTGCAGTATGCGTCGACGTGGACGAGAGGGGTTCGGTGCGAGGTGGCTATAAACAAGCTATGCGACACAATGAGACGGAGATGACATTATACCTTGATGAGCAGCCGTTGGCAGGCCCGGTGCCTGCGGAGTCCGTGCGGTGGGAAATGAAGCCAGCGGAGCAGATGGATACATCCCCTCCTCCCCCTGGAGTCGTTGTCAGATCTTCGGGAGTGGAGCTCATATCCCTTCCCCCTGTTTCAAGGTCGGACGACGAGTCGGAAAGTCCGGACGCACCCGAAATGGACTCCGACAATGAGTCCTAAAAGAGGGACAGGAATGACGAGGTCGATGAGTTGGGCGATCAGGTCTGCCTAGAGCAGTCCCCGCGAAACAAGAAGCAACAGGTCTTCACTTGAACCATGACATCCATTATTTAGTTCATCAGCTCTGCTCATGTACTTACTTGACGTGTGTTCGGAATCGTATGGATAGTTCTCGCTACTACCTTGCAAATTGAATGATTAGCCAAGTTACTGGCTGTGGCGGCTAGCAGGATACCAGGTGGTTGCCCGCCATTGTGACTGAAATGCCAGATCTGTTGCGCCATCTGCCTCTAGAACATGGACAGTGTCTTGCGAGAACCTGCATGGAAATGTGATCGCCTACGTAGTTTCCAATACAAAGGTAACGATTTAGATTAACCCCCAGGAATTTTAATGACGGACCTTTAACCTATTCGACGCTAGTGAACTTGCACGCAGATGAAACAACCCCCATGCGTGTTTGAAGTGATCTGCTTCCAACCCTAGGGTCCTGTGAACATTGTAAGTAGCACACACGCATCGGATGCGTTACCGTGATAGCAAGAAGCGAAGTCGCCTATCGGTCTTCAACGTGTACCCGCATGCCTACAGCACGCTTTGGCCAAAGCTGTTTTCATAATGACCTTCCATTTTCGGAATTTCAAATATTTTCGATCCAGTTTACGTAATCGGTCCAAGAATCAGAAATCTGCAAGAAACGGTGTGCGTTAAAACCTTGGGACGAGGATTTCGACAGCGGGCCGCAGTCTGTTCTCTACAATAAAACACAGGCGTGGATTCATGCAGGTGATATAAAGTAATAACCGTCCGTGAGTTTAGGTCTCGCCGTCGGTGGTCGGTCCCGGACTCCCACAATACTCACTTATTGTCCGATGTGGCGTGCTTTGACCTTAAACGGTCCTGGGCCTATTGGCTTACCACCATCCAATTGTTGACCCGTGTCATGTTCCACCGCTTTGTTGAGGGTATGCCTACAAAGCGTCCGGCTTTCCCCCCTCTCGCTTTGGCATGGTCAAAGCGAAGGGCAAATGTCCACAGCCTATAATTTGCTACAAGAGTGAGTGCCACGAATTTTTTTCAATTCTCTTCCCCCACTACCCGCAGCCCCTTCAGAATTTCTTTACAGACTTCTCTGCTCCTCTCGGCACAGAACAGGCATGCATCACCCAACCGCAATATATGGTAACGACCCCCAAGCCCTCACTCGCATCCCTCCGTCGCGGGCGAAAGAATATCTTAGGTCCTTCGTCACTGCGGTGGCGGACGCAGTCCCCAAGTTTCCAGGTTTGGGGTTAAGCATGGAAGACGTCAACGAAGCTAGTCTAATGCTTGACATCGTCGATCGAGGAGACCCCACACTGTACGTCGCTTGTCTCGCTAACCTCGTTGCTGTCTAACTCACACCCTTATTTTAAAGTAAACAACTACAGACTGTCTCCAGGCAGGTGGCAGATGTTGCGACGACGATTCAACAGCAACATGCAAACATGACCTTCACGGCTGAAATTCTCTGTCTCTTCGTCGAGGTCATGCAGAACCATACCCCCTCCTTCATCGCCGACGTATTCAAGGCTTGGACTCGAAGCGCCCACTACGCTCCCCCTTCGACCCACTTCTCTCCTCCCAATACGGACCCTTCCCCTGATTTCGAGGAGTTCTCCGCTCGTATTGATCCCTTAGTTGAAACTCATTCCGTTCGTGCCCGTCAGCGGGCAGACAGTCCCCCTGCCGCGTCCCATGGTAACGACAAAGGACTTCGTCATCCCCCCAGCAGCTCCCTACCCCCAAGTGACCCCTGGTCAAGTAGCTCTCTCTGCGACACGCCCGCCCCCTCTCTCCAGGAACCCACTTCTAACCCTCCTCCCGGCTACGAGGATAGTTGGCAAGTCCCGTCTGACTGGGATGCCCGCGGTGGCGGTTCTCGGAGGTTGCGGCGCGAAGGCGCATTCGTACACAAGCCCGACTGGGATGCCATGATGAAAACATATGGCCGTAGCGATGGCGCTGTTGAGGATGATCATCCGGATACCCTTACAACAGATGGTGGGCATGCATCGACAACTGCCTCGTCCGCAGCTCGTGGTCGTGTCCACAGGCACGAAAACCGGGAACAAGTAACTCCCCCTGCTGAGCGCCCACCCTCCAACTCAAAGTCTCAAACTACTGTAAACACCGAAGGCGGTCATGCCCATCGGCGACGCTCGGACTCACCAGATGCTACCGAGCTCAGGCGACGTGCCGACGAGCTAAAGGCATACTTTGATGCAGGGTATGAGGGGCGACTACCACCATATCAGAACAAGATGAAGGACAGGAGAGACGCATCTCGATCTTCGAATTCTAACGTCCCCGCAACCTTGCCATCGCCTACTCCCACCACGACCAGAAAGAAACGCGCACGGACGCCCTCACAGTCTCCAACACATGCAGACGTTCCCGTACTGTATCAGAACGACCCCGCCGATCTACGTACGGTAAAGCGAATGAAGGTATCTGCTTCACCATCAACACCTGGACCAGCCGCTCCCCCCGTCCCTACAAACACTCCAGCTTCGAATGATGTACCAGAGCCAGCAATTACTCCTGAGACTTCGGCCAGGGCTTCTGGAATAAATTCAGGAGCGAAAAGACGCACGCTTCCAAGGCGGAGACCTCTCAAGCGGACAGCAACAATGGAGCATCTCGATTAGTACTCTTCCACTTTTTTTTTTGTTTCCTTTGTCTATCACTCTCCCATTTGTCCAACCGCACTTCCCTTACCTAGTCGTGCTGTGGTGCTTGTTGTGCGAGCATCGCACCTAGTACGTAATACGGCCGTTGCCGTCTTCTGGCTTGTCCGTATTTGTGTTTCAATTTACGCTCAATTCCTATCCGCTCCATTGTTGAGATCGAGATCAACAACAAAGTTTTCTGTTTTCGCAGTCACGGAAGGCGTGTAATGCTGTGGATTATTAGTATTCGATCGGGTTGCACCTCACCGCCTGTTGTCACAGTTCAAGGGATTCGTTGATGGGAAGGACTTACCGAACGATTCAAAATTCCTTGAGGCCCATATCATAGCTATTCTTGATTTATGTAACTCCGACGCAAACCCCATCGACACGACTCAATGTGATCGTGGAGGGGTGTCAGCTCCCCACTTCTTCGGTGGCATCCGGGAGCACAGGAGTCAAACACTGCACTCGGAGTCTCGGACGGGTTCACCTGGAAAGTATTCGAATCGCCGCTAGGCTCCGAGCCTTGGAGTACTAGGACACAAACGCAGCATATCCACGGTGAGCTTGATGCGAAGACCCTGGGCGGATACGATACACACCGGTTCGTTCTTTACTGCGAATCCTTTTCACGGGACCGTACGGGCATAAACGTTGCGACATACACTGCGCCCCGATCACGTTGTCTTTCCTGTGTACCTCTTTTTCCAGCTTAAGGACTTCCCGCTGGGTGATCTAGAGCAAAATTTGGAAGCTCGTACGAGCGGTGGGTTCCTCCAAACGACTCGACTTATATTCCGTTGTCGCACTTCTCCTTAATAGCGAGCTCCCCTGACAAGTGACCTCACACTCCTCACCGCCCTCCTGTACCAACGTGGATGATTACGCACTTACGCTGACGTGTCCAATACTCTTGATGCCGTGGTTGCTAGGGTCCTGCTCTCGCTCCAAGTTGGTTAAGACTAGGCCAATTTTTACTCTCGCGGTGTCCTCTGAAGTAGCCTGTAGTGCTTTGGATGGTCTGGGTGACCTGCATGCACCCTCCTTAAAGACTGGTACAGACGTGCAAGTCGCGCGCTCCTACTACGAACCGGTATTCCGTAGAGCTCATGGTGCAGGCTTGGGTGTCTGGGAAAACTTCCGCTACGGGCTGAACGGCGATCAAGATCACGCCCGAACTTTTTCCGACTCCCGTTTGTCCAAACAGAACTGCATTGATCTCCCAAGTCAGGAACGTCAGTGATGCTCAGCCTAAACCGTGTAGCTTCCTACCTTGAGAAGGAATTGGTTGCAGAACATATCCCTTGATCGACGGTTACATGCCGTTCTTCACCTTTCCGTGCGTTCTTCAAAGGATGGTGCCCATCCTCCAAGGGTAATTCAGATATCAGCTCTCTTAGTACGCGCCGAGTCTCGGTCTCGCTCTACAGGTTTCCTGGTGCCTGCTTCATCACGTCTGCATGCGCTACTGCTGAAACGATAGGTACTTGAATACCACGCATAGAAACGACGACAGATTCGTATGCTCCGTGGAGGCAAGTTGTGAACTATTCGGTGAACCGGAAGCAGAATACGAAGTGGAATCCATCTGCTGACCCTAACTCCTTGGAGAGTGACTGTACTTCTTTCGTGACTTGGTATGTTAAGATGCTCCCGGTGCTAAACGCCGAAGCCCTGAATGGCAATACATCGTTTTCTCTCTTCCATGGCTCCTAAGAAGTGGTTAGACATGGAGATCAAGAAACTCTTCCCAATTCCGGTTTGACGAATCTGAAGATCAGCGGGACAACGCCTACTCTTGGGTGGATACTTGGGGTGTACACCCGGACTTGAACCTTCTGTACATCGTTAACGTGCGCAGATTTACATATGCGGCTGGCGTGACGTTCGGCTCGACATTGTGTCCATGCGCAGGAAGACGATGAACAACTTCCAGCCACCCCTCGCCGGAGGGGACGGGATTCTCATGGGCTACATGGTACAAACATGTGTCAACAATACTTCGTGTAGGGACTATTTATTACATAATCCTTTCTACCCCTGTTCTCAATTTATCCCACCCTGTTGAGACGGAAGTCTCGACAAGCCAAGTTCACACGAAGACTGAGTACAGCCAGTCGAGGTCGTACGCAGTCCAGAAAAGAGTAAACCCCCAAGATCGGGGAATGATGTATATTGCGGGTATGAGGATGGACCAGAGACGTGTCCGCCCCCATAGAATGTGATGTGAAATAATACGAACGTATATGAAGGTAGCTACCATAGTGTGAAATTATTATGAGACGAGAAGTCCACTCGTCGCCCCCGCATGCTTGTCACATCCTAAGTCCTCCATCGCCTGCGCTAGCCTCCGAGCAACCTACCACTAGCTTAAGTAACTGTACCTCGCTGTCGCATTCCTAAAGGGTTATGAGCCCCGGTGAAGGTTTGATAAAAGGAAGGTCAGGGGAGATACCTAGGAGGTCTCCCGTTGGAAAATGATGGGTCAGTTCGACCCGAGGGGGCTAGGATGCCTGGTAGGGTGGTCAGAGAGTGGAGAGAAGAGCCAAAATGCGCCCTAAAAGTCCAAGGGAATGTCGAGAATCGTCTAAAGAACATCTAATGAAGGAAGAATAATAATCCGAGCCCTTGGTCTCAGATTTCCGTCTTGTTTCGTCTGGTGGTCAAGTCTATGTTCCCTTACTAATCAAGTACAAAGTACAGTAGGTACGAAGTATGGCTTACATAAGCCAAAAAGCGTCCAAACACTAAGTAAAACTATAAGGTAAGGTGTAGACACAAAATTGAAAGGTAAAAACAATGAAATAAAAGAAAATACCTAGTAGGGGGGACTCCCTCCCTACACCGGCTTGTACCTCTGAGCCGAAGATGTTAAGCAACAGTGCATGGCACAGAGGCCAGCTCCACTGGACTCACCTTAGGTTTGAGAGTTAATGAGTTGAGACGAAGTTGTGAGGGCAAAAGTGATTGTATTTTAGGGCGCCATAGGCTGCCTTTATATACTACAGGGTGAGTGTGATGTGACGTGTGACAACTACCTAAATAGTCATAGCTATTGTCTACCGTATTTGGACTAAGTGTTGTTCTACCTATGTAGTAACTACTTCCCACGCTGCACTGAGTAGGCACGTGTTCAACACTCCCCCTTGCTAAGTCGCTGGTTAAAGCGCGCAAGCATAGGATGGCACTACAATTAAGTGCAGCCAAAAATTAGTCATCAGCCTGATAGATTTCAAGCCCGAGTTGTGCCCTAAATTTTTCAAATTTATCTTGACCCAAGTTCTTGGTGAACATATCCGCAGGGTTTTCTGCACCATCGATGAAGAATAGGGCGACTTTGCTGTCAGCCACAGCTTCGCGTACATAATGGTAGCGAATAACGATGTGCTTGGACCTTTTCTCGGTCACAGGGTTTGAAGCCATAAACAAGGCTCCCTGGTTGTCACCACAAATCGGAATGGGTTTCAGCTTATATCCCAATTCCTCGAGCAAGTTTCGAATCCAGATTACTTGGCAGCTACAGTCGCTGAGCGCCATGTATTCTGCTTCAGTGGATGACAGGGCTACTGTCTTTTGGGCATGTGATGTCCAACTGAAGATGCCATCAGCAAGTTTCAGGAAGAATCCTGTCTGCAATCGGTGAGTGGAAGGGTCAGAGGCCCAGTCTGAATCTGTACATGCAGTGATGCCTAGGCCAGAATCACCATTGAAAACGAGGGAATAATTTCTTGTCCCAAGTAGATAGCAGCAGATATACAGCGCTTTGTCTAGGTGTTCTTTGGACAGATTCACAGAGTGTTGTGATAGAGCTGTCACGGCATATGCAATGTCAG
Organism: Pisolithus albus; assembly: GCA_024613165.1. Classification (NCBI taxonomy): domain Eukaryota; kingdom Fungi; phylum Basidiomycota; class Agaricomycetes; order Boletales; family Pisolithaceae; genus Pisolithus; species Pisolithus albus. The sequence continues at coordinate 307,461 of JANFAB010000016.1, read as the reverse complement.
GACAGGTGCCTAACATGATGTAGAGCAGTGACCCAATCACTGTCTGGAAACGAGTTCTAAGTTCTGGATCGGCAGGCTCGTTGTTCAGTAGGGCATAGTACCCAGTGGGTAGTGGAGTCTTTGTCGGGTTGGCATTTTGGAGTCCACAGCGCTCAACAACCTTGTCAAGATAGGCACATTGGTCAAGATAGATCTTGCAGCCTTGGCGCTTGATGGACATCCAGAGGAACTCTCTAGGTTATCCAAGATCTCTACATTCCCACTTGTGCATAAACAGCGCTTTGACCTCATCGACTACAGCCTTGCTAGGGCCACAGAAGAGGGCGTCATCCACATATATAATGGTGACGACTGTATTTTTCGTCTTGTAGAGGAAGAGTCCAGCATCGGACTTGAGGTGCTCAAAACCTAGTTCCTTTAGGGATTTATCTAGTGTTTGCCACCAGGCCAGGCCAGCCTGCTTCAGGCCATAGAGGGCACGCTTTAAGCGGAGCACTTTCTGCTCTTGCCCAGCACTGTGAAGCCTTCAGGTTGCTCCATGTAAATTTCTTCTTCAAGTTTGCCATATAGATAGGGGCTCCTGATATCAAGAGCTGAGATGTACCAGTTTTCAAGCGCAGCAAGCGCGAACATGAGGCGCACAGTTTCGTAGTGCACTACTGGTGAGAAGATTTGGTCAAAGTCTAAACCTTCGACCTGGGAGTACCCTTTGGCAACAAGCCTAGCTTTCTTCCAGCCATCGGACTTTACGTCGAATACCCAACAGTTTTTGATCACCTTTCTCCCCCTTGGGCGGCTTACGAGGTCAAAGACCTTCCACTTTCGGAGCATGTCAAGCTCCTCATGACATGCAGTTTCCCACTGCTGCTGCTCAGCCTTGGGTAGGCGAGCGATGTTGTGGTAAGACCATTCCCACACATTAAGTTTGGGAGGCTCACTAGAGGGGACCGCTTTGGCGAGGAGGAAATTTGCCAGTTCTGCTCCCCCTTCCTGGCATATCCGCTCGACGTCATCCTCACTACTGGGGGACGGAGCAGGGGGTGGTTCCGGGAATCCTCCTGGCACAGGGCGAGATCCTGACGATTCGCCAACTGTTCCTCTCCATCAGCGCTCATTTTCAATATCCCTGAACTGTTCGACAGGGTGGCGCTGTTCGCCATAGACATTGCCTGGGCGAACTGGAGGTCTGCACTCCCTTTGGGGGCACACTGGTGTTGGAGGTACAGGGGGCCTGCGCTCCTTACGAGGGCGGCGAGGTTCCTGGGGTGGTGGTGGGTTTCGAGCCGGAGAAGGTGTTCTTGGCGGCGGAGGAACAGGTTCCTGCTCCACTGGGTTCTCAGCGCGCTGTCTACCCTGAGAGGGGCGTGAAGGACGAGGAGGGTCATCCCCAGGTGGTGCAGGGGCCTCATGAGTGGGCTCATGATCATTGCGGACTGGTTGTCTGACGCGAGATCTAGTAAAGGAGCAGCGAGGAAATGCACTCTCATCAAAAGTAGCATGTGCCACAGTGAATACGGCATTGGAGGGGCGCATGAATAAGTAATTGCGCTCATTCCCTGGAGCAACACCGATGTAGGTCATTAGTTCAGACTTCGCAGCCATTTTGTTGGTGCAAGCCTCGGCAGGCAAATATACATATGCACCGCATCCAAAGACACGAAGGTGATCAATGGATGGTTCCTCCCCATTAATCAACTGATATGGGGTGCGCCAGTTAATACGGCACATCGGTGACCTGTTGTACACATGGGTCGCATGTGAGAAAGAGAACTCCCACCAGGAGTCAGGGAGGCAAGCCTCGATTCTCATAGACTCGGCCTTGTCCATGAGGGTGTGCATGATTCTCTCTGCATGACCATTTTGCATAGGGGTGCGAGGCGCACTTTGGAATATACGAATTCCCTTCTCCTGTCAAACTCGATCGAAGGCTTCAGATTTATACTCTCCCCCTGCATCGGACATCCAGCCTTTAACGTAGGCATTATGTTGAACACGGACCATCTGCAGAAAATTTTTGGTCGCAGAAATCGCAGCATCTTTAGTGCACAGATTTACTGTCCATGCGTTGTGGGCAACTCTTCTTGTGAGAGCGCAAAGGGAAAGGGGGGGAAAGCTGTAGGCTATGCCTAGGCTCGTCCCAAGGGGTCGTGAGTCGGAAGGGGGTGTCGGAAAGGCTATGTGAGACAAGGGAAAAGATTCCCCAAGGTCTGGGAGTAGTTGGCAATGAAGAACTCGAATTACCGCCACCAGGCGGGCAAATATGGCGGCTCTGAAGGGCTACGAAGGCTAGTAAGAGCTGGGACTCGAATGGCAGCGGCTTAGACTCTGTAAATCAGCAGAAATGGCTCCAAAACACTGTGGAACTTTTGAAGCGGTGGAAGGACTCGAAGGGCGGCAGTTTCTCGAAGGGAGTGGCTCTGGGGACTGGAAGTAGGCTCTGGAACTCGAAGTGGACTCTCTGGGGACTCGTAGAAGACTCTGTAGACTCAAAGAACTCTTGGACTCAGCAAGGACTCATAGGACTCGAAAATACTCAAGGGACTCGACTCTGGGGACTCTGGGACGCTCAGAAAACACAGATGGTGACCACTGAAGGAAAAGAAGAGAGAATAGAGTAGGGGTAGACCTGATAGGCCTGCAGATAGTCCTGGGGACTCTGTCTGGAAAAGAGGACTGTAGAGAAAAAGAAACTGAAAAGACACTGTAGACACTTAATTGAACTCCTGAAAAATCCTCAATCTCCACCACCCTGGGACTCCCCTAGGGCTGTCCTGTCCTCACACTCAAGGATAGCAACAGAAGAAGACTGCCACAGGCTGGTCTCACCAGCCTGTACTCTCCAGTCTCTATAGTGGTGATTGATTTCTAACTAATACAAACTCGAGTCCCAGTTCCAACTTCGCTTACTAAGCAGCCACTCGCCTCGCAGCTAAGTCCCAATCCCAAGTACAAAATGGGGATCTAGCCCCTTAGAAAAGCCAAACCAGCCTCAACCACTCCATACCTAGTCTGTATCCTAGTAGGGAGCTTGCCTTCCCTACATCCGAGGGGGTCTTCGAATCTTGACTGTCCTCAGTCACTTCCCATACCAGAGACTTGGGTAGAGGGGAAGGAAGGGGGAGGACAGGGCCTCGCAACTTATCCAGCATCCAGTCGAGGGCTCGGAAGGTGGCTCGAAGCCAAATCGAAGGGGTCGAGGGGTCGAGAGGTGGTTCGAAGGGAGGCTCGAAGCCTCTTCAAAGGGGTCGAGGGGTCGAGGGAAGGCTCGAAGGGGAGGCTCGAAGCCTCTTCGAAGGGGTCGAGGGGCTCGAGTGGGCAGGGCCACTGTCGACGAGCTGGAACAGAGGCTTGAAGCCTGTACGAGATGGCCAAGGGCCTCGAGTCTCGATATGTACCTAAAAACGAAACTATCAGAGTTGTATATGTAGAGTTCGTGCACTCGAGGTGCCTTCAGTAGCTTGAACTCGTCCTTTAGACAGTGGACTACAAGCAAAAATATATAACATAAAATAGAAGCAAACCTATCCCCCTCTTCGAAGGGGGAAACGAGGGTAGTAACCCTTGTATTGGTCGTGGTGGTGGCGCCACTTGTCTGGGGCACCCTCGAGGGTTACTTCGAAGCTTCAAATCAAATACTGTAAAATTAGTCAGTAGGATATATACCTCTAGCACCCTTGGTGTGCTCTCGTCCTTGTAAGACCCTTGAGGCCAGTTAGCAGCATGTATGAACTAATGTATGTACTAAAAAGAAAATAAATTTGGAAAAGCGCACCGGGTCCCCATTATGTAGCTCTGCTTCGATCCCTGCTTCGAATCAGGTAGCCGATGCTGTCAGGACAGCGCTTGGGGGGTTACTCGAGGCTGCCTGGCTCCTCGATAGTGCGCTCGAGCCATGGGCTCGCAACCGAGGGCTTCTCTCGAAAATCTATACCTTGTGTCTGTCGACCTTCGAAGGGGTTCGTCGACCTTTGATTATCCTTATTACAAGTAGTAGTGAGTAAAACGAAACAAAATAGAAACAGGAAACTTTGGCCTTCGAGCTCAAAAGGCAGGCTCATGTCTGTATATACCGAGGGGCTGGCTTCAGCACTTCCTCACTCTCTTTCGAGGTCCGAGATGCTCATAGATACTTCCTGTGGGCTCGGTAAGACTGTCGAAACATAATAAACACGAAAAACAAAAGAAGACTGGTGGTGGGGGAACTCCGAGTCCTCTGGTAGGGCTGTCACCTCGTGGCCCTCGTGCATTCATTCTGAGGCTTAGAGTTGCTGCTTCGAACTGACACTAGGCCATAGGGCCCTCATACTATACCTGGGTATCCCCCTTCGAAAGTACAACCTGGGTGGAGGGCGCCCTTGTCCTTCTCACATCCTTGCCCTACCGCTCAATGACCAACTGAACATGTCACCCTCGAGCGAGAGCAAGGGTCCAATGGGACAGGGCTGGGTTGCCAGATCGAAGGAGAGGTCTCGAAAACTGCTCACCACTCCAGAGAGTGTCTTCTAGAAAGACCGAGAGCACCCTCCAGAGTAAACCTGTAAACAGACTACCATAAGTAACATATTCACGAAAGAAACTAAATACTTGAGCCTTCGAGCTCGATGCTCGATTTCGAGGGTCAAACTGCCTGCAACCACGCCTCGAGGGGGTCTCGTGCTTGCTGCTCTCCTCGAAGACCTTCGGGCACTCTAAACCGACGTAACAATGAGTAAAAACGTGTAAGAAAAACATAAAAAACATGAAGGGAATGCTCGGGTCTTGCCCCGAGTGCCAGGTGGGGCCCTGGGCTTCGCTTCGGCTCAATCCCCAGCCTTGTAGCCTCGAATACTTGATGTAGCACTCCATATAGCCTAGGATAGAGGAACCATAAGTCGACCGAACACAAACAAGGTGGGGAATACATGAGAACAGGCCCATGGTTCGAGTGAGGGCCTTCTCACAGCATTCGAGCTTCACCTTCGAAGCAGGTAGGTGCCTGCTTCCTCACATGCAGTATCTCTGGTGTCCTGACTGTTGAGGTGGCCTTCTTGGTTGGTTTTCGAGTGCTGGGAGTTGCTGTAGACTCGAGAATAATGCTCCACCCACCAGAGTGGGGAGCCTTGACCTGTAGCATCAGTATTTCACCATCAGAAAACTGTACCTTTCCTCCATGTACTTCATAGCCTTGAAATGGATAGTTCTCGGACTTGTTGGATGAACTGGCATAAATTTTCATTGCAGTATCGTCATGGTTGTGGAATGCGAGTGGACACGTGGCCTTGACACGTAGCAATGTGGCGCAAACTTGATTAGTCAGCTGACTAATCTCGCCCGGACTTGTAGCGCCAGTCTCTACACCGAGACTTCGAGTCCATCCCTGCCACCAATATATCAGTAAACTTGCCAAATTGCTCGACCTACCACTGCAGTGAGCTATCCAAAACCCTGGTAAGAGCTCCTTGATCCTCTGAGTGACTGTTTTTAGGGTTTTTCTTTGACTTTTCACTTCTGGTGGCTTCCTTCGAGCCACCACCTTCAATCTCACTTCAATCTCGGCATCAGACTCGATTTCTTCATTCTTGAAACTTCCTGCTTGCTGTAGGACCTCGCATGGGTCTTCCCTTGGTTCTGGTAGGGGCTTGTCTGCTTCGAGGGCATCAACTGCTGCCTCATCTGATCGCTCGTCAGTGTCTGGTTCGTCTTCGGCATCCTGTGGCTCGTTGTGGGGAGTCTGAGGTGGGATATCAGTGTGGGGTGATGGAAAGGATTGGGAATACTCGGGTTGGGGAGCAGGTACGTGCCCCATAGCCTCTTTCACTTCGAGCTCGACTGAAGCCTTCGTCCCTAGTAATTCTTCTTCGTTTTGCACCTCTGGCTTCCTGTGTAGACAGCTTCCCTGTAACTCGACCATTAGCAACTCATTTCCCATCATTGGAGTGATGTGTAAGTTGTCGAAGCTAGCTTTGTGCCGCCCCTCGACAGGGGATGAGATGCTCGATCCTGCTGCCACTACCTCAACACTGTCGACTTCGAGGATGCGACCTCTCGAGCCATCCTCTGGCACCTTCAAGGGCATTGAAGAGTCCTGAAAATCATGAGTTAGTGGGTAAGGTTCGAATGAGGTAGAACACAGAAACTTCGAGGCACTCGGGCCTGGCCTTGCTGCCCTCTCCCTCTCGCAGCATTCCTCCTGAGCCCTCGTGGCTCTCAGCTCTTGCACAACAGCTTCGTACTGGGCCTCTCGAACCCTCTGCTGGTCCCTATCATAGCATGCTTGCCTCGACTCCCAGTGGTATCCTTCCTCGAGCAACATTTCAGCCTCTCGGGTGACCTGGCATGTGGGCCATGGGTCGTCTGCATAGCGCCTTCGATCATTCCACTCCAGCCTTTGAAGAATCTCGCATCGAAACCCTCGATCAAAGCCTTCGAGGTAAAGGTTGTCCTTCTCAGTGCTCGAAAGTTGGTTTGTGACTCGAAGATGTGTCACAACCTTGGTAAAGCATAACCGGTAATCAAGCAGGGCCTCGACTGAATCAATCTTGACCTTCTTCTGCTCGTCCACTAGGTCATAGAGGTCGTACTTCGAATACCGAGCTGGAGGCGACCTAAACTGCAAGTGAAGTCGAGATGCATCAGTAACGAAATCAGCCCAGTCTCTTTCAGCATGGAGTAGGCCTCTCCATCTCTCGAACTTGTCCATGCCAAGGTACCAGATGGCCCATCGAGCCCAGTCGCGATCTTCGAAGCAGCCGGCCTGCATGCAGAGGCCTCGAACATCCTCGAGATACCATATTAAGTCGTCTGGATGCCCTGAGAACCTTGGGGCATCTCTGTCTTGCCTCCGGGGCATTCCATCAAGGGGCCGAGGTGAGTTTCGCAACCATTCAACCACGAGCTCGCTCTCGAGGCTCGAACTCGACCTTCGAACCGGATTTTCATGCCTCGACTGACTCTTGTAACTCTTGTAGTCCCTGTAGTGATGCATAGTAAGTAAATTAAACAAAGAAAAATGACGTAGCTAGTCCGGAAAATTGGTTCTTGTGACCCAGCTTCTCTCGTCTCGCCTCGAGGGTCACCTCTGTGCCTCGAAATCACCTAAAACTCATACCTGAAACTTCTAATGCGTAGATTAATGCCTAAAATTGAAAATATGGATACTTAGCTTGGTTCCTAGGCACACCAAACTGCTGGTAGATATGTCCTCTTCACCAAAGACCAAAGTCCCCTCCAGGTGGGCTCCAGATGAAGGAAAAGAAGAGAGAATAGAGTAGGGGTAGACCTGATAGGCCTGCAGATAGTCCTGGGGACTCTGTCTGGAAAAGAGGACTGTAGAGAAAAAGAAACTGAAAAGACACTGTAGACACTTAGCTGAACTCCTGAAAAATCCTCAATCTCCACCACCCTGGGACTCCCCTAGGGCTGTCCTGTCCTCACACTCAAGGATAGCAACAGAAGAAGACTGCCACAGGCTGGTCTCACCAGCCTGTACTCTCCAGTCTCTATAGTGGTGATTGATTTCTAACTAATACAAACTCGAGTCCCAGTTCCAACTTCGCTTACTAAGCAGCCACTCGCTGTGAGTCGACGTGTGGATCTATGGCGAAAACACCAAAAAAAACCCAACACAAAGACAATTGCCAAGTCGGTGGTTTACCTACGCGGACTTTGGCTCGAGGGATCGGTTACAGCAAAGTGGGGGAGGGGTTCTGCACACCTAGACGACTAGGGCAGAAGGGAAGGTGCTCCTGACGAGAGGGGAGCAAGGGAAGACTGAAAATGCGAAGAAATACAGGCTACTCGGAGCCTGGAAGCGACGTAAGAATGATGAAGAATGACAGTAAATAGATCCTTAATGGGGCCTCAGATACTGCAAGAATAAGGAAGATATTGAAGGGCCTTAAAGCGACGACAATAAGGCAGATAATGACGATAATGATTGGGCAATAGTCTCACTACAAAGGGGACAGTATCCTATGCAGGGGGGCTACTTGCTTGTTGCTTGCTGCGACGTATTGGTACTTATATACAAAAGGTAGCGCAGCCTGAAGTAAATAGAGGGAAACACTTTGTAAGGGGTTTGTAAGCGATTGGTAAGAGGATTGGTAAGGCCGAGCAAGGCTGAGTAAGGACAGTAAGCGATTGCTAAGTAAAATCAGTCAGCATGACGAAGAATATCACAAATCATTTGAAATAGAATGAGTCATTAAGGAACGGATGAATAATGCGACAGAAAGGGGGATGAGTAAGCGCACTGGTCACTGCTGAATAAGGGGGGTATGACTGCAAATGAGTCACTCTGACTCCTAGGTCTGAGATCCAGATTCATTGGGGCGATATGCTGCGCGTCCGAAAGAAGAACTGTGGGGATTTCTGCCAGGGGCCAATTTTGGGGGTCTCCAGGGTGGTCAGGGCTTAGGATTTCGCAACTTTTCCCCCTCTCTCCTCTCTGCAAAGCGACCTGTACCAGGTGCAACTAGTGCTCTGGAGGGCATGAGGAGGAGGAGGGGCCGTCTTCTCTAATGAGGGCAGGGAGAAGTGCCTCAAAATCGTCATGAATGCGATCAGATAGAGTAGATGAGAGTAGTTGGTACTGGAGCTGTCGCAATTTTGGGAGAACGAAAGATGAGATTGAGAGATAGACGTTGCAGGGGGCAGGAAGGAAAAATCCGTAATCCTTTTCGACTGGAGAGACCGAAACAACCACATAAGACCTCTCAAGTCTGACGACAGACTTGAGGCGACCAAAGAATGTCTTCCTCGACGTCAGACTGACGAGAAGAACGCGCTGTCCCAGAGCGATAGGATGGGAGGTCATGGACGAGGGAGGGATGAACCAGGAGGCTTCAGGGCGAGAGCTAGTGGGGATTCCTGGCAAGTACTCGTAGTTATTCTCCCTAGCAAAGGACACGAGCAAAGAGACGGTCGAGGAGGTGGCCATTACGATAAATATTGGCGAAATGGGCGTTCGTTGGTAGAAATGATACAGAAAATCGTGGAGTGCGCGGATCGTTACCAAATTTGGTAGGCAGGATGGCGTGGTCGAGAGCTTCCTGTGAGCGTGGGAATGGTGTCGATATCTTTAAAATTGACGGAGATATTCGAAAAATCGGAATGCCGTAAACTAGCGCTCAAAAAGTTTTTTTCGGGCGCTCGAGCGGTTTCTTCCCTAACGTTACAGCAGTTTTCAAAAGTTCGGGGAAAAGCCAAAAATCAAAACTCGCGCGGCGGGGTTTGCCGGTGAGGACCCCGGAGGTAGCCCTAGACAGAGCTTGTACTTATTAGTATTACCAAATTGTTTCTGCCTCACACTGCCATGTCGTCCCCAGCTCCGGAGGATGACGATACTCCACAGTCCTTTTCAATCTTTCTCACTCTTTATTCGAAGATCAAGAAAATGACTGCGAAAGGGAGGATGACTTCGAAGGAGGAAAAGTCTACAAAGATGAAGGAATTACTGTTCGCTGCTGTCAATTCCAACTACCTCAAGTTCCACGAAGCTATACTCCTCAAGCCCGGTTTGGAAAACTACACACGAGTAGGTGTGGGGATTGGAGGTGCTACCAAAGCACAGATAGCGGCTGAGGACTCTGTAGACTGTAGTTTTTGTGATGCCAAGGAGATGACAGATTGTTTTGACGGAATAGCCTTCGTGATGAAGGATAGGAATGCAAGCCTTGAGATCGTTCGAGATGCCTCGTCGTGGCATGAACGTTTGACGATGACTGATAAGCTAGTTGATAGTATTGCTAATAAGTACAAGCTCTGTCTAGGGCTACCTCCGGGGTCCTCACCGGCAAACCCCGCCGCGCGAGTTTTGATTTTTGGCTTTTCCCCGAACTTTTGAAAACCGCTGTAAGGATGGTTCTTGTGCGATGGATGACTGCTGGCAATATCAGTCATTCTTCGCATTAGGGCTAGGCTTCTCCGTTCTTCATCATTCAGCTTCTGAGTCCATGCTCACGTCGCCAAACACCTTTGGTGCGTGACATCGCCTCGCAGCTAAGTCCCAATCCCAAGTACAAAACGGGGATCTAGCCCCTTAGAAAAGCCAAACCAGCCTCAACCACTCCATACCTAGTCCGTATCCTAGTAGGGAGCTTGCCTTCCCTACACTGCCAAAGGTGGGTTTTTTTTCTAAGTGAAGCGGTGATACTTGTAACGTAGAGGCGGCGGTAGCTATGTGAAAATCGGCGGTTTTTGGAGCTGTCAAATGTCGAAAAAAAAAATGACAGAAAAGGGCCAACGTATGGTAAATCACATGCATCGCACTAAGGGAAAGGAAAGCAAAGTAAAACTGTTTGGAAAAATATGTAAATAAAGGGAGAGGGTATAGACGACATGCCTGGACAGCAAGGAAGTGCAGGGAAAGCTGCGGAAACCCTGGGGGATGAAACATGGGGTCTGGAAGCGAAATGGCGGCGGAACATGTGTCGGAGTGGGCGGTGGGCCACAGGATTGACACCTGACACTTCGGAAGGGGTTTCTGACAGCCAACGGACAGGTTTCATGTGTCCAGGGGCTGAGGCAGTCAGAATAGAGAAGGCTAGGCCCTCCAAATGGAACCTGGAAGCGAAGCAGCATTTTTGTGGCGGTGATAGGGGAATGTGAGGCGGTGGGAAGGCACAAGGGTGGGCGGAGCTATTTTTAGACGGCGGAGGCGGTCGTTCTGGCTGTATCGGCGGCTGAAAGGCAGTGGAATGCCATAGACGACAGTGGGGATGATTATGGAAGCCTGAGGACTGTCGGAGCATTGTGGCGGTGGAAGTATACCGAAAAGCGGTGGGTTTCAGCCCTAGGGAGAGTACACTCCCTACAGCGTGTGATGAATAGTCGTCTAAAAAGACAATCACATATTTAAATTTGTGATAAGATGCAATGGGGAAGGACTTCAGATCAGAGTGTATCAATTCAAACGGCTGCGAAGCTCTGCGCTCATTTGGTGGGAAGGCCCTGTTAGGCATCTTGCCCAGAGCACAACCAGGACATATCTCATCCTTGGTGGGTAACTTGATCTCGGGGAAATCCCTGGTATGTTTCTGCGCATGGCGCAGGATGTCTTTTGAGGGGTGTCCCAGACATTGATGCATAGTATCATAGGTTACCATGCAGAGGGTTGCTTCAGTCAGCACAGCAGGCGACTTCAGCACAAAAATAGTGTCCTTGTTTCATCAGCAAAGTTACAAGGAGTCTACTGGTCTGAGTCATCTGAGCCCGTCTGAGGCCATCTGCAGAACCTTATTTCAATACATTTACATAATCCATGTTACATTTATTTAGACAGCATCAGACGTCTACTCGTCTGCATCTGTCTGCGTGTGTCTGCATCGTCTGCCTCAGACGAACACAGACGAATTAGACAGCCTGTAATTTTCCTGATGTTTCCCTGGGGACGCAGGTCAGGTATGCATTTCCATCAGGGCTATATATCATTAGATGCGACAAGTTACTGCGCATGACAGCACCTTGTTTGAGGAGCACACCTAGTGAGATTAGCCGGCCCCATAAATCTGGCATGTAATAAACAGGATAGAGCTGCACAAGATCTCCTTGGTGCTCATTTGGTAGTCCTGAGTAAACGAGGACTGTACCTCTCCCAGTTGCAACAGAGGCTCCATTTGCAGTCTGGATAGGCATTTGTTGGTCCCCTTTGAGTGGCTCATAATCAACGAAGTCATCTAAGTCATTTGTGAAGTGGTTTGAAGCACCAGAGTCAAGCACCCATTTGGGGTCATCATGCTTACATTTTCCCTTACAGTTCACACACATCGCAAATGAGAGCACATGGACACAAGTAGTATTTGAAGAAATAGAATACATGCTATTACTACTCGCTATATACCGCGCAGAATTGCAAGCAAAAGCGGAGTTAGTGTCCTGCTTAAGTGAACGGAGGGGATGACAAACCTATCCATGGTCAAGTCGATGCCAGCCGCTTTGGCCATGTCGGCATCAATATCCCCATCATAGATGGTACTGATGGAGACAGTGTCTTCAACATCGGGGGACAGGTTGCACACCTCAAGATGAGGGCGCTTGGATGGACCTGCCTCTGGGGCAGACTGGACAAATGGTGACGGGATACAGGAATCTAATATTTTGACCCGCTGAGGGGTCGGTTCTATACCAATGCAATGGGCCAGCTCAAAAGCTTTCACCATCTGGGGGAAGGCGGGAGGACCAAACTGCACAGCACCGACAGTGTGCGCAAGTTTCCTGGGATCGGGAGCTGGCTCAGGGCCAGTAGTCACTACCATGGAGGCCACGTGGGCCTCCTCGTCATCGTGCTGATGCTTCTTCCCTCCACGCTTACCACACTTGTTTTTCTTCTTCCCCTTCTCCTGGTTTGGCGCATTATTGCTGCCAGAACCAGAAGGCTTCTGCTGCTGCTGTTGCTGCTGGGAGAAGTGGGGGTCGCCCTGCTTGTGCTTAACAGCGCTTAGCTTGTTGGCGGACACGTGTGGTTTGTGATGGGAGTTCCTCTGCTCCCAACTCAGAGTGGCAGCACGCACCACCCCATCCGGTTTTAGCGTCTTGATGTTCTTGGCATCGCTGCCAGCTTGGTTAAGCAGCTGAGCTACTACCTCCATAGTTGGGGGGAGCTTGGCCAGAACGATCATTGCTTGGACGGGGGCAGAGAGCTCAAAGCCAGCATCGGTGAGCTTGGCGAAGTGCGCCATGATCTTCGTCAGGGCAGGGGCGGGATGCTGGTCACCAGGGACATTAGTCTCGATCAGGGTTTTAAAGTCGGCATAGGCCACAGCGATGCCAGGCTTGCCATACTCAGCCTTTAGAGCATCCCATGTAGCTTTGGCAGTCGAGTGGGTTGACACTTGGATGTGCACAGGAGGCGCAAGGTGCAGGCGGATGTTCCCAAGGGCCTGGGAGTTGTTATCGTCCCAGGTGTTCATGTCATCTCCATCAGCAGGGCAGGTTTCTTCGAGAACCCACCATTGGCCTTGAGACATAAGGAAGGCCTCCATCGCTGGAGACCAGTCCTGCCAGTTGGCGCCGGTGAAGACGGGTACGAGCATAGTCAATGCGCTAGACATGATATCTGCAAGCAAAGACTGAAGTCAGCACTGTGGGGTGCGATGACAAAGGGTGAAAAGCCTGGCCCAGCGAACAGGACGTTCAGCTGTAGGCCATTGCCAATGAGCAGCCATGAAGGTGCTCAACTTCCTCAATGAGGCAGCCAATGAAGGCGCCACTAAGGCGAGCCAGAGTGCTCCTCAACACTGCCAAGAGTGGTGCTGGAGAGGGCTGCTCATTGGGGCTCATAACCTGTTGAGCAACAGTGCATGGCACAGAGGCCAGCTCCACTGGACTCACCTTAGGTTTGAGAGTTAACGAGTTGAGACGAAGTTGTGAGGGCAAAAGTGATTGTATTTTAGGGCACCATAGGCTGCCTTTATATACTACAGGGTGAGTGTGACATGATGTGTGACAACTACCTAAATAGTCGTAGCTATTGTCTACCGTATTTGGACTAAGTGTTGTTCTACCTATGTAGTAACTACTTCCCATGCTGCACTGAGTAGGCGCGTGTTCAACAGAAGAAAGCACACTGCATCGAAGACTACGTTCGAATAGGGGGGGACCCCCCACCATGGCAGACTGCCAACCTGACAATCCGAGTATGCCCCAGGCAGAGGGGGCGGCACCTGCAATGGAACAAACGACTGCATCAGTGCCAACCACAGCCATTCCAACACCACTTACTGCGAATGCCTCGTCATTGTCGACATCGAACCCCACGACCACAGAAACCCCCGTACCTATACTTAGCCCTGCCGTAGCAGCGGCCAGACCACCATCGCCATCACCACCCCTGTTGGATATTTAGGTTTACCTTAGTAGAGACTACGGACATCCACTTATATAATCACCCTAGTAAATTTTCGTATGCACTCCTTCGCACCTCAGTGACTTCCTACATCACTGAGGTGAGCTACACTATCCTTACCCTTCGTTACTACCTACTGATGTGCTGTAGACTCATAGCTCATTAGGTAGATAATCAATAGTGACTTCCTACATCACTGAGACTCATAGCTCATTAGGTTATGAGTCCTGCTCCTGCGCTCTAATACCAGAAGAATTCTTGGACAGAAGCATTACCTTACTATGGCAAAAGAAGACTACCTACAAGTCCCTACCCTCAATGTGGATGGTAGTAATTGGCTCTATTACAAGGCTCGAGTTGAGTGGGCTGTTGGCTCAAAAGGCCTAACAGATCACCTAAGTGGCTTGGATGTGAAGCCAGAGGATCCCTCAAAAGGGAAGGATTCCAGCTGGAAGCCCACAGCTGCTGAGCAAAAACTTGTCAGTGAGTACCCTGCCAAGTTCAAGGAATGGTCCAAAGATGATGGTGCTGTGAAACAGGTCATTGCAGCGTCACTCCCAGAATCTCTGTTCCTCCAAGTTCAGAAAGAAGAGACTGTGAAAAACATATGGGACACACTCACAAACCTCTTCCAGAATCACTCTCGTGTTGTTGCAATTGACCTTCACCACAAGCTGCAGGAAACCTGCTGCAACGAGAAGGGGGACCTTCGTGCTCACTTCGACAAACTGCATTCACTGTGCAAACAACTCGCTGCACTCAGACAGTCAATTGGCGATGAAGACTTCACAGCCATCATACTCAGCTCCCTCCCGACTTCATACGACTCCAACATTGCTGCGATGACATCCTCAGCTCTCGTCTCTCAGAAGGACCTCGAGTCTGACTTCATTATGAAGATTCTACTCGATGAGTATGATTGACACAGGATCCGCTCAAAGAAAACTACCTCAGGCACCACTGAGGATGCAGCTTACTCAGCAAAGGACAAGAAGTCGACCACCTGTGAAAACTGTGGAAAGAAGGGCCATGCCAAGGACCAATGCTGGCAAGAGGGTGGCAGAAGAGCCAGAAAGGCTCCTAAGTGGTTCAAAGGGAAGAAGAAAGGTAGTGAGAAGGCTGCTACCATGGCCGCAGCAGCGAGCATGACTGCCCAGCCCAGCACAGACACTGAGCCCAATGGAGTCTGGCTCGCACAGGCAGATGACCTCGACCTCGATGAAGAGGCATTTACCAGAACCTACGACCATGCCCTCCTTGCAGGGGCAGGCCTCGACAACCATGAAGAAATGATCCTCTTCGACTCTGGTGCTTCGAGGCACATGTCCTCCTACTGCAGTCAATTCCTCGACTACAAGCCCATCGTACCTAAGCCAATCATAGTTCCATGAGCCCAACACTTCACAATGTCGACCTCGAATTCAACCCCACAATGCACCCATGCAGTGCAGACAACAAAATGGAATTTTATAGATGTACTGAAGCCGACCCTAGCATGTTCATTTTCAATGACAATAGTTGTAGGTATTGGATTGGGGATGATTGTGTATGGTATTGGAGGCAGCTCAGATGCATCTTGTCTTCACATGTCCATCTTGCATACTCATCTCACAATGCAATATAGCCCCATGTGCCCCCTGTACAAGGCTTTTTGTTAGCCATATCTGCCAATAGGCTCATTTATGCTGCGAGCGTCCAGTGTAGGGAGGGAGTCCTCCCTACTAGGAGATTTATTTTATTTCTTTGTTTTTACTTTTGTTTTTATTCTTTACTCTACCCTCTTTCCACTTAGTGCGAGAAATTTGCAGGTGGTGGTGTCATGGACCCTGAGTGTGTGGCCTAACAGCAGGGGTCACATGACCACTGCCACCACCCAAAATGGCTGCATCATCATTGGACTCACAAATTCGGGCTCACTTCCATACAAGATAACTATTTTTTTTGGGTCCATTCCATAGATACCATCCTGAACCGGCCCACAGTAGCACTAATATGGGTATGAAAAAGGGGTAAATGAGTGTATGCAGCCCTGACCCCTCTGCTTAGTCAGCAGAGCAAATGCATTTGCAGTGGCTGTGCTGCACCGCCACTGCAAATTTCCTGGAATAAACTTAGTATGTGGACGAGTTTGGCTTATGTAAGCCAGACTCGCACTTAGAGCTCTGGCCTGTACATACTTAGAAGGAACAATAGACGCTTTACCAGAGACAGGTAACAGACAGAAATCCGAGATCGAGGGCTTGGATTATCAGTTTTCCCCTTCGTTAGACACTCTTTAGATGAATCTTGTCCTTCTTTTGGACTTTCAGGGTGCATTTCCAAGTCTTTTACCATTCTTTGACCTCTACCAAGCAACTCCAGCCCCCTTGGGTCAAACCAAGACCCTCTCTTCCAATGGGAGACCTCCTGGTAACTCCCCCCACATTCCTTCACCAGACTTTACACCAGATCCTTGCTGCAGACCTCATAATGGACCAGATGCCCTGGAGAAGTGGGTGGAAAAGAAAGTGCATTGCTTTGGGAAGCCTGCTCATGGGTGCCAGGATGGGCATTGTGCTGCGGGATATGTGACAATTTCACCTAGGCAACTGAGGCAATATCTGTCCCAATTACAGGCTGGTGATGATAGCAAAGGTTAGGAGAAAGGGAGCAAGGCATATGGTAGTATCCAAGTGTATCTACACATACCATATGGTGTATCTTGACCTCATTAAAAATTGCTCTAAGGCATTTGTTCTTTCCATTGAAAGGAGTGTGGTCTTTGGGTGATTGGCACCATAGAGAAGTATGTAGAGGTAAATGAAAAGGTCATGACAAAATCCACCACAATAGCAGCTTACATGAAATGTCTCTGGGCAGGACAGATCAACTTCAGGATCAATAAGGTGTCAGCATGGAACACCAAGCTCAAACTCAAGCATTTGTGGACATTCCCTGCTTTCACAAATCACTGAGGATTGTGGATTTGTTGTAGAATACAAAGTTGTGTAGGGTACATCAAAACTAAACAACTGGGTTAAAACATTGATGCCATTGTTCCCCATGAACCATCTGGCTTAGGTTCAGCTCTACACAGCTTCCCTTGGGAATGATGCATGTGGTCCACATTGAATAAGATGTCCCCCAAAATGTTGGAGGTAGCCAGAGCAAAAGTTTTCCCTTTGGGCCCCTAACCCAGCCATCATGGCAAACCTTGACAGGCTGATGCCTCACATTCATATCTTCCTCCATGAGGCCATCAAGGAGCTGTGGACTACTGCATAATGCCTGTAGAGAAATTGGTGAAAAGCAGACTGAGTAGGCTGACAAATTCAAGTTGATTGAGTAAAGAGAAGAATATATGGAAAGTGGTAATACTCACAGTTGATGATGTGGGATATGAGAGTTACATCCCCTGAGTTATAGGCAGCCCACTTTGAATGTACATCCTCATAGCCATGAGCATCCCAGATCCTCATAGTCTTGTCATTAGAACCTGATACAATCCTCTTGCCATCAGAGGAGTATCCAACTGACATGACCCAATAAGTATGCCCCTCAAGAGGACCACCAATCTGGACCCCTCTCTCAGCATCCCAGATCCTCACAGTCTTGTCAAGGGAGCCTGATACAATCCTCTTGCCATCAGAGGAGAATCCAACTGAGTTGACACCTTCTGTATGCCCCTCAAGTGGGCTGCCAATCTGGACCCCTCTCTCAGCATCCCAGATCCTCACAGTCATGTCATAGGAACCTGATACAATCCTCTTGCCATCAGAGGAGAATTCAACTGATGTGACCCACAAAGTATGCCCCTCAAGAGGACCACCAATCTGAACCCCTCTCTCAGCATCCCAGATCCTCACAGTCATGTCATAGGAACCTGATACAATCCTCTTGCCATCAGAGGAGAATCCAACTGATGTGACCCACAAAGTATGCCCCTCAAGAGGACCACTAATCTGCACCCCTCTCTCAGCATCCCAGATCCTCACAGTCATGTCATCTGATCCTGATACAATCCTCTTGCCTTCAGAGGAGAATCCAACTGAGTTGACCCCTGAAGTATGCCCCTCAAGTGGGCCACCAATCTGGACCCCTGTCTCAGCATCCCAGATCCTCAAAGTTGTATCAGAAGAGCCAGATACAATTCTCTTGCCATCAGAGGAAAATCCAACTGAGTTGACCCCTCCAGTATGCCCCTCAAGAGGACCACCAATCTGGACCCCTCTCTCAGCATCCCAGATCCTCACAGTCTTGTCAGAGGAGCCTGATACAATCCTCTTGCTATCAGAGGAGAATCCAACTGACCAGACCCAAGCAGTATGCCCCTCAAGAGGGCCACCAATCAGGACCCCTCTCTCAGCATCCCAGATCCTCACAGTCTTGTCATCTGATCCTGATGCAATCCTCTTGCCATCAGACAAGAATCCAATTGAGTTGACCCCTCCCATATGCCCCTCAAGAGTGCCACCAATCTGGACCCCTCTCTCAGCATCCCAGATCTTCACAGTCTTGTCATCTGAGCCTGATACAATCCTCTTGCCATTGGAGGACAATCCAATTGAGTTGACCCCTCCTGTATGCCCCTCAAGAGTGCCACCAATCTGGACCCCTCTCTCAGCATCCCAGATCCTGGCAGTCTTGTCAAAGGAGCCCGATACAATCCTCTTTCCATCAGAGGAGAATCCAACTGAGTTGACACCTCCTGTATGCCCCTCAAGAGTGCCACCAATCTGAACCCCTCTCTCAGCATCCCAGATCCTCACAGTCATGTCATAGGAACCTGATACATCAGCAAATATGCACATTACTTTTTTCCACTTTTGGAAAATTTCCGACTTTCCACACTTTGCAGAGCACAGCAAGAAAAAAAAGTAAATAAAGCAATCTCGTCATACTTTTCCAGCTTTTTCGTTGCCCACTCCAAGATGAGAATCAATATTACAAGTTATATAAATAAATCACTGTTGTAGACATAGTTATGGTTATCATCAACCTGTCCTTTCCATCTGTGATTGTGGTGACAGGCTCGATTACTACTGTTACTGTAAGGGATTACTATGGCAAGGGAACGTGAGGTTGCTGCTGCACGTCACACATGCTGCATGTACAAGCCCACGGCATGCGGGACAGTTCTGCAAATTGTACTTAGAAGATTTTTCGCGTGCATGCTTACATCAGCAGTGTTGAACTTCGAACGAGTGTCGTACGATTCAAAAAATTCAGCCTAAGTTCTCACGCTAGTCTGCCTTCGCAGGCTGGAGCTCATTGCGTTCCAACTCTCACCTCACACGTAGCTACTCTTGCTCTCTCGTCACACAAGGTAAGTATGCTATATTTCAGTTCAGTGGCTGGTAGAGTCTGATACTGTTACGCGCAGTAGCCAAGAAGAGCTTATGCGGGCATTGAGTCTGAATGCATGCTGTGCGGCGGAGCGATTTGGTTATGGTTTTCCACACAGCTATTCCCGTCGTGGAAAGGCGCCTTCGATGGCTGATGGCCAACACTATCAGGACTGGCACCGGAGCATCTTGCTGTTGCGGTCACAACTGGTTTCATGACAATCACTGAACTAGATGCTTTGATGCGACTTATACGTTCCCCCGATGTATGTTCTGTTTACTCAGTGCAGGTTTCGTGATCAAGCAAATCTTCGTGACAGTCTCATTTTGTCGAAGTACCTTCCCTTCCGTTCTACTTCCTCACCAGCATTTTGTCGAAATTCCCGGCCGAGGTCGAAAGTAGGGCGTATTGGTCTGCTGGGGTAATAGATGCACTATTTGGTAGGGCTCTGAATGTTCTAGTGACCCGTTTTCAAGAGCACAGACAGGCGGACGACCTTCGGCTCCTCAATGGCCTCCTAGAAGTCAGTATTTCATGTCAAGGTACGTTGCGTGGTTTCTCGTCTGCTCTATGCTCAGTTCTGGGTTAGCATTCACCACTCAGCAAGTCGAGATGATGA
Source organism: Pisolithus albus (assembly GCA_024613165.1). Classification (NCBI taxonomy): domain Eukaryota; kingdom Fungi; phylum Basidiomycota; class Agaricomycetes; order Boletales; family Pisolithaceae; genus Pisolithus; species Pisolithus albus. The sequence goes on along the minus strand of JANFAB010000016.1, from coordinate 287,695 downwards.
TGACCATCGAGGCTGCCTGCAAAATCACCACACACGGAGTATCTCAGAACTGTGCCTTTTCTAGTGCCGCACCCACCCCATTAGATGGCATTTGTACGGTGTCACCTTACAGTGCTATTGCGAGGGAGTGAGTATCACGTACTTCCTACATGTTGTCCCTAGATACCGGTGACACTACTTTTATAATAATTCTTTTAATGCTTTTCGAAGTGAAATAAGTGTGAATGAAAAGTAGGAAAAGCACAGAAAGCAATACTCTTTCCACTTTTTGGAGTGCGAGATCTACTATTCCGAGCGTGATTGTTACTTTTACAAGTGGCTGCTTTTTTTACTTTTGAACTCGAAAAAGTTCCAAAAGCGGAAAAAAGCTGCACTCGAATTTGCTGATGTACAATCCTCTTGCCATCAGAGGAGAATTCAACTGATGTGACCCACAAAGTATGCCCCTCAAGAGGACCACCAATCTGGACCCCTCTCTCAGCATCCCAGATCCTCACAGTCATGTCATCTGATCCTGATACAATCCTCTTGCCTTCAGAGGAGAATCCAACTGAGTTGACCCCTGAAGTATGCCCCTCAAGAGGACCACCAATCTGGACCCCTCTCTCAGCATCCCAGATCCTCACAGTCTTGTCATCTGAGCCTGATACAATCCTCTTTCCATCAGAGGAGAATCCAACTGAGTTGACACCTCCTGTATGCCCCTCAAGAGTGCCACCAATCTGAACCCCTCTCTCAGCATCCCAGATCTTCACAGTCTTGTCATCTGAGCCTGATACAATCCTCTTGCCATTGGAGGACAATCCAATTGAGTTGACCCCTCCTGTATGCCCCTCAAGAGTGCCACCAATCTGGACCCCTCTCTCAGCATCCCAGATCCCTTCCAATGTCTGCTGTGCAGCTGGCCACTCTCTCAACCCTCCCACAGATATTCCAACTAAGCAAGCAAATTTTGGCAAAAGCATCCTGGAAAGCATTGTGTTTGAGGGTATAAAAGGCAGGGCAGAAATGTAGAGGTGTGGAGTGCTGAGCAAGATTACACTCCCAAAATTGTACACAAATTTGATCCCATCTTGTGCAAGTGCCAAGGTTTTCTCAAAACCATCCTGGCCCTTGGACTTCACATTAGTTCAAATCATGCACCAATGTGGTTTACCCACCTGTAGCCATTTTATAGAAGAGGCAAGGGCATCAATGGCATGTCCAAGTTCACTGAGAAGGCTTAGTGCCTCCAGCCAAAAGAGAAGCTTTTCACATCCAACAATATCTTTTACCAGTGCTGCAAGTGTTGTGTTAAACCGAGTCCTCCGCAAATGGTGGGCCCAGTGTTGGCATGAGTACGATAGATTGTGTGTGATATTTTTGTTGACCCTCTCCTGCAAATCAATAACCTCTGCATTCCTGAAGTAAGAATTCTCTAGTCCACAAATGTTGAATTTGAGGTCATTGCAAAGAGTGTGCAATGAAGCAAAGGCAAGGAGCCTGTGCATGCTAGGTTTACCAACGAAATACACCCCACTCCGTTTATCATCAGTGAGGAAGTCATAAAATGATGCATGAAGAGGTCGGACAACAGAACCCCTATCAGTAATCCCACTCAGCAGTGGTGCCATGAATTCAAGAATGATCCATATTTCGAAACAGTCTTCCTCTGGGGGAAAGTGACTTCGCATCTCATCTAAGGCATCCAATTGCAAGGGTACAGACGTCGACATGATCTGTTGCATCGCAGAACGGAATCGAGAAAGTGTGATCTCGTCCTGTGGAATTGTATCCTCCAAAATTGTTCGGTATATGGCATCCAACAAGGATCCCCCACCTCCAGACTGGGGGGACATGACCTCATCGTAGCGCTCCATGATAGTTCGACCTGGCTTGTTCGGCTTGATGAACCTACAGGCTAGATGAGCCCACTCAAATAAGCCATCTGACTTTTGAGAAATGTTCTGGATCTGAGCGGCTCCGATCTCCGGATGAAGGCGAAGCTCGGTGGAAACGTAGAGTCGTATGTCGTGCTCTGCCAACTGAGCGGAGATATCATCCAACGAGGTGATTTTCACATGCGCAGCAGCACTCATGACACGTTTGATGTCGGCCAGCGGTCTTGACGTCAGAAGGATGCGGAAATTGGAGGGTAATTGAGCAGCTTCCGGCGACGCGAGTAGAGATAAGATGTGCTCCCTTGACGTGTCTGGCCCACTTTCATCCAAGGCATCGATCACTACGACAACATTCCCAACTATAGTCCCATTAACTTTTGACAGCGGCTCCAAGATGAGTTGCTGCCACTGCTGCATCACGTCAGGTGTGGTCTTTAGGGTGTGATCCTTCGACAGGACGTCCGCCAATGCTCGCCGAAAGGACTGATCACGACCAGCCAGATCACGAGCAATCGTCGTGAGAATCTTCTCCTCACGGTGTTCGGACTGTCGGTCACGAGCGAAGCAAAAGCAAGACCCGAGCCCTCCCACGTCCTTGACCCATGATGCAATCGTGTGGGCAATGGCCGATTTTCCCCTTCCAGCCTGCCCGTGAAGCCACAAGATGCGAGGGGCGTCAAAGCCAGAATCATTAACCCAATTCATGATATCCCGCAAAATCTCCGTCCTCGTGCCGTCGAGGCATTTCTTCGTCGTATTTAACCCCGCTCCACCTGCATAAGCCATGCCTTCGAAATTCAGGTCTTCCAGTATACGATAAGTGTTGACCTGAATATCGCGAGCTGCGCGGTCACGACATTGTTGCATCAAGCTTTCTAGGGTCTTTGCATGGCCATCGACGACAGTACGCGTTTCGGAGAAGATATTCTTTCCGGCTCTATTCCCTAAGAGTGTATCAACAGAATCTGCAGGCGAGAAGAGCATATGACTTACAGAAGCTTTTGGTCGTGGAGTAGTTTATGACGAAGTGTGCTGAGTCGCTTATCGCCCGTGCGATTTTTGCGAGAGCATCTTTGTCCAAATTTCTGATCCTATCTTCCTGTATGAACCACTCGTAGACACTTCCCATGGTACCGAGAAGATCTGATACTGCGTTGTCCAAATTCGCTTGGTTGATGAACACCTGCCGATGACACGTCAGAAAAAACACAGGGTATTGGAATCAGGAAGGTACCTGGGAAGTGAAAGTCAAAATTCCCAGCGCAGCCTGGGCATAAGGGTGGACCTAGCGCAAGCATGAGATCGCTGTCAGGATGCAGAAAGCGAAATGCTTACATTGGCAAGAGTAGACACGACTTGATTGAAAACTTTGAAGGGTTTAAGATACGTATCACTCAAGGTTTGGATCCCGGAAACTGTGTTATTGACGATACCGACGGCATCTACAGAGCCTATGGTGATACCTGAGATGGGATTAACACCGTCGAATTCTTTTACTGCAGCATCGACATGCTGCCCAACAGACGCTGGCGTGGGTCCAGCATCTGGTTTAAGTTTTGGCCCTAGCTTGGATTCCAGCTCCGGCTCTGGCTTGGCGATTGACTTTTCGGCCTGTCCAACAGAATCACTAAATTACTACGTGGCCAGACATCACAAATCACATACATGCTCGGTCGAAGCTGCCTGGGGTTGCTCTTGTTGTTCTTGCACCCCCTCACCGGCGGTCCTTGCGGTAGCCTACCATCGAACCGCTCAGCATCATCGCATTAAATGGATTGGGTATACCACATACATTCTGATCTGGAGCTACCTGAGGCACCCCACCGGTATGCGTATCAGTAACTTCCGTCGCAACAGCGGTCGAGGAACCTTGGTTCGATCGGCGGAAGAAGCGCCTCATTCTGGCGAGCCTGCCGGGAGAAGCCCTGCCCAGTGTCTCAGGTATGGAAGGAAGGTCCCCTACTCGAGTCTCAGACCGTCCAGACGACTGATTTGCCGGTCGGTGACTACATCTGGCGAAAAGATGGCTACGCACTGAGGCAACGCCGGACGTCGAGTTGGATGTCTTCGCGAATCCGCAGAGACGACGTTTCTTTGACTGCGTTCTAGCCATTGGGAAATGGATGTTTGATGTTATGTCGCGGGTTTGAGCTTTGGTTTGAGGTCGAGGAAGTGGTGACGGTGAGCAACGCCCTCAAGTGGGACTCCCGCTACAGCGTACAGTCAATACACGGCGGGCAAAGTCCCTGGGGAATGGCTTCTAAATCAAGCCAGAAATTTGCCACGGACGTAAAATTCGAGCAATGATACAAGAAATCAAAACCATAGAGAGAACATGACAACGGCTTGATGACTTAGAGGTCCTGTCCCAGTAAGAGTACGAGATATTCACACTGCATTCAAGTGGGTTCGCGAGGTGCGATAATTTTCTCAAATAGCAGCTGTGATGAGCCGTTGAAGTTGCAGCGCCTTTGTGAAGCTTAGTGGCAGTGCCTTTGCTCTGTCAACAAACCGAGTACTTCGAGTTTTAAGCACAAAATAAGAGGCCTTTCTCCTCTCGCACTGATGAAGTTCCTCGCAAGATACGGCACCCCCGTTTCGACACTTTATTTTCACGTCGCAAGCATGTCTTTTCGAGCCTAAGGTAAGCTCACCGCGTCACGTTTTTTGCCTGCAGTAAGTGGCACATAACTGTGAGCTAGATCTCAAATTCCTTCCGCCATCTGACGTGGTTGCATCATATCCAGGACGTCTCGTCTTCTGTCCACCGTGATCGCAAAATTATACGGACTATCGTCCAACTCGCGCTTGGGCTTCTCTGCAGCGCGCTTGCAGCGCAGCCAGCTCCGTAGCTGACTCGCTTTGACTCTGGTATGGTTTTTAATTTCCATCAGCCACCATTTAATCGTGCCCCATGCCTCGCAGTGCAAGATCTTTGATACGAGTCAGGTCCAACCGTAGAGGTGGCGAGGCCGTGGCCCATCCACCCTTATCACCCCTGCCTCTGGCTTTTTCGTGAACGGTAGATCAGGATGAGGGCGCTAATAGTGCGGCAGGTTGCACGGATTTCATATTTTGGTAGCTACTCTAGTATTACTGTTGAGACTCATTGGGAATACCTCATCTGCGTTACGTGCGGACCGCGTTTAGCCACACCCCATAGCCATACATGAAAGATGGCGATGCAAGTCTCGCAATTGATAATCTCGCAATTGATAATAATTGACATGTTTCTGAACAGCTACCTAGGTACTTAGGCTTCGGCAAGGGCTGTGAGATTCAGTCATTTGCATCTAACTCTATTATCCTCCAGTTACTGGCAAGCGCATGAGCCATGAATGTAGTAGTACTCACCCTGTTCAATGATAGTACAACAAGGAACTTTCCTCCCCGAAGCTCGGGGCTCTCGTATGGGCAACCTGCGAAATGACTAATGATGTTGTGGCCCCTTATTACCTTCTCCCCATCCAAAAAGTCGTCGACACAGAGGCGAGTCGAAAGAAGAGGAAACTGTCGGTACGGGTCGTACGAGGCTTGCTGAACCGAGAGTTCTCGGAACTGGCGTAAAACGAAAAAAAATTCAGTGACCACGACGTTCTTTGTCGCTGGACCTGCCCGTCGGTGCGTGAAAATGCGCCGGATCTCACCAGCCCGCTCGAAATTTTCTCCTCCAACAGTAAACAATACCCGACTATTGCCAACATGGCTCAACACGCATGCGTATGACACGCCCTTCAGTTTAACCGTCTGCCAATCCTGTACGCGCGGCTCGATAACACATACGAATGGGCGGGGATCGTCTTCATAGGAGATATAGGATGCAGGATGCCTTCCTTCGTTGAGACATTCAAGTAGGGATTGGTATTGGTCCGTGGAAAGCTCTGTAAGTTTATTGGGCTTCTCCGAGATCACGGGCGTATCACTATTGTCATCAGACAGGTGTGCCTGAGCCTGAGCCTCCAGACCCTCTCCCACCGCGCCCGTGAGTGGTGACTTCAAGTATTGAGAAAAGATTCCTTGAATTCCTCGAAACGCATCTGGAAGGTTGTCTTGTCTGAGAAGCGCCTTCAAGTTACTCCCTCGACAAAATGCCTTCAGAATGGTAAGTTCCATTTCGCCTGTGGAACGAACATGTGATGATCAGATCCTCTTCAACAAAGCACAAGTTTTTCGCCATACGAACCTAGTTTAGAGTTTGTATTATAACGCTCTAACATACCGTTGTAGCGTTCGAATGGAAATGCCCACCATCCATGCACTGGTCCAAATGCACGCAGGCATTCTGGCACATGGAGGGATGCGTGATTATTGAACACTAGGGCACGGGGTCCAAAAATTTCTGCTGTAGTCTGAACGTAGTATGCCATAAAATTTTCGACCGTGTTCACATGTGCCTCCGACGTCGAACGCATTGTGGCCCAGCGGATGGCTATGACAAGTGACAGATAATTGCGAAGAAGGGAACGATCCTTCTCGCTGGCACCTCCAGTTCCCCAGACCCTGCACAAAGAGATCACTAAATTAACAAGGCAAACCGTACGCCATTGGTCAGCTTTTAGCTTTCCATGCGCTCGACTTCCAAAGTTTCGGGGGGCACGTGTCATCCACGACGGAAGCGTTGTTTTGGACATATCTGACCAAACTTCTGTGAGGAGAGTTCGGTTCAGTATTATGGTTGTCGGGGCACTTTCCCATGCGGTAGATAAATCTACGACAGGACGAGGGAATGGTAGTGGACATCTGACTTCTGGTTTGCTCCGTTTATACTGACGAGAAGATGAGAAATGAGAAGTACACAGATGCAATGACTGCATCACGTACCCACTCAATCAACGCTTGGGCATATGCTGTCTTGCCAATGGTTGGACTACTTTTGTGCCGAACTAAGGGATCGCTGCTAAGAGGGATCGGAGGTATGACATTGTTGGCACGTGCGAGCGCAACAACGTAGCCTCTTCTTAGACGAGTCAGCGCCGTCATTGAACCAGTCTTGATGGCATCGACACCGGCATCCAGTTCTTTTTGTTGTTGCTCGGGGGTGTGGGATTGCACACGAGAAGCTTCATCGGGCTTGGCATCAGCGTCGAGACCCAAAACATTGCGGCAGTGATGTTGAAGATCTCCGATGAAGAAGTTGTGCATGCAATCAACGACTACAAACTGAGTTGGATTCCAGTATGGTAGACGTAGCAGCTCCGTCCACCTGACGCCGAACTTAGCATATATTTGCTGTTGGATGCCCTCTGTGGCGGCGTTCTTCCACATTGTCGCAATCGCAACATGCTCTTGCCAGGTACGACGCCTCCAAGATGAAACGTCAATATTGGCCGGGTCCGAACTATCTTGCAGGCAAAATGCGCAATATCTGCCCGAGTGAGAGCCGAGACCAGCAATTCCCGCAGTCTTGCGCGCTGCCAATATGTCGCAAATGAGTGGTATCACTGCACAACGCACAAGGCACCCCAGTGGGTGGAAAGCAGTGCGAGTTAATTGTAGACCAGGCGACCACGCCATAAGCAAGTCGTCAACAAGCGGGGAGAGGATATGGTTGATATGGCCTTGAGAAGGTTCTCGTGGGCCGGGGATAATGCCAACGAGATAGACATTCTCGGTGCGATAACGTAAGTGGGCCAGGAGGTTGTTGCAAATCATGTAGATGACGCCGAACGAAACGTGCTTGCCACCTTGCTTGTTTCCGAAAGGGTTGAACCAATCAACAAATAGGCTGAACCCAAGACGTATCTCAATACGTGGGTTGTGGGAACCAAAGAAAGAGCGATTGTCGGGTCCTTTAAAATTTCGAAACACGCTACCGTCCCAGATATCGTGTATTATATCCGGCTGGCATTGTGCAGGGGAATGACGCAAGCAATTCATGATGTCTGCTCTTGAGAGAAAACGAGCTATCCACGACGGCAGTGGTTGATACCAGTATCGACGGAAAGGATCGAAGTGTTTGTTTTCTCCTGGCCGAGAGAAGAGCCGGGCCCCACATGGGTGGCTGGAGGGCGTCGCACGGTAGCTGCAATCTAGCGGCATATCTGTGTATTCGTTACTCTGTTGCTCGGGAAGTGGACCATAGAGACTGAAGCATGCGGGACAACAAATGTACTGGCGCAATTCTGGATCTATGCGAAGAACGTTCAGAGCCGTCCGAATATCTGTAGGCCACGCAGAGCCGAAGTTTTCAATTTGTTCTTGTAGTCGTTGTCGACCATACGGCACATCAAACGCATCGGCAACCAATTTATCCAGTGCTGAAACAACAACAGCTGGAAAAAGAACGAGGAGGAAGTTCGAATTCTGTCTTGATAACCCGGAAAGTAGGTGCAGGGCACTTGCTGCGAGAATGCCCAACAATATAGGAACAGCAGTTTGAGCCAGCAAATCGACAATAGAAAATATATAATCTGATTTGAAATGGTGCTCAGTATATGTCCCAGTCAATAGCGGCGCGGATATACCTGATTTGACGATTACTGGACACTCGAGGGATCCTGCACCGCGTATTTTCTTGTCCCTTTGACGGAGCCATTCGTACATCACCATTCGGTCAAGATAAGCTTGATGCTCGTGGATTTTAGCTGCAAAGTTCTCCTTTTCCATCTGTATGTCTTTATTTCCATCGCTCGGCACAGCGTTCACAAGATCCACTAGTTTCTCTACTAGTTGCTGATGAACGACAAAATTCCGTGAAGCAGTTGGGTCAACTCCAGGCGGGGTGTCCTTGCATACGCCGGAACGTACTGGAAGGAATACGAGACCTGCTGAGCTGACGGTGGACAGGGTGTGCACAGCTGAATCGAAGAGATCGCGATAGTAAACTAGATATCTCATGGGAGCTGGAACATGGTCTGAGGCTCGTGCTAGGCAGCAGGAGTAATATCATATTGACTTACTGTCCGGGTGGCTGGAAGAAGACGGGCCAGGAGTGTCGTGCACAGCCGCTGATTCTTGCATAGGTGTGCTGCACAAAACTGTAACAAAACTCCGGGTCGGTGAGATGCACTTGTCACAACGAGACTCACCTAGTTCACTTGCTGCTACTTGCCGATTCCCAGCCTCACCGTGAATAGCCCGAGATGATACGACGGGATCATCAGTCTCCATCGCAGAGTTAGAATTAGCCACCAGCACATCTAGCTCCATCTGTTCAGTCTGCCTGGCCATTTTGCATATCCTGTCGTCTCGCTGGTGTTGATGGACGGTAGATGCCGGGAGTAGACGGCCAGACTTGCGCACCCGTGTCGTTGGATCTGGGTCTAATGACCTGATGCACTGGTAAACTTCGCACGTGCAGCGTTGCTTAGCCGCGGGTGCCATGACGGTGGAGACAGAAACAGAATCAATATTTATTTACCGCAACAAATAGACTACTACTAAGACACGGTGCGTTGCGGCAAATGTAACGTAGGCAGGGCAGTGACCCATGTGCATGGGGCCTTGATGGTGCGAGTAGCAAACATGTTCGGATTCAGGTACTAGGAAGTGAAGTCATGCGTTCGAGTTAGCGCCAGCTGCCCCGGGTGGTACAGAAAATCCTGCAGTGTTAGCTGGAAACGATGTAAGCTCAACGGCGAAAAGGACATTGACAATTCATTATACCAGTGTGTCCACCTGCGCAACCAGGGGCGAAGTCATACTCCTCCTCCCGCACCCTAAGGTGTTTCTTTGAACGCGGATGTAGCGAGGACAGCCAGGTAGCATCGTAGCAATTCACGGGAAGTCCAGGAGGGGCGGCAGCAGCATCGTTGAACTTTGCAGAATGGGGGCGACTCCGGAGTTGCGTGCCTGCTTTCTTACGTTTTCCAATCGTGATGCAAAGGAATTCCATTATTGCTAGATCGGCTTCCCACATGAGCGCGGAAAGCTGCTGGCTGCGCCAGCGAGGATACACACGTGGATAACTGATCGTCCTCCTCACTTCATCTTCGGACTCATCAGAGCTTATACCCTGAGTTCCGAGGTACTTGACTAGTGGTAAGTGCTTCCGCAACCCAGGGTGCTCGGCCATAGCATCCAGGCGCATTTTTAGCAACTCGAATCAACGTGAGCGAGGGGAATTGATGACATAGGGTGTACATACCCGAACTTTCCTTGAAGTTCGCGAAGATTTACGCAATCTCGCCTTCACGTCTTCCTTGGCTTTCACTGCGTCCTTACTTGGGGCGACGACAACCTCATTGTAACGTGACTTGATGTAAGTAAAATGCGCCTTAAAAGCCCCACGAACAATGTCGAATTTGCGGTACCGGTCAGGGATTGTCTGCGAGGTGTACCAGCCATGGTTATTGACCTTATCCAGAAAATCGTCGGCGAAGACCGTAAACGCCTCGCGATTAAATGGTGTATCTTTTCCATGAGCGCAGTCTATAATAAAATTAGTTGATGTGACCTCGGGGCAACCGGGAATGTCCTGTTCGTATGCTGCAACCTCGTCACTGGTGAGCGCACATTTGATATTGTTCAGGTACTTGTAGTCAGTAATTTTGAGCAAGCGGAGGGCATGGAGCCGGATGCAGGTCTTGGAAGTCGCGTCGTCAGCGACGAATGAAGAGCACAAGCAATAACTCCACTTACAGCAAAGTATTTGTGTTCTTCCATGTCACTCTTCGTAGGGATGTCGGACGCGGGATCCGAAGGGACGAAGTTGCGGGGCTTCTTTGGACGCCTAGTCACTTTCAAAGGAAACTCGTCTACGTCTTGCATCTCAACATCTTTGGATGTGTTTGCATCGATTCGTGATGCCTTCAAATCCTCCCGGATGGCAGAAATCCCATCCATAATCGTCCTAGTGGATGAAGTGTGCGACCGCTCAAATGAGGTGAACATCGAATTCAACGACTCAGAGAAGTAAGAAAGTAAAGGTGCCAGGGATGCACCGTGCGACTGTGGACCACCAGTATTCGGACCAGAACCGTCTTGAGGAGCAGACTGGACTGATGGTCCTGGTTGAGAAGGAACAGAAAACGGGTCCATAGAAGTGGAAAAAGAGTGGGACATTGGCTGTCGCGGCTGAGAGGGGATGGAAGTTGAAGGCCACCGGGGTAGGTTGACGCCTGCGGCGCGGAACTCAGTCTGAGGTAGGTTTGGACGAATCCGATGTTCGTCTGGGGCAGTAACCTGTTCACCCTGATCCATAGAACTCTCCTTCCCTCTGCTATGGCTGGAGACCTTCAATTCCATTTAGCGTCATCACCATGAATTCAGATACATACATACCTGACTAGTGGACGAGGGGTTTCCGCCGTAGGTATCAAGTAAGCCCTGAGGGCGGCGGTTCATCAACATACGGAGACTACTGCCATAATCAAGAGAAAACATACTTGTATTGACATCGTGCTGAGAGGGAGACTGGATGCCCGAGGAGTTGACCGCTGGTCACCAGAGGAACGTGGCGACATTTGGAACGCTGGCGTCCGTTCCCGCGAGAATGTAGGAGTCCGGTCTTGGCTTGATACTGGAGTTTGCTCTCGTGACTGTACTCCTGAGAGGGATGATCTGGCGGAAGAAAATACTGTATTCGCAGTTGATGTCGCACCGTCACGAGGCTGAATCTCAGTCAGTTTCCATCACCCTATGTCAAACTGGGGTACGAACTTGTGAATCACCATACATCGCACGGTTGAGAGCGTCGAGGAGGGAGGCTTGCGAGACCGCAGCTTCTTGCGAAGTCGTGGCTGCTCCCTCCGAGTTGGGTGAGGTCCGCACCATCTGTGGAGCAATAATGTTAGTGGCAGTCCTCGACGACTTCGAACCGTGATGGCCTTGCTCCCAATCGGCTCCGGGGCGCCGTTTGTCACCAGGCGCCATGAAGGGATTGGAAACGGAGCAAATCCTGATGCCATTTTCTGTATTTAACGTCCTACTCACCCACGAGCATCCTATAGCGACAAAGCCTAGATCTGGGTGAATCTGGAGGACAAAGGGTTAAAAATTCCAAAGGACCGGAGCTTCGTCGAAAACAAAGACTGGTGTTGACTCCCTGGACTCAGTAGTGACCGCTTTCCACGATTGTCGTAGCAAAATAATGGCTGATTGGCTAGCCTATCACAGCCTTCGACCTCGAGGCACTCCACGTTTCGGGCCCTTAGCTGCGAATAGGTTAGATTTCCAAGAATGTGTACAGCATACTTAGCCAGAGACAAAGACTTGCAGTTGCACTCCGGAAGCTATCGGAGGTTCGAAAATCTAATTACGGACACGCGTCGACTGGTCACAACAAAGAGTGCTAGATACTTGCGCTCGCTTCACGGTGTAATTGACGACAGTCGCATCAAAATCGTAGTATAAGTATAATAGCGGTGGGGTTCAACATGAAATTCAAAGGTATATTATAGCATCCCGAGGGGCCTGGGGGTGTCCGTCTTGATCCTGCAGCATCCGATATATGTATTCTACGCCGTTCAAAGCAATCCGGCGGACTGCGGCAACCGCCCCCATTCTCAAATTCTCGATTTGCAACTGCTTGATATCAAAGTGCGAGAGTAGCGTTCCATAAGACGTGATGGTAGACCTCGGCTGGATTACAGAGTCAATACCAATGATCCGTGAGCAATTTTAACCTCACTCACTGAATACAGGAAGAAGTGATGGATGAACATGGTCGTCGCGGTAATCACTAAAACGTGAAGAAGTGGTACTTGCTTGATGATCAGCGACCGCATTAGACACTTCAGTGCGACAATTTGAGTCCATAAGTACAGTTGAACACCTCGATAGGCAGCGGCAATGATATCTTGAACGATGTACTTGTTAATATCCTCATCAAACGGAAGTAAAAACCATACTGCTTTCATTCTTGGCTCGCCATGTCCTAATGTACGTATCCTGCATCATTTGCGAAGTTGCTGTCGCGACCAAGGTACACGTTGGATACTCAAACACCTCGAAGGAGCAAATCAGATGAATAACATAATAGTCCACTTTGTACTTACCGCAACCGACTGAACCATGTTCCCTGGAGGGAACCATTGAGATAATTTTGTACGGTGTGCGGGGATACTTACCATTGTGTTCCAGAACTTGTAAGCAATCTCCAGACGGCACGCTCCAGATATGGACGCTGCCATCTGTAGCTCCACTCACTACACCCCCGGGAAGAAATGCCACTTGCAATGGAACATTTTTATCTTGGGCCGAGGGACGATTCTTCAAACGCAATACCGGGTGGGACTGACCGAGTTCATATATATCGACACCCGATCCCAGATTAGATACGAGTATCCGCTTCTGATCTGGTGAGAGAGAAGCATGACCCCTTACAACATGATAGGTAAGAAAGCGAACGTTGAATAACTTCGCAACGTCGCACTTACAGATGTCGGTGGCTATGGATCGGTTGGATTCGCCAAAGCTCCTTTTGTGAGATAACATCCCAGCACCTGTACATGTTAGTGCTATAGTCAACAATCGAATCCTGCTAAGCACATACACTACTCCGTGGTTGAGGTAGGCCACGACAAGTTCACTTCCCTTTTCCCTAAACATTATCGCACGACCCCGCACTCTCTTGTCTGCTTCCTCCACCGCATTCACCAATTCTGAGGGTGAGGGGAAAATCTTGATTGTAGCGTAGTTCCCTAGTAATCACTGATTGTAAGCGACTAAGCCAATTAGTATGGTAAAGTGTGACAGTACCTGGGAAAATCTCTTTCGCAATGTGAATTTCCGACCCAACTGCAATGGCAATATCACCACTGTACTCGTCAATGGAGAGAGCAAAGATTGGAGATTTGACGCCAGTGAGAACAGACGGCTCTTGGATCTACCTTTCTTGTGAGCCAGTGCCGACGGCATACGCAAATAACATACCTCGAAATTATCAATGATAGCCAGCGTGCCATCATTACAGCCTACAAAGAGGCGGCTTAAGCGTCGCGGATCCCATGCAAGGCTGAGGATTCCGCTTTGGAAGACAGTGCGGTATTTCAAAGATCCTACGAGTGGGTCATATATAATAACACTACCATCGTCGCTTCCACTGGCAAGCTCTTTCCCAGCCGGAGAAAACGTGAGCGCAGTTACCGTGTCTGCATGGTCCTCCAGTGTAAGTGCCGGGACGAACGGTATGGCGAGCTTCATATGCAAGTAAAAGACGGGCTAGAATAATGACATCTGCCTTGACAAAGCAAGATTTTCGACGACACAAAAATCGTGGGAATTGGCCCAGGCAGCCATTTGCGTGCCTGTTGGGTAATACACAACTATTAAGTATGGTAGAATATGGTCTGCAGTGGTCATCCACGGGACACAAGGGTCCGATCAACTGCATCTCGTTCACAGAAGATGGAAGTTACCTCGCCAGCGGAAGTAAGTACTGCCGTACTTGAACGATCCATTCTAACATGCTACAGGTGATGACGGCCATGTCCTCGTTTGGGCAATGCAAGACGGCAGTCTCCTTCAGCGCCTCAAACCAAAGCAGGGGCCTGTTGTCGCTGTCAAGTGGTTCACGGGGGGCCCTCCCCATTCTGAGCCTAGTACCAAGGTGTGCTACCTCCTTTCTGCCGGCGCTAACGGCACAGTGGTCATATGGTGTTTCAATATGACATTGGTAATGTTCCATATACGCCGACTGTTAGTTACATGATTCACGCCTTCTCGTAGGCATTGTTTGAGTGGGTGCATATGGAAACCGTTTTTGACTCTGCAATCGAGTGTGTTACACTCGACGAAACGCACAGTGTACTGGCCGTTGCGACGCTTGGGAGAATCGCCACGTACCAATTGTCGAAATCCAACCACTGTAAGTCACCTCTGGCTGTCATATATTACAATTGTCTGACAACACCTCAGTGGCAATGCATCTCCTCCAGGTGCATCCTCCATTATCTCAATCACGACTACCGAGTCTGCCCATCTCCGCTCACTTTTCGGATCGAGGGCATACTTTAATGGTTGCATTCTTGGACTCTTGCGAGATGTACGTTGCTTTCACTTGTGTTCATCTATGGCTTGTTTAGCATCCTCGCAGTGTTGCCTGGGATATCACGCCATGGAAGCAACTCTGGCATCAAAAGATCAGATTTTCGAGTCCATCCATTTGGAGTCTGGCCTATGTCATATATTTTGGAGTCATGGGTGGAACTGGGACTTGGTTCTTAACCGCCGGTACATGCGCGTGTCGTAGCGGTATTCCTGGTTTCTTGGACCCTTGCAAAGTAACCCCCTTCCTTTCGTCATCACCTCCACCTCATAGAAACTTCCACCAGACGAGCGGGAACGACTTAACGCTCCCCCGAGATTAACGCTGATCATCTGTGCGGTAGCTCCCGCATTATTATACTGACATGCCTGGATTCATATTCAGGAAGAAGCTGGCGACAATCCCAGACGTATCCCAGATGTCTCGCCGCGAATAAGACCTAGAAGTCGCACGGCTGCGCACAGGGAGGGCTTTTTGCTCACTGCAGGGCGGACTGGACCGCTGGGGGGTGGCTTGTGGTCTGCTTCGCTTGGTTTCCATCGTAAGGAAGGACCACCAAGAATACCAGGTGGCCATGCCCAGTCTGATTTTTCTCGGGAAACCAGTATATATATGACATTGACGAGCTGTATGGTAGTGGATTAGCTTACTATGACTGGTATTCTGGTGGTGATCCCATCTCAGCGGAAGCATTTCAAGTGATATACAAAACTGGAACCTGTCCAACTTGACACAAGTCAAATAAGGTCCCATGGCCGTTGAAACTCTCGACTGTCATCCATGGGCTTGAACGTCAGGCTTGCCACTACCTTGGTCGAGGTCACGTTACTGGCCAGGACTCCCCGTTGACTGGAGCGGTACTTACCCCCCTCAACCTTCCCCAGGCCGTCTCAGTTACTATTTAACTTGAGGTCAAACAATCACTCAGGCGTCCCAGGCCTTCAAGACAAAGCTTCGATGTGGTCTGCGTCTCCGTCCAGTCAGTGTCCTTTACTGCGACCTGCGCACTATCATTAATCACATCTGCAATCAGCATCACAGCTTCCTGCGCTTTTTACGCTCTCTGACACAACGGGGGCAACGCGAGAACTCCGGACGAACTCTCTGACGATCCTTGCGATCTTCCTCGTCTCTCTATGTGGTATGTCCCGTGATTCTTGAGATTACCCACAGCCTGCCACGCCGACATTGACACTCATCGCGTACACCAGCTGCATCCTTCCCCGCACTCTCCAAACGCGTGTCGGTCCTCCGTATACCTCGCATCGTGTTCTTCATAGGCAAGCACTTTGGAACGGGTAGGTGGACGAGTACCCCTCCAGTTCCCCTTCATTTCCGTCGCGTGTGAATCCGCGATCGCTTACGCACCGTATGACGTAGGCGTTATATTGTCCACCGCCTTCACCCATCTCCTGCAGGATGCCTTCGAGGCGCTGAGAGACCCCATCGTACTTGCGAAATGGAAGATAGGCAAATATACAGGCTTGATTGTGTGCGTCGTGTCACGCATCGCCTTCTCAAAAGACTGACACGTCTCAGACTAGGGTCTCTATTGTCCATATTTCTAATCGAATGTACGTTCGTCCCTCCTTTGCCCGTTATCTCTGACCTAGCGCCACCAGATACATCCACGGCATATGTGGACCAACTCCAATCGTATAGTTCACCGACCGTCACGAGAGGGTCAACCCCTTGCACCCGCTCGCCCTCCCCTAATGACGAAGTGACGTCAGGCCGCCTAGAGACGCCCGTCAAAGCTATGAATAACGTACAGAATCACGACCGGGAACGACAGCCTCTACTGCATGCTAGATCTGACGCTCAGTGTTATGATAACAGTCACGAACACGAACACGATGTACTCGCCAATCATACCTCCCATCTTGACACATCTACGGACAGCGCCACGGACAACGCCAAACAAAGCGAGACACGAACAGACTTGCAGAATCCGTCACGCTCGCAACGGTACCAACACTCGCACTCGCATCTACAGCATCAGTCCGCTTCTTCACAGTATGGCGCGGCGACTTCGCAGGTCAGCAGCAACCTGCATGCGACGCACCGGCACGGGGACGTGTTGCGAACTGGTAGCGTAGGCACGTACAATACACAGCAAACCCGGCAGTTGGACGAAGTTACTCAGGATTTGCCCACCATAATCGAGGGGCACCATAGACACGAACCACGTACGGCCCACTCGGTACACCACGAGCGAGGGCCACGGCTACCTTCAATCTATGGTCCGGGGGAGTTTGGACAGGGGATGACGCTTGCCGACGGAGGAACACACGATCACGATGTTGAACATTTACATCATGATGATAATGGTGGTCACGAGCTTAGAATTGGAAAGAAGAGACAAGTTGTCGGAATACTCGTGCGTGCCTCTGCATGAGCGCGACCAACGCTGACTCTTGCTCCTGTGAAAATCTTTCGAACGTACAGGTGTTGCAATTGGGGATTATGATCCACTCACTGGTCATCGGGCTCACACTTGCAATCAAGACTGGGTCCGATTTTGGTACGACCTCTTTTCCGCTCGTCTCCCCATCACGCATCCACTCACTCGCGCTTTCTTCCTCCACAGCCTCCCTCCTGGTAGCTGTTATTTTCCATCAATTTTTTGAAGGCCTCTCGCTCGGCATTCGCATCGCGTCACTCCCCTCATCTTCATCTTCCACAACTGCACAAATACCCCCAATATCCGTACCCGAATCGAACTCCTCATCTTTTGAAGTGTTTCCCAACACCGAAGACGGGGTGCGCGGCCATACGATGAGCCCAGCGCTTCGCAGTGTCGACGTCGAATTCGGGCTCACAACGCACCCACGCGCTACAGAAAACAAAAACTGGGATTTTATGGATATATTGAAGCCGACCCTAGCATGTTCGTTTGCAGTGACAACCCCCATAGGTATCGTGCTGGGAATGATCGTGTTTGGGGTCGGAGGCAGCAGCTCAGGTATGTCTCGTCTTTGTATTTTCCATCTCTCGCGAACTCATCGATCACGCGATGCGATGCGATGCGATGTAGCCCACATGCGCCTCGTACAAGGTCTCATGTCTGCCATATCTGCCGGGATGCTCATCTACGCTGCATGCGTCGAGATGCTTGCTGCGGACTTCGTAATGGATCCGACGCTTTGGAGAAGCGGGTGGAAGAGACAGTTTGTTGCTGTGGGGAGCCTGCTCATGGGTGCCATTGGGATGGGCATCGTTCCGTAGGATACGTGACGATTTCAGGTGATGAGATACCATCTTGCCCGAGCATGGCTGGTGGTGATAGTATAGGTTAGGAGTGGGGGAACAGAGCGTCGGACCAAGCGTTCCACGTGCCCTATGCAGCTTGAGGTCGGGTATTCGGGCGTCGTAGTGGGTGTTGTCACGTTTTTTGAAGGGATCTGCGGTAGCAACTGGTTGTAGAGACAAATGACTTGTGGATACACGAGAGCAGTGTGCCCATCACCAAAACTGCAGAAACGTGACATTGCCCGATTTGGCACGATGACTCAGCCACTTGTTTGTCGCGTCGTAATGTGACGGGATGACTAATTTAGCCATTTCTCGGCCTCGCGGCGACACCGTCAGTAGCCGATCTCGCAATGTCTTGTCGACAACAATACCATATTGCTACGACGTAGGTCCGTCCGCAAGATATTCGTATACAGACATGTAGCTGGGCGATGCCTGAATTATAATTGGGCGTACATAGTGGGAGCATATCAGTTCGTGCTGTAGTAAGTACCGAGTAGTGTATGCCAAATTGCCAATCTTACGGTGCACTGTAGTAGTGTTCCGCTTCAAACAGCTCATTGATTCATCCTTGCTAGCTTAACATTGCATGGCATTACATCGTAAATCATAACACATCGTACGCATGTTGCATCGAATCATCATCCTGTCCACATCACATCGTTTGGTCGAGTAGCGCAGCGATGTGTATTCGCAGGTGCTCCACTGACTAAGCAGAGTCGGGACTCGTTTACCCAGCAATTTTCTCGCAAGTCCGTGCTTACTAATCGCGTCACGGTCACGTGGGTGACAACCTTATCGCCCACACCCGGAGTCCTTTCCCTCTCCCCAACTCCTTCCTTGACATGCCACATGTAGCGACCACGGACCCATCACTCTCTGGATCCCAAGCAACCCATCCATGCCATACCTAGCATATCTGACATATTGCAGAGCCCCACACCAACAGAAACCAGTTGGTGTCTGGTAGGTTGATTAAGTCGTCTTTCTTGCAAGCTATTCATTCTCTCGAGATTCTCGTGTACTGTTCATGAGCTCATCATGTTTCTATGAGGCAGAGCCAACCGGATTCGCGATATGTTTGATACGAGTGCCTATATGCGCTGCTTAGCCACAACCGTACCGAACGTGGGCCTCTGGGGTGTCGAAGGTGGAACGTAAAGGTGAGTATATGCGGCCACCCTTCTCGCAATGCTACTCCGCAACACTCTGTAGGGGAACACTCAAAAGACTGTCATGATCTTTGTGAAGTGTACTACGAGGTAAGCATAATCACGAGATTAAAAGACATACGCAGTCATTTCGTTAGACCGCCGTCCATTCGCCTCCTCGGCTCTCACGTTCCGCACCGAACATATCTATTGAATCTAGGTCGTCAGGCTCTGCTGAGTCACCGTCCACAGATAATCCTGTTTGTTTACTGTCACCCGAGCACAACATCTCCACTCCGCGCTCTTCCGTTCAGCCCGCAGTGGCTACATCTGAGACCCCTCTCCACCACCACAGCCCAGATGTGGATGCGAATAACAGCGCTCGCCATTGCAGGCTACTCTTTCTGGCGAGCATTATTACTGGCTGTATCTGTTGCTGCATACGAGTTCGTAATGGTATCATAATGTATTGTTGACGATATCGAGTGGCATAAGTGACCTAACAAAGGCACACCGGCAGTACATGACCAGAATAATCCCAGTCTATCGTGTCATATCATTCCGGTGTGGTGTCGAGCGACAAGTCAGTTTTTCTAAATTATATTATATACACGGGTTCTTCAAGCTACTCTCTACAGAGTCGATAGCCATGATACTACTATATATTCGTATATATAGTTTGTGCAATTTTGGTGATGGCACTAAACGGGTCCGTGTCACGGTGCCAACCACTTGCAACGTGTTGAGGGCGCCTAAAAAACTGTTGCTCACCGTCACCACTTCCTCGACTTCAAACCAGAGCTCAAATCCACGACACTACCTCAAACATCCATTTCTCAATGGCTAGAACGCAGTCAAAGAAACGTCGTCTCTTCGGATTCGCGAAGATATCCAACTCGAGGTCCGGCCTTGCCTCAGTGTGTAGCCATCTTTTCCGCGTGATGTAGTCACCGACCTGAAAATCAGTCGCCAGGACGGTCTGAGACTCGAGTAGGGGATCTTCGTTCCGTACCTGAGACACTGGGCAGGGCTTCTCCTGGTATGCTCGCCAGAATGAGGCGCTTCTTCCGCCGATCGAACCAAGGTTCCTCGACCGCTATTGCGGAAGGAGTCACTGATACGCCGGCCGGTGGGGTGCATCAGGTAGCTCCATATCAGGATGTATGTGATCTACCCTCTCCATCTAATGCGATGGTGCTGAGGTTCAATGACAGGATACCGCAAGAAGCGCCGGTGATGGAGTGCAAAAGCAACAAGGGCAACCCCAGGCAGCTCCGACCGAGCATGTACGTGATTTTCGATGTCCGGCCGAGTAGCAACTTAGTGATTCCGTTGGGCAGGCCGAAGAGTCAGTCGCCAGACCAGAACCGAAGTCAAAACTAGAACCAGAGTCAGAGCCGGAACCAAAGCCGGAGTTAAAACCGAAACCAGAGGCGGAACCCACTCCAACATCGGCCGGCCAGCTTGTCGATGCTGCGGTAAAAGGATTCGATGGTGTCGATCCCATCTCAGGTATCACCAAAGGCACTGTAGATGCCGTCGGTATCGTCAATAACACAGTTACCGGGATCCAAACCTTGAGTGATACGTATCTCAAACCTTTCAAAGTTTTCAATCAAGTCGTATCTACTCTTGCCAACGTAAGCATTTCGCTTTCTGCATCCTGACAGCGATCTCATGCTTGCACTAGGTCCACCCTTACGCCCAGGCTGCGCTGGGAATCTTGACTTTCACCTCTCAGGTACCTTCCTGATTCCAATTCCCTCTGCGCTTCTGATCTGCTATCGTCAGGTGTTTTTGAACCAAGCGAGTTTGGACATTGCAGTATCAGATCTTCTCGGTACCATGGGAAGTGTCTACGAGTGGCTCGTACAGGAAGATAGGATCAGAAATTTGGACAAAGATGCTCTCGCAAAAATCGCGCGGGCGATAAGCGACTCAGCACATTTCGTCATAAACTACTCCACGACCAAAAGTTTCTGTAAGTCATATGCTCTTGTCGCCTGCAGATTCTGATACGATACACTCTTAGGGAATAGAGCCGGAAAGAATATCTTCTCCGAAACGCGCACTGTCGTCGATGGCTATGCAAAGACCCTAGAAAACTTGATGCAACAATGTCGTGACCGCGCGGCTCGCGACATTCAGGTCAACACTTATCGTATACTGGAGGACCTGAATTTCGAAGGAATGGCTTATGCAGGTGGAGCGGGGCTAAATACGACGAAGAAATGCCTCGACGGCACGAGGACGGAGATTTTGCGGGATATCATGAATTGGGTTAATGATTCTGGCTTTGACGCCCCTCGCATCTTGTGGCTTCACGGGCAGGCTGGAAGGGGAAAGTCGGCCATTGCCCATACAATTGCATCATGGGTCAAGGATGTGGGAGGACTCGGGTCTTGCTTTTGCTTCGCTCGTGACCGACAGTCCGAGCACCGCGAGGAGAAGATTCTCACCACGATTGCTCGTGATCTGGCTGGTCGTGATCAGTCCTTTCGGCGAGCATTGGCGGACGTCCTGTCGAAGGATCACACCCTAAAGACCACAGCTGACGTGATGCAGCAGTGGCAGCAACTCATCTTGGAGCCGCTGTCAAAAGTTAATGGGACTATAGTTGGGAATGTTGTCGTAGTGATCGATGCCTTGGATGAAAGTGGGCCGGACACGTCAAGGGAGCACATCTTATCTCTACTCGCGTCACCGGAAGCTGCTCAATTACCCTCCAATTTCCGCATCCTTCTGACGTCCAGACCGCTGGCTGACATCAAACGTGTCATGAGTACTGCTGCGCATGTGAAAATCACCTCGTTGGATG
This sequence comes from Pisolithus albus, assembly GCA_024613165.1. Lineage (NCBI taxonomy): Eukaryota > Fungi > Basidiomycota > Agaricomycetes > Boletales > Pisolithaceae > Pisolithus > Pisolithus albus. The sequence goes on along the minus strand of JANFAB010000016.1, from coordinate 265,663 downwards.
ATATCGCCGCTCAGTTGGCAGAGCACGACATACGACTCTACGTTTCCACCGAGCTTCGCCTTCATCCGGAGATCGGAGCCGCTCAGATCCAGACCATTTCTCAAAAGTCAGATGGCTTATTTGAGTGGGCTCGTCTAGCCTGTAGGTTCATCAAGCCGAACAAGCCAGGTCGAACTATCATGGAGCGCTACGATGAGGTCATGTCCCCCAACTCCAGAGGTGGGGGATCCTTGTTGGACGTCATATACCGAACAATTTTGGAGGATACCGTGCCACTGGATGATACCACACTCACACGATTTCGATCTGTGATGCAACAAATCATGTCAACATCTGTACCCCTACATTTGGATACCTTAGATGAGATGCGAAGGCGCTTTCCCCCGGATGAAGACCATTTCGACATAATGATCATTCTTGAATTCATGGCACCACTGTTGAGTGGGATTTCTGACAGGGACTCTGTCGTCCGACCCCTCCATGCATCATTTTATGACTTCCTCACTGATGAGAAACGGAGTGGGGTGTACTTCGTTGGTGGGTCTAGCATACACAGGCTCCTTGCCTTTGCTTCATTGCACACTCTTTGCAATGGCCTTAAATTCAACATTTGTGGACTGGAGAGTTCCTACTTCAGGAATGCAGAAGTTGTTGACTTGCAGGAGAGAGTCAACAAAAACATATCACCCAATCTATCTTACTCTTGCCAATACTGGGCCCACCATTTGCAGAAGGCCAAGTTTGACTCAACACTTGCTGCACTGGTAAAGGATATTGTTGGATGTGAAAAGTTTCTCTTTTGGCTGGAAGCACTGAGCCTTCTCAATGGACTTGGATATGCTACAGGTACCCTGTCCTCTGCTATAACATGGCTACAGGTGAGTGAACTATATTGATGCCTGATGTCATCTAATGTGAACTCCAAGGGCCAGGATGGATTTGAGGAGACCCAGGCACTTGTACAAGATGGGATCAAATTTCTACACAATTTTGGGAGTGTAATATCCCTCAGCACACCACACCTTTACACTTCTGCACTGCCATTTACACCCTCAAACACAATGCTTTCAAGAAAGCTTGTGCCAAAATTTTCTTGCCTAGCTGGGATATCTGTGGGAGGGTTGAAAGAGTGGCCAGCTGTGCAACAGGCATTGGAAGGGCATACTGGAGTGGTCTGGTCAGTTGGATTCTCCTCCGATGGCAAGAGGATTGTATCAGGCTCAGATGACAGGACTGTGAGGATCTGGGATGCTGAGAGAGGGATCCAGATTGGTGACCCTCTTGAGGGGCATACTGGAGGGGTCCTGTCAGTTGGATTCTCCTCTGATGGCAAGAGGATTGTATCAGGCTCAGATGATGAAACTGTGAGGATCTGGGATGCTGAGAGAGGGATCCAGATTGGTGACCCTCTTGAGGGGCATACTGGAGAGGTCACCTCAGTTGGATTCTCCTCTGATGGCAAGAGGATTATATCAGGCTCAGAAGACAAGACTGTGAGGATCTGGGATGCTGAGACAGGGGTCCAGATTGGTGGCCCTCTTGAGGGGCATACTCATTGGGTCCTGTCAGTTGGATTCTCCTCTGATGGCAAGAGGATTGTATCAGGTTCAGAAGACAAGACTGTAAGGATCTGGGATGCTGAGAGAGGGGTTGAGATTGGTGGCCCTCTTGAGGGGCATACTGGATGTGTCATGTCAGTTGGATTCTCTTCTGATGGCAAGAGGATTGTATCAGGCTCCACTGACTGGACTGTGAGGATCTGGGATGCTGAGAGATGGATCCAGATTGGTGACCCTCTTGTGGGGCATACTGGAGGGGTCAGCTCAGTCAGATTCTCCCTTGATGGCAAGAGAATTGTATCATGCTCAGCAGGTGACAACACTGTGAGGATCTGGGATGCTGAGAGAGGGGTCCAGATTGGTGGGCCTCTTGAGGGGCCTACTGAAAGGGTCATGTCAGTTGGATTCTCTTCTGATGGCAAGAGAATTGTATCAGGCTCAGATGACAAGACTGTAAGGATCTGGGATGCTGAGAGAGGGGTCCAGATTGGTGGCCCTCTTGAGGGGCATACTGGAGTGGTCAGCTCAGTTGGATTCTCCTCTGATGGAAAGGGAATTGTATCAGGCTCAGATGACGAAACTGTGAGGATCTGGGATGCTGAGAGAGGGGTTGAGATTGGTGGCCCTCTTGAGGGGCATACTGGACGTGTTGTGTCAGCTGGATTCTCCTCTGATGGCAAGAGGATTGTATCAGGCTCCTCTGACTGGACTGTGAGGATCTGGGATGCTGAGAGAGGGGTCCAGATTGGTGGCCCTCTTGAGGGGCATACTCAACGGGTCAGCTCAGTTGGATTCTCCTCTGATGGCAAGAGGATTGTATCAGGCTCCTTTGACTGGACTGTGAGGATCTGGGATGCTGAGAGAGGGGTCCAGATTGGTGGGCCTCTTGAGGGGCATACTCAAAGGGTCTGGTCAGTTGGATTCTCCCCTGATGGCAAGAGGATTGTATCAGGCTCAGAAGACAAGACTGTGAGGATCTGGGATGCTGAGAGAGGAGGGGTCCAGATTAATGGCACTCTTGAGGGGCATACTGGATGGGTCAGGTCAGTTGGATTCTCCTCTGATGGAAAGCAGATTGTATCAGGCTCAAATGACAAGACTGTGAGGCTCTGGGATGCTGAGAGAGGGGTCCAGATTGGTGACCCTCTTGAGGGGCATACTGGAGAGGTCACCTCAGTTGGATTCTCCTCTGATGGAAAGAGGCTTGTATCAGGCTCAGATGATGAGACTGTGAGGATCTGGGATGCTGAGAGAGGGGTGCAGATTGGTGGCCCTCTTGAGGGACATACTCATTGGGTCCTGTCAGTTGGATTCTCCTCTGATGGCAAGAGGATTGTATCAGGTTCAGAAGACAAGACTGTAAGGATCTGGGATGCTGAGAGAGGGGTTGAGATTGGTGGCCCTCTTGAGGGGCATACTGGATGTGTCATGTCAGTTGGATTCTCCTCTGATGGCAAGAGAATCATATCAGGCTCAGATGACAAGACTATCAGGATCTGGGATGCTCATGGCTATGAGGCTGTACAGTCCAAGTGGGTTGCCTACAACTCAGGGGGTGTAGCTCTTATGTCCTACATCATCAACTGTCAGTGTTACCCACTACTATATGGTCTCATCTGTACTCAATCATTTTGGATTTATCAAGCCTATTCTGTTTGCTTTTCATCAAAATCTCTTCAGGCACTATATAATAGTCCACAGCTCCTTGATGGCCTTATGGAGGAAGATATGATTGTGAGGCATCAACCAGTCAAGGTCTTCCATGATCACTGGATTAGGGGCCCAAAGGGGAGATTGTTACTCTGGATACCTCCAACATTTTGGGGGCCATTTTATTCGATGTGGACCATAGTGGTCATCCCCAAGGGAAGGTGTGTAGAGCTGGACCTAAGCCAAATGGTTCATGGGGAACAATGGCATCAATGTTTTAAGTCAGTTGTTTAGTTTTGATGTGACCCACAGAACATGGTATTCTACAGCTAATCCACAATTCTCAGTGATTTGTGACTCCAAATAATTTCTCTATGGTGACAATCACCTGATTAGGCCACTCCTTTAATACAAAATTTTTAGCCCCCTAAAACACCTCAAATTTATATTTCCTCTGATAAACACACTCCTTGCAATGGAGAGAACCAATACCCCAGAGCAATTTTTAATGAGGTCAAGATTATGTAACTACATACACCATATAGTTAGTGTTGTTGGCAGACTGCTGCCATTTTGCCAGCAGCAATTGCCAGCAGTAGATCAAGGGCCATGGCAGAACATGGCAGAATACCAAAAGTTTACTAGTGATGGTACATGACATAGAGTGATCTGCCAACATATTGGCAGAATTTTTTGACATGACTGCTGCCCTCTGGATCCACTACAACAGCTACAAGTTCCACTGTGAAAAATCTGACTGGAAGACCTCCTGCAAAGATTCTCACTGACCATTTTACAGCACTTGAAAAAGTGGGGAACAAATCAAATAGGTGGTATTACCAGTGTAATTACTGTCACAGGGCCCAATGGACCAGGCTGCTGGATTGAAGGGAGACAGCATGCCACTCAAGCACTTACTTGACTATGAGAAGTGTCCCAATGTGGCAATGCCTCACAAGCCATCTGAAATGTCGTGCTTGCTACATTGGAGGGTGGCGGGTTTCTCCTTGGGCCAGTGTGTGACCCAGGTCATCAGGGAACCTGTGATGTGCTGGTATTCCCAGTTAATTATGGTAAGTAGTTATCTGTCTGATATGAATTGGATAATGGTATATAGGACATGATCATCTATAAATCATAATGATAATAGTCAGATAAGGCATTACAATCCTGAGCAGACATTTTACTATCTGGTCAACTGCATATAGGCCTGATATAAGAATTACAATACTTTTGTCATCATGATGTAATGATGACAAGAGCTGATATGTGATATACAATAATACTATGTATTTGACATTACATTATAATTGCTCATCAGATAATATCATCATCATATCAATGGCAATATTCTTTTCAGTCTGATTTCACTTTGATCATCAATATCTAGTCTTGTCATCTATGTCATTTATGATCATTTGAACAATTCTTCACCAGCCACAAGTGTGGGAATGTCTTTGTAATGACTGTACAGTACATGTTATATAAACTCATCCTCTCCCCCCTTCTCTCTCTTCTTCACTCTTGTCTCTGAGTTCTATCTCAGGGCAAGAGTCACTCTAAGACTCTAAGTCTTAGGGTTCCTACATTCAGGTAAGTGTACCATTGTGTGAAGCCATCTGTGAGTGTCTTTCCCTGCTTTATTTTCGCTTTTTTAGAGGTTTAAGTAGTTCATACTTAGTAGGTAGTGTACTCAGTAGGTACTGATTATGTAAATGTTATTGAATGAAATTGCTTTCTTGTAATACCATGATTGATAAGTTGAATTGAAGGTTGCTATAGCAATTTTTATTTTTAAGCTGTTGGTGGTGTCAATGACAATTGTTGGTAATGTCTGATAATGATAGACAGATATGATACATATGATCCACTCTACCTCAAAGATAACTTTTGACCTATGCTGCCATGGCTGCCCAAAAATATATAGCATGACCAATGTGTGTGTCATTATGATAAACCTTATAGGGCTTTTTAGGGTAGATAAAGTCTTATATAACATAATCATTTCATCACCATTTTCCTGATGGTGACTCGACTATTGTCACTGAGCAGTGGGTCAAAAAAAGCTGTTATGAAGTGCCAAAATGGGACACTCATTGGGTTTCATCAGGAAAAAATTACTTACATATGTAGCACTATGTAGACTCTATAGTGCCAGTAGCATGGTAGTTAAGTCCCCCATATGTAGTCACAGTAGCTGAAGGGTTCAAATATGTAGTACTTCATAGCACCAGTAGTTTGCCCTGAATATGTGTCACTACCATAGTTAGGGTGCTATGTAGGCTACCTAGACTACATATTATATTTAGACATCCCTCGGGTTTGATAGTGGTGTACTACTGCCAGTCCATAGCCAGCCATAGACATCAATTCTCACTGAGCTGCTATCCATCACCATACATCTCGCCACAAAATACATTTCGTACGCAATGAGCTTCGTAGTTTGATACATGCATGTGTGGTAGTAATATTGGAGTCCTGTTGATCGAAGAAAGAAAAAGAAAGAGTGTTGACGGTGCAAGGGAAAGCAAAGACGACGATAAAAAAAAGGCCATAACAGCACTGAGTCACTCTTCGATATCACGAATGCAGCTCCCTCGAATGTGACGGGCTCACCAGGATGCGACAGCGTGGGCTTCGAGGCAAGGGACTTCGTTGTCTAGGTAACGATGAGTGGTCATTTAGATTGCGCGCGGATTTGGGTGACATACCTGAAGCTGGGTGATCCCATTGAGCAGCAGCAGTGCCGTGCTCCACGCTGTTTCTGGCTGTCCTTTGAGGACTCCAGGAAATACAGAAGCACGCCAATTACACCGTCTGTTACCTTTCAACCTTTCCGTCATAGTTTCGAGCTGTGAAAACCGTTGCTTCAGCGTTTCACTGGGAAGAGTAAAGTCCGGATTGTTGGTCCAAACTACGTAGACATCGGACGGCACGGTGAACTTGTTACGAGATGCCTTCACAAATGTCTCGAGATGCCACGACATCGACATATCCCCACTCGTTGGGTCCGAATCGAGCGAGTGGAGAAAGAGGATAGTAGAATGACATTTTTCGGTGAACCTGTGGCAGTATTTGCAAGGTTAAGGGGAACAAGCATTCATCGTACTTACTTCGACTCTAACCAAGCAGTCATTCCATTCAACGCATCGAGATTATCATGATCAGAGTAGAAGGAAGGCGTTTCGACGACGACGATGTGGGGTGAACCATAATAAGGGGTGCACCTCCATGCTTTGACACTCGCTATATGAGGATGCGTACCCTGGTCGTAGTACGCGTACAGTTGCCTGGTAAACTGGGGATCAATTAGAGGATTCTGCTAGTGGTAGAGAAGCGGGGACATTACCCAGGTCTTTCCTTCTCCTGTTGGGCCGACCACGCTAGTAGCCAGTGGAGACTTCAGTCCAACACCTGCAGGCAGAGTTGCGACTTACAAGATCATGTAATAGTTTTCAGCGACGGTTATTCCTGAATTGAAGCCAGTTTTATCGGAAAAGAGTACGACGCTTTTGAAGAAGACTTGAAATGGGATGGATCATCGTTGTTGCTAGCGACTGAGACCCGCTACAGGTCAGATCCACTGAAGATGGAAAAGGATGGCCACGGGGCACTGGCATCGATGATTGAGCATATGGAGTGCTGGCATTGTTGTCATAGGCATCTTCTTCGAGCTCTTCATCGTCCTCGAAGGTGGCAGTCGAAGCGAATCTGGATGATGCCCGCAGAGTTGAAGGGAACTGAGGGTTTGAAAAGGATGAAGGAATCCATTCGCTCGATGACAAGTCATGTGTACCTTCAGTGATCGTGGGCCAGAGTAGCCCTAAGGATGGCATTGCCCAGAAGGACAATGTCATACGTGGCATGGATGTTTCCCAAGCGAGTGCAGGGCAGTGGTGCAGAAGCTGAGATGCGTAGGACTCTGCAGCTTGACGGCGGAGTGCTGTGTACTGTGGCTGAGCTAAACTGTATAGTTGATGCAAACATCAACAAACATCAATCTCTGGGTGCAGCGATAAGTCTGACCGCTGTAAAGTTGGATAAAGGGAATGTGGGGGGAGTGGCCTAGAGGTCTCCCGTTGGAATTGGGGGGTCAGTTCGACCCGAGGGGGCTAGGATGCCTGGTAGGGTGGTCAGAGAGTGGAGAAGAGAGCCAAACGCGCCCTGAGAGTCCAAAGGAGGGTCAAGATTCGTCTAAAGAGCGTCTATGAAGGGAGAATGCTTCTTCCGAGTCCTCGGTCTTCGAATTCCATCTGTTTCTGTCTCTGAGGTGGCTGTCTATGTTTGCTAAGTATGTACAGTACAACTCTAGGTGCGAGTCTGGCTTACATAAGCCAAACTCGTCCTAATACTAAGTAGAAAGAGCATAGAGTAAAGAATAAAAACAAAACAAAAGTAAAAAACAATGAAATAAAATAAATCTCCTAGTAGGGAGGACTCCCTCCCTACACTGCAAAGTTCTTGCACTAGTAGAAGTGAAATATGGTATGACTGACTTTGCTAAATACATGTTCGGGCTACAGTCATGTCAGGGTGTACACATATATGTGCCTCATAAGACAGTTTATTAACTTTGTGTCTGAACTTGAATGAGACACAAATGTCTCATTACTATGTAGGTAGCTTTGTCTTTGTAGAAACCATAGTGTGCTACCACATCTACAGCTTCCTACTAGATGATTGTCCATTGCTATGGTAGCTATGTAGCACTTCATATCACTTGCTGACAGCTTCATATCAATATGGCAAATGTACCTGATGCTATGTAGTGCTATGGAAGCTGTATGTCACTATGTACCTGACACATGTTGCTACCTGTCAAAATGATTTTCCTGATGTTGTGGATGTCCCTCTTACACCTGCACAAGGGAGTTCAGCCTGGTGACATTGAGCTGGATCAGAATGAGGTGCTGGAGGGTCACAGAGTGCAGTGTGTGAAGTAGTTACTACATAGGTAGAACAATACTTACTCCAAATATGGAAGACAATAGCTATGACTATTTAGGTAGTTGTTACATGTCACATCACACCCTCTTGTAGTATATAAAAGGCAGCCTATGGCACCCCAAAATCCAATCGCTTTTGCCCTCTAACTCATACCTCAACTTGTTATCTCTAAACCTAAGGTGAGTCAGTAGGAGCTAGTGTTGCCGCGGCTTGGCAAATTGGCTCGGCTGTGGCTCGATTGCTGCCGGTTCACTTTCCAAAACTGGAATCTGCATCACCCATTGGTTCGGCTGAAGCCAGCAGGTAGTCACGGCTGAAGCCGACTAATTACCAAGTCTGTACTACTATGTAGTAGTGTCCATCAGACCATGACTGTCTATGTTTGTAATACGTTGCCACTCGAGTCTCCAACTCTTCCCGTAACGTCACGGCATCGCCAGACTCGCCAGTGGCCACGATATTTGATCCTTCAACATGGGATTCCAGACTCCAGAGTATCCAGTCACCAGTGAGTCCTCTCAAGACTCGTTTGCCACAGACTCACAGTAATTCAGCTCAACTGCCAGGGCCCAGGGCCGGGCAGTGATCAGTGAGCATCGTCCTCGCGCAGCGGCGCAGCTCCTTGAGGAGTCCACGCTGCCGTTATCTGTAAGCGTCTTTCTCGCCACACCTTATCTCTCAGTATTCTGCATAGACTTGAGTCTCTGACACTTAGTCTCTCCATAGGACCATAGTCGCAAACGATTCAATCACCCAGTCGCCATTTTCGTGACAAGATGAGTTGCCGTCACACCACTGAAGACGGCCATGCTCAGCGGCAGGGGACGCCAGTATCTCATCCCCAGCCTCCCACAACCTCGTCAAGTACCCCCATTAAACCGAGAAAACCTGCAGATAGGCTCTTTTCGACCTTTACTCGTTATCGCCACCCGACATTGAACTCCATCGGCAAAAACATGATCGGTTCCATGGTTGGTCCTATGCCTATCAAGGATTTCCTGGAAAGCTTTTTTCCCACTTATCGCATTCCCAGATACTGTTCGATGGCGAATCCGTTCCAAAAGGGAGTCTCTTTCGAATGGACGCTGTAAAGTTGGATAAGGAAAAGTGGGGGGAGTGACCTAGAGGGTCTCCCTTTGGATGGTGGGGTCAGTTCGACCCAGGGGGCTAGAGCTTGCCTGGTAGGGGTGAGAGAGTGGTGAAAAGACTTAAAACGCGCCCTAATAGATCCAAAAGAGAGTCGAGATAACGTCTGATGACAGTCTGATAGAGGAGAAATGAAAATCCGAGGGCTCCGGCCTTGGATTTCCGTCTTACTTCGTCTGGGATCAAGTCTCTGTTCTTGTTGCTAAGTATGTACAACACTCATCTAAGTGCGAGTCTGGCTTACATAAGCCAAACTCGTGCAAATACTAAGTAGCAGAAGAGGTAGAGTAAAGATAAAAAGAAAAACTAAAGTAGAAACAATGAAATAAATGAAATCACCTACTAGGGAGGTTACTCTCCCTACAACGCTCAAAGCCACGGGCGAGTTGGATATGTACGAGCCATTTGTGAGTAGTATTTCCAGTTATGCACCGATGTACTGCTGCTGAACTGTACTGCATTAGATCGAGGAGATCAAGCCGTTTGCCCCACAGCTCCACTTCGTCGACTCCCATGCTCGAGGAGACAAGAAGAACGGGTATGATTTTGAGATCAAGCCTGATGTCAGTGTCTATCATGAATCACTTGATGGACCCGTTCCTGCAGGTTGTGATATTTCCAACCTTGATATGCACATCGAGTTTAAGTGGCACAGATTCGACGATCCGTTCCTCGCCCCCTCCGACGACGATTGGGACCAAGTCGCATTTCTTGGCTCCTCCGACACCCAACAAGACACGTTGAGGCAAATTGGGGCCTACACTGCCACGCAGCTCGCCTCTCAGCTTCGCACGCACGCATTCTCATTGTATATTCTACGCGATACTGCCCGCATAATTCGATGGGACAGGGAAGGAACCATCGTCACCGAACCCATTTCATATACTACCGACTCTTCCCTTGTCGAATTTATCTCTCGGTATTCGAAGGCGCCACCTGAATTACGTGGCGTTGACACCTCGGTATCCCGCTGTAAAGTTTGATGAGAGAGGGTGAGGGGAGAGGTCCAAGGAGTCTCCCTCTGGAATTTTCGGGTCCTAGTTCGACCCAGGGGGCTTGGATTGCCTGGTAGGGAGTCAGAGAGGGGAGAAAAAGACTTGAAACGCGCCCTAAAGGTCCCAAATAGTCGAGATAATTGTCTGTCTGTGGTAACTCATCTTGTTATTTTTGCTAAGTATGTACAACACTCATCTAAGTGCGAGTCTGGCTTACATAAGCCAAACTCGTGCAAATACTAAGTAGCAGAAGAGGTAGAGTAAAGATAAAAAGAAAAACTAAAGTAGAAACAATGAAATAAATGAAATCACCTACTAGGGAGGTTACTCTCCCTACACCGCCCTTCCAAGGTTGAGGCTACATCTGCAAGGGCTAAGTTGGGCTTGCTCGCAGATGCGCCTATGTTCAAGACTGCTATCCCAGGAAGTGATGATGGTTCACCATTGTCAGTTATCTTTACCCTCCCGGACGTCCTCTCCTCAACTCCCGCTTGTCGTGGAACACGTGCCTGCCCCGCATTGAAGAGTCTTAAAGTAGGGTAGCCCCGAATCTAGGGCACAGACAAGGTATATGCGAGTATGAAGTTTCGTCCCAAAGGGGCTCCTCGAAACCTAGCACAGAAGATTAAAAGTATACCTCTCGAGTCTCAACAGTAGTAGAGTAGAGAATAGAGCACTTCGAGACTTCGAATCCGGCCTACTGAACAGCTCAACGATGGTGGATGAATTGTTTTTCCATCGTGTTCTACATGCGTCTTATGCACGGCGCGGGCTTAGTCAGCACCCAGCATCTCCCGCCACTTCCCCTCTTGCATCTAAGTCCCTCTTGACTCCTCGTCTCCTCGAGACTCCCCTCGAACCCTCTAAACCTCCCATCTCCGCTCTCGAACACCTTCCTATGACCCGTCGAACCCCTCCCGAGCCTTCCCTACACCTCTTCGAACCCTCATCTACTTGCTCGAAACTCCATGCACCCTCGAACCCTCGAAATACTTCATTTCTCGTAGTCGGGGCTTCGCCGCGCCTACATCCGATGGGGGTTTTAGATTACGACCATCCTCGGTCGTCGTATCACGTTCCACTTGGTCGAAGGTTCGCTCAAAGCTGGCACGAAGTTTCGAAGGTGGCTTTGAAGGCCTCGAAACGTGCTCGTAGCCCTGGGACAGGCTTCGTTACCCTTCGTTTCAGCTTGGACCACTGTGTAGGGATGCCGACTCGAGCCTGAGAGCCCCATTGAGCCGCCGGGTCAACCTTCGAGGCTCGAGTGTTGCTTTCGAAGCTTTGAAGCACCTCAGGTACCTATGAAAACTAGTCAGACTCTTAGATACACGCAAGAGGGAAAGAAAAGAATTGTTTCTAGTGTCTTTGTGAGTCGAATAGAACTTCTATCGTCGTTATCGAGCGCCATCCTCTCGTGCGTTTGGACTTGTGGGCCATCACTTCCAGATATAGCGTGATCGTTGATTTGTTTCACAGCCACATCTGTTCCCGCAAGACTGCACTCGACTCGTTCTTCCCCCCCACTCTTCCCTCTCTCTCTCTCACACCTCCCAACACGATGACGACCACTAATGACGACGCCCAGCCCCAGCCCCCGTCGTCACCGGTAGTGTAAGGTTGTGTTGCCTTAGATCACACCCGCGAACTGTACCGTATGGTATTCGCAGTGTAAATTTTAAGACAGTGATGTCCTTAAGTCACTACGACGATTTTTATATACTAGACATGCAGGCATGTGATACCGGAGTATCACATGCCTGCGGATGATTACAGACATTCTAAATTAGGGCACGGCCCCTAACACCCTCCCCCTGTAGAGCCGACCTAGGCTCGTAAGACGAGAAGAAAAGAAAAAGAAAAGAAAAAGGAAAAGGAAAAAGAAAAAGAATAGGGAAGACCCTATGTACATTCACGCGAGATGTTGAATCTCGCAGCACTACCAATCCGAGGGTTACGCCTCATTTCAGCAATGCAGAGCAAGGTACGAAAGGTGTTGAACCCTTCGTACCACAACTCGAACTGAGGGGTTACGCCCTCGAGAAGACGATCCAGCACCCGATGTAGCGTCCCTTCTACATCGGAGCCAGCTCGTCCCTCATCTCGCCCTCCTCGGGCTCATTATTTTGTTCGGGAGTCCTCTCCCGCGAAATTCGACCTTCCACCCCCAAGTAGTTGGGCAGGTCATAGATAACTACAGCAGAGCAGAAGTCCCTAACGATAGGGAGCTCTGCGTCGCTGATTGTGCGGGCCTCGTAGGCCGCAATGCGCTCGGTAGCGATCCCGAGGGCCCTAGCCTGGCGCTCGACCCACTCCTTCGAGCGGTTCTCCTTCAATACTGGAGGGTCGTTGATTGCCGCCCTCAGAAGATCGAGCGCGGCTCGCACGTTGGGGTCCCGTTCCCCCCCATTATCGACAGCGCGGGTAATGTACTCTCTACCCGCCCTCCTGGCCCAAACGAGGGCATCGTCGGCATCGTGAGGAGTGATGCCATTAGCCGCGAGGTATGCGGCGATATCAGCCATACCGGCTGAGCGAGTGAACTCCCCTTCCCAGGGGACACGGGTACCATCACGAGGGGCCACCTCAGCACATTCCAGAAGGGCTCTGTAGCGACCCTTCGCTGCAAGGAGACGAACTAGCTCCCGGAACCAGACCATCCGGTCATAGCTCCCTCTGGGGACTGGAGCCAGTCGTTCGTAGAGGAGGAATCCTCGTACTAGTTGTGCTGTGGGAGGGCTGATTTCCCACTCGTCGTCGTCGGGGCGCTCACTGACACCTAGCGCCCCAGGGAACATTCGCGAGAGCTCGGAGCTCTCGTCTGAACCGTTGTACCTATTCTGGTACGTGTGGATGAAATTGACCCAGTCAGCGACTGGGGCTTCGAGGCTCGGAGCCTCTCGTGGTAGTTCGGGGATCCCCCCTTTTCCCTTCTTCCCGGAGGTTCGACCTCCTCCCCTAGGATTAAACGCTCGACCCCTTGGAGGGGGTCGTTCTTGATGAGCAGGGGCTTGGGGAACCCCAGGGTTTTCGACCATCAGGCGGTCGCGGAGAGGCACGATGGGTCTCTGACCCATCTCTGGCAAGGGAGCGGCAGGTTGACCCTCTATCCGCTGTTGTAAGGCCGGCTGTCCACCGGCGGGTTGTAACGCGAGGGCTTCTTCCTCCCTCCTTGCCCTCTCCTTGTCTCGTAGCGCCTCTCTCCTCTGGCGCGCTTTCTGGGAGGCCCAAACAGGCGGCCTCCATTCCTTGAGTGCGAGGTTCATGACCTCGTTCGTGTCTAACCTGCATTTTTTCCACAGGTTGACGTAGGTGATCAAATCTTGCGCCCTACGGACGCAAGGAGCGTTCTCCTCTGGTTCTTCGTACGCTTCGGCGTACAACTTGCGGATTTCCTCCGCGGTGTTAACGAGTCTAATGGGACCCATTATCCCCCTGTCCCATCTGGTCACTGATGCGACGAGGTTTCCTCGTCTGAGGGGAACAGGAGGGGGGGTCCCCTGGCGAATGTTGGCGAGGGCGGCGCCAAGCCTCTCATCATTATAGGCGTAGAGGTTGTCATTGATCCTCACAAAGAGGATCGACCTCACGCCATCCCTGCCTTGCCCAAGGACCCGTACTCTGTACGGGTTCTCTTTTCCCGTAAATTCAGGGAAGAGGGTTCCCTGAGAGGCAGTATCGACGACCATAGGGATGTCGTCATCGTAGCATTGTTGAACGGAGGTATCTTCCTCCATGGCGGTGTATTCATAATCAGGCGCTGCCTGATGGGTATCGTCCTCGAGCTGCTTCGCCTTGCCCTTTCTCGACACTACAGGTTCAACCTGCGACGCAGGTTTAGCCTGTACCCTCCCCCGCGAAGAAGAAGAGGGCTGTGGTGCCGGTGGAGGCGGCAGCCTGGAGGAACTAGCCTCCGCGTTTGATGAATAAGTACGCCCCCCCAAGGAGGCGACACGAGCGCGTTCGAAGTCACGCGCAGCTTGCTCGACCGTAGTGGGAGCGGGGATGGTGGGGGTAGGTTCACGTTGAAGATCATCGATCTTCTGGAGGGCACGACGGAGGTCGTAGGAGGTGTCCTCGAGATCACGCTCGAGACGGCTGATACGACGACGTAGGTCGTCGTAAGGAGTACGTTTGATGAGACGCGCGGTCTCATCAGCCAAAGTAACGATAGCAGGCATGATACCTGCGTCGGACAAGGCCATGCCTTGGGAGAGATGAAGCGCGTAAGACGCGCACTGGTCACAAGCGCCGTGATGGCGCAATAAAGGAAACTGGGGGTGGCATTCCCAGTACGGGCAGGAACGTTTGTCCCGGCGGGGCTCATACTCGAGGGACGACGAGCGTGAGGGTGATCGTGGCCGTTTCTGGCCACTGCTGACCGTACGCAGACTGCGTCGGTCGACGGGGGACGGGGAGTACGATCGTGATGGCGAACCATCGTGAGGCGCGTCGGAACGCGCGGGGGATCTGCCTCGCCGGGGCGAGGGAGATCGGGACGGGGTGGGGCTAATAGAGCCTTGTGGGCTCGGGGGTTCTCTGCGACAGTGATCGCGGTGGGACATTGTATCTACTAGAACGTTATGAGCGTTAGAGAAAAAGAAAAAGAAGAAGAAGAAGACGGAGTATTGTAAAAAGAAAATCACGTGATCAGTAAAGTTAATGCACGTGAAACGGTGAAAGTGTGATCGGAGGAAAGTATATACTCTAATTAAATTTGGTAACTATGCTGTGCTCGAGGCCGACGGTATTATTGACGGTATTATTTTTATTTTTATCTTTTGTTTGTTTTTATTTTTGTTTTTTCTGACTTGTCCGTTTGCTTCCGGTAGTAGTCTCCCGACTACGTTTAACCACTTAGTGGTTACCGTACGCCTACGCGTACTATTTCGCCCTTCGGGGCAGCTGGCGTATACTTTGTACGCCCTGGAGCTCGAGGTACCTGTCGAGGGCCTCAAGCTCCTTACAATTAGACACCGGCTCCCATGTCGTGTCTCCGAGGTTCCATCTCACAAGGAACTCTACCTTGTTATTCGTCCACCGGTGAGCCGTTATCTCATCTACTAACCACTCCTCTTCGTCGGTCATACCGACATCGTAGAACGCGTGCGCGTCACGCCTCGGGAACAGAACATCATCGTTCTGTTCGTATCTGCGCAGTAACCCGACGTGGAACGTTGGGTGTATGCGCCGCTGGCGCAATTGTTCTGGCAGGTCCAGAGTGTAGGTGTCGTTCGCGCTGTCACAGCGCAACACTTTCATCGGACCGATGAATTTTGGCACGAGCTTTCGTGCACGTCCCTTCGGAACGCTCAGGTTCTGAGTAGAGAGATATACGAGGTCCCCCTCTCGAAGGCTGAAGCCTTCCTTTCGTTTCTTATTCGCATGGTACGTCTGTATTACCCTGCTTTCAATGATGGCGTCATGGGCCATCTCAAGATTTTCTAACGCTTGTTTTACGAAGGTCTTTACTCCCGGTGCCGTTGAGGGCGTCCCCCCTCTGACTCGTTGCATTACTTCGGGCATGTACCCGTAATTTAACTCGAAGGGTGCGAACCCTGTCGAGCTACTTATGCTCGAGTTGATCGCGAACTCGACCATTGGCATCTTCGATGTCCAATCCGTCTGGTCTGGTCGGACCATGGCTCGTAGCATCTGCGCTACATTCCTTATCGCTCGTTCAGACGCTCCGTCTGTTTGTGGATGGAACGCCGTCGACATTAGGAGTTTCGCTCCCAACATTCTGTGCGTTTCGCGCCAGAAAGTCGACGTGAACTTCGCGTCTCGATCTGAGACTATCGTCTCTGGTAGTCCGTGTAGTCGGACGACTTCCCGTATGAACATCCCCGCGAGCTCTGACGCTCGTATCGTCGTAGTCACCGGTACTAGGTGTACCATCGACGTTAGACGGCACAGGACCACCCACAGGTAGTCGTGCCCGTCGCTCGGTGGGAAAGGTCCCACAAAGTCCATTGCTATCGACCCCCAGGGTCTTCGCGGCACAGGCAGACTGTGCAATAGACCCTTCGGTCGTTGATTGTCGTTCTTTGTCGTCTGACATATCGGACATGTTCGACAAAACTTGTCCACCTCCCGGCCGAGCTTCGGCCACCAATACCATCTGCGGATATAATCCGCTGTCCTCTGGGATCCAAAATGTCCCAGCGTCCTGTGCGCTTGATCGATTACCCTGGCGATAGTATCATCGCCGTCGTACTTTGCATGGGGAAGGCATAGCACCTTCTCTCCTCCACGATTTCTCGTGTATAGAAGGCCATCTTCCCCTTCGAATTGAGGATAGTGTGACGGCTGTGCCATCACTTTCGCGAGTACAGGATCGTTTCTATATCCTGCGCGGATAGCGTTCAGGAAGCCTGGTGCTTCTCCAAATGTTATTGGGGAGGCTTTAGAGGCCTCGGCAGATTCGAGTATCGTAGGGTCTTCCTGCGCACTTGCGCTAGGGGATTCCTTGTTACTCTGATCTGCGGCTGAGGCCATCTCTTTAGCCTCTTCATATCTTTTCTCGACCTTTTCTTTCAACCGGTTACTCTTCCGAGGGGTACTTCCCTCTCTCATCGCTGATAACTTCAGCTCTCGCCACCTGTCTTGAGGGAGGTCGTCCCCCTCTGGGTCCAAACGTATATCTGCGTCGGCCCATTCGACTTCATCATCGGAGGCTACGTCCCCTCCTTCTTGCTCGTAGTAACGAGAAAGGCAATCTGCTACGCGGTTCTCCGCGCCTTTTGCATAGACGATGTTTGCGTCGAATCGTGACATGTAGTCCAACCAGCGGACTTGTCGACTCGACAGTTTTCGTTGGGTTTTGAGGTACCCCAACGCCTCATGATCGGTGACGATCGTAAACTTGAAGCCAAGGAGTTTATCCTCCCACTTCAAGAGCGCTTCGATTATTGCGAGAGTTTCTCGCTCGAATGTTCGATAATTCTGTTGAGCATCGCTCAACTTTTTCGACATAAATCCTGCTGGTCGACAGGTTTTCCAGTCGGGCCCTTGCCTGTATAACGCACCCACTCCATAGAGTGATGCATCACACACGAGCCATATTGGCTCTTCTTTTCGTGGATCAATAGGCCGCAGGATCGGATACTTGCACGCAAGATCCTTGATCACTTGGAAGCACCTGTCGTGGATTTCCCTCCACTGAAACGGATGTTCGTTCCGTTGTATACCAGTCAGGGGCGTAGTATACGCCGATATGTCTGGCATAAACTGTGCTAGATACTCTACTAGTCCTACGAACCTTTGGACTTCGTTTAGGTTCTTCGGAGTCCTCCAGCTCCTGATTCGAGACATTTTGTCTCTGTCGGCGTGGACGCCCTTAGCGTCTATGATGTGCCCTAGGCAGTCCAATTTTTCTGCATAAAGGTCGCACTTCTCCTTCTCAAGGTAGAAGTCGGCCTTTTCTAGTGTTTCAAACACTATCCTGAGGTGTCGTTCGTGATCCTCAATTGTGTCGCTAAAGATGAATATATCATCGAGATAGACGTATACAAAACGTCCTATGTGATCTCTGAAGATCACTGTCATAAGGCGTTGAAACGTCGCAGGGGCGTTACAATCTCCCTGCTGCATTACTTGACTTAAGAAGGTCCCATATATCGTCGAGAAGGCCGTCTTCCAGACGTCTTCGGGTTCTATACGAACTTGTTCGTATGCGTTTGATAAATCGATCTTTGAGCGATACCTCGCTCGCGCTACGTCCATTCGTATCTGGTCCTGATCCGGGAAGGGGGTGACGTCCTTCACAGTATTTTCGTTTCTCTTGCGGCAGTCAATGACTGTCCGCAGCTTTCCATTTTTCTTCGGGATGCATAGCATCGGAGCAGCCTGTGGGACGCTTTTCAGCACCCACCATTCTGCATCCGTATACAGTCGGATTTTATCCAACAACTGTTGTTTAAGCGCGTCAGCGCACCGTGGCAGGTGATACGCGTACTGCTTCCTTTCGTCTATCAGGGGGATCCTGTGGTTTACCTCCCGTAGTGGAGGCAGTTTCGGGATCACCCCGCTAAGCCTGTGCTTATACCGTTCGAACCATTGGTTCCGTAACTGAGGTATATCCTCATTGCTCAACAATTTTTTTGGCTTTATTATTGCGAGATGTTCCTCGCTTTTCGTTGAGCCCCTTGGCTCTTTTACTCCATCGGATCCCCTCCCCCCTTTAGAGCCCTCGCGAGACTGAGGCCTCGCAGGGCGCGAGAGTCAATGCTTAGGACGGGATTTACCCGTCATCAGAGCCTCCGGCTCTGTGAGAAGAGGCACGCATTCCGCTGCTATCTGTATCGTCTTCTCTGCGAAGTTTAAGATCGCTTTAGTTTGTCTTAGGAAGGGGATTCCTATTATACAATCGTAGCGGTCAATATTCGCTACATCGAAGTATATCTCTACTTCATAGTTTCCAATGCGCATTGTGGATATTCCACCATGAGTAATCTTCGACCGGCTGCCTATGCAGCCTAATTGCAGCGTCAGCTGCTGTTCGAGGGGAAAAACCCTCATCTTCGTGACCTTGGCGAATGCCGGGCTCACGAAATTACCCGTACTCCCGGTGTCTATCATCGTATACGCGGTACATCCGTTAATTATGCTTTGCAACGTTGCGCACGTTCGCAACTCAGGACTTATTTTGGGACGAGATCCCACTACATTATTCGTATGCATAGCATACCGAAACGATCGTGTCAATGACTTCGTCACCGGCTCGATCTTTGCAGCGAGATCCATTGCTGCCAACCGTGCGGTATGACGATATTGTCCTTCGTCGTTCGTGATAATCACATCACCGTGGGGGGTCACCACTATCATATCGTCGGGATATATTCCGACACGGCGATTAGTTTCAGTGGTTCGTTGGAGGCGAACCTCCATTGTTTCCAGTGCTCTTCGCACTTCTGGGGCCACGCCACTGCGTTCCCCCAGTATTTCTAATATATCTGCGATCGTCTGAAGCCTGTCGGCTTCCAAGGACCGTATCCGGTCTGCCATGGTTCGCATCGCATAACGCGTGCGATCCATGTTCATTCCGTGTCCCTCCATTTGCGCTCGGTCGCAATCTTCCCAGCCGTGGTCGTACTCCCTACGAGCTAATTGCTCTGGGTATCGCAACGCCACGTTCAACGTAGTGTCTCCGTCGATTGCCGACTCGGATACGTGCTCTATTCTCTGAGCACATTCTCGGCATGAAGGTTCTTCATGGATTGCACCGTAGATGGGAGACCAAATCCATCGATTTCTCGTAGACATAGTATCTACCGCGCTATTAAATTCTATGGCATCCTCCATTTGGGAGTCCATATCTTCGTCTGCTATCCTCAGAGACGCACTCCACAGAGGTCCCCCTGTACCTCCCATTACCGATGGTTGATATTCCATCGTATTGTCTCGGTTGATCCATACCTTACCCCACAGGGTATTGACTATCACTACGTCGGGATAAATCCCGACGTCACTCTCCGCCATACTTTGGCGGCGTATGTCAAATATGGCATTGTCCAGGTGCTCTTGTAGCTCCTGACTGCGTCCTGGCAGATGTCGCACGTCCTCTCGTGCCAATACCATTTGTCGCAGGGCATTCCTACGATAGCCCTCGCGGACTCTGAGATGGAATGCCATCGTCTGCAGCGCAGCCCGTACGTGATTCGTACTACCATTCGCATCCGAGAGTCGTATGCGGTTTCCTTCTCCTACCCCTCTGTGGTATTCACGCCTAGCGTGTTCTTCCGGTACATTAAGTGCTCGTGCAAGGGACTCATCCCTACTAAGTAGCCCTTCTGCTACATGGTCGACTCGATGTCGACATTCATCGCACGTCCCTTCGTGCACTGCTCCATAAGTTCCGGACCATTCCCACTTTTCCTCCTGAGGTTCTTCTTCGTAGGAGCTTCCTTCATTTGCATCTGGGAAATCACTTCCCGCCTCGGAGACCTGGTCTCCTTTTGACGAGTCTTCGTCATCATGTACAATGCGCATCATAGCGCAAGTTACCTCCTCATCGGAAGCAACAGCTTCATCTTCTTCGTGTATAGCGCCGAAGTATGCGACGGGCTCGTCGTCGTCGTCAATCTCTGAGTACATTTCGTACTCGTCGACGATTTCCACTTCGTCACAGTGTGATCCCTCCTCGTGATCACTAGATTCGTTGTGACCGGGTTCACTTTCAACGACTTTTCCCTCGTCGGGTTCCTCCGACTGATCTTTTACGAGGGTATCGCGTCCCTCTTCCTCTTGGACGTCTACAGCGTATAACCGCGGCTTAACCGCCGCTTTGTTCTTGTCCTTTCGAGGATGAGGGCAATCTGGGGCCATATGGCCCACCTCCGAGCAGTTGAAGCACGTAATCCCCGGCATGAACCTTCGGGGCTGCCGTCCTTTCTGCTGCGAGTCGTCTCGCTCTTTATGATGGTACTTATGGTCACCATCCTTACGGTGGAACTGTCCACCCTTCCTTCCAGCATCAGCGCCTCTTGGCGCAAAGTTCGCCTTACGTCGATATAACGTATTTCCCTTCTGGAAGTACTTATAATTGTCCTTGTTCATGGAGCTACCTGCGCTCCTGTTTCCATGTGGGTGTGAGCCACTTCGTCCCTGGGAGGTCTTCCCTCCAGAGCCGGCGTGGCTCGTTCTCATATGCATATTCACTGCTTTCTGCGCAGTTTCCATGCGCCTTACTTCTTCGAGGATCTCCTCGATCGTTGAATGCTCTGCGGATATTCCGCGAGCTTCGAATATCGATTTAATTATAGAGTGTGGTAGCCCCCGCAGGAACTTCCTCCTGAACGAGTAGTCGTCCGGAGGCTGCACCATTCGGTGCGCACGACGCTTCAAGTCGTTATAATACGCAAGGGCCCCCTTGTCATATTCGAACCTCGTTCGATCATACTTGTCGGCAGCGTTCTGCGCCGACGCCTCGTGGACAAATCTCTTAAATAGTCCACATATGAGTTCTTCGAAGGTCCAGTGATGTACTTGTCGATTCGGGGAGTCGACCTCTTGGTCATACCATTGGGAGGCTAGACCCTCCAAGTACAACCCAGTGTACAATACGCGATCTTCATCGCGATCAGGACCGGTGACCTTGAATGTACGAAAGTACTTTAATATCTGGCCCAGCCAGTCGTCGAACTTATCCAGGTCATCCTGGCCTCCGTACTTCCCGGGCTTAGGCGGGTTCATCGCCTTCACTTCAGGTCCAACCTGTCCCGTCGGTAGCCCGACTTGTTCCCAGATACGCTGTGCGTATTTGTTTTGCATAAAATCCATGTACCTCGTATTACCTGGGGTGAATCCCCTCAGATAGTTCGGTCGGTTTCCCTGGACGACACGTCGTCCCCCAACTATGGGGATTCTCCCATACCCTCGAGGATCGTCATCGTCCTCTTCGTCCGGATCATCACCGCCAGGGGGTCCTCCTCCTGGAGGGCCACCGCCAGGGGGACCACCCCCAGGGAATCCCTGACCAGGGAAGTTTCCCCCATAGTTATTTCCTTCGGGAGGGCCGCCTCCGTCTTCATTTCGGCCGTATATATTCTCGGCCGCTTCATCTCGATCATTTCCTCCAGGGGTATTATCCCTGTTTCCTCCGGCAGCATTTCTGGCTGCAATAGTGCGATCTCGAGCCATCTGGTGGAGTATCGCAGCCCCCCGCTCGTTTCCAAACATCTGTCGGATTATATCCGAGTCTCGCCTCGAGAAGTATGCAGGGCGATCTGGCATGTTAGGGGCGAATCCGCCCCTTCTGCCAAGGGCGTCAGCTCTTTCGAATGGGAGGTTTTCCCTCCTTACTGGCATTCCTGGCCAGAAATGAGGGATCGTCCCCTCTCTCTTGATCGTAGGTTCGACGTCCGGAGTAGTCGTCCTGCTCGCACTCTTGGCGGCGAGTGCCCGCCTATACCTTTCTAATTCTTCTGCGTGGTGCACGCCAGGGTTCACCCCGTGATTGTCGAAACCTTCGGGGCCATACCCGTATTCCAGCCATTGTTGCTGCAGATTCTCGAGAAAGTCATTCATAGCCTCGAAGGCCATGCGAGGGTCGATTGGGGCATCCCTCTCACTCGTCTCTCTCCTCGAAGGCTCTTCGCCTTCTTCAAATATCTCAATTGGAGGACTCTGAGTCCTTCGTACTAACACGGGGTCGGAAGACATTCGTGAGTTATCTAGCTCAGTGCGCTGAGGAGTAAGGGGACTCATCGAGTCTCTGGCTGCCTCATTCCCCTCTCTCGCAGCTCGTTCGATGCTGCTCCCCAAAGTCGTTGAGGTATTCAACCCTCCGGGCATATGCGCACCCGGCGCTACAGATCCAGGCTGTCTGGCGCTCGTCTCTTGGGAGGCGCTTCCGGCCGGCGGCTGCCTGTCCTCCGTGTTCCCATCATTTCTTTGGACCTCGGATGGTCCCTTTTGCTTTCGACGACTATTGTCGTCTAGAGGGGGATCCCCTCCGTCGGGCGGCTTGCTCTGGCCCGACTTTACTGCGCGAGCATATGCGCGGGTAGCCGTGCGGCTCATTGCGAATACTTTGACGAGAGTTCAAAAAATTGTAAGGTTGTGTTGCCTTAGATCACACCCGCGAACTGTACCGTATGGTATTCGCAGTGTAAATTTTAAGACAGTGATGTCCTTAAGTCACTACGACGATTTTTATATACTAGACATGCAGGCATGTGATACCGGAGTATCACATGCCTGCGGATGATTACAGACATTCTAAATTAGGGCACGGCCCCTAACAGGTAGCCGACCCCGACCGCACCTGCGCTCTCCTCAGAGAGCTTTCGGTCTCGATGGGGATTGCCCCCGATAGTGAGGAGGGTCTAGCAACCCTGCAGGTGCGTCGTGGCCGTCCTTACCTCCCCGTCGTTTACTAACCACGTTTTTTCTTCTTTTCTTGTAGGCCTTCATCCACTCGTTGAGCACGTCCGCTCGCTCGACGACTCCCGCACCACCTCTCGATCCTGCCGCCGCCGTTGCTCCCCCATCCGATGCGCCCATGGAGGACGCCGCACCACCCGTCTCCGAGCGTCTACCCACCGAGGGCGTTACCGGCCCCTTCGTGCCCCAGGACGTCCCAATGGGGGAGGTGCTGACTTCCCCCGCTGGCGACTCGGCTTCCAGCGGTCCCCCTCCTTCACAGACCCCTTCCCGCCTCTCGTCAACCTCTACTCTCACCCCGTCGACTTCCCCCGTTCGCGCTCCTGCTATCCACGAGGCCACCCTCAAACACGATGAGAGGGTCGAACCTCTGACTCCCAGCACTCCCCCTGCTTCGACTCCTGCCCCTTCGATCCCAGCCGACTCCCCTCTCGCGCCACGAGCTCAGTTGGCTGGCCCTCGCCCCGGGGCTTGTCCCGACACCGAAAAGGAGTGGCGCATGTTCAGGCCCAACTGCCGCCTCGAACTTGTCCCGTGTGACTTGAACGATGACGGGCGCACGGTTTACCCGCCGGCACCCTGCTCCAACTGTGCTGAGGGGAAGGCCGTTTGCAGCGGAGTCAACGGAGTAAAGTGCGCCCGATGCAAGGCGTGTCACACCGTTTGTTCGCTCTATGTAAGTCTCTCTGTAAGGGGCTGAAGCGAGTGGCTGAGGGTGGGCTATAGCTGCGCTTGTGGCGCTTACATAATCAGTATATTCTTCACAACTGATTGTCACTACGACTGCGTACCACTGCTATAGAACAGGGTCTAACGCACTTGTGACTACGTGAAGTGTCTCCCTGGGACTGGGCCCAGGTAAAACCCCCCAGAACCCTTACATTTTCCCTGCCCTCAGTGGCGGTACTCTGTCTCGACTATAGTACGGTAACTGGGAATACTGGTAGTACACTTTCTACCTCCCGTGACGTAGGGGGACTACAGTTAAACTATGCGCTTCCACCCCCTAATGTGGGTTGTGCCTTCACACTACCCTTGACGGATAGCGGGGCTACTGACTAGGTTTCTTCTTCGACACAACCCCTTGCCGTAAAGGGGACGAGACTAAAAGCATCATCTCGTGAAGGAAGAAAAGCGTGAAGACAAAGCTCCTTAACCCTGGAGTCCGGGTATCGTTGCCCTAAATGCCTGGGCGCAAGCGGAGTGAGGGATAACTAGTAGAATCGAGTTCAAGTGTAACACTAACAATCCGAAGACTGTTATCAGTCACTCCTTGACTGATAGAAGGATGAGGATGGAGGAACGGAGTTAATGCGCAATGCACAAATGAACTCGATTGGGGTGTCTACGACAAGAGAGACAGTATTTATACTAACTAGAGCGTTTGTACTGTGGAACGTCGTAGAACAAACCAAACAAAGAGAGATAAACGCCATTGGCTACAGCCGTACACGCTGAGTCAAGGCGGCAATGCTGACCAAGCAGCTGACTAAGTAAAGCGTCTATGAGTGCGTCTAAGTAACCCTAACCAGAGAGTAGATAAGGAGAAGTACGCTAAGACTACGCTACAACAAGTAGTGAAAAAGTACGGGCTGTTACAGAAGCAGAGTTCATTCCCTGCACTGAAAAGGAAACTGCCGCTAGTACGGCTCGGCCTTATTTAACTCACGTCTGGAAACATCACGGCCTTCCGAATTCTCTCGTCTCGGATCGCAGACCGCAGTTCGCATCTCAGTTCTCGAAGGAGCTATTTAAAATGTTGGGTGTCGAGCAGAAGCTCTCGACGGCGTTTCATCCACAAACGGATGGTCAGACAGAGCGGTTGAACCGCGAAATTCAGCAGTATCTACGGATGTACGCAAACCATCAGCAGGAATGATGGGAGGATTGGCTTCCCCTAGCTCAGTTCGCATATAACAACTCCAAGTCTTCTTCTACTGGCAAGTGCCCCTTTGAAGTTACCCGTTCATACACACCACGAATGGGCGTCGAGCCGACGACTTCTAAGGTAGAAGCAGCGGAGGAGACCGCTAGAGACTGGTTCCAGGTGTTCCAGGAAGTACGCGAAAGTTTGGGAAAAGCTAGGACTCGTCAGAAAACTCAGGCAGATAAACGACGATCCCCTTCCCCTGCTTACTCCGTAGGCTCGCAGGTTTGGCTGGCTACCAACCGTTTATCACTGAAGGATTGGCAGAGCCGAAAGTTGACTGAAAAGTGGATAGGCCTGTATGAGGTCTTGGACGTTCTACCCAATGCCGTTAAGTTAAAGTTGCCGCGCTCGATGCGCATACACCCAGTAGTGAATGTCTCACGGGTGAAACCTTATCTTGGTGCTCTTGATGGGCAACCGGTTACTCGGCCCGGCCCACAACGGGTTACGGATGAAGGAGACGTCGAGTACGAAGTCGAAAAGGTTGTTGATTCCCGCTTGAAGCGTGGTAATCTTCAGTTTCTCGTCCATTGGAGGGGATACCCGGAGGAAGATTGCACTTGGGAGCCTAGGTCTGCTCTTAAGAACGCCCAGGAGGCAATAGATGATTTCTACAAGTTCCACCCCGGTGCCCCCCGGAAACTTCGTTTACTCTCGACTGAAGGTCTCTTTTTCTCCGCTGTACCCGACCCTTTGACTGCTGTGCAGCCTATCTGGTCTCGCCTGGAAGTCGAGCCTTAGGAGGGGATAGTGTAACGGCCCGTACTTTTTCACTGCTAGTTGTAGCGTAGTCTTAGCGTAGTTTTCCTTATTTATCTGGTTAGGGTTACTTAGACGCGCTCATAGACGCTTTACTTAGTCAGCTGATTCGTCAGCATAGCCGCATTGACTCAGCATGGAGCGCTGCAGCCAATAGCGTTTATCTCTCGCTTGTTTGGTTTGTTCTACGACATTCCTCAGTACAAACACTCATACTAGTATAAATACCGTCTCTCTTGTCGTAGACACTCCAATCGAGTTCATTTGTGCATTGTCGCATTAACTCTTTCCCTCATCCTCTACTCTCTGTCAGTCAAGGAGTAACCGAGTATAGTCTTCGGATTATAAGCGTTACAGCTTGTAAGGCTATATACTTGGAGGCTGAAGCCTTCTGTATTTCATTCAACTATGTTTTACCTCGACATGTAGCCCATGAAATGTAGTATTCACTGTTCCGAGTTCTGACTTCATTGGGTACACTTTTCAATTTCTGTATTGACTTCTGCCATGTCGTGTTTTGTGATGCACGACATGGCTGGAGCCGAGCTCGAAGCCACGGCTCGGTTCAAACTGGCTAAGTGTAGGCTTGGTTACAGGACCCAAAATAAAGGTTTGTTTTCCCACAGTTCAACTTACATAATAGCTCGGCTTGGTTTGCAAGCTGGCTCGAGCCTGAGCTGTGGCAACACTAGCTGGAGATGGCATCAGAAAATTTCACAACATGCTGCGACGGCGATGGAAGCCATTCTTGATGTGTGACGTACATACCTAAAATGGAAACCCCCTGTATGAGTGTCAATGAAATTCTGTAAAATTTTGGCCAGCCCAAAAAACCCAAGGAAACAACTTGGGAAGGGTGTTTTTGGACGTATTTCGACTTGCTGATTCCATATCTGGCCTTGGTTTGGCTTTAAAAACTGTTGTTCTATGACTACCAAATTGGTGGACTTTGCTTGTCTGCAACTGTAGTGAAGAAATAATTGAGCTGGTGGTCAAATACCAGGAAGACTGGAGTGAGCTCGAGGCAGGTAAATATATTCCTTGTGATACATTTTTGTGGTCCATTCTCAACATTTTCCTATAGGCTTCTACCCGCAGTACAAGAGGTCTATGGCACGGATGGTAAGTGGCTGTGCACTACCTGTTCTCACTGTTGAGGTTGCAACAGTTATTCAATGATATGCAAACATTCTGGAGCAAAATCAAGAAGGTTGCCGTCTGGATCATTCCCATTGAATATAATTCGTAATTGACAGTACAGGGTTGCTGTACAGTGAATGGAGAGTGTGGGGCTACCATACAGTGATAGACAGTATGGGCTGCTGTACAGTGCCTGACAGTGAGAGGCCTCTGTACAGTGCCTGACAGCAAGAGGCCTCTGTACAGTGATTGACAGTTTTCCCAGTCCAGGACCGCGGTACAGTGGTCGACAGTGCTTCTGGGTGGAGCTGCAGTGCAGCAGCTGACAGCACTTCAGGTAGCCGAAGTAGTTGACAGCACTTATTAGCCTTCGCAACTGTAGAGCACGGTACAGTTCTAATATTATACACAGAGCTGTACAGCGCTGTTACCTAACTGTGGGGCAACCAGACAGTGGGGGACCTTGCTGTCACGCTGTAGCCACTGTACAGCACTGTACAGCGCTGTACAATACTTGACTGATTTGCTGATGCTCTGTCATTGACAAAGCAGCTGGTGCACATGCAGGTGCATGGGATGTTGAGGCACTCTTGTCATCAGAAGGTGTATCATCTTTACCATAGTGAAGTACATTTTGCCATGCATTCCATACTAAGTACAGCTTAAAACTATGCACGAAATACTTTTGCCAAGCTCTGCCATTTCACCAACTGCCATTCTGCCATTCTGCCGGAAGACTCACCCACAAAATAATTCTGCCCCCAACCCTACATATAGTATACTATGCATACGGATTTGGATGATACCATATGCCTTGTTCCCGTGCCCCTAACCTATGCTGTCATTATCTGCCTGAGATTGTCATGTATCCTACAGCACAACACCCTTCCCAGCACCCTGAGCAGGCTTCCCAAAGCGACACAACTCCTTTTCTCTCCAGAGCGTCTGAAGTCCGCAGCAAGGATCTCGACACACGCAGCATAAATGAACATACCGACAGATGTGCCTAACAAAAGGCCTTGTACGAGGCACATGTTGGCTATACCACATCATGGGATGAGTATGCAAGACGGACTAGGCAAGACACACCTGAGCTGCCTCTGATCCCATACACTATTATCCCCAACTCAATATCCACAACCGCTGTCATTGCAAACGAAGATGCTAGGGTCAGCTTCAATATCTATAAAATCACATTTTTTGTTGCCTGCACTGCGTGGGTGCTTCGTAAAATGGAATTCAATGCCGACATTGCAAGGCGTTGGTCTCATCGAACTACCGTACACTTCGGTGTTGGCACATGCATCGGAAGATGAGGAGCTCGAATCCAGGATAGTGCGAGTACGGGTGCAGCTGGGGAAGATGCAAATGCTGGTTGGGAGGTTTTCGAAGAATTGATAGAAAACGATAGCTGCAACGTGTCGGGAGACAAACAGAAAAGCCGTACCGAAATCAGACCTGGTCTTGATTGCCAGTGTGAGTGAAATCACAATGCTGAGTTAAAGTCATAATCCCCAATTGAAAGACCTGTACGTTTGAAAGGACTCATGAGAGCCAGAGCGAGCATTGGTCATTTTCATGTGCGGAGGCATGCAGGAGTATTCCGACTACTTGTCTTACAGCAGTTTGCAAAAAGGTTGACAGTAAGACGCGTGATGTAGACTAGTTAGGAAATAATATGAAAAGTCCTACAGCGTGTACCTCAACCACCATGTATCGCAAAATCTCGCCCGATGTCAAGGTCGTGGTGATGCATCTATATGAACGTAACTTACTTTCTCTTGACGAACTACTCAACTGCGTAGGATTCTCTCCAAGCACATTTTGGCACACTCTGAAGCTCTGACGAGGTACTGGTGACGTTGTCAAGAAAACTTTTGGCCTTCCTGGATGTCCTTGTATCCTTCACTTTGACGACGTGAACTACCTCATCTGACTCGTCAATCACCACCCTAGTTGGTTCCTTGACAAACTTCTCTGTCTACTTGACACCAATAGATTCATTGCTACGCACTACACTACAATCCATCGCAAGCTCATTCGGTCTGGAATTTCACCCAAGAAGCTGAGGAAGATTGCCAAGGAGCGGGATGAGGACCAGCATGCAGAGTTCATGTGGCGGATGTCCCAGTACAGTCCAGAAGAGATCGGCTTTATCGATGAAACCTCGAAGGATGAGAGGACGACATTTAGACGGAATGGCCACTCAGCCAAGGGGATGTGTGTCCAGAAGAAGGGTGTCTTTGTTCGAGGTCATTGCCTCTTGGCTGTTGGTCTGCTCACACTGGATGGTATGGCAGCTTCCAGTGTTGTCAAAGGATCCTTCGTGGCTACAAAGTTTGCCCATTTCCTGGAACATGATGTGGTACGTATTTCCCTTTCCCATCGAGCAATCACAGTGCTACTTTTTTTTCAGTTGCCATTGTGTTCACCATACCCAGGACCGCTTTCGGTCCTCATTATGGACAATGCACACATCCATCATCATGAAGAAGTTGAAGAACTCATTTGCAATGCAGGTTAGTCTTCTTTTTCAGTTCCGAAATTGTATTCACATCGTAAATAGGTGTTCATCTCGAGTATCTCCCCCCATATTCCCCCAATCTGAACCCCATTGAGGAAGCGTTCTCACAGATCAAATCATTCATCCACCGCAACGAAGATGTCATGATGTCTGGAGATGGTATTGCCTTTGATATGTACACAGCTATGAGTATTGTCGGACCTGCAGACGCTGCAGGCTACTTCATGCATGGTGGTTATTTTTGATCCATATTTCTACCCTTGAATACACCCGTGTTTGTGACTTCAAGTGGAAATGTCATACTTGAAAATGAATGTTGCCAAGGCACTTGAGAAAGATGCACATGCTGAGCCTGTTGAGCACACTGTCATTGACGGAGAGAAGGGAAACGTTGAACGTGCCATTTGCACTGGGTGTAGTACAACATCGTAGCCTGTAGGGAATTTACCTACTTGTCCATAGCAGTAGTTAGTCGCTCATAACCCACTGTCTTACCACATCCTTCATTGCCACAATCTCCCCATGTTTGAAACCCATTTCTTTCAGTTTTGAAACACGTATATAGCTGATGGTACTTGAACCAGTATACCCATTATCATCCAACTTCTTGTGAATGTTGCCACTGAGGGAATACGCTGCACAGAACTCACTAAGAGAGAGGCATGGTCCAGGCTTCACTGCATCAGGAAGTAGGGAATCGGTTGTAGTAGCTGTAGAGATGGCTTGCACAGGAGAAGCTGGCTTTGCGACAGGTAGATGGAAGGTATCAGGCGGCAGATTGAAGTTGACAATCGGAGCGCTTGATGAGGCTTGACTACATTCTGCCATTCGCCGTTGAAGGAGAGGTGAACTATCAATGGCTTGACCTATGCATAAGTCATTGAACCTGACATGATTCAGTGGCTTTTCCAAGTCTGCAAACTCTGTGCCACATTGCTACATTTGCACGATATCAAGTAAATATACTCAGCATAGTGAAACAAATCATTACCCATGCTGCTGCCCAAATTGCAAGGTGGTTGTGGCTCAGTGGGAAGTGCTCTGGGCTCTCTGGATGAACGAAGCAATGGGCTGCACCACTTGTGCATGCCGCCTTCGAACATTCCCAACAGTTGTGTAACAGCTTGATCTTCTCTTCAATGTCTTTATTCAGCATCGTCTCCTTGGTCTTCTTGCTGTCTTTGGACTTCTTCTGTATACATGAGACATCAGCATGGTACCAAGTATTTGTAGCATATCACTGTACCTTGCTTTTCTTCTTTGCACGTTTTTCATCTCCACTGGTATCACTGTTGGAATTTGATGAGCTGTCAGACGTGTCGTGATCAGTTCCAGAGTCGTTTTTCCTGCCCTTCTGCATGTGAACATCACGCATATACTCAATAGGAATAATCTGTCATACTTACCTTGGCAAATTTCGCTTCAATCTTGATATTTACTGCAGGTTCCTTCATCTTCAAGGCATGTGCAATGAGAAATTTGTAGTCATCATCTGTCCGTAGTTGCATTTGTGATGATTGCTGGCGTGGAATGTTCCAGGTGAAGTCGTAGTTATCAAAGTCGATAAGCTTCGGTTGAAGAGTCTGCATGATCTTCATCAGGAATTGAGCCTTGACCATGTCCCACTCATAATTGGGTTTCGGCTGTAAAAACATATTGTTCGCCTTCCATCAGTAAATTTACACAAATCTTATATAAGCTTATTTGAGCTTTCATGAACTTATCTGTCCAACTCAACTTACACCTCATCACAAATATTCAGATGAGGGTTACTGTTATGCCCAGTTCTGACAGAAATACAAAGATGAAGCATTCTAAAGTATTTTTTTTTCTAGTTCTGCTGTAGGTGGCAAATTGTGGTTGGATTTTAGTTGGTAAAGACAAACAAGCCACAATAAGCTCAAAAAAGATGCTTGTAAGGTAGTGGTCACTGTTACGATATGTACTCTTTTCTTTTCTTTTCATCTTATCTAATCTCTCTTATCTTATCTTGAGATCTTATCAGATCTTATCTCGTCTTATCTCTCCCCTTATCTATGGACTCACCCAGACCTTGGCCATGTGCTTGCCATGCGGCTCAGGCCTAGGCCGGTCCGGACCATGATGTCATGGTGATGTCACTGTGATGTCATGCCTTATGTCTTCCTCATGTATGCCTCACCTCTACCTCATGTACAGTAGTATATATACCCAACACAATAGCCCAGCTAGCCCCAAGCTAGTTCATTTGGGTTTCATCCCTACTTGCTTCTAAACTCTCCTCTGCCTTCTATCCTCTCGTCTTCATCTTCATTCCCATTCTCTCTAGCTTCAGTGTAGCGAGCCTGTGACTTCGTGTCTAGGGTCGTAACAGTCACCTCAACTCTACCATAATCACGTGATGCGTCACACTGTGATGCTGTGTTGTTAACTGCCTGACAAGTTGGTTATTCTGGATGGTTTGGGAAGACTCGGAGAGCTGGAGGCCGACAATGTCCACCAAAAAAAAAGAACTTATAGTATATCCATCTGGGTATTGAGATAAACTATAACAGCAGGTTTTACTGAATTATATGGGAATATGGGAGGGTTGACTAACAATAGTTGTACTTGGTGAAGGAGAAATGCCCAGTGTCTGGACTATGGGTAAACATGCATTTGGTTCAAGTAAAGGTCGAAGCCGGCCTTTTCTTTTCCTTCCTTTCTTTGTGGAGCTATTAGGTTCTCTGACTGGGCTGTATCACACAGCGCCGTTTTCGTGCGCATCTGTCGGACTCGGCTCAACTTCACATAAGCCAAGTTTGGACTAATCCCTAGCTGACATTTTGGATTTCACATGCATGTTATATGCACCTGTAGCTCCCAAAATTAATTACTTCTACCACTCCCTTGTATGATTGATTTAAACTATTTTGAAATATTGGAAGTAGTACTGTCTACAAAATGATGGTGGCGATTTTCGAGATAACTGCACTACAAATAGTTATGAATTTTAGAGAGCATTTGTCACGCTTTGTCACGTGATTATGGTAGAGTTAGGATGACCACTACCTTAAATTTACTGATGTCCATTGTTTCACAGACTTCTTCATCTCTGCTTTGGAAAAAACAGCAACGTAGTATGTGACATTGGTGGGCTTGGGAGGCTCTTGAAGCTCCGGGGCTGGGGATTGATCTGCATGGTAGTTGTATCTCAGAGTAAAAGCACTATGACGAACCTTCCTTGCCCACTGACAATGCTTTCTTTGACAGCCGGCCCCTCTTCTTTGGGACAGCCAGTTGTGGGAGTGGCTGAGGTGGTTCTTCTACCTGAGAAACCGTGTCACGATTGGGATTCTCTGGGCAGTCATCGTCAGAGAATTGGTTGGTAAAGATGGATGTTGACATGTGTATATACTGAAGCAAGGCAGACGCGTCTGGCACAACTGCTATTTCCTAATTATTCCTAACTAGTCTACGTCACGCATCTTACTGTCAACCTTTTTGCAAATGGGTGTAAGCTCGTGCCCAGCATCATCATGATAAAGAGATGAAAATGCTCAACACTGCAATTGTGTATCCCTCTGTCGACAACCGTCATTCCCTGTCCAAACTACCCGCGACTGTAAAAATAACATAGCGGTCGCCTCGAGTAGGGCGGGCGCGTCCTTGTTCGTCTAATTGTCGAGCGTGCCGTGTGTGCATGCCCTCCGCTACCGGTTGGCAACACGTCGTCATACTGGTTGCTGCTGGCCTGTGAAGTTGTTGTACTATAGTGAGAAGAACCAGAATAACGCTGTAGATGCGAGTCCGAGCACTGGTACCGTTGCCGGTGTGACGGGTTCTGCAAGTATTTTGGTGTCTCGTTCTGTTTGGCACTGCCCATAGATACGTCAAGATGGGTAATCAAGGCAGAGGTATGATTGACGAGTGTACGTCTCATTCGCGTGCTGTTATCATAACAATAGAAGCTGGCGTTCCCGGTCGTGATCCTGTACGTCGTATACAAGCTGGACAGGTGTCTGTTGGTGGCCTGACATGTGGGCGAGCGACTGCAAGGGATCGGTCCAGGAAAGTATGTGGTAGCTGCACTATCGCACTCAAGCAAAGGCTACACCTGGTCACGTGACATGATGGTCAATGGAGAAGTGCGTTACATAAGCATCCGTGAACAGTTTCCAGCGATGGAGTCCGACGCCGTCGATTTGTTGAGAGAACACGACAATCAAGCGTCGACGTCGCAGGTTGGCGTCGAAATCAGGCCAAATGGTCATTCGCTTTCAAGAATCACGCTCGTCCTGCCTTCTCTCAAAGCGCTCAAGGCTGCAAAGGCTGAGAAGAAATCTCAACTTAAAAGCTCCACTCCGAGTCGAGATGGAGAGGTCAAAAAAGCTCTGAGACCGGTGAAGTTGAAACCTCTCAGAGAAGTCCTTAGCAAGCTTATTGCTCAGATAAAGAAGTGAGTTTGTTGGCCGTGGTTGGGGCGTAGAAGTCAGACTGATCTCCACGCAGGAAAGATGATTATGCCTTCTTCATTCATCCTGTGGACCCTGACAAAGTGCCTGGTTATACTGATGTGATAAAAAATCCCATGGATTTTGGCACGATGAGCGCCAAGGTTGAGCGCGGGAAATATCGTTCACTTGAAGAGTTCTCCGTGAGTTCCCACTTTACACCCGCTAGTATATGAGAAGCTGGAAGTTTTGCTCTCTGCATGTGTGTGGTGTTCGGCGAGAATTCATTCAATGTTACACACACACATAGTACCGTCACTTCTTCTAAACCTGATGCTGACAATCACCCACTTTCGCAGACTGACTTCCGCCTAGTCATCAATAACGCTAAAATATTTAATCCTCCTGGTTCCATATACTACAGCGAAGCGGAGCGTATCGAAAGCTGGGGCTTGGAGCACATATCCAAAGCATCCGCACATGTCATCGAATATGAAACAAACTGGAACGTCGAAATCGAGAACGACGACGATTACACTCCCGTCAACGTCGACGAGGAAGACACTTCCACGCCGCGAGATATAGATGGGAGTCTGACCGCTGCTTCTCCCGCTCCATCGGCTACCCCGGGTCCTACCAGGAGAGGCCGAGGTTCGAAGAAGAATGCACAACCAATTTTGTCGGAAAGTTTGGATGCTGAGGGTCGTTTACCTGGGTCCAAGGATGGCGTTGGCGCATTCCCTCCTGGCTCTGATTGGGCTGAGATGATGATTGCCCTTAAGATCAAAGGTACCGTCGCCTGTATGTTTCGCCTTGTTCTCTGATCCTCTGTCCAGGAAAGCGATACAAAACTAAGAAGGAAAGGTTGCGATTCGAAAAAGAAGGCCCCCCATATCATCCTGATGGCAGCCTTGCCTACGCTGAAAGTGAGTTGTACTCTACCATGCAACGACATCTATTATAACAACAGCGCAGTGGAGGACCCGTTTTCAGTCCTCAACGTTTTTATACCCGACCCTCCCTCCCGACCACAGCTGACACCTCTATACCCACCCCCCTCTGCAGAAGGTGCTTCTCGCATGCCCCAACCCATACAACTACCCCCAGACCGTACATTTCCCTCCCTTGCCACTGTTGACACTCGAACCTATATACCGGACACCAAGCCGGCCGCGCAAGCTATTTATCCGGTAAACAAACGAAAGCACTGGACGATCATACGCCACTCGGCTACCCGATCTCGACATAAAGAAGCAGACCAAGAGGAACACATAGTATCGGGATCGAAAACTACCCATGAGGCATTGCCAGCTGACTGGGGTACATTTGCGGAGCTGCTTGGTAGGCTGGCTGCAGATCCTCTTTCACGTGCCAACCTGTGCGCGAGCGAGCAGAATTTACTTGCGGCACTCCGAGGTAGCATTTCATCAAAACCGATCCCACATTCGATGCCTGCATCATCGCCATCGTGGTCGTCAACGGATTTGTCCGTCTTTCAAACTGAGTCCAACTTTTGGACAGATGCAGCCGCTAGGGAAGGATGGGATTATTTACTAGACGTAGTATATGGCGGTGTGGATGGGTTCGCTTATGTACGGAGCCTCGCAGAATTCCTGCGCCGTCCGCCAGAAGTTGAGGTACGTCTGAACCCTTTTTGTTTACTCTGCGGTTCACTGAAAACCACCGCTGCTACTTCTGACCTTTGCATGGACGATACCACTGTGTATTTTGCCTTCGATCTAATTGGGACGACCCTTCATCCAGATCCCGCTTGACCCAGACATACCCCTCGGCGTTCCCGTCGCACGATACGTCGAGACACACCTCGTCGACGCTGTTACGCGCGGAAGACATTCGTTCCTTCGTGACATCTTCTGGCATACGCAGAGTACTGTGCCTATTGATGCGCAGCCAAAAGTTGATTCAGAACTAGCGTCCACAAGTTCGAAACTACTGTTCTCGCCTCAGTTGCCCCCTAGTTTCATCCTTCCGGAGGCAGTAGCCTTTTCACCTAGTTGCTCTCCAGCTCTGATCCGCGCACTCACGCTTCCACATGCTTCCTCGATACTTGCCATACTCTGCGCGCCGC
This sequence comes from Pisolithus albus, assembly GCA_024613165.1. Classification (NCBI taxonomy): domain Eukaryota; kingdom Fungi; phylum Basidiomycota; class Agaricomycetes; order Boletales; family Pisolithaceae; genus Pisolithus; species Pisolithus albus. The sequence goes on along the minus strand of JANFAB010000016.1, from coordinate 229,630 downwards.
TTGATATGGCAGCGCTGCTCCGGAACCCTGATGAATTGGCGCGTGTATCGGTGCTGGAACCTACCGATGTCGTGAATGGTATTGCCATGAGTGACGGTGAAAGCGGCGGCATGGGTGTAGCAGGACATATTGAGGATGTCACAAAATCGACGGGTGGGGCGAGCCCCGATAGAAGGGAAGATGTTAAGAGAGACGGGGAGGGTGACGGCGACACCAATCGAGACGCGGACATGAACGTGACGGTAGCAAACTCTCAATCCCAGTCCCAGACGCAAATACACGCACCCGATCCTATCGTTTGCGAGCGAGAAGCGATTGAGCGTGCGTTGACATGGTCTTCCCAGGCGCTTGAGAGGTTGCAACGCAAGCGGAAGCGTGGAGAGGACCCCGATCCCGTTAAAAAGGAAGAAGATAACGAAGTGATGATCAGCGCACCTATGGATATCGACTCGCAGTCTCACAAAGATGAATCCAAGGACGTCTCTGACGACGGTGACCTGGAAGAACCTCTCACCAAACGCATTCGTCTCAATCTACTGGCCCTCGCGAAACGAGCACCGCTGGACAAGATCGCGCCACTCCCTGCAGAACTTGTTCCGGAAAGTATACGGGGAATGGTTCCCACAGCTTGACTCTCTCCGTATCTTCCTCGTGCCGCATTTCTTTCGAAAGCCGCATCCTCAGCTGGAGCACTACTCTTCGGTGTCTGACTCCATGTCTGTCCGACTTCATTTTCCGTAGCTCACACACGCTTAGACGCGAGCGGACTAGAGATACATAACATATATAGCATAATAGATATCCTAACTTACCTTCTCATTACACTGTATACAATGTATTGAAGCGTTTAACTATCGTCGACTTGTAAGTTGAGAGCCGACGGTCGCCAATCGAACACTTGATGATGGCGGGACTTTGGGCTCAGGACGCAATTCATATCCCCTCCTTTCCGACCCTCCTTGATAGACGCTCTGTGAGACTATGGACATCATCGCAAAAAACCCAGAGACAAACATCGACAAGATCAACCTTTACAGTGAGCGATTCCACTTCATGCGTGTTCATACGAGTAGACTCACGAGCCCGATCGACATCAGCGCTAAGCGCGTTCGTGCCCATTCTCGATGAACGTCGATCAGAGATCGAAAAGATCGAGAAGAAGACATTCAAGTATGGTCAGCGACACAGGCATAACGTGAGTTTCACCCCATCTTCGCGTTGGGAACGCCCAGGATAAACTGCGAACGACCTAGCTGGACGTATACTACCCCGACCAGCCATTTCTAACCCCAAATGCGAAAGTCCCCGTGCTATTTTTCGTCTACGGCGGTGGCTATAACACTGGCTCGAGGCAATTTCCACCTCCATACGAGATGGGGTACCGTGCCCTTGGCTCGTTCTTCGCCCAGCGCGGTTTCATCACCGTCATACCAGACTACCGGCTTGTCCCAGAAGCCCGATTCCCCGCAGCTTCGGAGGATATCCGCGATACGATCGTATGGGTCAAACACAACGCTGAGACAATCAGATCTTCTTCGACGCGCTCTGCTCAGGAGCTCGATTCAGAGTACATCTTCGTGATGGGTCATTCGGCGGGAGCGGCACATATCAAGGTGATGACGATGTACGAGGCTCTGCGCAAGACGCTCCCGCCACTTCGTGGTGTGATTTGGAACGCCGGGCCTTGGTTCTTCGACGTGAGAGGAGAGTCGTTTCAGACGAGTGGACCGGTGAGGTTCTACTTCGGGACTCCAGAGCAGCAGCGGGAGCGTGAACCGCGAACACTATGGAACAACCTGACGGACGAAGAGATCCGAGCACACCCAGAAATTTTGTTGGTCCAGGCGGAGCGAGAGCCTGACTGGTTACAGGTCACTGGCATAGAAATCGCGAATGATTTGAAGAGGCGGTTGGGAAAGGAACCAAAGAGAATCGTTGGCGTTGGACACAATCATGTCAGTCCAAACTGGGCTCTTTGCTCGGGGCAAGGAGAACAGTGGGGGCATGAAGTTACAGAGTGGATGAAGGAGAGGATCGTCGCCAGCACGGGTTCGTGAATGACTCTGCTCGGAATGGTTGAGGTCTCGTCGGAGGTCTGCTTATAGACGGCGAAACGACCCATTCACGTCGGAGACCTTATTGACCTGGGGCTTTCATTTTTATTCCGGTTGCCAAATGTCCAATGCAGTATAATTCAATTGTCGGCATCACAATCTCGGGCAACCGGACTGAAAATGAGTATGCTCAACAATGACGGCGTACCGGGCGGGCGGCCCTTTTGTTCCATCATAATCATGACGCGGGTCCCCTAGGTACTGATGCCAACCCGAACATGGATCGACCATGTACCACTCCAGGCGAGGTGTGACAACGATTGACAGGGGCAATACTGAGTTTCGCTCGGCGGGTTCGCCGCATGAGTACTTATGTACGCCGGAAGTTTGCGAGTACTCTGTAGTCTCCCCTAAGTGGACAAGAGACTCGAGAGACGACTGTCGCTTTCTCCCGACCTTGCTTGGCTCGGATGGTACAGGGGTGGCCCACCTACAGCTCGAGAGGCTCGATTCACTGCCATACCACGATAACCACGATAACCACGCTTGATGGTAAGCCACTCCTTCGTGAACTTCTTCATTCACTGCGTGGAGTTCATATCAGTGAGAATGTAATAGAAAAATATTGCAAACCCATGCCCCCAAAAAGACTTCGTTTATGATACCTGGGAACAAATGTCTAGAGAGTCTACGTCTAACCAGTCATGTCGAAACGTCACTTCGCTCGAGTCAGTCACCTCAAACCCCCACTGCACTGCCGCCCTCCTACCGGCTTGCAAGCGCTGCAAGTAACACATCTGCGTCCACCTGCGCAGCTGTACATTTCATTAGCACCACATCAGTCCAGCACACAACCCACACCGTGTGCTCCCCGCCAAAATGAAAGTCGCTCGCTCACCTTTCAGTACCATCCTCACGAATGTCCATGCCAACCCTGCATCTTCTCTCTCGAGTCTCCTCAACGCCTCCCCTCTCAGCCACCACACCACTGCCTCCCTCTCCACAGCGACCCTTGCGTTCCTTGGCAATCCCGACAGTCCGGAGAGTTCTCCCGCCAACGAACCCGACACCATCGACTCTCCAACGACACGCGAGTGTGATCCAAAGCGGTATGACGCACGGAGAACGCCTGATTCGACGATGCATAGACCGTCCGGAGTATCGCCAATGTCCCATAGAACATGTCCGGGAGGGAGCGAGAGACGGGTAAAGTAGTTGGATAGGCGAACCAGTACATCATGGTCTTCGTCATGCGATTGGAAGGCCTTCAGGAGTGTGTTGAGTGGTTCCGGCGTGATGCCATTGGAGCCTAGCTCTGTTCGAGACGGACATAAGGTGTATATGCGTTGCGGATGGCGAGGCCTAAAAACTCGACTTACCGACGGCAATAGTTCGATTAGCTGCGTCACGCAAACAACGTTCTCTGGGAGATCCCGCCGGTGTGTCATGGAATCTGTCCACCTCCCTCCGTCGTTCATGGAATGCTACGAAACCGTCACTCAATCGTTCCTCCAACATCCGAGCAACCAAAAAACCGACTTACCGACGGGCATACTTTCAGTTCCCTGCAACCTGAACCATGTCCCCAGATATTCGTTCTCCGTCCCTATCCGTTGCAATTCGATCATGCCGTTCTACATCAAAGGACGAACGAGAACAGCACATCAGGATCACTCACATTCCAAAGCATCGTTCAAGGACTCAAAATACTCCACTCCTTTCTCCTCAAAAATCCTCGAATTAGCCAAAGCCTTCCCCACACCCGACTCACTCTCCACACCACAAAATACCAGCAAAACACCTTTCGCGGAGAGTAACCTCTGTACCCTCACGAACGCCTCTGCGGAGGACATATCCACACCAGGTACGAGTGTCAAGTCAACGATGATGAATCGTACGGGGTCGGTTCGCCAGTTCGAATCCTCGACGATGCTCCGTAGCTTTTCCTCCACATGGACGATCGTTCCGAAGAAAAGGAAACCTTGTAGTTGGATGATACGCGTTTGTTTTGAGACTTCGTGGATGTAGGCTCTGTGGGCGGCAGGTCGGCGGACAGTAGACATAGCTGCATTGCCAGAGTAGCATGCTCGAATGCTCCGCCGCCGCGAGTTCTGTACGACGAAGAAAATACCTTTGAAAAACGAGTGTAACGATCGGCGCTCTTATGATGAAATCATAACTAAAATGAAATAGAAGGCTCACAGCTGACAATTATCCCGAAGAGTACACCGATAACGAAATCCCACACCGTCATCGTTACCATAATGCTCACGATCGTCACGTACTCCGTCCTACCATAAATTCGAAATTAACTTCAGTGGTTTGCTCCTCCCCTTGAAAAACGACGCTAAAGGAAAGCGAAGAAAATGTTGCCACGCACCAGCTCACGCGATGCCTCGTGTCCCACAATGCCTCTTTGACAAGGTCGATTCCAAGTGCAAAAATCAACGCACCGACGACGACGACAGCTACAACAATAAATGAACAGACCCTTCAAACGAAACTCAAAAAAGCGAGTGGAGTGAACGACGTACGGATATATGCGACTGGTGCCGTACCGATCATCATTATGAGAAGGGTCGCAAGTGCGAGCATGAATCCTGCGACCCTACTCCCTCCCCCGACGCGGTAGAACCTATCGAACGAACAACATTCGCGTGAGTGCCGAGTAAGGAAAGAGCGGGGAACAGAGACATTAAAGTATTGACGTAGACAAGATAATTAGGCCTATGAGTGGCGCGAACTTATTAGCACGACTCCAGTGTCGCATGACCAGTTAATGAACATACACGGAACCCAGGAGTCCTGATATCAAATTTGAAAATCCATGTCCGACGAGTTCCTTGTTGGTGTCAATATCTTGGTTCAATGAAACGGCTACACCAACCGTCGTCATCATGATGTCAATGAGTTCTCATGGAACGGCGGAGTGGCGAAATGAACTTACACAAAGCAGGAACGTTGAGTGGTGGGTGCAGAATGTTGAAAAATAATCTATCCCGAGAAAATCTCTCTGACCCTGCACATCTCAGGTATGTAATACTGTGACACTTACAGTGCGAACTGCGTTGGCAGTGTATTCCATAAAGGCATCCACTTAATCAATCCAAGGTCTTCATGCACGAAAGGTATCAGTAACTCAATAGAAACGTACAGTAATGTCACGAGGGAGAGGCTCACCGAAATAGGTGTAGAACTCGTACCACCCTCCGGCCTCAGTCGTTCCCGCAGAATCGAACAGCCATCCGTCTCCTCGTAACGTTTCCAGATCGAGACCAGCGGCGATCACGATCACATAGAACACCACCGGTATCACCAAGAAATCTATCGTCCGAAATAAAATAAAAGATCGAGTACGGGTAAGCGTGGATGTAAGTGGGGCAGAAAGAAAATTGTGCGCACAGGTCGGAAATACGAGCTGATGCTTCCACCGGGATGTAATGACCCTCATCAGAATCGCTAAGACCAAAGGTAGGGTCCATTGGCCGAGGATATGGGTGTTGCTCGTCAGATATCGGACAGTGTCCCATGTAGGCGGATCGAGCGCATCAGAGGGCAGGCGGGTGCTCACAGTCAGCCTGTGAAACAGACCAGCGAATGCGGGTAGTGTTAGGTGGGTCAGAAGACCCAAGTACCCAAGTTTTGCTCACCCCGTCAAAACAAGGAACACGCCAACTCCACCTATACACCCAACGAGAATATGTCTGGGAAAGAATCCGATGATGACGCCAAGACGCAGGTACCCGAGTAGGAGGAATGTCAGCCCTGCACAATGGTCAGCGACAGGTCTTGATCCACAGCCTCAATGCATCGAGAAAAGACGAAGCGTGATATGATATGACACGTAATGTACTCACCCGTTAAAACAGAGGACAAGGCGTATGCGACAAGCGTTGTCGCGATCACCTCACGCACGTGCACTTGTCCGATCTCCCTCTCTATCGTCGACGCGATGATATGGAAAAATGGCTGCCCAGATAGGAGATTTGGTCGATTAGAAGTACGATGTTTGATCATCGGAGGCGGAATCAAGTTGTAAATGGTGGGAAAGATGCATGGGTTATGGACATACGACTGTCTCGATCATCATACTCCCGTTCGCACCTGCGAACTGACTCCCGCCGAGCGTGTAAACGATTTGCGAAATCACTGTTCTAGAAATCACGGTCAGTCTCGAGTGTCATGGCATCATTCGAACTTTCGAACGAATAACTGAGTGGTGAAAGTTATGGATTCGAGTTGCACGGTGATGTCGACAATGCCCTGCCATCTACATTGCAGAAGGAAGACTCATACTCACGAGAGAAAAAATAGGGATACACCCATTCCACCCAAGCTAGTGAAGACGCCGGAAGCAGGGAACATTATCATTCCATCTGCGGAAATGTGTAAACGATGGCAAGAACATGGAAAAAATGTCTTACATGAGAGACCATCCAGAATGTTCAAAAGAACGCCGAAAATGACTGCAGGAATAGAGGAAATGGCCACTTTGGCCATGTTGCTGATATCGACATCGATGCTGAACATGCGATGCCATCTGGACCACAATTTTCCGAGAATAGGTTTCTTGGGGGGACCCACACCGGAGGGGGAACCGTAATGGGCGACAATGGTATGCCTAGGCAACAAGGGCGCCGCTTCAGATGATGTACGCGGTAAAGTTTGTTCCGGGTCTTGTATTGGGAGAGTATCATTCTCTCCAGCAGTGACCCCTCTGTTGGATCTGGAACGAGACTTGTCAGGCGGGAACGCACCAGTGGCGAAAGACGACGATTGCGAGTGTTCGTCGATCGTCGGTATGATCCCATCGTTAGGCGTTGCCTGCTTTCGAGAGAGTAAGAGAGACAGGCCCGATGGCGTCAACAAGGGAGAACCAGAATATGCGTCTTCATGCGTCTTTTTCGATGTCCCCATCTCTTGAGAAGACTCCGCGGCAGGAGAAAGGGCAGGGGAATCTGTGGTGAGGACAGAGGCAATATCTATAGACGTATTTGGCGGATGGGAATTAGGATCTAGGCAACCAGTATCGCGGTCTCGGCCTTGACCACTGTCGGGAGCAAAAGCCACCGATTCAATGGGAGGAGATGGAGGGGCTGCGTGAGCGGGATCAGAATCGAAGTTTGGCTCTCGTGTGCGTTGCACGCATGACCCTTGATCAGACGTAAAAGACCATTCCTGGACGACGAACGATCGTCCGGGGGGAGAAAACGGTAAATTGGACAACTGGACGGTACTCTCACGTATGTCACCAGACACACGTGGGATGCGGAGAGGTGCAGAGGAGCTCTGTGGTTGGAGGAGCCTTTTACGCGATCAGCTTATGGTACCGATCGGTGGTGGGTATATAAGAGTTGGGGGCATTGCATGATGCATGGATGGGCATCATTGAATCGGCGATACTCGCAAAGGAGTCTCGCCAACGGCGTAACACAGAGGCCGCAATATCAAAGGGACGACGTACCCTGCTCGGCGGAGATGAAGGCCCTCATCTGGAGGCATCGAGGAAAAAGAAGTCGACATGGCGTTGCCTTCGACTAGATCTCGCGTTGTGCCTAGACTGTGATCAAGGTGCAAGCCGCTCATTTGGGCTTCTGGTGAGATCATCGATGACGACGCCCGCGTATGTCTATGGACGACATTCTGGCGAGAGTTGGTGCTGGACATGGCAGATGTCGCGTCGCACTTGGGTTTTTATGGCTCATTTCCTTGCCGATGGGCCAGTCGTCGTGGAGGTCGGACATGAGCTTATCGAGTGACGACTAGGATATGACTGACTCCGAGACTCGGACTGAGTCGTAATTAGTGGAAGGCGTCATTTGACGGCGAATATTTATTCGACTGGTGGCCACTGCTTGCTATAATCCGTTTCCTTGTAAACAGCACGCGAACCGTCGCTACAAGCAGTACATATTCGATGAAACGATGTCGACAAAGTGCAAGTACAGTCTGATAACGTGTCAGGCTGTTCTCATGTTTGTCGAGGTTTTCAAGAGTGGTCGAAACGCCATAAAGTGACGAAGAGCAACATCTCTATCCGTTCGACGACTGGGACTGACCGTGTTCCATTTTATGATCGCGACGAAAAAACATCACCCCGTACTTTAGGGTCCACCGCGGTGCAAAAGCCATTACTGTCGACTGCAAAACAGGCTCCCATCGTGAAGGATGTGTGGATTGCACTCTTGCATGAAATTCAGCGCTGACATCTTTCGATTGTGACAGGATTCCTCTTTCTCCGCCACGACAATATTGAGGACAAAACAATGAATTGCATGCATCCTCCACGGTAGATGGTGGCGGTTCGATAGGTTCTGTTCTGATGCAGCGGCTGCGTAAGAGAGTAAAGAAATCTTTGCCTACTGTCGTGACGGTCGGGAACCTCAGCCATACTTACGCACGTTCGATTCCTCTGATATAACATTGTACTTGAATAAGATCATTCCTCACATCGCGAGCGCTGCCCCGGCCGTGGGTACGGAGTGAAATTGACATAAGCGTCTTCGACTTGTGGTTCCTCGGCGTCGCTGAACTCGGCCAGCAACAAGACTATGAGGTTTGGAGGTATGGCTTCTCCGTCGAACTTACATGAGACAGGGACGCATGGTCACCGCAAACCGATTCCCAGGTTTGAGCGAGCCATCTCCAGGATGGTTGATAGAGCTTGGTCAGCTACAAACTTGAGGAATGCCACCAACTCGTTCATGTCGAGGGTGTGGCCAGAAAGTCCTGGAAATCCCACCGTCGTTTCGTCGCTTCAGTAATTTCGCTGGGTAGTACACTAGCAGAGCGAAGAGATCAGCGTGCAACGGCGCCAGCGTATGCAATAATCAATGCATACTTCGTCGTCATTTGACCTGTTCTCTTTGCAAGTTTACCGTGCCATCAACTAAAAAATCGCCAGAGTATTTCTTGCAATCCTCGGGGTCGCCAGGTCAGCTTACGGTGTCGTACCTGCGAGATGGAAGAACGATTCAACTATTTACATAATTTTTTATGTAATTATTTATTTTGGTACTTTCTCTTCTCGTCCACGATGTCCAACACGATTCCCCTGTGAGTGCAAGCCAGATTGACTGAACTAGACCACCAACGAATCTCACAGCTATCCCCTGTCCAACTTCACGTTCTGGTATGCAAAACGAGTCAGGGTCGTCTGCTGCAGATAAAACTCACCGTGGAGTGACCACCAGCACGAAGGAAGCCCAGCCTGAGGAAGACCCATCCGTTTCGGCGCGTCTGCAGCGTCTGCAAAACAACTATGAGGACTTTGGAATGCGTCGTACCGTAGAGGGCGTGTTGGTGGTACACGATCACGGACACCCGCATATCCTCATGTTACAGATTGCCAACGCGTTCTTCAAACTGTCAGTTCTCCCCCATCTTCACGCGTGCATACCATCCACTCAACGCATTTGAATAGTCCGGGAGACTATCTCAAACCAGGCGAAGACGACGTTGAAGGCCTCAAACAAAGACTCGACGAGCGACTTGCACCACCACCAGAATCTAAACAGTTCAACGCGTCGCATGGCATAGACAACGAATGGGAAATCGGAGACTGTCTTGCACAGTGGTGGAGACCAAATTTTGAAACGTTCATGGTGAGTCTGCGCGTTCCTCGTATGCCTACTTTTCACGCTGACCCGGCCACGGATATACCTAGTATCCCTTCATTCCTGCACATATCACGAAGCCGAAGGAATGCAAAAAGTTGTTCTTGGTACATATGCCTGAACGAAGTTCGTTTTCTTTCTTAGATCGTTTCGTATGTTGATGCGACCTCCCTGTTTTCAGAGGTTCTTGCCGTTCCGAAAAACATGAAACTGCTCGCCATCCCGCTCTTCGAGCTATACGATAACGCGGCTCGGTACGTCCACCATCTCTATTCTGCATCGATATGCTTCCCTTACTTCGTATGCGTACTTCGTGCGCCAGATATGGTCCACAGTTGTCCGCGATCCCGCATTTGTTGTCAAGGTATAACTTTATATACCAGTGAGGTCGCACGTGGAAAAGGGGGAAATAGAGTGTATCCTAGACTTTGATTGCGAGTGCGTCTCTCGTCTGCGCTTTTCCTTTTGGCTGCGCAGCCGATGCTCCCTGTATTTCATTACCTCGAGGTTATGACACGCTGAGCCTTCTCTCTCTTGAGAATCATGGTACATCTGGTTCAATTCTTGTCAGTACCCTGATTCGCAGGAATTCAAATAATTCAAAACATGTACTGCCCTACGTTTCAACCACTGAATAGATGCAAAGCTATTGTATATTCCAGTGCAAAATTGCCTATGTCGTGTACTCAATAACTCGGTGAGGTGGACAGGGGGGTATTCCAAGCGCTCCTCCACATCGTTCAATATCAATATCGATCTCTCATTAGTAGCCCCATCCCAAAAATGCGACCAAAATCTGACCTAGCACGCACACGTATCTCCCCAGTTGTCCCCTTGCGCCGTCCGCCCATTCAGATCGATCGTCCCTGGCATCCCATCCTCCCCATCCCCCCTCTTCCCACCTCCAGATTCGGGCGTCACAGGTGCCCACAGCTCTGGTGTCTCGAGTATCCGTTTAACGAGGTCCTGGAAGACTTCACGTACGCCAACGGAGGTTTTGGCACTTGCTTCTAGGAAGAGACACTCTTTGCGTGTGGCGAACGCCTGTCCTTCGGAGGTGGGTACCTGACGAGAATGTTCCTGTTGGTTGGGTATGTTTAGATAGTTCGTTCATTCCACCGTGTGCATGAAAGTGAAAGGACGGGAGAGAACACAACCGATGCAGGTGGGAAGGGGAGACCACAAAACCGACCTTGTCTAGTTTATTACCAACGATAATCTTCGGCACTATCGACGAGACATACGTATCGATCTCTGTGAACCACTTGGGCAACGCATCAAACGTTTCTCTGTTGGCGACGTCGTACACTACCCGTAGATCATCCGCCGACGAAACCGGCGTAAGAAAGGGCAAGATAAGTTAAGGTGACAAGGAGGGGGAATGCCGACGCACCGAGTATGATGCCCTGAGCGCCCCTATAATACGACGACGTGATCGTTCGAAAACGTTCTTGTCCTGCTGTGTCCTATATCGCACGACATGTGTTATACGTCATGTTACGCGGGAAGACGTATGTTGTACGCCATAGAAGATAAGCATATGATGAAGTACGGAGTCCAACGAAGGAAAACGCCTATCAGTCAACGGCGAAGGAGACTTGCGATGGAATCTAACCCATATACTGAGCTTAACCCTTCGACCGTTCACTTCCATCTTGTGGACCTGTGAGACAGGAAGGAGTCGTTAGCACGAACCCGTCGCACGTATGGATCTTACACAGTCGCCTGTGTCCAACTGGGTGATACGCAATATAGGACACGCTACCGGACTGGAGGCAGTCCCCAGTATCACGGCCCACGACGAAAGACTACAAACAAGACTCGCCTTGAAATCCACTCCAATAGTCGCAGTTGCCTCGTCCTCGGGTATCCACTGCTCGTCTGAGAATCGCAGTAGAAGACTACTCTTGCCCACCGATGCATTGCCAATCAGGAGGAGCTTAACATTGACGGGTGGTGATGAAGCGACAGCAGTCGTCGTCGTTACTGGGGCCATCTGGAGGTATGTGGAGTGAGGTGGTAGGGGTGTGGAGTGTCGTGTGGCTGCCTCGATGAATGCGCCAAATGGAAAAGACACCGCAATCTAATAAATTGGTAGCGACCGAGAGCAACACACCCTCAGACTCACTTCATGGAGCACTGGTTGATGAAGACAAACTTTCGTCGTAGGAATGGACTCAATGCTGCAATCAGGGCATTTGGTATGAATATACTAATATCCTCGTTCCCATCTCACAAAATGTGCACCCAATGCCTTTTACCAGTGCAGAAGGCCATCCATGTCACTATGAAAAGTCAGGACATTTAAAATGAGTGTCTAAGACACTCTTAGTAAGCATCAGGACAGCTAAAAATCAGTGTCTGTCATTGAATTTCAGTGTCTTAACATGACACTGAAGTGGACATCCGGCCTACTAAAAATCAGCATCCAGGACATTGAATAAAATCATCACCGGCATTGAACAAGAGTGTTGAGATCATTGAACAAAAATAATTTATATGCTGCTTTTCATTGCCACAGCATCAATTCTGACAGTTTACGATCGACTTCATTCTGTCCAGATTGAATACAGTCGTGTACTATCCTATCCTCATCAGTAAATTCGCACATTACTTATTTCCGCTTTTGGAACTTTTTCGAGTCCGAAAGTAAAAAAAGCAGCTGCTTTTGAAAGTAATACCCACACTTTAAGTAGTAGATCTCTCACTCGAAAAAGAAGAAAAAGTTCAACTTTCTGTGCTTTTCCTACTTTTCGTCACACTCATCTTGCTTCGAAAAGCATTAAAAGACATTTTATAAACTAGCATACCGGTATTGAGGCACGCTTTAGAAGACGGACGAGACGGACATCAAGTAAAAAAAGAAGAGGACACAGTAATGGATTGAATGAGAAAAAAAAAAGACACACGTAGGTCCTCGTCACAGCAGAACAGGGCAGTAGGACTAGGGGGAGCCATAAGAATGATCCCCTCCATGGATGCAGAGTAACTTTGAGGGATAATCACGGATAATGGGATGTTAGATGTCATTGTCATGGGACTTGATGATGGCGACGAGAACGAGCGCGTGTGTTTGGTGCCAGATGAGCTGAGAAAGCCCTGCTGGTGAACAACGGTGCCGGGATAAATGGAGAAAGCCTACCGGTGAATGAAGCAGCATGACGAATGCATACTCGACTGGCAACCCCATGTATTATCGTCATCTGGCAGTAAGCTTGCTGGTGACAGTGGTAGTCATGCTGAGTGAGGACAGAGAGCGGTGTAGTCACTAACCTCATCACCATCATAATGTCCTTCGAGGCAGTGGCGAAGTCGGCATGTCGCCACTTCGAATGCATGAATGCGGTGGGTGGGAGAGGTCGGCAGTACATACTGCTGATAGACATAGCGTCACAAGGTGCCAGAAAGTGACGAAAAATTTCCACACACTGAGAACATTGGCCAGACTTGGGCAAATGGTTGACCCTTGATATAGTCCATGATGATCAGGGAACACCAATCCCCCAGATCAGAAGACTCACGATACATGACCCCATGAGGTACCATGAGTGGCAACAGAGCAAGGGAACAGAATCTGCTCACATGCGTATGGTCCGGAATCTTCTCTCAGCCAGATGTCAAAATTCTGTCCACTGCATCCACTGGCAGGCCAACGAAGGTGTAAAACAGCCATTCTGGCGTTCCTCCGTAATTCTTCATAGGTTCAATTTGGGGGTGACTGGAAACGAATGGGAGAAACGTACTGCAGGTCATGCAACGGGAGGCCAGAGCGTGAGAACTTGGGCTGAAAATTTTGTATCGTACGACACTTGTTCGAAGTTCAACATTGCTGACATAAGCATATGCACGAAATATCTTCAAAGTACGTGCACCCAATTTGTAGCTATAGACTGTCCTGCATGGACCTACATGTGTGACGTGCAGCAGCTGGCCACCTTGTATTCCCTTGCTGTAATCCACTTAGAGTAGTAGTAATCCAGGTCACCACAGTCACAGATGTGAAGGGACAGCACGATGATAACTACAACTATAGCAGAGGCTTACTTGAATTACTTGTAATAATGGAGTACATCTCATCTTCGAGTGGACAATGAAAAAAGCTGGAAAAGTATGAAAAGATTGCTTTATTTACTTTTTTTTCTTGCTGTGCTTTGCAAAGCTTAAAAACTCAGAAAAATTCCAAAAGTGGAAAAAAGTAATGTGCGAATTTACTGATGCTATACATGACGCAGGGGGATACATGTGCACTCCTGGGACAGGCGGCAGGCTGCAGTGGGGTCCAGCACATGGAATGCATAGCAGTACGATGGGGGAATGTGAGGCGTCAAGCACAAGAACCCCATGCGGCTCAAAATATCGCATATATGGGTAAGCTACAGGCAGAATGACATAGCGGTGGGGCAGGGAATATGAGGCACTGGAAGTGGGGACATTGCGCACCTTGGAATATCTCTCGCGTGGGCGTCCAGTGGCGAAGTACTGTAGCGGCAGGGTTGTGGAGTACCATTGTGGCAAACGTCACCACATATATTCACCTTCGGGGCGTGCCCCGGAGAAGCTTCAATGATGAGAATGAATCCGATGGGAAACAGGAAGCCTGCACACGCTAGGTCAATGGCAAGTGTCACGCAGATGAAAATTGAGACGTACGAGATTTGCCATGTCAGTTCCAAAGAGCCTGTCATCTCTTTTCCATGCAACCGAGGACTGGATCTTTCTCTTAGAGTCCTTATTCAGCAGGACATCAAACGGAACCCTTGGTTTCATCAAAGACGCTTTCATCCGGTTGGTGCCATAGTCAATGGCCAGTACCATGGCAAGCGATGTCTCGAACAGCATGGGAATGACTGCAAGGACACATAGTGCTCTCTGCAGAGAAATTAAGTGCATGATGCAAAACACGGCACTAATTGAAAGGTATTCACCCAAGCCTGGGACACGTCGGCGACCAACAAGGTATGCAGTACACGTAGGAAGTTGATGAGTAAGCGACCTGGAGATTGGAAAACTCTTCCATCAGCCAGTGGTCTGGGCAGAAACAGAGATACCAGGCAAGGTCGGTGGACTCAGAAGGATGATCTCTCATGTTCTCTAACTCGAATCCATACTTGCCACACCAGATCTGGCCCCAGACTTGAATATGGTTGTGGCTAAACAGTGCATATAGGGACTCATATTGCACATATCATAGAGCCAGTCAGTCCTCTAATAGAAACATGATGATATCTTGAGATGTACGTGAGAACCCTGAGAAAGTAGCCTATCTTGCAAGAAAGACAAGGACTTGTTCAGCCTTACCAGATACCAACTTGTTTCTGTTGGTATGGGGCACTGCAACGTGTCGAATATACTGGATACAGCCTGGACAGGTGCTCGAGACCCGGAGAGCAATAGGTCCGTTCTTGCTGCAAATGGCATGTCGAGGAAAGAGATGGGAGGAAGCAAAGAATGGGTGCTCGTGATAAACACGTGAGTGTGACTGTCACGCTGTTTGTAGGGACAGCAGCGCCACATTATATAATTTCGCCAGGACTCGAGAAATAAATAAATAAAAACATGAATCTGATTTTATTAGATAAGTCAATTTGTGCACTCAGTACCCCACTTCAGACACGCTTGTACCTGCTGACTAAGCATCTCTCATGGACCATGCTAAGTCAGTTCATGATGCTGATTTTCTCCCCGACGCTGAAAATCAAACATTTATTTTTTGTGACACATAAGATCACTGTCAAACAATGACGCTGAAAAGACGTGTCCACTGTTTCAGCATCACAGGTGCTGATTTTGTCCATTTCAGCATCACGGACGCTGAAATATAGCGCTTTTACTTTTTACAGTGTGTTATCATGGTAGTCAATTTGTCCAAAGCACAAGTGTCATCCATATGGGGGGAAGTTTGGTGGAAAGTTTTCCCCATAATTACCTAGGTTTCGAAATCCTCAAAATGAGGTAAGAATACTACTTCTCACCCCAAGGACATTTACATACTCTACTTAGTTCACCCTTGCATCAGTAAATTTACAAGCATCTTTTTTGAGCTTATTGTGGCTAATTTTTCTTTGCCAGCTAAAGTCCAACCACAATTCACCAACCAACAGTGGAACTAGTAAAAGGATTACTCTAGCATGCATTATCTTCATGTTTCTGTCAGAACTGGGTATAATTGTTGGTAACCCTCATCTTAATATTTTGGTGAGGCATAAGCTGACCTAGCCAGATAAGCTTCAGTAAGCTCAAATAACCTTATATAAGACATGTAAATTTACTAATGTTTCATCTAGGTACTAGTAGTTAATCCTTGAATGTAGTCTATCATAACATGGTTCCCAAGTTTAGGGGGTCAAAGTCCAAAGGTCCACATCAGCAAAACAGCCGTTTTGGGACATAACGTTACAGCATGACATGCTTCTCCAGATCGGGTACATGCGTATACAGTAATACATTCCCATAGAGTTACAGCATGACAGATCTCCAGATCGGGTACATACATACTACAGTAATACATTGCCGTACGGTTACAGTACGACAGATCTCTGGATCGGGTACATACATATACAGTATAGTACGGCTACATTACGACAGTAGCCGACAGACGCCCAGTAGCATCACAGCATGTACACGACCACATGCTCTCACTGTAGTTCTGTCTGCCAGACGGTGTAGCACGGAAAGATGAGAACCCGTACAATTCATTGAGCTCAGGCTATCGTACCACGAACGGCATTGGTATTGTGCAGACGATGACCGTGATAACAGACTACATCAAATTGTATGCACAGACTCAGCTACAGGTGCTTCACAACATGTAAGATCTCGGATTTTTGAAATGCACGGAGATGCGAGCTGGAATACAAAAGATCAACAAAAGTCAAATAAATCGCAGGCAACGAGGAACGTACAGCTTGAGTTAAAAAACGCTCGACAACGATGTACGGCGGCGCTTACGGTCAGAAGGCTCATCGTCGAGTGCAACTGTACTATTGCGCATTGAATTGCGCATGCACCCAAGCTCAAACTCAACAATTTCCAGCCTCCGCTCTGCCTCCTCAGCACGAAATTTGTAGAGCTCACCAAGCGCAATGTTCTCCTTGAGTTTCGCTTTAGCGAGCTCCTGCTCTATGCTGCGAACAAGACGTTGAGCTCGCGCGACCTCAAGGAGAAACCGAGCTTCTTCCTGCTCGGATCCATCCTGATCTGCATCAGATATGCTGGTGGGTGCATGCTGAAGGGATATAAGTGCCAGTAAGCACGCTGTCAGGTTTGAGCAACTTACCTGCGCATCATCGTCTTCCTGAGATACTGCGGTCTTGAGCATTGATGATTTGAGTAGAGAAGAACTTAATCCAGAGGGATTGGCATGGGAGGGCGTGATAAGGGATGAGGGAATAGCATTTGGCTTCCAGCCGCGGACGACGCCAACAGCCAGAGGCGTTCCTTGCGCACGGATAGTATTTGAGCCCGGTTTGCATCTGGAAGCAGAGGAGATACTGGGCAAAACGAAGCTGCTACAACCACTATCTGCACCAGGAGTGCCGGGAACGGTAGCGACAGACGTTTGTGGCCTGACCAGGCTTGTAGGGATGGTAGACTGAGCCTCAGTCGAAGCGATGTGATGGTTGATTTCTTGAGAGGTAGCTGGCGACTCCACGTTCATTTTCTGGGCATCTGCCATTCTAGATGTGTTTGAGAATTGGGAATAATCGCAAATTGCGAGGCGGAAGGTTGCTGAAGCTGAAGAAGAGACTCCGATGTTAGGTACTTGCTTATTGAACAACTTTCTCTTTATTTGACTAAGGCGGAAATGGCGGATATTGCTCAGAGGCACGGAGTGTATCTTCCTCGCACACGACAACTTCTTTGATGACCTCCACTTCCACGATCTTAACATCCTCGAACCCCGCTTCAATGCCTTTCTCCTCATACTCAACGGGCGGGAGGGACTAGCGTGACTTGGCATGCGTGAGCCTTTGATACTTTCATCATCTTCACTCTCCAGATAGTCATTATCAGACATCGTCAACATCGAATGGAAATCTTCTCTCGACTCCCAAGGGGTCGTCATGCCAATACTCATGCGCGCATCGTGGTAATCTTCCTCGCGTTTCGACACCAGTTTCCGTAGCGCCGTAAGTCACTCTCACTCTCGTTTGCTTCGTCAGTGATCGAGAGTGCGCCAGGCACACCAACGTTTCGAATGGTAGTGTCGCTGCTCTCGTTTCCAGTGGACAGACCAGATAAGTCTGCTTGGGTGAAGGTCGTGCGGCGCGGAGCGGGAGAGCATGCGCGCGAGAAGGCACCCGTCGGCGTTGGAGATGTCTGGACTTGGGATTGACTGGTTTGAAGAGCAACAGGATGCACACTGATCTTCGTTTCGGCCACAGCGTGCGATGCCGTTGCCCCCGCGCGTCCGATAACGAAACCTTCGAGCTGGTCTGTTCGACAAGACATTTCCGATGTTCCAACCACAGGCGCAGCGTCGACCTGAATACCTCCTCTCTGGTCTCCGGTGATGACACGGTTGAAGGGATTGCAAGCGTCACATCATCAAAATCGGTCTGGCATGCAACTTGTGCAACCTCTTTTTCCGAAATCAACATCTCATCCTCCAAAACGGAAGACACGCCACTACCCATCTCCAGAGCAAGGGCAGCCGATAGAGACTCCGGCTGGCCGACAAGCGACAACGGGCGAGTCTCTTGGAAGGCAGCACCGCCCCGCGACCGTCGTTGAGGAGCACCCCCACGCACGGAGCGAGAAAGGACGGACTGGCGGAGGGGGGGAGGGGCCTATATAATAGACAAGTCGCCCATGTTCTCCATCTGGTACGTCACATTCCGAGGTCCTCAGTCGACAATCGTCGTGCTGGTTATCTAGGCTTATCATTGTCCTCGACCTCCATGTGGTGTCTAGGGAGGAAGAAAAAATAGGTAATCCAACTGCCGCACCGTCCCTTGCTCAGCCGCCTGCTGCTGCTGAGTCGAGACCCGTTGTATCTGCGCCGGCCCATCAACCTCCGTCTCCTGCTACAGTTGAGCCAGTACTGGCTCAGTCTCGTCCTGCCACAAGCAACAGACCAGGAAGAACGATATATCCTATCGAGGGTCTTACCCCCTATCAAAACAACTGGACCATCAAGGCCCGTGTCACGTTCAAATCCGAGGTTCGGACCTGGAGTAATCAACGTGGAGATGGAAAGCTCTTCAATGTCACTTTGATGGTTTGACTAAGGCGGAAATGGCGGATATTGCTCAGAGGCACGGAGTGTATCTTCCTCGCACTCGACAACTTCTTTGATGACCTCCACTTCCACGATCTTAACATCCTCGAACCTCGCTTCAATGCCTTTCTCCTCGTACTCAACGGGCCGGAGGGACTAGCGCGACTTGGCGTGCGTGAGCCTTTGATACTTTCATCATCTTCACTCTCCGGATAGTCATTATCAGACATCGTCAACATCGAATGGAAATCTTCTCTCAACTCCCAAGGGGTCGCCATGCCAATACCCATGTGCGCATCGTGGTAATCTTCCGCGCGTTTCGACACCAGTTTCCGTAGCGCCGTCATCGACGTCATTCTCACTCTCGTTTGCTTCGTCAGTGATCGAGAGTGCGCCAGGCACACCAACGTTTCGAATGGTAGTGTCGCTGCTCTCGTTTCCAGTGGACAGACCAGATAAGTCTGCTGCTTGGGTGACGGTCGTGCGGCGCGGAGCGGGAGAGAATGCGCGCGAGAAGGCACCCGTCGGCGTTGGAGATGTCTGGACTTGGGATTGACTGGTTTGAAGAGCAACAGGATGCACACTGATCTTCGTTTCAGTGGACTAGAGCTGGAAAGTAGCGAACTGTAAGATGCCGACTTGCGGAGCACGTTGGCATAAAAGGGATCCATGCCATCGACGCTTGTGCGTTTTGAAGGAACGGCGAGAGGAGAAGGCGAGCTTTGAATAGGGTCGGGTTGATGTTCGTCTCCTTCCCCTTCGGAAAGCTCGGGATCAAGATCATCTGTGCCATCTTGGAACTGACCAGGAATAGACGGTACAGGAGGTGGAGGTGACAGCATCAGATCCGCTTCCCCAGCATAATCTGAGGAAGGGGTACTGGCTGCGTTGCCGAGTCGATGGCACAATCCACCTCCGCGACCTCGGCGACCTCTTCCGCGAACGCTACGGAAAGGTGTGACCTTGCGCTTCAGCTTACTCTCAATTGAAGCAGTATTGTCGTCGTCAAACATCGCATCTTCCGGAGGTTCGTTTTCGTCGTGCACGTAGCCGGATGAAGCCTTGTAGTCAATGCGCATTTCCTTCTCGCGGTGAATGGAACCTGTGAGTTTCTTGATCTGCCTCTGAGCATGTTGCAAACGTTGTTGCAAGTCTTCGATTTCCTTACTAGGGTGGTTGGCAGTTTGGAAGGGGCGAGACGGCGATGGGTCGGGAGAGATATCGGCAATGTCTTCAAAATTCTCCGGTTGGAAAACTGCAGAAGAATCCATCTTCCTCCGATTGGTAGATGCACCGTCAGTGGTAAAGACATCGTCTACTTCGGACGCGACAGGTGTCAAAAAATCTTGCGCACTCGCAGCACCCGGGGTGAGAGGAGACCCATACTTAGGACCAAACTGACGGTTCGCCTTAGCAACTTCGGCCTTCATCGCATCAAGAGCGGACTGCAAATCAGATTTATCATGCTGCAGACCTGCAGCATACTTGCGGGCTTGAGCAAATTCGGTCTCGTGTTTGGCTTTGAACTCGTCCAAGGCACCCTGGATGCACTCAGCCTTGTTCTTGTGCTGGTCCGCCGACTCCCGAGTAGAGTTGAGAATTTTGGTCAGTCGTTTGTGCTCGGATTCGAGACGTTGAGCAGCAGTGGCCTGCTTACAGAAGTTCGGAGATTGCAGAGCCTCCTTGGTGAACGGGACAAGGCTATTCAGGACATGAAGGAGGAAAAAGATGACCTCGAAAAGACTGTCGGGTCTCTGCGTACGGCGATCCGTGCACAAGAGCAGAGTTCAGACAAGTTCAGGGAGGAAAACTGGAACTCTGCAAGAACTTCGCTCACAACTATCCGACTCCCGGAGCACCAATTTCGAAAGCGAATTCAACATCGTCTGCATGCTCAATCTTTCAAGAAGTCGACTGATATTGGCGACACGTAGGTTGATTCCAAGAACTCCCACCTCGACTAAACAAACGTTTTCCGTTTGTCTGCTGCAGCAGCATACTTCCTCTCCACCCCTCTTCACACAAAACTACCTATGGCTCTGCTGGGTATGAATGCGCCGGTTTGCCCCAAACCCGTCGATGTTCTGATTCTCAAATATATCCATTCCCTATGCAACAATATTTATACTCTAATACTACAAACCAACGCGTCCTGGGGTGCCCGGAGGGCCGGCGTATTTACAACCATTGTTTTCTACTTATAGTAGCTTACTATGCATCACTCAATAGGAACGTAACGTCGATAATTTTGTCGTTCTGTCTGGAAAGTCCTCCGAGTCCTCTTGTGAGTCCTACTGCATTCTTTCATCGATGCCTGAGTGTCCGAGGTGTCTCAGAACCTTCCCTACGGCAAGGGGTCTCACATACCACCGGTCTCAACCGCGATCTTTTTGTAACACGGTCCATCGGGAGACTGTAACTGTTCATGTTTCGAACGCTCCAGAAGACACTGCGCTAGCTGACGATCCACGCCCGTTTTCCCCCTTTCAAGCACAAGATGAGGATTTTGATATGCCGATACTCGATGCGGAACCACCAATGGAGCATCCATCCTTCCTGATGGCTGACGAGCGCACGGACCCCGAGGAAGTCCTTCAACTGAATACCAACGATAAGTTGGGTCGTATTCTCGATGTCTTTCGCGGCGCCGGAGAGATTTTTGATGGAGGACAAACATTTCTAGCACGATTTCGTCTCGACATCTATGCTTCCCGCCGCCAGCAGAATCTTTATTACCCTTTTGCTAGCCTTGGTGATTGGGAGATCGCGAACTTCCTTCTCACATCCAGACTTAGCATGAGAGCTATTGACGAATTCTTGTCATTGCGTCTGGTGAGTCTGTCGATACTAATTCATCCGTTTCCATCGCTTAACACTTATTTAGACGAACTCTCTTCCTCTCTCGTTCTCTACCGCCAAAGAACTTCGCTCCCGTGCCGAAATCCTCCCGTCCGGACCGCGCTGGAATGCTCGAGTTGTCCCTACCACCCACCCGACGAAAAGTCCTGTCACTCTTTACTACCGTGACTCGTTGGACTGTGTAGAGTCCTTATTCAACCATCCTCTCTTCGCGCAAATGATGGACTACTCGCCTTTCCGCCTGTTCACTACTGCCGAGCGTATTGTGAGAGTATTCACGGAGTGGATGAGTAGTGACGGTGCATGGGATTTGCAGGTATGAATTATTCTTGCTCTTGAACGCAAATATGTAACACGTTTACCTCCAAGTTGAAATTTCCCGAAGGTAGTACGTTGTGCGGTGTTATTCTGTCATCGGACAAGACACACATCACAAATATGTGCGGCGGGAAAGTTGCCCATCCCCTCCTGATCAGTCTCGCAAACATTCGTATGGACATCAGGAACAAAGGGTCATCACATGCGTTCCTACTCCTGGCACTAATGCCAATTCCCGCATTTACACATCCTGCTACCCGAATATGCTCCGTTCTCGAGGCGCGTCTCTTCCATCACTGTCTAGACATTGTCCTCGAACCCTTGAAACAGGCCGCTCGTTTTGGCAGGATGATGTCAGACCCCGTAGGAAATCTACGTTATTGCTTCACCCCATTGGTCTCATACATCGTTGACACACCAGAGGCATGCATGCTGGCATGCGTACGAGGACGCACCTCACCGGTAACCACTGCCATGTATAAGGACTTTGGAGATCCGGACCGTCATCCACCGCGTACAGCTGCCCTCACCCTCGCCCAACTCCAGTCTATCCAATGTAACGTAAATGAAGTTGAACGGTACTTTGCCGCATGCGAGGATTTTCGACTTAGTGGTGTATCGCACCCTTTTTGGCGTGACTGGCTATACGCTGATCCCTCTCAGTTTCTCACTCCGGAAGCTCTGCATCACTGGCATCGCCAGTTTTGGGACCATGATATGCAATGGTGCAAGCACGCACTGGGGGCTGGGGAGCTGGACTTCCGGTTCTCTGTGTTGCCTCCAATCGCCGGCTTTCGTCACTTCAATCAAGGCGTGACGAAATTGAAGCAGGTTGGTGGGCGTACACAAAGAGACGCGCAGCGATACATCGTAGTCGTTATCGCTGGATTCCCTCAAGTGGATGTAGTTATAGCCGTTCGGGCTCTCATGGAATTCCGGTACCTTGCCCAAGCTCCTGCCATCACTTCTCAAACGCATGATCGTATTTCAGCCGCTCTCAAGACCTTCCATGACCACAAGCATGCCATAATCGATGCTGGACTACGTCGCGGCCAGACCACTGGGGCCGCCCTCGACCACTGGGAGATCCCGAAGCTAGAGTTCATGCAGAGTGTCGCACCAAGCATCCATCAGGCGGGCGCTGTTATACAATGGTCAGCTGACACTACCGAGCACGCCCACATCGAAGTTGTCAAAGATCCAGTAACCACGACGAACAACCAGAATTACGACTCACAGATCTGCCGCACCCTTGATCGTGACGAAAAGTGTCGCCTCTTTAGCACTGCTGTCTCACTCTCTGAGCGAACCGACACTCATAATAGCCTCGCAGGGGACGATTCCGAGACTGACGTACTCGATCATAGTGATCCGAACATGGCGGACAGTGCAGGTGACGACGCCATCGGCAATATTTTACAGGATCTATGGTCATCCGACCGTTCACCAATTTGCTTTTTTGATTCCGCCGAGAAGCTCTCCAATGCCCCTCTTGGTTCTGTGCCCAGGCCACTCCGCACGTTGGCTATTGGCCGCACCGCGCTCCGACTCAACTACAAACCGTCGATACGCCGCATAAGTATCGATGATGCTGCAGATACTTTCAGTCTTCCTGATCTTCGCGGAGCATTGAGCGACTATTTAAATCGTGAAGGGTCCTTTTGCCAAAACTTTCACTCCTTCGGACACCAACGAAGATCCTCGCCAAACTCTCCCCTCCCCTTCAACGATCTCCACATCTGGTTCAAGGTTCGCGTGCAGCAGCGAACGTATTTTGATTCAACAAAGTCCTCCTCAGCGTTCACTATTAACGCTCACCCACCAGACCGCCACTGGAAGTTCGGCCGATATGATGCTGCCATTTTGAACACAAACCCTCAATATAAATGGCCGCTGAGTGGTTTAGCGGGTATGATCTGCGTCTCTGATGAGGGCTTCTAATATTGACGTGCTTTTGTGGAACAGGACACAATGTCGTTCTCATCCGACTGATCATGTCACCACTATCTCCGAGAGGTACCACAATACCTTGGGCTGATCGTGCTCTCGTCTACGCTGAACGACTGGATTTAGTTCAGCAAGCCCATGGTCTCGTTGACCATGCGACTGGTTTACATGTACTGCAGAGGGCAGTACGCGCATCGGGTACACCTCTTGGCGAGGTATTTCCACTAGACCAGATCAGATCTTACACTCACATTACCCCTCGTTTTGGTGCTGCTGCTGATAACCGACTTAGTTCTGCTAATAGTATCCATTTTGCTCAGTCGTTTTTCTTGAACAAATACTTTGACAAGGACTTTTTCTATGCTATCACGTAGTTGCTCTAAATAGTCTGTCAGCACACTCGACCTCCCACATTCACACCTCGAAAAAAAAAAGTTAAATGCTCTCCTCGACGGACCTTTGAGAGTTTAGGGATAATTAGGAAATACATGCTGTGCTGCATCATGCACCCCGCCTTGCTTCAGCAATTCTGTATGCGTATTGCTGCAATGTCGACGTCCATTTTCACTGACGAATTCTCTAAGTGCGCTACCATCAAGTACACCTCTTTCTCGTCCTGCTCAAGTGCCCCCGATCTTCTTTGTGGTCGGTACTTACCTAGCGGATAAGGAAGACCTCAAGGCTCTTCGCGAGGCCATTTCTCGATCACATCCCACCGTAAGCCCTCGTCGGGCTTATCACTGTTGGTACCATGGTATACCGTCCACCGAGGTTAGCGGATAATAGTGGACGTGCAACAGACTCAAGTCCACAAACTCGATATACCGAACGCAGTCCATCCTCGTCTTCCGCGGTGGTAAGGAATATACTCCGAGAAAATTCAGAAGTTGCTTGGATTGAGCACACCAGTTCGAGCTGCTCCCCATTCCTGCCAGCCCATGCCTCGGCGAGCGTTCGATGCTGCCCGGTCTTTACTCCCGATGCAACAAGTGGAATTCCGGTGAGAATCCCTCCTGCACGATTCTTGGCCCGTCGTGAATGAGAGACGTCTGTTGTGATGCGCAGAAGTTGCTCTGAGTGTCGCGGTCGGATTACTACAGGTGAGTATACTTGTTTTACTGGGTTGTAACCTCTCGCTAACCCCCGAAGATGACATACTACCCCGGCACAGGCTCTCGAACCATGCTATTCGATGGTGGTCCTGCTACGGAGAGTCCTAGAATGATGGTGAGCAACGAGTTGAAAGACTCCCACCACGACATCGAACGAGCATCAAGCGTTACAAGCATGCTGTGAAGGTAGGGTGACTGTCGCATGAAGAGCTTCCCTTCTCATTGGTTCCTTAATTCTATGAAGCCTCGCGAAACGGGCCTCCAACGGCGGGCGTGTAGTCGACCTCTTCGCTGGCTGCTTAGATCAACTCGGATTGCTGGAGATGAAGTCCCCACCCAACTCCACCAACGGCGTCATGTTATCGGGCAAACCTCCGCGTGCCAAAGACCAAGTGCCGTCAGTCCGCAGACAGATGATCAACAGCTGTGTATTTCGAAGTGGTTACTCTGGCTGGGTAAGTGCTTCAGCCAGGCTCCTGGGGTTTGATTCAGTTCATGACGCACTATCAGCATTCCTCTGGACAGCGGCACTTACGTGTCATGACCATTGTGCGTAACTTTACGACGGCAGGATCACCAAGCATTGCAACTTCGTTGGACCAGGAGGCTGCCGCCATCTTGATGGTCAGAATAGCAGCGTTTTAAGCCGAGATCGACGGTTCGTCCGATGTGTCGCATTGGCTGGAGTGGATGTTGATTCGGCTTTGCCAGAAGTTTGCCGATGACGGGAAGGGGGACCCAGCAAGCTTCAGACTGTCGGATAACTTCAGCATTTACCTGCAGTTCATGTTCTATCTCCGGAGGAGTCAGTTTTTACAGGTATATAACAATAGCCTTGACGGGCAGCTTCCTATGGGTTTGTGCGAAGCTTTCTCCCTACAAGCAGTGCAATAACGGGTGGCTGTAGACGTATCCTTAACGAGGAAGACGCAAATAACTCGCTGATCATGGTTCGGCCCACTTTCGACGTTCTACCACAGCCAGTGTTACTTGATAATGTTTCCATCAAACCACGTCGATATATGGCACAGCAGCGGGCACCGGTACTGGTCCTGCGATCTTCACGGACGACGTCAGCCTCCAAGTATTCATGGAACACCTTAACCGTCTCGTACGTATATCTATCCACCCCGCTTGACACGCTCTTCATGTTGTTCGTTTCTAAAATGTTTTTTCCCCTCTGCTTTATTTGTGAATCGTGACAGTACCCAGTCCATCTTCCTCCTCTCTTCGTCTTGACTCTGACTCGCTGACCCCGGCTAACACCATGGGCGAGCACTCCTACTCATCCGCTCCCTATGCCACCCCGTCTCTTGGTTGTTCATATATGCCGCCGGACAACGGCATCTCTCCCCTGCCGTCTACAACATAATTAATGTGAGTTATCCTCGGACCGCCTCAACTCCGACAGGCACAGCCGTGGTAGTGGTGCTCATTCACTAGCCTCACTTCACAGCATGCCTTACGCAGCCACTGTCCCCTGCTCTTATCCCTTCGACCCAGTCGGTCCTCCTGCCACTCGCTCGGCAACCTCGCAGGAAGTCTCGCACAGCAAGGGAGAGGGGGCGTCGAGGAGAGATTCGACACCGGCGAGATGCCGAAGGGGATTGGATTTCTTTCACATCAAATGAAATCCCCGTTTGATGTCCTTTTTTCCAAGCACAGAAGGCTCTCACAAGGGACTAGAAATTCCGATCACAACACGAGGCAACACGCCCCTCCCCCCTCTCTTGCCTTGTAAGGAAACTCGTAGCCGCATTGGGACCAGATAGGAAGGATATAACAATGGAATCAAATCCGTGTCTTGTTCCTCTCCCCAGCCCTTTGTACCCGCGTCTCCTTCCCCGTCCTCCCTCCCGCCTGCCTTTTACTTTTCTTTTCATCTTTTCCCCTTCCTTCGCTTGCATGCAGGTCTTATTGTGTGGCCGGGTCATGTCAGACAGCCCTCACGTAAGTCCTGTTGTTGTTTTTGTGTTGCAGCTCTCGTCGACGCTAGAGACAATACCATCCGTTAGCCTCATAAGCGCCGCGGTGCCCTTTATTGCCGTCTTCTGTGCAAACATCGTCCCACTCCGCCTACCTTCAAACCGACGCTCTCCTCGCCATGGACTCCACCTTGATCGAGCACCGCCGCAGCCCCAGCGTCATTGACGCCCCCTTTGGCTATGACTCCCTCAACCTTGAACCCTACCTCCAATACCCTCAGTCCCCTTACGGCGTCTCCATGATGGCTTGTAAGTCTCATTAACTATCAGGATCTACCATCAGGACTATATTTGCCTTACATCGCGCGACAGCGCTAGGTCATCCTCCTCATCCCCGCGGCTTGATTTTGACTCGCTGAACTTGGCCAACACGATCGGCGAGTACTCCTACTCATCCGCTCCCTACGCCATCGCCTCTCCCGGTGGTCCATACACGCTTCCGGACAACAGCATCTCCCCCCCTGCTGTCTACAACATCAGTGCGGGCGAGTTGTCCTCGGACAGCCTCAACTCTGGCAGGCGCAGCGGTGGTAGTGGTACTCACTCGCCAGCCTCAGTTCACAGCGTGCCTTATGCAGCCGCCGTTCCCCAATCCCACCGCTTCAACCCAATCGCCCCTCCTGCCACTCTCTCAGCAACCAAGTCCGCTCGCAGGAAATCTCGCAACGATGACTCTGACAATGAAGACAAGGAATTCCAGCCCGCCGCTAGCAACTCTGGCAACAACGATGCTCGCCGTGAGACCATCCGCAATCAGCGCATCGAGTCGGAGCAGAGGCGTCGCGACGAACTCCGGGACGGTTACCGCCGACTCACGGATGCCCTTCCGGTCTCCAACCAGAAGTCAAGCAAGGTTTCCCTCCTCGATCGCGCCACCACTCACGTCAAGTACCTCGAGATGACCGCCAAGCAACTTTAGGCAAGACTCCAGCAAGCAGAGAACGAGGTACAACGGCTTCGTACGTGAGTAGCCATGTCTTCACCTCTCATGACCGACCGCTAAGTAATTGCACGTTAGTGTCGACGAGGCGTTGATGCTTGGCACCGCCGAACAGAGACAGGCCGCTGCTGCTGCCGCTGCCATCGCCGCCATGTCGCAATAATCACAACCAAATATCTGATCGTTTACCTGACAGGGCTATCGCTAGACAAAATCTGCAGACTCCCATCGGTCAGTTTACTTATTGCTTTTCCTAGCACTTTTCACGAACACCCGCAGCAGCCCCTTGGTGTTCTTTGGCTGTCCGCGACACTCGCCACCATCCGAACTTCAGATTTGGAGGTGGCCCCTTGGCTACACCAATGCTCGCAACGTGTTCCCGTGTTCCAGGTTGGCCAGTGGTGGGCCTGTTGACGAGTCACGTGTGCTTGAGCTGGAGTGATCAACTCGACAATGAGGAATTGGAACCCACAGGTTGTCGCTTGTCGATCTCCGCCAGCTCTGCATACCTCCAATATGCACTTGCAGGCGGCGACCACTTCGCTGTGGTTGCGTACCTCGTCCGTGCCAACACACTGGGATTCATCTTCGTACCCGCAACCTCCGACGTCTACCGCATCGGCTTGGTGTCCCATGTATATCTCGAGGACTACTTGCATTTGCTCTCACGCCTCCATCACGAACTGATCCTCTCATCTGCCCTCGCTCCATGACATGTACCGCTCTCTTACCCTCCCCCTCCCCAGATTTTTCGAGCGAGAAAAGTGCCCTGACTGCCCTTCCCTATCGCACCCATTGGCTTGATGTGGGCTGTGTGTCACTCACAAGTCGAGGATATGGTTGCGTAATTGTAGTCCACTCGACCGTGAGTTAATGTCGTTCCCTTGCTTCTCGTACCATGGTCCGACCGTCTACTTCAGTGGGCTCCCCCCTTCACCAGTTCAACCTTTGATGGAGGGCCGCTTGAGTAGTACCTAAGTCCGGCCATTGTAGTAGCCTATCAGAGGGACGGACTGTCATCAGGACCAGTCGGAACCGCTCGGGTACCGTCGGTTACCATCGGTTACCACTTGGTACCACTGCCGACCTTGCGGAAGAGTTTTATGTAAGAGCAACAGCATCCCCGGTCTGGCCTGTTGCTTCCTGCCAGGTAACCCCCACCCGTCCCAGAATGCCATCGGGCAGAGGCCGTCGGGCAGAGACGAAAGGTGGTGACACCGTGGACCCACCGCTACCTCAAAATCACCCTGTGGCTTCTTCTAGACGTTCGACACGGGTTACCGCCGGCCAAGGTGGTCATGTTATACAGCTGGAGAAGGTGGGGCTTGCCGTTGAAGCGCGAAGGCGGCCGCCCAAGCCATTGCACCAGATTCCTGAGGATGAGCCTGTCAATGACATGGCTCCAGCACCACACCGGACGAAGAAAGCTACTCGCAAGGTTACTAGAGAGTCCAAGAATGGAGTAAGCTTCTCCACCATCAAACATCTGCTAGCTAATGTGCGTGTAGGGACTCGGCGCTCCTCCCAATAACGTGCCAAGTGATCAATCAAGTCAACTACCTGCGTCACAGGACGAGCGACCTACCGTACCAGAGGGTGTCTCACAAACTTCACTGACATCCTGCCCGTCAGGTAGTCGCTTCGGCCTCCAGCTTGAAAATCCAGCTGCGCCTACTTATGTTGGCTCGCAAACAATTGACGCCTACGAACGAGATAGTACAAACAACAGCACGTTGTCTCGCACGAAGAAAGGTGGGTTTGATACCATTGTTACAAGTCTTGAAATGGATGCCGTATTTCCCTAGTTACCCAACTAAATCCTACCGCACGTCCTCAATCCGGCCGGTCTCGCGCCGCCATTCGAACCCCTCAAGGACTACCAACGGCCGCTCCATCACGCCCCCCAGCCTACAAGGTTTTACCTCAAAAGCAACCTTCTCTATCTCCATCTGCGGAGGATGTCCAGCATCAACCCAGTAGTCCGTTGACACTTCCGAGCTCTCCCGAGGTGCTTCGGTCTTCCGACAATGAGAACCCTGAAGACGGGGTATTTGATCCGATAGATTTGGACGAATGGGCCGAAGACCACATTGATCCATCTGATCGTAAGTAATTCCTGACTATCATGTAAATCACGCTGAGTATTCGATTAATGGTGGTAGATGATGTGAATTATGAGAATAGTGACGCCGACAAGAGGAAAGAAGATGAAGTTGCGAGGCATGATGATGTCGATGATCACGCGGATGACCATTCAGATGACCGACAGCCCGGCTTCGAGACCGCGATGCCTGCTCGCCAGCAGAACTCATCGCAGGTATTGATCCCCGCCGCACATGTTTCGTCTCGCCAGCCGGGCTCTTTGTTTCCGAATCATCATCAAGTTCGTACTTCTGCCCAGTCTTCTCAGCTGCACCTCCCTCCCGCTGCTCGGGCCAGTCGTCCCAGTCAGCTGCCTGCTCCTTCGGGGGGTTGTCCTCAGCCGCGTGCTCCAATCCATTCCCGTCTCTCACAGCTTCAAGGTGCTCAGCCCTCCAGACCATGTCTACCTTCTCAAGCATCCTTGCCGCATTCTTCCGTCCAGAACATGCGAGCTGATGATCCAGCGTCGCCGCAGCCTCCCCCATCTCCACCCCAATCAAACTTGGGTTCAGGCACTTCAGGTGGTGACAGACGTGACAATCGTCAGTCTCATCGTCCAGGAGATGAAAGAGTAAGCTCATACATGGTCCATGTACCAGTACCGCGAGGGCTGAGTGACCCTAGGCAGGTGTAGATTATGATGTCCTCGATCGTCATCATGCTAGAAACCGCCGCCACCGCTCGCCATCACCGAGCTATCTGAGTACCATCAGCTTGCCGAAATTGAAGAAGCAACGCACCACTACTGAGGACGAGCTTGGTCTCGAAGAGGACAACAGTGAAGTGACGCCTGGAACACCTAAGCTAACTGGACAGGGGCGTCGTGCTAAGTACTCGAAGAATCCCAAAGGTAGTCAACCAGTGAAGTCTTCGACGGCCGGATTTTTTCCCCCACTATGGAATAAACTCTTTGACCTTGCAAAGGCGCGGATGCGATTGTATGTTGCATTGGAAGAGCCCGTTCCACGACATGAAGTAGCAATCCAGGGCCAATGTTCTGAGATTCTGTTTGAAGTTCTAGCCCATTACGAAGAGAAAAATCTCGAGGTCGAAGCCGGTATAAATTTTCTGTCGTCCTTGTTTCTCCTATTTCTAATATGCGTCTTATTCAAAGGCTACTACCCGCAGTACAAGCTTGACATGGCGAAATTGGTATGCCATCGTCGTGCATGATATGTCCCACTAACAAGATCACAGATTTTTGCAGACACGCATACATTCCGCAGCGAGATCAAGAAGGCCGCTATCCGAATTATTCCGGCTCAGTATCAGCTCTTCCCCCCTCCGAGTGCCACGACCGAGGCAGACCGTCGCAGAGCAATCAAAATCAGGGCAGAAGAGATTCTGAAAGGGGGTGCGTATCTCCGAGGAGAGGTGGATGCCCAAGTACTTTCCCTTTATTCTCTATTGTCACACGGCTGATGCACCAATTAAGGGGAAAACGAGTAACTTTGCTCATGATGCACTGAAATATGTCTGTCTCGCTGTGTATTACAGTAACTCCGTGAAATCTCTCCGCCAGTTTGCCGAGTTCCAGCAATACGTCCCGTACAAGGCGCTTCTTCTCGTCGCAGCTATCGTAAGGGCTTCACCATTCTCGAGTTGCAGTCTCGGATGAGAACTATCAATTAGATTCACGAGGTTCTCTGTATATACAAGACGCACGGGTTCATCCCCAAGGAATCCAAGCTCAGTAGCGAAGCCCTCGACAGTGCATTCAACACGATGGTTCCCAAGCTCGAAGCAGTGCTCTCTCATGCGTACCATGGGCCGAAGCTTAATGCTATGCTTGAAGAGTGGGCGAACCTCGGCATGTAAGTATCCAGTCACGTATACATTATTCCGTTGCTCACATGGATAAATAGGACGGGCTACACTCCAATCGGTCGTCCTGCGGCGGCACAGGACAGTAATCATTTTGATATTATCTTAGACTAGCTACGTTACATCTGGTGTCGCGGTAAATTTTCAATGCAGAATTTTGTTGCCTCCGACAGGAATATACAGTACGATGACAGCTCAACAGTGCAATACAGTTCGACCACAGCCCTATGGTGTGGTACAGTAAGTACAGTACCGTATACACATGATTGCAGGCCACACAGCACAGAGTGGGGCTCGTTGTACAGTCCGAGACAGCGTTGTACAGACTTAGCGAGCTGTACAGACTTCGCTAACTGTACAGAGTGGGGCTCGTTGTACAGTCCGAGACGGCGTTGTACAGTCCGAGACGGCGTTGTACAGACTTAGCGAGCTGTACAGACTTCGCTAACTGTACAGACCTGTCTCAGGGTCTAGTTTCTATGCATCTATGTATATTACTTCTATATTCGGCATGGTTTGTACAGGACCCGAGGTAGAGTGACAGGCTGTACATAACTGTGAGGTAACTGTGTCACGAGTGCACAGTGGGGGACCTACCTGTGCTGCTGTAAGCGCTGTCATTGTCGGTACAGAGCTGTACAGTCAATTGCCGATTTGCTGATGCAGAGCGGGGTTACATCGGAGTTTGAAAGGGAGTTGAGTCAGAGTTAGGCACTGGGGATCTGGGATACACATGTTATCTGAGGACAGAGGTCATACGATGGGGAGACACTACCCATTGGCCTCAGCTTATGTGCTGTGCCCTTGGACAAGTCTGGGTATGCCTAGGGGGGTCAAAGTCCTGAGACTCGGAGTGCCAAGTTGGAAACTCGGAGTTAGGAGACTCAGGATTAGGAGAGGAGAGACGAGGGGACTCGGGTGTTATATCGTCGACTACCAGACTGGAGACTACAGCACAGAACAGGGTAGGTATTTATACTAGAAGTCCGGAATGGAGACTACTGGAGTTCCAGAAGTCTTGGTAACCATACTGTAGGCTGTATGACTATTGGTAAGGGAATGACTAAGCAAAGTGGAGTTCAGGAGACTGGTCTACCAGTGGCAGACACAGGCCTGACAAACCTGAGGCAGTACCGGAGCAAAGGAGTGAGTCCATGTGCTAACTAAAAGGAGAACAAAGGCACGGGCCGATGTTCCGGAGTTCTGAGTGTCAGACCAGAGTTAATACTACTACCTTCGGAGTTCATTGGCTACCGGAGTTTGTACTTCCATCTTCTGTTGGTCAATGACTACCGGAGTTTTGGTATTATCAACAGCCTAGTATGCATGGATATGACATAGTCTTAAACTACTCAGACTGAGTCTTCTTTTTCGGGCTGGGCTGAGCCCAAAATAGGGCCTGGCTTGGCTCACAGCTTGGCCTTAAATTTCTGAGGCTGTGAGCCCCAAAAAGCCAGGACCAAGCCATGGCTTTTGAGTGAAGCTGGGCCTGGACAACACTAAAATTGAGTACAAAGGTAAGAGTCAAACTCACCTGATCATTTTTTCAGACCCTTGTAGTGATAATCACTAAACATTAAGGATTAGTTCTAGATTATGAGGTTGTGTACATCACATCAAAACTAAGCAACTGCCTTAAAACATTGATGCCATTGTTTCCCATGAACCATTTGACTTAAATCCAGCTCAATGCAGCTACCCTTGGGGATGACTGCTATGGTCCACATTGAATAAGATGGCCCCCAGAATGCTGGAGGTATCCAGAGCAACAATCTCCCCTTTGGGCCCCTAATCCAGCCATCATGGCAAACCTTGACTGGCTGATGCCTCACATTCATATCTTCCCCCACAAGGCCATCAAGGAACTGCAGACTGTCATGCAATGCATGGGAAGAGATTGATGAAAAGCAGACTGAGTGGGCTTCATAAATCCAAGTTGACTGAGGAAAGACAGGAATATATGACAAGCAGGTAATACTTACAGTTGACCATGAGAGTTACTTCCTCCAAGTTGTATGCAATCCACTTTGACTGCACACCCTCAAAGCCATGAGCATCCCAGACAATGATAGCCTTGTCATCTGAGCCTGATACAACCCTCTTTCCATCAGAGGAGAATCCAACTGACCGGACCCAATGAGTATGCCCCTCAAGAGGGCCACCAATCTGGACCCCTCTCTCAGCATCCCAGATCCTCACAGTCTTGTCATCTGAGCCTGATACAATCCTCTTGCCATCAGAGGAGAATGCAACTGACTGGACCCCTCCAGTATGCCCCCCAAGAGGGCCACCAATCTGGACCCCCCTCTCAGCATCCCAGATCCTCACAGTCCTGTCATCTGAGCCTGATACAATCCTCTTGCCATCAGAGGAGAATCCAACTGAGTTGACCCCTCGAGTATGCCCCTCAAGAGTGTGACCAATCTGGACCCCTCTCTCAGCATCCCAGATCCTCACAGTCTCATCATCTGAGCCTGATACAATCCTCTTGTCATCAGAGGAGAATCCAACTGACCTGACCCAACGAGTATGCCCCTCAAGAGTGCCACCAATCTGGACCCCTCTCTCAGCATCCCAGATCCTCACAGTCTTGTCAGAGGAGCCTGATACAATCCTCTTGCCATCAGAGGAAAATCCAACTGACCAGACCCCTGCAGTATGCCCATCAAGAGTGTCACCAATCTGGACCCCTCTCTCAGCATCCCACATCCTCACAGTCCTGTCATAGGAGCCTGATACAATCCTCTTGCCATCAGGGGAGAATCCAACTGATTTGACCCAATGAATATGCCCCTCAAGAGTGCCACCAATCTGGATCCCTCTCTCAGCATCCCAGATCCTCACAGTATTGTCATCTGAGCCTGATACAATCCTCTTGCCATCAGGGGAGAATCCAACTGACTTGACCCCTTGAGTATGCCCCTCAAGAGTGTCACCAATCTGGACCCCTCTCTCAGCATCCCAGATCCTCACAGTCTCATCATTTGAGCCTGATACAATCCTCTTGCCATCAGAGGAGAATCCAACTGAGTTGACCCCTCCAGTATGCCCCCGAAGAGTGTCACCAATCTGGACCCCTCTCTCAGCATCCCAGATCCTCACAGTCTCATCATCTGATCCTGATACAATTTTCTTGCCATCAGAGGAGAATCCAACTGAGTTGACCCCTCCAGTATGCCCCCAAAGAGTGTCACCAATCTGGACCCCTCTCTCAGCATCCCAGATCCTCACAGTCTTGTCAGAGGAGCCTGATACAATCCTCTTGCCATCAGAGGAGAATCCAACTGAGTTGACACAATCAGTATGCCCCCGAAGAGCGCCACCAATCTGGATCCCTCTCTCAGCATCCCAGATCCTCACAGTCTTGTCATCCGAGCCTGATACAATCCTCTTTCCATCAGAGGAGAATCCAACTGAGTTGACACGATCAGTATGCCTCTGAAGAGGGCCACCAATCTGGATCCCTCTCTCAGCATCCCAGATCCTCACATCCTTGTCATCTGAGCCTGATACAATCCTCTTTCCATCAGAGGAGAATCCAACTGAGTTGACCCAACCAGTATGCCCCTCAAGAGTGCTACCAATCTGGACCCCTCTCTCAGCATCCCAGATCCTCACAGTCCTGTCATCTGAGCCTGATACAATCCTCTTGCCATCAGAGGAGAATCCAACTGACCTGACCCAATCGGTATGCCCGTCAAGAGTGCTACCAATCTGGACCCCTCTCTCAGTATCCCAGATCCTCACAGTATTGTCATCTGAGCCTGAGACAATCCTCTTGCCATCAGAGGAGAATCCAACTGACCAGACCCTATCAGTATGGCCTTCCAATGCCTGTTGCACACCTGGCCACTCTTTCAACCCTCCCACAGATATCCCAACTAGGCAAGAAAATTTTGGTACAAGCTTTCTTGAAAGCATTGTGTTTGAGGGTGTAAAGGGCAGTGCAGAAGTGTAAAGGTGTGGTGTGCTGAGGGATATTACACTGCCAAAATTGTGCAGAAATTTGATCCCATCTTGTGCAAGTGCCCAGATCTCCTCAAATCCATCCTGGCCCTTTGAGTCCACATTAGATGGAATCATACCCTGATACAGTTAACCCACCTGTAGCCATGTTATGAAAGAGTCCAAGGCACCTGTGGCATATCCAAGTCTACCAAGGAGGCTCAGTGCCTCCAGCCAAAAGAGAAACTTTTCACATCCAACAATATCTTTTACCAGGGCTGCAAGTGTGTTGTCAACCTCAGTCCTCTCTAAATGATGGGCCCAGTATTGGCAAGAGTAGGATAGATTGGGTGAGATGTTTTTATTGACTCTCTCCTGCAAGTCAACAACCTCCACATTCCTGAAGTAGGAACTCTCCAGTCCACAAATGTTGAATTTAAGGTCACTGCAAAGAGTGCACAATGAAGCAAAGGCAAGGAGCCAGTGTATTCTAGACCTGCCAACGAAATACTTTCCGCTCCGCTCTTCATCAGTGAGGAAATCATAAAATGATGCATGAAGAGGTCGGACGACAGAACCCCTGTCAGTAATCCCACTCAACAGTGGTGCCATGAATTCAAGAATGATCCATATTTCGAAACGGTCTTCGTCTGGGGGATAGTGCCTTCGCATCTCATCTAAGGCATTCAATTGCAGGGGTACAGACGTCGACATGATCTGCTGCATCACAGAACGAAATCGTGAGAGCGTGATCTTGTCCTGTGGAATGGTGTCCTCCAAAATTGTTCTGTATATGACATCCAACAAGGATCCACCATCTCCAGACTGGGCGGACATGACCTCATTGTAGCGCTCCATGATCGTTCGACCTGGCCTGTTCGGCTTGATGAACCTACAGGCTAGACGAGCCCACTCAAATAAGCCACCTGATTTCTGGGAAATGCTCTGGACCTCAGCGCGTCCAATCTCCGGATGATCGCGAAGCTCGGCAGAAACATAGAGCTGTACGTCACGCTCTGCCTGCAGAGAGGGAACGTCATCCAATGACGTGGCTTTCACATGTGCAGCAGCACTCAGGGCACGTTTGATGTCAAACAACGGTCTGGACGTCAGAAGGATGCGGAAATTGGAGGGTAGTTGAGCAGCTTCGGTCGACGCGAGTAGAGATAGGATGTGCTCCCTTGATGCGTCTGGCCCACTTTCATCCAACGCATCGATCACTATGACAACGTTCCCAACTATACCCCCATTAACCTTGGACAGCGGCTTCAAGATGAGTTGCTGCCACTGTCGCATCACGTCAGGAGTGGCCTTGAGGGTGTGGTCCTTCGACAGGGCGTCCGCCAATGCTCGGCAAAAGGATTGATCACGACCAGCCAGATCACGAGCAATCGTCGTGAGAATCTTCTCCTCGCGGTGTTCGGACTGCCGGTCACGAGCGAAGCAGAAGCAAGACCCGAGTCCTCCCACGTCCTCGACCCATGACGCAATCGTATGGGCAATGGCCGATTTCCCCCTCCCAGCCTGCCCGTGAAGCCACAAGATGCGGGGAACAGCGGGGTCGGGATCGTTAATCCAATTCATGATATCCCGTAAAATCTCCGTCCTCGTGCCATCGAGGCATTTCTTCGTCGTATTTAGCCCCGCTCCACCTGCATAAGCCATGCCTTCGAAATTGAGATCTTCCAGTATACGATAAGTGTTGACCCGAATGTCGCGAGCCGCGCGGTCACGACATTGTTGCATCAAATTCCCCAAGGTCTTCGCGTGGCCGTCGACGACAGTACGTGTTTCGGAGAAGATATTCTTTCCAGCTCTTTTCCCTAGGGGTGTATCGTATCAGGATCTGGAGGCAAGAAGACATATGACTTACAGAAGCTCTTGGTCGTGGAGTAGTTTATGACGAAATGTGCAGAGTCGCTTATGGCCCGTGCAATCTTTGCAAGAGTGTCTTTGTCCAGATTGCCGATCCTATCTTCCTGTAAGAGCCACTCGTAGACACTCCGTATGGTATCGAGGAGATCCGATACTGCACTGTCCAAATTTGCTTGGTTGATGAACAGCTGCCGACGACAGGTCAGAAGAGCATAGGGAATCGTAATCAAGAAGATACCTGAGAAGTGAAAGTTAAGATTCCCAGCGCAGCCTGGGCATAAGGGTGGACCTAGTGCAAGCATGAAATCACTGCCAGGATGCAGAAAGTGGGATGCTTACGTTAGCAAGAGTGGACACGACTTGATTAAAAACTTTGAAAGGCTTGAGATATTTGTCACTCAACGTTTGAACGTCGGAATATGTGGTATTGATGATACCGACGCCATCTACAACGTCTTTGGTGACACCTGAGATGGGGTCAACGCCGCCGAATTCTTTTACCGCAGTATCGACATGCTGGCCAGCCGATGCTGGCGTGGGTTCCCCCTCTGGTTTCGGTTTTGACTCCAGCTTCGGTTCCGGTTCTAGTGCTAGCTTTGGTTCTGGTTCTTGTTTGGTGACTGACTTTTCGGCCTGACCATCAGAATCACTCAATCATTACGCGGTTGCACATCGCAAATCACATACATGCTCTGTCGGAGCTGGCAGAGGTTGCTTTTGTTGCTCTTGCGCTCCGGTGCTTCTTGCGGTAGCCTGTCATCGAACCGCTCAGCATCATCGCGTTAAAAGGATAGGGTAGATCACATACATCGTGATCTGGAGCTACCTGATGCACCCCACCGGCCTGCGTATCAGTAGCTTCTGTCGCAATAGCGGTCGGGGAACCTCGGTTCGATCGGTGGAAGAAGCGCCTCATTCTGGCGAGCCTACCAGGAGAAGCCCTGCCAGTTTCAGGTATGGAAGTAAGATCCCCCACTCGAGTGTCAGACCGTCCTGGCGGCTGATTTGCAGGTCGGTGACTACATCCTGGGAAAAAGATGGCTACGCACCGAGCCAAGGCCAGACGTCAAGTTAGATGTCTTCGCGAATCCGAAGAGACGACGTTTCTTTGACTGCGTTCTAGCCATTGAGAAATGGATGTTTGATGTTATGTCGCGGGTTTGAGCTTTGGTTTGAGGTTATGTGTGGAACCGAGGAAGTGGTGACGGCGTGCAAAGTTAGGCGCCCTCAACACGTTGCAACTGGCGCACGGACCAGCGCCGGATTTAGTGTGCATCGCATCACTCCTGTGCATCTATCGTCCATCTTGTTCCTTGCCGTCGTCGTCCACATACATCTCGAGGCAAGGCTAGCCTTCGAGCTTATGTCTCTTTGACTGCGCTCCAACCAATGAGAGAGGTTGTAATGTTGAGCTGCGTCCCTATACCGTAGGGCCAGTATTACATGGGTCTCAGACTCCCGTGGTTCCTTGACACCGCAGGTGCTTAACATGGACGATCTGGAGGGACGGCGCTGTATTACCAGACACGATAAATCACTGTTGAATCGCGTTAGTGAAGAGCCGGAAATATAGGACAAGTGCAAACACACTAATCGTATGTGGAGTCGTGGCATTCTTACAAGCCACCAGCGTACGAGCATCCATCAGCACAAGGTGCTTCAGGTTGCGCTGTATCGTTCCGGTATGGGTACGTCCGCTGCCTGGCCTACGTCAGTCAATGAAACTGCGTAGGACGAAGTCAGACTAGGATGATGTTTTCTACGCACCAAACATCGCTTGCTTTCACTCTGCAACGAAGTTCTATCCATTCAACACATCAAATTGCGCCGCAGAGTTGTACATAGTGCAAACGACTCTACGATCACACGATCGCGTCTATAACTCTCGTTGGCAATTCGTCTGTTCTTGATCGCCACTTTTTCGACAACTAGTCGCCATTGGACCGGATGTCCATGTGAGTCCCTTCTCAGCACGAAAAATACAGGTCCTGTGTGGTATGTTCCACACCACGCTCTGTCTGTTTCCGCGGGTGGCTGCTGGCCACATTACAGGAGAATAGAGCGACCTGATTCTCACGTTTGGTGTAGTATCAAAACATCCAGTTGACGGGCGGAAGGTAAAACTTGGCGTATGGATGAGCGCCCCTCTCGTGACTGACACACCTGACTCTATGCAACGAGACACCACAGGGGTGGAGACGTTCCGGTTGATCACGCCGTCACTTCGTTAGGGGTGCGGTGTTATATTCGGTGCAGTTTTGTCCAGCGTTACACCCTGACCATTCCGATTCAGACGAAACTGGCGTACGACAATGCGGATACGACATTCTTCTATGCATTGTCAGGCTGGCTTTCCGAGATCGATTGCCCATTCCATCTTCGATTCCCAAGGTGAAGATCTACTGGCCTTTGTTGTCCCAACGCCACCTTCCTTCTCTTGTTACCACACCCCAGCCTACCATTCATCCCTAATACGTGGCTTTCCTACAACTAGGAACATTCCCGATATCTACCTCCGAGGATGAAATATTTGTCTCATATTCTGGAGTCCTTTTCGTGAAGCAGGCACCAAGACTTCACCAGGTGTGATGGCAAGTCCTCGAGGATCTCGTCAAGACATACTCAACACCAAAGACAGGAACAAACCCATAAACGCATCTAGAAGGTGGTCCATGGTGAAACAGTCAAGGTGTGTGCAAAGGAGCAGTTCCAAACGAACGTAGCCGGCGGAATAAACACATTTGTTGAGACTATTTGGTTAGTTTTTCGTGCGGGGAGCCTGTTGGATAACCACTGAACGATGGCTTGAGCATGACACACCTCACGTATCAACTTCTCATCCACTTTCTCTACATGGATTTATCTGAGATATCAGTACATTTTCTCTTTCATTAGGTTACGGTATGCGCTCGACAGGCATCGCCCACGCTGCTGTGATGCTCACGAACCTTCCTACTACGAAGTCCCTTCCGATGTGGTTACACCCCATCGCAGCAGTAAGGTTGCCGATTCGCACAAAGAAGCATGAAGAGGGGTCGGCATGGACTACGAGGCAATTGGCTCCCCCTCTTCCGTTGTACGCAGGGAGCCAGCAACGTCGGATTTTAGTGCCGCACGGGTATAGCGGAAACGGGTCTTCCCTTGAAGCATGCAACCACTGTTGGGGTAGAAAGGAGAATGTGAGTCGACAGCAAAAACGCAGTCTTTTTTTAAGAGCTACCGGAATCGACGAAAGGAAGGGACCAAAACAGCATACAAACATAACTTAATGCATTTTCAGCTGTCCGATTCGTCCAGCGAGACGATCTCATGATCGGAGAGGAGAACAGCATCCATTTACACGAAATGCTTCAGGCTGCCACAGTGCTCGCGAAAGTACCGTACCTGTACGTGTGGCTGCCTAGCCTGATAGCAAGTGAGGGAATTTGCAAATACCGGAACAGTCAGAATCCAAAAGAATTTCGCTGAAAGGCATGAATATAACGCGTGACACCTACATACCTTAACCTTCGTCCCGTCCGCACAAATGGCAGTAAGCTTTTGGGCTGTGACGTGGCAGTTTCAAACATACACGTGTCCTTTCATCGACATCGATGAACGATGATCTCAGTCAAAGGCTGCACACAAAGCGGGAGTGATGCAACGACAACCATGTCACGACGATCTTGGGAGGTGAGCCGAGCACGGGTTTAGAGCGGTGGGGGAGGGGGGGGGGAACCGAGTAACTGACAACAGAGTCTGCGGTAGACGTCAGATGAAACGTTTTTCAGCGCGCAGTACTTACCCCGACCTAGCAGCGCACGCACTTCGCTCGAACGCTGCGAATGGTCGTACCAGATGACGTCTAATAATGAGCCGCCGCCGCGCTTCACCCGCCCCACGCACAGTAATCATGGTTAGCTGACTCTGAGCGCGCGCGCAAAACTACGGCACTGAAGCTTGAAGATGGCACATGAGGATGACAGTTGCGGACAACCTGATGGGTTTGACATTCGGAATTGTATTGCTTACCATCGTGTGTTACTGAGGATGGAGTCGGTGTTCTCAGCGTTGGCATTAGCTGCTGGAACCTCACAGCAGCGGATGCGGACAGTCTGTCAGGCATTCATGTTTATGACTTGGAACTCGCAATCTCCGTATTCAGGCTAAGAAAAACAAAGCGAAAGCCAGGAAGTATTCATGCACCATCACTTCGACGCAATCGGTTGAAGTTGGGCAACATTCCACAAAGGTATTCCGCATGTTTCAGTCGGCTTCTTGGACTTGTCCTCTTCCGCTCCACGTCCGGCGGTCGGCAGCTGGACCATATATGCAGGTATATTCGTCCGGCGTTCCGCATTCGGCTGGTACGACCAAACATTGGACTCCGATCACACAGTGATTGGTCATCCACATGGTGTTGTGCACCCGTGCACGCGTGGAAATCGTGTTGAAACCGCCAATAGACGGGCATTCCACACCTGTATAATATAGTAAACAAAGGAAGAAGCATGGCAGGTCGGGTAGTAGCGGTAGAGAGATAGAACGTACGACAGCCTATCTCAAAGAGATTATTGTCGCCTATGCGCATGATGTCCTCGCGATGGTTGACGATGATGACTGCTTCCTCGATGATGCAGCCAGCACCGACAACAAATGAGAAGATGGCTGCTTTAGGGCGAAGGACAGTGCCAGGGCCAATGGTGACATCACCGGGTCCACGTCTTGACAGGCCGCCGCTCTGGCGTGAATCACGGATCTGTTGCGTCTACGTCGATGGCAGTCGATACCTGCAAGTTCGCCTCAAATGTCTCAGAAAAGACGAAACTCACATTGGAGGCATCGAGGACGAGACACGTTGCAGTGGTCGTAAATTGTGAATGGGTGTGCCGGTCGAGATAGTTTGAGGGAAACTTGCCCGTGAACGAATCGTCATACGGCTAAATTGAAAACGTTAGACCAATTTTAAGATTTATTAGTTCATACGTGCCTGCAAGTCCAAGCCAAATGTACTAGAAACAATCGACGAGCAACGAGACTCACAGCTATCCCCTGTCCAACTTCACGTTCTGGTATGCAAAACGAGTCAGGGTCGTCCACAGTAGGTAAACTCACCATGCAGCGGGGTGACTGCCAGCACGAAAGAATCCCAACCCCATCCGTCTCAGCGCGTCTGCAGCGCCTGCAAAACAGCTACGACGACTTTGGGATGCATCGTACCAGAGGGCGTGTTACGTTTTTCTGTTGGCGACGTCGTGCACTACCCGTAGATCCTCCGCCGACGAAAGCGGGGTAAGAGGGAGCATCATGACGGAAGATAAGTTGGGACGACGAGGAAAAGAAATTCCAGCGCACCGCGTATAATGCCCTGAGCACCCTATAATACGACGACGTGATCGTTCTGAAACGTTCTTGTCCTGCTGTGTCCTGTATGGCACGACATGTGTTACACGTCATGTTATGCGGGAAGATGTATGTTGTATGCCATAGAAGATAAGCATATGACAGTCCAACGAAGGAAAACGCTGATCAGCCAATGACGAAGCTTGCAACGGAATCTATCCCATATACCGGGCTTAACCCTTCGGCCGTTCACTTCCATCCTGTGGACCTGTGAGACAGGAAGGAGCCGTTAGCACGAGCTCGTCACACGCATGGACCTTACAGTCGCCTGTGTCCAACTGGGCGCCACGCAGTATAGGATACGCTACCGGAGGCCCCAGTATTACCGCTCACGACGAAGGACTACAACCTAGACTCGTCTTGAAATCCAATCCGATAGTTCCAGTTGCCTCGTC
Organism: Pisolithus albus; assembly: GCA_024613165.1. Taxonomy (NCBI): domain Eukaryota; kingdom Fungi; phylum Basidiomycota; class Agaricomycetes; order Boletales; family Pisolithaceae; genus Pisolithus; species Pisolithus albus. The sequence continues at coordinate 186,016 of JANFAB010000016.1, read as the reverse complement.
CTCAGGTGTCCACTGCTCGTCTGAGAATCGCAGTAGAAAACTGCTCTTGCCCACGGATGCTTTGCCAATCAGGAGGAGCTTGACGTTGACGGGTGGTGATGAAGCGACAGCAGTCGTCGTTACTGGGACCATCTGGAGGTATGGGGACTGGTGTTGGACTGAGGTGGTAGGGGTGTGGAGTGTCGTGTGGCTGCCTCGATGAATGAACCGGATTGAAAGACACCCCAATCTCGTAAATTGGAGGAGTAAAGGACGACGCGTCTCACTCCAGTGGGTCTTTATCGCATTCCATGAACTGTAATCAGTAGGTGCTTCATGAACCGAAACTGCACACCCTCAGTTCATGGACTCAAGCGCTGGTCGATGAAAGATGAATTTTCGTCAAGCGTATGGACTCGGAGCCAAATCACATGCACGAAATTGCTGCGGTCAGAGCAACTGGGATGGCGCGGCATGAATATATATCCCCTTGCCTGTCTCACAAGGTCAGTGCCCCATACCTTTTACCAGTGCAGAAGGCCATGCATATTATCGTAGTAGCATCACTGAAACGTAATTTTTTTGCCATGTCATTTTGACCGTGGTAAATGAGCAGCAGAAAGGTTCGAAGTTACCTATGCATACATTGTCATATACTTCACTATCGGACGAATGAAAGCATTTTTTTCATGGCCGCTGAGCACAGAAACGGGATAGACTCCCAAAGCCATATAAACCACTGTAATGATAGGGTGAGAATACACTAAGTTGGACACACTTCAACCATAAGAGGGGAGCCTGGTAATGGATTATAAGTCATGGCAGGGTATGAAGAATCGTGCGAGCACTTGTGTCGAGGAAGTATTACCATTTACAGTAGGGATGCAAACAAGTGAAAATGATCAAGTGGGACCCCGAGGACTGTTGAGGTTTTCTCAACGGACTCAAAACATTTTAACAGCATGCGGGGCAGGTGCTCACGTGCACTGGAATTCTATATATGGTTGAGTCAATAGCCTTTCTGTCATGTTGACGGGATGGGCCACTCGGATCTTAACCGCTGCATTCATGCCCTATATAATGAGAGTCTTTGGACTTTCGTCAGATTGCCCCGTTGTATCTGCCTTTCTACTTCCCGCAACCACTCGGGTCCTGTGGTGTCTTGTGGATAGACGTTAGGTGCGTATCGATTATGATGACTAAGCCGCACTCACGCCTCTATGTCAACGTTCAAAACGTTCAGCACTGATGCAGTACCCGAGCCTCTCACAGCCCTGGGCTCTGGCTCTCCGGGAACGGGTACACCGATCGGTATAGTTACTTTTATTTCTGTTTTCTACCTCATGTCCCCTAACAGTTTTGTGCTGATTGCTTCAGTCGTTGTCCATTAGTGACCTCCCCTTTCCCCCTCCTGCCGTCCCACGATGTTGCATATCCCATATCTCCATCAGTTCGAAGCCGTCCCTCTCGCTTTTCGAGGACAAGGTACAACTCGACAAAAGCTTTCAGTTGATATGCATCAGGTAATGACTGCCACAGTGGTCGTGGAGATATTCCCAATTTTACAGAGCAGCTGCCTCCGGACAATTTTGTGGATATCTCGGTACGAGGTGTGCATATTCATTCAGTTCCTTTTTCTACCTGTTCCCGACACTCCCCTTCACCATAACTGTGAGTTTCATGATATCTTGCCCAGCCGTTGTTCCCTCCCTCTTTTGATGCTTATGAGTTTGTGCAGTCAGTTCACAACCGAGGATGACTGTATCTCCAAGTCATCTTGATGTCATCTCACCGTCGACATTTATGTCCTTTTTTGCTGACCACAGATACCCAATAGTTTATGGTCTACTAGCATGTTTAATGTTCTGCTTTATTAATAAAATAAATTATTCCGAAATTTGCCTGAATTTCGTCTGATACAAATGCCAAAAGGAGTAGTCAAAACTGTCAATTCCGAAATCTGAGCATTAGTTCCAGCAGTGGTACTTTCTTGGCAAAGATCCATGCATCAGTCAAGCATGTCAAGATTCCTCTTCAGTGCCAGTGACCATCATTTTATATTCAATTCTACAGGGAAGGTACCTTTATAAAGCTATGTATACATTTACAATGGGGCTCGCCACATTGTGCCAGATTGCGACCATTACCAACATTATAACATTATATAATGCATCGATCGTAAAAGTGCGTTTTCAGTGATGAGTCGATCGTGCATGGGGCATGCACCATCCATATGGAGAAAGCGTGAGCTCACAGGCTCTGGACCTCGTGAACTTCCATAGCGCCCTCTCGATTCTGCATGCCCATGCCACAGACAAAGCGCCACTCCAGCTGTAGTGGAAACCACCCTGCCATGACACAGTCGCCCCCTCTGGAACTCAAGGTAATCCTTGTCGGCAATATGTCCGTCGGCAAGACCTGTCTCCATAGGCGCTTTTCTGGCAGGGAGTCGTCACTCGACGTTACCGCGACCTACGGTGTGGACCACCATGTGAGTCCTCTCTCGCGGATGAAACACACAGACGGGACTTGTGTGGTGTGTCCTCTACCCATTAAAAGCTGATCCTCACGTGTGAGGTAGTATCAAAACTTGGATATCGACGGGCGGAAGATAAGACTTGGTATATTGGTGAGACCCCACCCCCAATATCGAAACATGTCGACTGAGACACGTGGCACTTTCCCATTATCTATCGTTTCCCGTATACTAGGACACCGCAGGAATGGAGAGGTTTCGGGCGATCACGGCGCCATTCTACAGGGGTGCGCAGGGTGTTATACTCGGTACGGTCTATCCCCAGCGTTACGCCCTAATTATCCTAATTCATATGCAACTAGTGTATGACATCACGGACAGAACATCATTCGACGCATTGCAAGATTGGCTTACCGAAATCGATAGCCACGTTCCATCCACAGTACCGAAGATAGTCGTGGGGAACAAGTCAGACCAGGTACGTCTCAAATGGCTATTGTTACTCTACTCCCGCATTCCTCCTCTTGCTGCCACATCTTGGGTTAGCTATTGGTGCTGTAACAGTGCATCATTGACACGTAGCCTTCGCACAATTAGGAACACTCTCGGAAGGTATCTACCTCTGATGGGGAATCGTTTGCGGCCCACAATGGTGCCCTCTTTCGTGAAGCGAGTGCCAAAACTTCGGCGGGTGTGGCTGAGGTCTTCGAGGACCTCGTCAAGAAGATACTCGATGCTGAAGACCAAGCAAAATCTGTAGACATTCTTAGGTCGTGGCCTCATGATGAAATAATCAGGTTGTGTGCAAAGGACTACCCCAAGCGTAGCCGGCAGAATAAATGCAAGTGTTAAGTGAAAGTATGTACTCGCTTTTTTGGTGGCCGGATCTTGTTGAACGAGCCACTATGATGACTTGGGATGAAATACCTGATGTTATCAACTCCTCATCTAGTTTTGCTACTATGAGCTTGCTAATGGCATGTTGATGGTTTATGGCAACTGAACTTTGGATTCAGATCAGTAGATGCTGGGAAAGTGGATGATGGATTGACTCAAGCTAGCTTTCATCAAGCATGGTTCAAAGAATCTCCATTATCTACATTGACAGTATGATCTATAGCAATCTTCAGGCATGAACAGATACTGCCATACTGTATAACATCTTTCATGATTCCTTAGATATTTACCAGTTTCTGAATCAACCATTTTTCTGGCCTTCACTTGAAGCCTGTTGCATGGTGCTCAAGAACCTTTCTACCATCATCCTGGTGTAATTGCTTTGCAATACATCAGCAAACAAGCACTTGGCTGTCCAGAGCTGTCCAGTTCTGGACAGCACCCCAGACCCTCCAGAAACCTGGTACCTAACTGGATAGAATTGTTCAGGACTGTCCCAGACTGATGACAGAACCCTACAGTGTCCCTCACTGTCCTAGCACTGCTGCAAGTTGCAGCGGTAAGATTGACTCCATCAGCAAAACAGTCATTTGGGGACTGTGTCACAGGAAGTTTTCTGGGGCTTATATTTTCTAAGTATGACAGTCATCATACATGAGGACATCTATTGCACTCCTAATGTTGTCAGGCCTGCCAGCAGTCTTAAGAAGCCTTGTGTGGTCATTTTTGGCCTCTGCATATGGACAGCAATAAGCTTGGTCTTCCTGGATTGAATTTGTTCTCAAGGCTTTGATAAGCCCTTTTTTTTAGAATACTGAATGGTTTCATAATGATAGAAGTTGCAATTCAAAGCTTAGGGTCACTCCTGCCATCCTCAGATTCTCAGATTACATGGGATTCAAATGTTGTACAGCTTTTGGTCATCCAAAAGTGTATAAGTTATGCCTTACAGGAGAGTTATGGGTCAGAAATCCCTGCATACCAACTTGGGAAATCAGAAAGTGTATGCATTATAAGGGAATTGTCTGTACTTTAGGTAACTTCAGTGTTGAGCAACTGATGGGCACAATGCTTTTATTGACCTAGTACACTGATTGTAATTACATGATATCCTGGCTGAAGTTTGGCTGGTGCCTGCTCAGGCAAAAGAAATGCTAATTTCCTTGTTATCCCTTTGTATTCATTACAAGGTAGTTCCTGACCAGACACCAACTAAATCTCAGCAAGGACATTATGTACATACAATCAGTATACTAGGTCATCAAAGGCATTGTTTTCATCAATGGCACAATACTGAAAATTACCAAAAGTAAAAGCATGCATAAAAGTCACAGATAAACCTGTCTCTGCTTAAAAGGCACAACTCTGTAATATCTACTCAGGTGCTTTTATTTTATTCTGGGTGTTGAGTACACCCATGCCTATGGCAAATTCAGCCAAAGAAACATACATATTCTTTTTGGAGAATATGACTCTAAGTCACACCTTTTCATTCAAAATACACCTCCCCAGATGCACAAATAAACAGGTGACTGACACAATAAACAACTCATGTATCCATAGAAGTTTGTAAGATGACCATTTATTTGCAAGCACAATTTCCAGTTAAATCACTTCACACTATTTAGGCAGTACTACATACATACAGCTTGATACTCATATTGCTTATGTAGATAAGGCAGCTGGGTTGAAACACTTATGCCAATTACTTCCATGAACCATCTTGCTCAAGTCCAACTCTAGACAACAACCAATGGGGATCACCAACACAGACCACATGGAATAACATGACCTCCTTAATGCTGGGTGTATCCAGAGTAGCAATCTGCCCATTGGACCTTTTATCCAACCATCACAGTGAAGCTTTACTGCACTACTCTCCACCACCATGTTGTTCTGCAGCAGACCAGCTAGAAGTTGTTCACTGTCATTCAGTGCATGTGAAGAGACAGATGAAAAGCAGATTGTATGGGCTGTAACAGCCATTTTGCTCAGTAAAGAGATAATCTATAATCAGTGGTCAAGGCCTACCTTTTGGACCGTATAAATTTGACTTCTTAAAACCATTGACAGCACCCTGATAGCTTTCAGCATCCCATACTCTTATGGTTCCATCATCTGAACCTGAAACAATCCTTTTTCCATCATGGGAGAATGCAACTGAATTAACTGCAGATGTGTGGCCAAGTGAACTGCCAATCTGTACACCTCTCTCACTATCCCATAACCTCACTGTGCCATCAGCTGAGCCTGAGACAACCTTCTTCCCATCAGGGGAGAACATGACTGAGAAGACTAAAGAATCATGCCCCTCAAGTGGCCTCCCAATCTGTCCACCCCTCTCTGCATCCCAAATACACACTGTCTTGTCTGCTGAGCCTGAAGCAATTCTCTTTCCATCAGGTGAATATGCAACTGAAAATACTGAAGACTTGTGCCCCTGAAGAAGGCCACCAATCTGTGAACCTTTCACAACATCCCAGATTCTCATGGTATTATCAGATGAGCCTGTGACAATCCTCTTGCCATTTGGGGAAAATGCAACTGAAAAGATTGAAGTCCTTTCCTCCAGTTGGTTGCCAATCTGCACACCCTTCTTTGTATCCCAGATCACCACAGTTGTGTCAGAAGACCCTGAAACAACCCTCTTCCCATCATGGGAGAATGCAACTGAATTGATTGATGATGTATGCTCCTCAAGGGTAGAGCCAACCTGAACGCCTTTTTCAGTGTCCCAGATTCTGACAGTGCAATCATCTGATCCTGACACAACTCTTTTGCCATCATGGGAAAATGCAACTGCATTGACTGGAGAAGTGTGTCCTTGAAGGGATTCTCCCAACTGTACACCTCTCCCAGACCTTCACAGTGTTGTCATCCAAACCTGACACAACCTTCCCACCATCAGGTGAAATTGCAACTGAAAGGACTGAAGAAGTAGGCCCCTCTATGGCAAGTTGACTAGTTGGCCACTGTTTGTACCCTTTGACAATTTCAGGAAGGCAAGCAAACTTTGGCATGAGTATACTGGATAGCATTGTATGTGCAGGAACAAATGGCAACGCAGAGAGGTAAAGGTGTGGTGCACTGTGTGCAATCACACACCCAAAATTCTCAACAAATTTGATTCCCTCTTGTGCCAATGTCAATGCATCACTGGAGCTATTTTGACCCTTTGAAATGATGTCAGATATCATAAATGCAAGACTAGAGACAACTCACTTGTAACCATCCTGCAGTGCAGGTAAGGGCATCTGCAGCAAACTCAAATACTCCAAGCAGACTGAGGGCCTCTAACCAAAAAAGGAGTTTCTCACTACCCACAACCACTTTCACCAATGTCACAAGCACAGGGTCAAATGATGTCTTCTGCACATGTTGGGCCCAGAATTTGCATGAGTATGAGAGGGGTGGTGCAATATTTTTGGTAACCCTCTCTTGCAAGTCTAGAACCTCAGCATTGCTAAGGTAAGAGCTTTCCAGTCCACATATGTTGAATTGTAGGCCATTGCAAAGGATTTCCAATGAAGCAAGAGCAAGGTCATGCATCTCAGGTGCACCAACAAAGTATATCCCACCCTTGGCAGGGTCAGTGAGAAAGTCATGGAATGATGCATGGAGGAGTTGGACAGGAGAGGACCTGTCCGTGATTCCACACACCAGGGATGTCATGAATCCCAGGACAACTGCCACATCATAACGATCCTCCTCACAGGGGAAGTGGCTGCGCATCTCGTTTAATGCATCTACAGGCAGTGGTACCGCTGTGAAGAGAACCTGCTGCATCACAGAACGGAATCGGCCAAGGCTGGTCTGATCCTCAGGTACAATGTCTCCGAGAATCATGCTGTACAACGCATCAAACGGAATTATGCCATCCCCCGAAGGAAGAGACATAATCAGATCAAACCGCTCCTGTGCAGTTTGACCTAGCCTGCTTTGTTTGATGAAGTCGCAGGCCAGACGAGCCCACTCAAATACTCCGTCGGCCTTCCGAGCAATCCTCTGAACTTCCGTGACCCCAATATCTCGAATGTCTCCAAGTCTTTCAGAAACGAAGAACTGGACATCGCGCTCCACCAACACCACAGAGATATGGTCTAGTGCGTACACCTTGATGTGCTGAGACGCACGCAACGCATCCTTGATGTCAGGCGAGGGACGGGATGTTACGAGGACGCGAAAATTGCGAGGAAGCCCAACAGCATGAGCTGATGAAAGCGCAGACAGGATGTCACTTCGCGATGACTCCAGACCACTCTCGTCCAATGCGTCAATGACCACAAACACGCCTCCGACCATGGCCCCCTTGACCATGGACAGCGGCCCCAAAATGAGCTTCTCCCATTGCATCTTGACGTCAGATGTGCTCGCGAGCGTAGGGTCCTTTGCGATTACACTAGCCAGTGCCCGCCGGAATGCGGGGTCGCGGTCTGCAAGATCACGTGCAATAGTTGTGAATATCTTGCCTTCGCGGTGCTCAGCCTGCCTGTTGCGAGCGAAGTAAAAGTATGATACAAGCCCTCCAGCATCTTTGAACCACTGGGCGACAGTACGCGCGATAGCGGATTTCCCCTTGCCTCCTTGACCATACAACCAGAAAATCCGCGGCATATGTTCACTGGTATCCTGGACCCAGCTGATGACGTCCGCGAGAACCTCCGTCCTAGTGTTGTCAAGGCATGCTTTGTTCACAACGAAGCCTGCATCCTGGGCACACGACAACATTCCCACTTCCGAATCTTCAAGAACGCGGTGTGCGTTGATCTGGATGTCTCCGACTGTACGGCCTCGACATTGTTGCAATAAGCCGCCCAGCATTCTGGTGTAGTCATCGACGGCACATTGCGTCTCATGAGTCGCATTCTTCCTTCGACTCTTCCCTGAAAAATGCATCAAATTAAAATTCACTCTTGAAAAGCGCCGTGGACGTACAGAAGTCCACCGCCTCCGGATAATTCTTGATGAAATATGCCGCATCGCTTACCACCTGCGCAATGGATCCTAGCGTTTCTCTTACGCTTCGGATATTCATGACAATATCTTCTTCAATAAGCAATGCGTAAACATTTCTGACTGCTCTCAGAAGCCCATACAGCATCGTGTCTGAATTCAACTGAGTCGTGAACACCTATGGATGGGCTACATGAGCTGAGACAACTTATAAGGGTGTGGTAACCTACCTGCGATGCAGCATGCAAAATCCCCACAGCAACCCGGACGTGGGGATGGACCTGGCCAGAGTATGTGGTTATTATAAGGACATGACATCAAAACACTGACTTTGGAGAGCGTGGGGACCATTTTATTGAAATCTTGGAAGGGCTGCAAATACGCATCACTGAATTCCCGGATCTCGGCGTCGTCCACGGGGTCAACTTCGCCTTCGTCAATACGTGACATCGGATTCGACTCGTTATGTTCTTGTACTTGCTCATTGTTGTTCCTGGCTATTGCAGCTGATACAGGGACTGCTACTGCTTCGTTTACTGAGCCCCCAGCCTGTCCAAATAAATCATTCAAGTGTCATCACAGTGGCAGGAAATCGTATATCACATACGTGGTGGGCGAGATCCACTCCTGGAAGTTCTCCCGGCACTTCCTCACCTCCGGCAGTACTTGGCTCAGAAGTGAAAGTCGGATGACTCTGGCCCGACCGATGGAAGAAACGCTTCACTCTGGCAAGCGCTCTGCGAGACGGGTTGTCAAAATCATCAGTATCAGACCGAGTGGGAACCCCGGAAAGAGCCTGGGACTGATCCCTTGACTGGTTTTTGGCAGATCGATAAACGCGATCCGTCAGAAGGATTGAACTACGCACGGTAGAAAGGTCAGAAATAGAATTTGATGGCCTGATGCCACTGGAGTGGCGAGGGTTCTTCGGCTGCTCTGTGGTCATCGAGTAACTTGTCAAACTTGTTTGCTGGATGTAGGTCGATGCGATTGTAACTTGGAAGCTGTCGCACTTGCTGTGCCACACTAACACTCATGCTACCAGTCTAGATTAGATAATCGTAGAGAGATTACATAAGCACGGTCGACCCGATTTCGTGCGCCAGGACAAAGTCAACATTTAGACCGTAGGTAGACCATTGTACAGCCGTCTATTCCTCATGTTTGAACTCCGTACCCATAGGCGAGCCCCAATGAAAAACACAAGAGGAACATCAGAAAAAAATTCCCTACTGTTTTTTTGCTTCCCTCTCAATTTTCCTCAATACCCGCCGCCGGATATCCTTATGCAAAGCGTGAGTATACGATACGAACGCAGACTTCCACCCGATTGCGTGGATGAGGTAATCGAGTAAAGCATGGCTCCAAAACGGCGTAAGCGTGCCAGGACGTTCTGTCATCGCAGCCCCACAGGCCAGTCCCACCTTGCTCAGTGCCGCACGCACGTATGCACGCGGCGTAGGGACTAGCGCGGACGACTTGCGAATATTGGACATTTTGGACACCTGGTGAGGAGAGTGGTGAATATATTATCAAGCATGCCTGAGGCTGGGAAACGTACGACGAAGTACGTGTTAAGGTGCTGCACCACAATATTATGCTTCCAGACCTCCTCTGCGAGGGCACTGGTGAAGGTGGACACGAATGCCTTGGTACCGGAGTAGGTCGCAAGCATAGGTGAGGGGATCTGACCCGCAAACGATCCGACATTCAAGATCAAGCCACGCTTACTGGACGAACGCTTCATGGACCAGCAAGAAGGATATATGAAGTATAACGCACCGCTGGATCATCCCGGGGAGAATTGCACGCGTGACTCGGATCATACCGCTAACGTTGATGGTGATGATCTCCTCGTTTTCTTGCTCGGTGGTTTCTGCAAAATACGTTGGCATGACAAGCGACTTTCCAACGTTGTTGACTTCGGGGAGGTATCAATGTTAGCACACACGAAGGAAAACTGAGCGTAGGTTCATACTCAGCACCCCAACGTCCAAATTGCCGAGAAGTGTCTTGAGACCGTCGAAGGCTTCCGCATCGTTCTTCGCAAAGTCAATCAAATATATTTTACTTTCGACTCTCCCTGACGTCCTTTCAGCTATATGAGCAGAGTACTAAGCAGACCTGCGATGCGAGCGAAGTAAATTTCCGCACCGATTTCATTTGCGACATCCGACAACATGGCCTGGTTGCGAGCGACGAGGAGTACATTGAAACCAGCTGAGGCTAGTTGCAGTGCAAATTCTCTGCCGATCCCGTCCGAGGCACCGGTGACGACTTGAATAGCACATTTGAAACCAGTTTATATGAGGCATACGAAGTGACGAACCAGCCCATGCGCCCTTCGTTGCGCCGAATTTCTTGAGCTAGGACCCCCGAAAGACCCGTCAGGATAGGGTGGTTATCTCGTAGAGGTGCACGACATACACTTTTCCCAGAAAAGAAAAACGTCTGGCTGAAGACGAGTGAAGTCTTGAGCAGAAAACGAGCGACAGTGAGGACACCAATAGACAAAATGACCGTAAACGTCAGAGGACACAGCGAGACTGACAAAAACGCAAAAGTCGCTTTTGAGCGCCTAGAGATCGAGCGTGCTGAACATACCTTGCTTTTCAAGCCAACCTTTCAAACAGGCGACAGACATGATTGCGGGTCGCTGGTGTGACCCCCAATTGACGTGGACTTCGCTGGGGCGTGTCAAACTTGAAAAAATCGCACGCGTCGCGTTCTCGCCGGAACTGGCAAATGCGGTACGCCCAAAGCGGGTATGTCCTTCGTGCATCCTGCCAACTGACGCTCAACTTCATACCAATGCCACGCAAAGACACAGGAACAGGGCCCATATCCGCACAGGCTCAACAAGATCTCGTGTCAGAGGGCATCGAAAACTTCGAACTGCCCAAAAGTTTGGTGACAAAGATCGCCAAGTCAGCCGTCAGTTCGCGTCCTCGTTCCACAAGCGTTGCACCGGGCTAAGACCCGTCCTTTGGACGACCAGATTCCAGATAATGCCAAGTTACAAAAAGAAACTGTTCTATCCCTCGTGAAGGGTTCCACTGTATTCATCAATTACTTGGGTGTGTGCTCGTGCTTCTGCCCACCAAGTCTCTATTCACCATTCTCAAGCTGCGACGTAGGCGTCACGGGCACTTTACTACGCTCACACATCGACTCAATGACCCCTTTCCTAGTGCACATGACGTAGCACTGTCGAAACAACACAAGAGCATTTCTGCTTCAGATGTCCTAAAAGCTCTGGAGATGATCGAATTCGGTGATTTAGTGGAGAAACTGCAAGAAGAACTTCAAAGTGAGCATGCATCGCATGGCACCTCATCATATGCCCATGGATTATGATAGTCTATAGGGATAACACTAAGGGTGACAAAGGAAGGAGAAGTGCAGTTGCTCCTTCGAGTAAGGGGAAAGCTAAAGAAAGTGAGTGCCCCTCGGCGACTTCTCATGCAAAAGGGAAAGAGAGAGCCACACCATATTCAGGGGTAACTTCGTCCGTCTCACAATCAGCTGCCGACGAGCTCCGTCCTCGTAGTCCTGTCGGAGACGACGATGAAATAGTGGGTGATGAAGATGATGAGGGAGAAGTTGACGATGTAGTCGAGCAGGATGAGGGGGAAGAACTCCCAGACACGATGCAAATCGAAACCGAAGAACTTCAGAGAGATCCAACCGAGCTTCATGAATTCGGGGGCGATCCATGAGAGGAAAAGCTGTTCCACTAGGTACGCAACCAGAGGATATAAGCTAGCGGCCGCTATCCCTCTAGAATGGAATACGAGCCACATCGTACGCGATTAGCGCCCCCGATTCAACTACGCCGGGGCGTGCTGCTTTCTTTCAGTGTACAACCTCTAAAGTCACATTGACTTACACTGAGGTGTGGTCTACCACGACCCGGCAAGGCATCGACCTCAGGTAAGCAGTTGATTGCTCTTCAATTTCTTTTCCGTCGCACGCATCCGTGAGTTGTGGCTCACCAACGATGACGGTATGAGTACTCTGCGGATGTCACTGCACAAAATGTCTGCTTAGCTCCAAACACGTGACATGACGTCACGGATTCGTGCAGTCTTATAAGAGAAAGTGAGGGATGGTCTCCACTCCCTCTCTTAAGGCTACAACTACGCGTCACTGTAAACATGTCAGCGACCAGAAAACGTTCACGACATACTCCCGGCGGAGACTCACGCTCTTCGCCTGAAGTCTCCCAACCAGAAAATGTTACCACCACCACCACCGCGCACACACCGCGCACCCCGAGGTACCAAGTGCTCCCAAGAAAGGACTTGCACCGGTCTCCCCACCAGGGTCCAAAGCACCTTTCCAGAGATTCGTATACGCAATTGTGTTGGGAGCAACTCTGCTGCTAGCTTGGTATACTTACGGCATGGCGTCGTTCTTGCTACACCAGGACGCCACTTGGTGGAGATTGCGTTTCGGCCTTCCGACAGGGGTTGGAAGCAATATACACGATTCGGGGAGGGGAGTCCGAGTGATTGAGAGGGAAACGTTGGAGGGTAGGGTGAACGCTCTTGCAGACGTACTGGGAGTTCCCGCTCCAGATGTTGCATCTGCAGTCAAACCTTTCATACCGTCAGCCAGTTTGGCGAGCATGCCACGCCAGACGCAGGGGAGCGAGATGTCGGAAGTGTGGAGGGTTCTTGTGGGGGAGTAAGGACTAAAGGAATGGTCAGCGGAGTGAGTCTTCAGCGTTGGTCAATGGACTAGCTGATAGTTTAGTTGGCATTGGATGACACGGTATTTACAGCAATTTGATCTGCAGTTGCCGAACGTAAAACCCGGGTGAACACTCGAGTTATTGGGTATTTGACCCGCTGTAGTGTCCATATTTGAGGATTTCCATGCCTGCAGAGTAAGCCAGCCGGACGCCAGACTATGCTGCAACCGCCGATTTCTAATGAGAATCAGAATGTACTGGGTGTCGTCTGCTGTGGAGATGGTAAATGACTCGGCTGGTACGGCGGTGCGCCAAAAGACATTCGGATTGAATACCAGTCTACACCAATAGCAAACGTCAGAAAAATAGCTTATAGTGATAAGCGGAGGCGATGGATAGAGTATCCTCGGAGAAAAACAAGACAGCAGGTTCAATCGAATGTAGAGGGATATGGAGAGCCTTCGTCCACAAGAGGCACTATGTATTCGACCCTGAACCGGTAGGTACAGAGCCTCAGTGCTTGTTCGCGTGTCCATGGAGATGCAGTTCTCTGTCCTGTGAGCAACTGATGCTTGCGACTTGTGCTGTGTCAGTAGTAAGTTCGTAGTGAGAACATTGCAATTTTATAATTCGGTCCACCGTGCGATTCATGTGTATGTAAATTGACAGCGGTAGGTACGCAGTGTCCCACATGTTTACACCGTCCAGTCCTTCCAATCTGACAATTCGGTAATTAGAGTAGATAACGGAAAACACGGCGCAGTTTTGTACGAACTCCGTCGTCATATTAAACGACAAGATATCCAGTTGTTCACGACATTCTTTCATATCGCTACCCGAGTTTCTGGTGCAGAGAATGCCGGAAATGCGGGTTGATGTGCGCTTGGTAGTCCATCATGAAGGCTGTTCATCAATGGAACATCGAACCAAGTGAACCTGGAAAAAGCGTATAGTCGCTACGAAACGGAGGGACAGATCCGCTTACCCAGGCATCAACATGTTGCCCCACCATACGTCATTCAAAGGACGCATCGACGCCAAAGCTCCTATGTCCGGCAAAATATCGTCCATACCAACATCGGGAACGTCCGCGCTTTCACCGCCAAGCGGGAGGGATGGCTGGCCAAGGTATTCAGGTCCAGGAGTATTTACGGCGGGCATGGGAGGCGTCGTTGCGGGTGGAGGTGATCCCGGGGTACCCGAGAAGGGACCGCCATTCATCTGCATAGCGTCGCTGTCATACCGAGGGTACGAGGAATCTTGGGACGATAAGCCTGAGTACTGCAAACCGGAAGGAGATGACAGATATTGTTGTCCGGTGCGACGTGATTGGGTAGGAGGTTTGTGCACAGACTGGCTCGGCGGAGGTCGTGACTGCTGGTGTCCGCCGATTCCAGCTCCTCCTTTACGGTGCTTCGCAAGTAGGCTGGCAAGAAAACGGGCATACAAATGTGGTGTATGACGTTCATCAATCGCTAGTTCTTGTAATGTCGTGATCAGTCGACTGATTGACTCGAATATTTCATCCTCCATTTTGCGTGTGAGGAATTGCGCAAACTCCGGACGAAGCAGCTTAGGGTATTGTTAGAATCCCTGGCATGGAGAAGAATGAACCACAGAACCGACCTTAAGCAAGAACGCGGACGCGAAGGAAGCGAAGACAAAGTGACCTGAGGCACGTCAGAGATAGAAAACCTATACAGGACGTGCTGTCGTACCGTCTGGCGAAAACTGCATGAAGCCGCTCGGAGCAAGAACTTCAGTCATATGCTCAATCACTGCAGTCGCAGCCCTGAAACACTACGAGACGGTCAGCATACAGTATGAAAAGGTAACGGAGCCGATCCGTACTTTCTGAAGGAAGACCTGATCATTGGATTCCATCCCGCGCTGGAACGCGTGCTGAAACCCAAACGAATACATCACCAGCCTCGAATAATTGACGAGGCTACATACCAACCGTCAGCCAGCAGTATCGACATCGAGAAAGGTAACGCTCACAATGGCAGGAGTTTACACCGGAATGCGGAACCGGGATCTAAATCAATTCAATTCAAAACAGTATTCAAGACGTTGCGCAAGATATCTTACCTGCGTGATCGGACTCCTCGTTGAAGCGGTTTGTCCATTCTTCAAAGTACAGAGTGAGACGGTTATCGTGTTCGAGGGTTACAGAGAGGAAATCAATGGACTGCAATTCGATTCAATGATAGCGATGGGCCAGCTGAAGATGATACGTACCCTATTCAAACCCGTAGGTGAATCAGGGTCCGAGAAGACGTCATCATGGAATTGGGCGACGATACGCAGCAGTATCGTGTATCCACACAAATGGATATCGTACTGTAGATTTATCAGCGCTAGGCTACGACGGCGTCCAAGACCAACCCACTTTGTCATTGTATAATGAATTCTTGTACCAAGTGACAGCGTTCCGTGTGATATGGTCTTCTTTGATGGTGGATGGCTTTCCAAATTGGGTAGCCGTCGAACGGTCGAGGGTGAAACATATCATCCACACCCGTATCCGGTTCAAAAGTTCACGCTCCTGCCTCTCTGTCGTAGGTTGGATATCAAATGCCTGATGTAAGTTCAAATCCGTCGCGATCCTATCCAAATGAGAAAGAGATTAGACCCACGACCGACGGTGTGAGACATCAAAGACTAACCTAATAGCCAGACCTGTGTACAACCAACTTCGATCCTCTTCCCACCTGCGGGCAGGGACGGTATATATGCTCATAAGAATATACGCCTGACAGAGCTCCACAGACTTCCATCCATCGATGAGTGCATTAGCAGCGGCATGTTTCGCAAAGTGCATTGCCACCGGATATATTTCCGACTTGTCATAATACCGGGACGAGATCGCGCAAACTGGCAGATGTTGGATGTTGGAGTTTGTCCCTGTCCCGCATATACGTGAAAAAAACAACGAGCACTCACTGACTGTGAAAAGAAATGGACATCTTTGGAAAACCGCCGTGGGCGAGTGGATCTTCCGGTCTAAAAGGCTGATGAAAGGCTACAGAAGCAATAACATGGTGAGCTTTCGCCTTTGCTCTACCGCGTGTCGACGTACGTTGATTCGACTCCAGAATCTAGAGGTCATCGCTTTAGCCAGACGTAGCTAGTCTATAAATGGTTACGCTCACATTTCGAACAGCTTCTCCACATCGGCAGCGGTAACCAAACCATGTAAGAGAATGTCCGGTGGGCTGTGTCGCTCGATCAGGTTTTTACGGATGCTGAGATTATTTGCAGGTCCTGAACAGTAAGTGACGACGAGGATTTCGAAATAAGCCTATGTCCATGCAAGATAGAAATATGAACCTCACCCGGCATAAAGTACCCCTTGTTGGCCACACCCTACACCCGGAAAAGAGAGCCCGCACTTTAGCACAGCTACACAACTGCTCGGGTTCCTGTCACGCACCACATTGTCATCGTCATCTTCGACTTTCGTGTTTGTACTAGTCGTTGCAGCACCCTGACGTGCCCTGCCTTTGCCTTTATCGTTGTCCTTGTCCAAAGATAGATTAGCGAGGAGGCCGATCGGTACCGCAGCATCCGGGAGAGCACTTGTCATCTTCTCAGTCTCCTCGCCTTCAGTGGTCTCGTTGCCTTCTTCCATCTCGTCCGAGTCCTCCATAATAACGTTATTATCGTCGCCACCCCTACCCCCACTCGCCTTGTTACGCGACTCTCGAAGTTCGCGTAACATCTCCATCCTAGACGGACACGGCTGAGAGGGTGGTTTCGTACTCGACTGAAGACGGTCCATCCAATCCGCAATCTTGATATTGTCCTTGTCAGAAGGCGAAGTGGCCAATCTGAAAGCGGATATCGAAAGAGGAGTGGCCGTGTACGGATTGTGCAACTAAGAAAACGAAACACGTTTTGTCAACGTTTGTTTGTTCCAAGTGCAGCACACCCCCCAAAAAAAAACGTCACGCGAATCTTTGAAAACGAAAACCGACCTGCTTTAACAAAGACTCAATTATTTGGTCCTTGTGACGGATTTGCGCGAGAAGGTATTCGCGTTTGCTGATGTGTGGAGGGTTAGTAGGAAAGTCCTCAGACATCGTCGATGACAGTGTAGTAGAAGAACATGAAGTGGAAGAAGTGGAAATATCAGAGTCCATGGAAGCAGACGATAAAGAACGCGACTTCTGCATATCTCTCTCCAAGTCCTGTGGAAAAGAAAAAGGACGAATAACAGAGGAAGTGCAACTTGCTGTTGCAGAGCGATCGATGGATGGTAGAGGCTTTAAGTAGCCCTCCGACCGATGAAGGAAATGCGATGAACGAAGTATGCGGAATCAACAACACCGGTCCAGCTGCGCGCAGGAACGCTCCAAGAATGACAGATGGGGCCAAAATGGAGGCAGAAAATGAAAAAGCAGCAGAATCAAGAATCAAGGCACAGAAAAGGACCGGTCGCCGAGCAAAAAAAACCCCACCCAGCTACGTCCATCATATACCATCCACCCATCCATCCGCATGTTTCGCTAAGCCCCATTCATCAGGGAAAGACGGGTACGATCCCATCATCACCTCTTTTACCACAGCAAGAGAACACCTGGAGATATTAGCGCTCCGAGTTCCCAAAAGGGGAAGAGCATCGGAGACGGAGAAAGCCATTACGACATCGAAATCAAAAGCCAAAATAACAATTGCGTCCGATGCGGGAGAAAAAACGAAATGCACACACACAAGTTGTTACGAGACTCACTTTGGTGTAATTTTTTTCTTCCTGCCTTCTACTATGCAAGCATACCCGGATTTCGTACAACGCGAGCACGACGTAGCATCTTCCGGGAACTCGCACCTCATCTGTAGGTGCCAACCGGACGATACATGTGACAAGAAACCGTAAGACCGCAAGACCGTAAAACCGCAGTCAAGCACCAGCAGAATGTGGTGCGGAGACGGTATGGTGCCCCCGTACAGACCGAATCGATTGACGTTAAGAGGTTCCGAAAAATGGAGATCATCGATCACGTCCGGAAAATCGCGATCGTCACCCCGGGGATGGCGGATGTATAGTCAGCGTGGAATAACATTGGTGAGAACGAGTTCGCGCAGCACAAGACGTGAGCAGGGTTGATGGAGGAGAGACCAGACCAGACCCATCACGTATCAGCCAAAACGGAAACAACGTCACCCGATAGGTAGGGAAGAGGAGTCCAAGCCACATAGGGCAGATCGAGACCGGCAAGAAGAAGGAAGAATACGTTCCCAAGGTTGACGTTCGATGGCCGGTAGCCCGTGGCAGCGCAGTCAAGCATCCGCAGGCGGGCAAGCAGGCAGAAGAAGAGAACGGGATAACCAAATGAAGGACACAGCGTCCAGGATTCGGGGAGAGAGTATGCCGGACGGTGAGAGACACACGACACGGGATTTTCAAAAACAGGAGGGGTAGGCAAACGAGAGATATGGTAAGCAACGGTCTAGGACACACAAGGTGAAAGCGTTCACACAGACCTTGAGCCGTTTGCAGTGCGCACACGCTCCAGCTCTGCACAGAACGTCAACGTAACGAAGGGCATACCGGCAAAAACGGATTAGAGAAGACGCGGAACGTTGTTTTGCGGTGGGATCAAGTGGCCGAACCGAGGACCGTCATCGAAAATGCGGGGCAGGCACAGCCAAGATTAATCGATATACCGTAATTGTGTGTAAGGCATTCCATGGTTAGCCGATCCCAACAAGTCGATGGCATGTACGTGAAGCACCCGGGAAGATCAGATACAATCGGGCCGTTGATGATACGTCATCACGGTTAAAGGTGGCAGAAGGGATCAGAAAGCGCAGCCCCGAACGAAGCAGCATAGCACGTCGAAGAAATCATGCAGTCGGCACAAGTTCGCCATCGAGCGAGGCGGTGCGGCATTGTGTATGACAGAACATAGCCGGCGGCAAGGTGCGTTAACGGACCGGCAGTCAGATAGTTACCGGTTCCGGTTCCGTTCATCCGAAGGAAACCAGCAGAAAGGGGCAGTCGCAGTCAGGGGAGTCGGGTCCGCAGAAGAGGAGATTGTACGAATAGTTTCAGTAGTGATGGAGGTACGCAGCCGGAAGTTGAGCCAAGGAAAAGTTTCAGGCAAGACACGGGATAATTGTGACCCAGGCAAGAAGGAAAAGATCAAAATGAAACACATGAACGCTCGGTCAGTACACAACGTACAGAAAAACGCAAGAAGAACCGCAAACCACTCACTTTCGCGGTCCAATCCCACCAGCACCACCAGTATTGCCTTGACCGACTTCAGGTCCCCCCTTACTACCCGGTCCAGGACCAGTAAGAGGTTCCCCATCCCCATCCCCATCATCCCCTTCTTCATCGTCACCGTCACTATCGTCATCGCTATCCCCGCCACCACCGCCTCCCTCAGTAGGATCATCCCCAGCGACGGGTGGTTTATTTCTCGGCCGCTTAGGAGGTCGAGCACGTTTCCCGGTTTTGGTCGTCCCGCCGCCTGCCGCACCACCACCACCACAGCGAGTCCTAGAGGGGGAAGACGTAGATGGAAGTGGTTGAGCTTGTCCCGACGACTGTCCTCGAAGACTCTTGTCGCCTCCACGCGGGTACGAAGAAGACGCCGACTGAGAACGCTGTTCCCGCTGCCGATGATCCCCCCGCACCCGACGGGCAGGATTCGGATACTGTTGAACCCTCCTCCCAACTCTTTGTTGCGTCTGTCCATGTACACCACCACCACCACTGCCTTGCAAAAACGTCGGTCG
This sequence comes from Pisolithus albus, assembly GCA_024613165.1. NCBI lineage: Eukaryota > Fungi > Basidiomycota > Agaricomycetes > Boletales > Pisolithaceae > Pisolithus > Pisolithus albus. The sequence continues at coordinate 166,265 of JANFAB010000016.1, read as the reverse complement.
TACGGCTCCCGGTGCGCTGGCACTACTACCAGCCTGAGATAAATGAGGACCGGGATCACGCCCATGCGTCTGTCCGCTACCACCCTGTTTGTTATGCGGCCGCAATACCGTGGGCGGTGGTGGCGGTGCAATCGACATCGAGTATGAAGATGGGTCGTAGTCGCGGTAGTGTTGGGATGAAGCCATAGAGGAACCTCTCACCGTCGACAACGACTCAGAATGTCCATGTCCATATCCAGCTCCATACCCACCACCCGCCGCCGTCGTCGTCTCATCATTCCCCTCCGCCCGCCTAGAAAACGATCCCGATCCCGACGCCGATCCAGGCACAGACGCACTCCTCTCCTCCACACCCACACCAGAATACTCGCCTACCGAACACCCTCCCGTCGTGGTCGTCGGGTGGGAATACTGTTCCACCACCAAAGACCCACTGGGCGGATATCCCCCACCACCACCACCGCCACCCGCAGAATACTCGCTAGTCGAAGATCCCCCCGTAGAGTACTCACCCCCAGTCGAATATTCGATCGATGATCCCGTGGGCGGATAGCTCCCATACGATGCGGGGGATAGCGAACTGTGAGAGCGGGGTTGGATATAGGAAGGAGGGTGAGTGTGGATGTACGGTTGGGCGTGGGAGCTTTGTGGGTTCATATGGATGTTCTGAGAGTGCGAGCTATGTGATTCAGAATGGGATTGTGCATGTGTCGGGTGCGAGCTTCCTGAACCTGAATCCGGACCTGGGATAAAGTATACATCAGTATCAACGTTCGATGGAAGCTCGGGGATTGGACGTGATCGAGAATGAACGACAGTGAAAGGAAGAGAAGAAGAAGAAGAAGGGTGATCATCCATTGTAAAAGATATGAAAGGGTCAGATAGAGTTGTCGGAGATGCTGACGTATAACCAGCAGATCCAGGTGAGGATGGCGTCGAGCAAGTCATTTAGAGGGAAGCACGAAATTAAGATCGAAGGAAGGATCGCAATCAAAAGAACACAGAGAAAGGATCGAAGCGCGCAGGGGGAAGGGGGTGGAGAAACGACCAAAGCACATGTATCAAAAATCCAAATCGAGAGGATTCGAGCATTCTGTGCTAAAACACACAGCATCCCCTCCTCCCCACCTCGAGCACTGACACGTTCTGAACGGGAACATGTTCCGCGATAGGAGTCCCCCGATCTGGTAAAGTCACGCCCGCTCGAGCTGACGGCGTGCATGGAAGGGTGTACAGCGCATTCTTATTCGGTTCCGTGGAATGAATCAGCCATCCGGCCAAGGGTAGGCAAGTGCCCGCAGAGAAGGGAAAGTAAAAACGAGAGTTCGATACTCACCGCCGTCAGTAATCGCAGGGTCATGTGTATTCCCATGAGGGGACGTACGGCGCACGAACCCGCCCATAGGACTGGACGGACGCGTAGACGATACACGTGATTCCGGTACCAAATGACGAGTTTGATGTTCCAATGCCGACGTCGAAGCCGAGATAGGACCTTGAGAGATCCGTGAGCTTGGCATGTCCCCCACCTGGCTAGTGGTGTTGGTGTTGGAAGTGGTGCCTGTAACTGCACCGCCAGTATTCGGCTTTCCCTTCTCGTCGTCGTCGGCAATAAAAAAAAGGAAAGTCAACGTGTCAGTTGAGAATCATGCCATGCAAGAGTAAAGGCAAAAGAGAAGGTCGACCATACGAGTTTAACTATAATTGAAAGTTTTGGCTTACCATGACGTCCCCGATGGAAGGGGGTACACCATAATACACTTGCCCGACGGATCCAAGAAGGAAGGATAACCCCACATGGTCCGGCCCCACCTGCACCGTCGAAGATGATCCCGCTTCGTTCTCGCTACCACCCATCATAGCCACTCCGCCGCTGCCGACACTCGGGACTCTATATTCGGTCGTGGCGTCGTGACGGTCTGTCGAAAGCGACGATGACAGGGTTGTCTGGCCGAGTAGTTCTTGTGTGCGTTGATGTATGATCGATTGTGGGTTCGATGGTTCTGGATCTGTCCGTTGGTGGTGGCGCTGGTGGAATTGTCGAGTTTGCGGACGAGGTTGAAAGAGACATGTTTGACTGATAATTCCGTTGGTGATGAGGGATAAACGTACCTGTCCCGCCTGGGACGCCGCGCCTTCGCCTTCATGCATATCACCGTAGATGTCTCTTCTCTGGTGCCTCGACGGAGATGGTGCCATCTGATGACGCGCCTGCGAGTACGCATGTGGATATGGGTGGAGTGCGTGTCCTTGAGAGGGTTGTACGAAGGGGAACGTGTCTACGACGTTGTATGCGGTGGGATAATATACCTGGCCTGTATGTGACCCCATAGCAGGAAAGGGGGCGTTCCATGTCCCGTGTGGATGATACTGCGTTAGTCGACTCGGGTGAACAGCCGTATCGTATGTTGGGACTGTGTCGGGGGTGGATTGTGTGGTGGTGTCCCATCTGGGTTGTGGGTGAACAGGGTAGAGTGCGGTGGTGGTGTGATGGAAGGGAAACGGATTATGAGCGAATGCCGAGTCCCGTCTCGGCGGGTTCTCGTCGTCGGTTGGACTGGGCGATGGCATCGGAGAGACGTCGACGGATTCGACGACGCAGGTCGCCGCGACTTAAATAAAGAAACGCTGCGACATGTAACGCGATAAGTTCCACATTGCATGGTATGCAAAAAACTGAACTGACCAGCAACGATGGCGACGGCGGGTCCTTTCCTCGAAGATGCTTGCCTGATTTCCTTTTTCTTCTCCACATCGCGTCAATAATTTTACTTTTTAAAAAAGTCTCGAAACGCGGACGAAATCCCGGCAGTGTCAAAGAACGACCCCCCCTGTTGACACAGCCACGCAACCCCCCCGGCAGTTGTCCATTCCAGTGTCTGTGCCGCCGGCATTCGGGGAAGTCCTCGTTCCGTTCTTTTGTCTCCATAGCTACTGTGCAAACGAGGGAATTCATCGCATTCGACATGACGTCAACGAAAAAGGAACGCGGCCCCAACGAGACGGGAATTGGGATACCCATCCATCGAAAAACACCACCTGGCAACGATCAACCAACTAAATTAACTTGTTCCCTCTTCTACTGGCACATGGAACACTCATTCGTTCGGCCACTAGTAGCTTCGCCGACCTATAACAGGAGACCTAATCTCACTTGTAGAATACAGACGCATAAGCCCCCCAATCGTAGATCGGCCCATTTGTATCTCTGTTTCTTCCGCCGAAGCATACCGTTTATTGCACAACCATGCGAGTCACAGTTGGTAACCATATGGGTGCAGTAGAGATGCATACCAACAGCAAGCGTGTCCACAACACGATAAACCACCCGAGATGCCCGATGTTCCACCGGCGATACCAAAAAGAATGGAAAGAATGTAGCTTCAATATAAGAAGTCCGGGTAGTGCAATAAATTAATAGAAATCTTCATCCTGCCACTCATATGTACGAAACCTGTCACTACCCTTGCCCCCACCTTGACATTGGAAAGTAAATCAGGGTCGACGCTCGACGAATCACAGTAGTAATACATACCACCGAAATCCAACGATGTTCCCTCGCAATCATTCGTCAGAACACGGATGTGCGAGGTAAGCGTCACTAACACCCGAAGTTACACCCCCGATCATGCCTGTGTTTCCGCCACCAGGCGCACACGACAGTAGTGACGACGATGCCCAGGACAACGCCGACCCCAAGACTCACAGGGATAGCATAAGCCAGCACGGGTCCATCAGCCAACGCCTGACGGTCGAGTTTGGGAAGAACGGGTTGCGGAGACGCAGTATTAGACGGAGGAAAGGCGGTGATATAAACCACATGGGACGTTTCCGCGAACGTGTGGGAACTGGACGTCGGGACGCCTCGAACGTCGGACGAGTGAGAAAGCGTGTTGGCCGATGGGCCGTCGACAACGACGACGACTGTCGTCGTTACCACATCCACCTCCCTAGGCCTCGCGTTCTCGTCTTCGATACCGTCAGATATCATGGTCAGGCCCCAACATCAACACCTTCACGCGCGACTCTACACCCAGAGCCGACGAATCGAACCCAGGCTTATCCTGCGAAAGCCCAGCAGCGATGAACGTCGATCGACGGACTAGAAACGAGGATGGAGAGTATGCGGTGGACGTCACCCCGGAACGTCTAGTCTTCTTCCAGAACGCAGTGGGTCGGACTGGGGAGCGGTGAATGAAGGGGGCGTGCAATGCATATCATAGGGCCAGACTTACACAATAAAGGGGGAGGCTTACGGAGCTCGGAACTCCTATTCTGAACGACAGCCTTGAACGAAAAGTACGATCGTCTCGGGACAGCGTGTGTGTAGATACCCATCTCATCGAAAGTACGGGGCGGCGACGGTGCTGATGATGGCAACGACTTCGCCAACTCGGACGTGGATGGCGCTTTGAAAGTATTCTTGGGAGGAGAAAGGAAGGACGTGTTCAACGCACCAACCTGGACTGGGGAAGATGGGGGTTCGTCCGATTCGTCGACACTCTCGAGTACGACCATGACGGGTTTCTGAGAGAGACTACTACTCGAACGTGCTTTGAAACGCAAGTTTGTGAGGGAATGACTTCGGTTGGGATAAACGGACGTAGGAGAGACGAGGACCGTCAAATCAGTCATCGCTGCGTGTGTCGAGTTTTATGGCTGACGAGCTCCCACGGCAACCAAGTCAACTGACGGGTACGAAAATCCACCCAAACGCGCGCACTTCGCTCCCCTTCTCACCAAAATATCTCTCCGTCTCATACAACCAGTTCACAAGCCCAGCCACCCAATCCCTCAAACCCTGCACGTAACTCCTAACATTCTCAGCGTCTGTTATGGCTGGCAACAATGCCCGCTCGACATCCAGAAACGCCTCGACACGCTGGGCGAAGACGTTTCCCGCCATTGCGAGTGCATCCTCCAATGACCCACTCCCGGTACTGACGATGGAGAGAACGTTCAACGGATCTATCGGCGTCCCTTTAGCACAGGAAACGATGTCCTTTCTCATATCGATCAGCCCCAAATATTTCGCCGCCAACGACAAACGAACGACAGTCGCACGTACCTCAGCCAACACAGCAATATCACACGCACGATCCCTCAAAATCTCCAACTTCTCATTCGAAAGGATACTCTCAGATAACCGTAGATCCTTCGCATACGCAATCATCTCGAGCGGAACGAAGAAGCCACCCTGTCGTCTCCGAAAGGACATGTAGCCCTCGAGATCGCCCACCTCGAAGGATCGAGGAGTCTCGCGCTGGGCGTCTTGAAATTCGCGTTGGGCTTTGCGGAAACGGATGTACCATCCTGGGTTGCGGTACGCTGCGGACGAGAGGCGATCGGATAGTCTAGGATAAAAACGACGAAAGACGGTGAATATATCGCAAGCAAGCAATCTTGAGAATGTAAACGAACTCACAGCGAGAAGATGTCGTTATCATCGTCGTCCGTCGGCCTTCCCAACGCCCGACGATCGAGCCTATACACCAACAATCCAAGCACATCCGCAATCAATCCCAACTGAGGCGCATCTGCCGTAGGATAACAAGCAGCCACCAACAACCCGACTTTCGCCGACCGCCACTTCATCGACGGCAAGATGACTCCAGAATCGTGCAGCCATCGTTCGGATGCTTGAGAGATGGCTTTGCAGTGTCGGTTCGTGCGCAGTTCGAATGGAGCGCATGCGGAGAGGAGATCGGGGAGTTGGATACATATCGTGCGCGGTGGTGGTCGTTCTGCTGTTGGATCGGTGGGTGTTATGCTGGATTCGTTCATGGACGTTGCGGTGGTGGATGGTCGGTGTGTAATGGCCGACCTTGATGGCATCAGGTCATTTCGAAGCGGCATTATGACGGTCACCTCTGCGCGGGGACTCAAATGCGGGGAGGGCATACACAAGTGGACCTAACCTTGGACTCCGTATTCTACGCATTGGTTCGTCATGGTAAGTGGTCTATACCAAAGATATCAGTAATTCAGAGAGTTCGGCTTCTCAGCTCCCGTGCCCAACTTCCTGCAGTACGGACCTGCACGAGTCAAGCATGATGTTGTGCGCCGGTGGTGGGTTTGGAGATTGGCACGACTATACTTGTTCTCTCAGTCTTGCATTGTGTCGGTGATCACAGACGGTTGATGGGCACAAGCAGTACTCGTCGACGGCGGACCGCAGCGTCTTACTGTAAGGGACGACGAGTCGAGTGGCTTTCCATATCACTTCTTCATGGGACTCGAACTCGAGCTTGCGTATGCAATCCGTCCATTTTGTACGTTGCGTGTTCTGGGGTTAGCCTCGGTGTATTCAAGAATTGAAAACAAACTGATGAGTATCGGACAAAGGAAGCGGTGACTAGCGAAGGCTAAAAGGGAAGATACCGAACGCGCGGAAGACATAAGTGACGGCTAATGGACAAAGGACAAGGTAACTAGACTCAGAGCGTGCTTTGTTCGTTCTTTCATCATATCTCAGGGACGATAACCCATCATATCAAGAATATCAGGATGGGGTGCTTTCAAGCGACGCCATCCAGCGAAATCATCGTCATAACTTACCCCTGAGCCACGCTGGGCTCGGACATGGGTGGCTGCGACCGTTGGTTCGTCTATACAAAGGTACCCCGACCCCGCGGTCACTACAGCTCGACGAACGAAAAGAGAGAACAATGACCTGTTGTAGTGCTGTCACCGGTTCCAATTGCCTGTGCAAGACGGTCCCTCGGACGATGTATATATGTAGGACCGACGCGCATCCCCATGTCCCTCCACACATCCTTATCTCCTGCGTACCCTTCCCGATACGCTTTTTTTGAGTTGGTAAATATGGTATCTGACATTCAGACCGGGATCTACGCCATCATCAACGTCGAAGCGGTAAACGTCTGTCTCGAGATGCTTGGACCACGAACCAATTTTGCTGGTATGTTCTCTTAATACCCTCCTTCGCTCTTTATCCTTTGCGGATACGGCTGGCGTTGGCGCTGACATGTTCAAGTTGTTGCTCAGCCATACCGAAACCATCCATACCAAGCGGTGAGCTGATTAATATATCAACACTTTCTATACCGAGGGGCTAACGATGCGATGGTACTGTAACAACAAAACGACAGTGGTTGGTGCAGCGTGGTGTGGATGGCACCTTCCTGATTTCTGGCCTCCAATATCCTGTCCTTCTCAATGCGTTCTCATCGGAGCACGGCGCTAGGGTAGTGGGCATGCCCTTCACCTCCTGGTGGAGTATCGAGAACGAACCGGGTTTCGAGGGTATATATAGGTGGGTGTTTTCTTCTTGGTCTGGAGCGATTGGCATCCGACGATCGTACACGATGGTCTGGTGCTCAATAATAATAATATTATAACATAGGCTGTCCCTACCGCATACCTATCTGGACCTCGAGATTGCAAACAATGGGTGTTTCCAGATTGGTAGTCCCATTACGATAGGAGAAAGGTCAGGAGGTCATAATCAGCTCTGGCGTTTGCAGAGGCTTTCGTTTGGTCCGCCCTAACGGCCGCCGTATGCCACGGGGTTCGTTGTTTTTTTACGCGGAACTCTTACCACGTACTACGGATACTACCATGAAGTTCTATTACCAAAGGCCTTGGCGTGTCTAAAACGGTCGGCGGTGGGAGAATTCGGTTTTTGTCAATCAGGGCAGAATTCACACACCGATGGAACCAGGAGGGACCACAGGGGCTCCGAAGTCACAAATTGTATACCTTAGATTAGTGCGACATAGCTAGGCTTCGTTCATACAGATATTTAGGACCTGTGCATGGTAGCCCGAGAATGTATGAGTTGCTGTGGATCGCATATCTGCATGACGCAATGACTGGGCAGGTGGGCATATCCTTAGAAGTTAGAAGCCATCGACACCAGAGGGCTGGTACTGATTACGGATTTGTATATGTACACTGCCAATACGCATTCTCTTCGATGCCAACACAGCACGGTAGCCTTTGCTGTACCGCTACCTGTACTCAGGTGGGCCCACCTGCACCACGGTGTTTCCTTCGGTTCTGCTGGTGGCGCTCGAAAGAAACGAAAATAAATAATTATGTAATCAACTCCATTCCTATTCGTCATTTGTCACACGAGGTGGAATGTTTGTAAGGTGAATAACTTGCAGTGCCACTTTCGACTGCGGGGGGGAATGTTCAAACCAACATTCGCGAACGTCGAGTGCAGCGTTGGCCTACGACAGTGATAATATACCCCCCAAAAAACCTGCAGCTCGCAAACGCGTGGGTGGGTGGCTGTTTTGTGCCGTCACGGAAGAAGACAAAGGCGTTGCGTTGCCACAGCCTTGACAGAGAGACAATAGAACGGCAAGTATGGAACAATGACATGCTTCCAACACGCAGCAGCTAATGGAGCCACCTTTATATCATCTCAGGAAAAGGCGCAAGCCTGCTCCTCAGCGATAGCTGGCTACATACCTTTTTACCTCTGGTCCGTGACCTCTTCCTTCCAACGCCGCTGTGATGTTTTCTTCCGTCGCCTGGCTGCGACGACTTGCGCCTTTACTTCTGGCCTTTTCTCCTCTGGTTGCCTGCCAGGGTGAGACCCTTTGTAGGTCCATCCCTGTTACTCACTTGCGGCGAAAGTCTCACTTTTTCACCAGTTACTTCGTCTGTTACTTACTGCTCAGAGCCGGACGCTCTTCTCATTGAACAATTCGAATTCATTTACTTCCAGCAAAACTCGTCAGTATGGTTCAACATATCGGCGGCGAGTGTGGTGCGTCCGTCCGTCTTATTGTTCATTTTAATCTGCTAAATGTTTTGCGTACAGCAACCGGACGTGAACGTATCCGCCAATATCTTTCTGAATGTCTACGGGATGCATCCCGTGAATTACACCATCGACCTTTGCTCTCTGTTCGATGGCGCACTGTGCCCACTCCCGACTTACAACTTCACTGGCTCCGACACCATCCCCATCCCATCGTCGTTGGACTTGAGTCAGATGATCCCCGAAATAGCTTTCAAAATTCCGGACCTCGAGGCGTAAGTTCAGTGGCGGAGGTGTCTTCCTTATCTCATTTCCTTACAGCTACGCCCAGTTGTCACTGACGGAGGTGAATACCGGGACTCTGAAAGCGTGTGTTCAAGCGACCCTGTCCAATGGTTGGTCGGCCCATCAGGTAGGCGTGGAATGGGCAACGGGTGGTCTGGCTCTCTTCGCACTACTCTCCTCTATCTGGTTTTCAACTACGCCGGACAACTTTCTCCCCTTCCGCTTCGTCGACCTCTTCTATCTCTATCAGTGGGCGGCCTCGACAGCCCTTCTCGACCTTAATTATTCTTCGGTTTATATCGCCTTCGCAACTAATTTTGCGTGGGCATTGGGTTTGCTTTCTGCATCTGCAACCTCCCCCATCCAGCTAGCCATCAATAACATGCGGCACCTCACCGGTGGAACGATGGCTGACGCATCAGGAGGTTCTGCAGTTGCCTTCGTTAACAGGAAACTCAGTCCATATAACGCAGCAGCTGCCCTATTTGTCTCTGGAACATCTCAGCTTCTTGAGATAAATCAAGACACAGTCCTGTTGGGGTCGAATTCGACGTTGGCGAACTACGCTTCAGCCGCATCGGTGCAGGATGTGAAGCAATTAGATAGCGCAGGCACCGTGCAGCTCGTCACGTCTTCGTCTTCCAACGTTTTGCAAGCTGGGATTCCCATTTACGTGAACGATGTCGGGATTGCGACTGCGAATGCGTTCATGACTATATTCCTGGTCGGGTTGATGGTGCTTGCTATATTCCTTGTGGTCGTCGCCATTGGATATGGGATTACGGTGTTCCTAGCTCGTCGAAATCGTATAAAAGCAGCTTCTTCCAGGGAACGATACGTGGGATGGGCCCGAGCATGGCTTCTCCGTTTGGTACGTCTCATCTTGTTATGAATGTCACGTTGTCTCATCCTTGGGTGATAGTGCCTCATTGCCTTCACCCCGGTCACAATATTTGCCATGTATCAATGGACTCTTCAGGATTCGTGGCTCTCCGTCCTTCTCTCCGTCATATTCCTCTTGGCGGTCGCTGGGTACCTGTCTTATTGTTTGTTTCTTGTCGTTCGCGTTGCAGTTCGCGACACACCGGTTGCATTTTACACCGATCCCAAGTACCTTATCTCCGGCGCCCCCCTCTTCGCGCTATATCGGCCTGAGCGGTACTATGCCACTTTACCCCTCCTCGTCGCCACTCTGCTCAAGGCTATCTTAACTGCATTTGCCCATGCAAATGGTGAAGTGCAGATCATATTCATCCTGATCATTGAGATCGGGGTACTTGCGACCCTTCTAGTTTTGCGCCCACACAAAACCAGAAGAGCAGATGTCCTGGCTACGTATCTGGCCATTACCAGAGTCGTTTGCACCGGATTACTTGTTTGCTTTGTCGAAGCGATTGGTCTGGGCGCTATCCCCCGCGTGGTAGTTGGTATCGTTGCTGCCGTTATCATATCCGTGGCGGTTATCGTCATGTTCATCAACATACTTCTTAGCTCTGTGCTACCTTATCTCCGGAGACATCGCGCCACGCCGTCTGCCGACCCCTCAGTGTTGGAGAAGGGAGCCCCTGGAGACGAGGAGATGGGGCGGCCGGTAAACCCCTCGCCAGAGCAAATGATTGCCCTCGACCCGAGTGTTGCCCGACCCTATCCCGACAGTTCTTCCCAGATATCGGCGGAGGACCGGAGCATTTATACGCAAGAGTCTGGATCCACTACGGTGGGCTCGCTGCTACCACGCCGCTGGTCCCTACGACCCTCTGAACCCTCCCATTCACGGAATAGTTCCACCTCGCATTCCCATCATTCCTTTTCTCACTTATCCAATTTCATATCAACCAATGCATCATCGCGAATACAGTCTCACACCCCTTCACCATCTTATTCACCCATGCAGCTGCAAGGCAGACAACCCACGATTGATGAACACCCATCGCCTTAGATCGACTCATATTTTCGTGTATAACGGTATAAGGGACACTTTTGCAGACCTCGTTACACCTGTCATTATTTCCTGTTGCTTTTGCAGCTACTCCATACGTTTATCCAGGTCATAGTACTCCGGTAATTCGTTAGAAAATTACATAATGAATGTCGACTTGGAAGTTGTAAACGTTCACTGTGCTTCCGAGTGCTTCGGATTGCATTCAGAAGTACAAAATCTGCTCCACCTTTATTCTTCTAGTCGGTTCTGCCCTTTTCACAGCTCTGATACAGGCTTCCTCACTCTCACCACCCTCAGACCTTCTTCGGTTCCATTTGCGAATGTCCGGTATAACCGATCACTTGTCTCCCGCTCCCTCTCTGCGATAACTACTCACAATTCGTCCTGACAATCAGAGGAAGTTACGTGCATGGGTCAACCACATAATTATATGACTCCAATGTATTTTCAACATTATTGTCAAATGAGGAAGATGTTCAGAAAAGCATGCTACTGGGAAACATGCCTGAGTTATATGGGACAAATATGGGACAAAGGCAGTTCATCTTTGGGCATGTACTGAGATGCATAAGCCACTTCAAATGTGCAAAACTCACAAGATCAGCTTGGGGTAAAACTTGTATATCTTTCATGCTCTTCTTAGGATGTTTGCAGTTGCTGTAATAAAAGCTCTTCTGGTTATATGCTGGAAAGCTGCAGGTATGTCCACATTTGCATGGTGCAGTTGCCAGTGGCCTGGACAAAAGTCAGGATGCAAGGATTGTGATCTGTGCACTCACAGGCCCACATTTCAAGTTATACAATGCTGTGATTGTTTGCCCATACAAATTGCAGCTGAATGGAAAGGTGCAATTTGGACATCGTTCATATGCATTTAGCACAGACTGAGATTTGGAATGGGAAATTAACAAGGCAAGGGTCAGTTATTTGGGAAAAAATCAGGATTCACCACACACTTCCTGCAACTGAGGAGCAGCATTGTTAATACCAGAGTCAGGAGCTGTAACAGAGTGATTTAATTTCCCACACACCACTTGCTTTGCCACGAAGTTGCGAATAAGATACTTCGCCTTGAATGCCTGTTGATTATCATATTCATCTGGCAGTGGTCCTTTTTTGTGCCTGTTGATTATCATCTGGTAGTGGTCCTTTTTTGTGCCTGCTTATACTGTACTTCGCTCTTTCCAACTGGTTGTGTGTGATCAGAAATCGCCGCTTGCACCAGCTACTTTTAGCTCACTGTGAGTTCTGGGAAGATGTAGAATACACACACTGACCAGGTGATGTAGTAACCATGCTTTGATACAGCCAAAATGTTTGTAGTGCTGAGCTTGAGATCATTCCATGTTCCACAAGGGCACTGGTATCTTTCCGAAAATGAGGTGACTACCTCTTCAGTAATCACTCTCATGACAATCTTGGTGCCTGCCTGAACTCTTGCCCAAAGATCACTTCCACTTGTCAGTTCATTGACCATCATGCCACATCAGAAATTTTACAAGGGTCTTATATAAGCTTATTCGCACTTACCCTAGCTTATCTGGCTAGCTCAGCTTACACCATACCACAAAGATTAACTTGAGGATCATTACCACACCCCACTCCAACAAAAACATGACCAGTAATGCATATCAAAGTATACACTTTACTCGATGAGCCTTAGGAGGTGAGTTATGGTGGGATTTTAGTTAGCTAAGACAAATAAGCTCAAATAAGATGCTTGTAAAATTACTGATGCATCATCAAGCACAAAATCATATTGTCCCCTGTCAATGTACCATTGTTGGAGCTCAGCTTCATCTGGCCAACACTGACACAGCAAGCCAGGGAGCATGTCACGAAGTCGCTATAATGAACTTTATGAGCTTCGTCATCATGTGCTTTCACGTTGCCAGACCATACCTGAAAGGATGCACACTGATCACTAAGTATCTTGTATTCCCGCCCTGTTGCACTGACAAATATCACATAGCCAAGTGTCATTCCCACTGGTAACTGTCCCATCTGCAGCGTCATAATAAACTGTCTGATAGATTGGTCATCCACCATATGGCTCTGCACAAGTGCAGCGAGGTGGTCTACTTTAGTGAGAAGTTGCATTTGGGACAAGGCCTGAATGCAATTAGGTATTGAGAGAAAACAACCTAAAAAGAGTGAAACGTCACCGTAAATTCTACAAGATGCTCATTGACTCTGTTATAACAACCAGCTATCTGTTGCATGAGCGACAGAGACCCATGCAGGCAGTGGCTTTCCATCTCCCTCAATTTGGATGTCGTTTCATCCAGTACTCTGATTACAAAGTGATGACAGTCAGAACGTCTTATGCAAACAGAGTTGAACAACATACTTGATCAATGCCCGACGGCTAGTTTCCTCGAAGCGTGTCCGAGCGGTTGGAGCATTAGCTACATGACAGCTGAGAACACGAAGCCGGTCGGACAGGCGATCTAAGTCCTCCTTGTTCTGGATGCGTGTCTATGATAACGAAGTTTAGAGTGAAGAATACTGCACCAAAGTGAAGTAGATCCACGTCAATAACTTGAAGGATAGCCAGTAATCCATCAATTGCATTTTTGAGCGGGGAGCCAGCAATTGGGATAGACCCTGCAGCTGCACGTGCGACAGGACCACATGTCTCAATGGCATCGGAAGCACGACGAGCCCAAGATGCCATATTCGAAGTCTTCGAAGAAACAACAGTGGTTGGGACCTGCTGATCCGGAGCGGAGGACAAATTCGAAGGAGGCGTTGATGAAGAATTGGCGCGAACGCCTGCAGTAAGGGAGAGATCATCGGGTGTGTTGGTGGATTTTTTTCGCTTTCGAGTATTCAGGGGATTCCTGATGCGAAGGGCGATGACCCCGCTCTTCTCAGATGGCATCTCACTACGAATAGAGCAGCTGAGGCAGTGACGAACTGAGCAGGGTCGTAGAAGGTCGGATGGGATTCGTACAGCACGACACAGGATCCATCACCGCAGCGCTTTGCAGCCGAGCCCATGCTGTGGTCACAGACAACTCCGGGCAACCTATACATGTGTCACCGAACTTTTCCTAGCCAAATTTCGTGAGTTCACATGTGCAGTGACGAGTGAAAGAGTCATGCATGCTTGCGGAAGACTTTGCAGTTGTACGGATGTTGCGAACTGTATTCCCGTGCTTAGAAAGGTCTCTGCTACGCCCTTAAGTGTGACAGGTAGATACGACGAGGAGGGGTTCTCGCAGATGCGGCAATCACCCTACTTATGCAATGTTAGCACACCTTGACCAAGACTCGAAGACACAGACGGCGATGATTGCACAACTTGATGAATGTGCGTAATTACGGCAGAGCCACCGATGATGTCGGTGACATAAGTAGATGCAATTCGTGTCTATCGTAAAACACCCGTTGTTGCATACCATAAGTACAAAACCACTACGTGTAAAGATGGCACACAATATCGTTTAAGCATACATAGGTCGATCCGCAATAGAAACTCGAAGGTAAAAAAGAAAATACAACTCAGAGTCCACATAGACGGGTGGTGTTAGTAGGAATACCCGTTGTCGGTCGTACAACTCAAGGAAGCAGGACACTGTTGGGGCAAGTCAACACCCCCATAGAGAGGCCGTGTCTCTTCAAGGAAGAACCCCGGGTGGATGAGGTTCATTGTATACAGGGCGATAACCATCATGAGACCATCGAAGACGTCTGAATAGGTCGCCGGAATCAGTAGAGCGACAAAACATTAGGGAAGAGAAAAGATAGATTGCACACGCACTGAAGTAGGCTTCCGTGGAGATGATTGGACCAGACCAACCGTTCGACAATTCAACGGTACGATAGGCAGCGCTATCAATGATGTCAGTACACCCGACGGTTTCACATGGGAAGGAACAGAGTCCACTGACCGAACGAAAAGGCAAAAGGTTTGGATAACCAGACCGAGGATCAACCATCTAACAATAATCCACTCCTTAATTTTGGCCCTACGTTTCTCTACGGAGACGGGAATCGAGTTCTTGCGCACTGGGGTATTATTAAAGAAACGTAGGAGGAATTCTCCGGCACAAAGGACATAAAGGGCCATTGCACCTTGAGACAAATGAGCATTGCTATCCAGGGAACGAAGCGTAGAGTTTACTCACATGATTGAACAGTGACACCGACCAACATGATGTTGCCTCCCTTGACCACGGAAAACGTGAGGTTGAAAATATTCACCGGAAGCATACACAAACATTGTCAGGGTTCTGATTCTGGTTAACTTCGTTTGCAGCCATCGCACCACCGACGGCTTGGATGATCAGACATATCACGTCCTGTGGTACACAGGAAGATCAAAAATCTGCGTGTGAACCACGGAAGGCTACATACGAATGCACAAAAGACAAGAGTGTCTGATTACCTTAGTAAAACGAAACAGGGAAGCAAACTGCACACTCACATAATTTTGGTGACAACCGGCTGTACTGAGAGCCCAATTGTTCAATGATTTTTCCCAAAACGAGGAAATTTGCTGCGAGGAACGGTGTTGGCGCGAGAATGGTTCCGACCAATCTTCCGAGTGTCTATCAGGTGAACAGAGTAGCGGGTTGTGGTGACCTACTGGATTTCGAATGGGGTAAGCAGTGTCGGATTGATGCTCGACCATAACCGAGCTGACCATCCAAGCACTTCCAGGATGCCAGCTAGGACAACGGTGGGGATTAACCACCACAAGCGAAACCTCCAGCTTTGATACAGATGAAGCGCTAGGTGGGAGGGATGAGTTTGGCAGCAATCAACCCGCTGGCATTTCCAGCCTTACCCGTGTTGATACCGAAAAGTGCGACGAACTGAGTGAGAGATGGGATGATATCCGCCAAAATTCTGCATTCGGCAATGGAGGACTGACCGTAATACATATCCATTCAGTTGGAACATAATTATACGGACCGACTGACTCGGCTACAGCAAGGACATCAACACTTGAGAAACCACATCGTGGGAGGACGTACCACTCGACATCGTTTGATCTGCGGAATAAACTTAGTTAGCTAGGCCAAAAGAAGGGGGGATGTGGAAGGGAACAGGAGAATGGAGGTTTGTTGGGTTGCTGTATACTCGTTGTTCATTTATATGAGTGGGTACTGAGTGGAAGACGGTAATAATACGTAGACCGGTAGCATCTCGGCCAATGGCATTGCGGCACGCAGTTGGGCGTGGGCGTTGACACGGAGAAGCTGCTAGACTCGAAAAAGGTAGTCGCAGCAAGGATCAGGATAGCATGTGGAGATTACGATAACCCTCACTATTTTATGACAATTCGTTCACGAGCAAGGATCCGACAAAATGTCTCAACTTGCCAGGTAGCACATCTGATGCGACCCTCACGAGATAAGACGGACGTCGTCTTCCAATCGAGGTTGTCTGGGGTTCCGACGGGCCCCGGTGGGAGCATTTTCGGATCGACGGTTTAGACTCGAAAAAGGCGCGTCGGAGTGGCACACCCGATTCGGAATTCACGACCAGTCACTGCAACGTGTCTCGTCGTCGATGCCTCCAATGTGAGTTTCCTCTTTTCTGAGACATTCGAGGCCAGTTTGCAGGTATCGACTGCCATCGACGTAGACGCGATAGATTCGTGATTCACTCCAGGGCGGTGGTCTGTCAAGACGTGGACCTCAAGGGCGATATCACCATTGGCCCTGGCACCGTCGTTCACCCTAAAGCGGCCATCTTTGCACTCGCCGGGCCCATCGTTATCGGTGCTGGCTGCATCATCGAGGAGGCAGTCATCATCGTCAACCGTCGCAAGGACATCATGCGCATAGGCGACAATAACCTCTTTGAGATAGGCTGTCGTACGTTCTATCTCTACCGGTACTGCCGAGCCTGCCATGCTTCATCCTTTGTTTACTATGCTATATAGGTGTGGAATGCCCGTCCATTGGCGATTTTAACACGATTTCGACGCGCGCACGGGTACACAACACCGTTCGGATGACCAATCACTGTGTGGTCGGAGCCCAATGTTTGGTCGTACCAGCGGAAGACGAAACGCTGGACGAATATACTTGCATATATGGTCCAGCCGCTGACCGCCGGACATGGAGCGGAAGAGGACAAGTACAAGAAGCAGATTTACGCACGAAGCATGCGGAGTACCTTCGCGAAATGTTGCCCAAGTTCAACCGATTGCGTCGAAGTGATGGTGCATGAGTACTTTCTGGCATTTGCTTTGTTTTTCTTAGCCTGAATAGGGAGGTTGGGAGTTCTAAGCCATTGACATAAATGCCTGACAGACTGTCCGCATGCACGGCTGTGAGGTCCGGGCAGTTAATGCCAACACGGGGAAAACCGACTCCGTCCTCAGTAGCACCCGATGGCAAGCAATACAAGCTCGAACGTCGGACCCATCAGGCCAGGGTCTCCGCAGCAGCCATCCTACCTTTCACGCACCAGTGCCGTAGTTTTACACACCCGCTCAAAGTCAGCTAACCATAATTACCGCTCTGCGTGCGGCATGTGAAGCCCGGTGGCAGCTCATCATTAGACGTCTCCGGGCCATTCACAGCATTCGAGCCGAGTACGTGCACTGCTAAGTTGAGGTAAGTACTGCGCGTCGAAAAACAACGTTTCATCTGACGTCTACTGCGCACTCGGTTGTCCATTACTATGTGCCCATCCACCGCTCTAAACCCGTGCTCGGCTCCCGCGTCCCAAGACTGTCATGATATGAATGTCATTGTATCATTCCCGCTTTGTGTACGGCCTCGAACACTTTCAACTGAGATCGTCGTTCATCGATGTCGATCGAAGGACATGTGCGTATACTTGAAACCGCTATGTCGTGACTCAAAGGCTTGCTGCCGTGTGCGGATGGGACGAACCTTCAGGTATGTAGGTGTCAAGCATCATGTTCAATCCTTGCAGCGGAATGTTGATCGTTCCGGCACTCGAAATCTTCCCGTCTTGCTATTAGGCCAGGCATCGGAGGCAGCTTAACACTTGTACCGGTTCGCGAGCACCATGACGGCTTGAAGCATCTTGTAAGTATAAATGGATGTCATTCTTTTCTCCCACCATGAGGTCGTCTCGCCGGATGAGTCAGAGAGCTGCAAATGCGTTAAGTTATGCTTGTATCCTGGTTTGGTCAGCCCCTTCCGTTCGATCCCGGCGGCTCTTTAGGGTTCGTTTTTTTGCGGACTCACCTTAATCTTCCTACCGCAACAGTAGTTGCAGGCTTCAAGATCAAACCCGTCTGCTATACTCCTGCAACCCTGCAGTACGACATCCGGTAACTGTCGCATGCTGACTCCGTCCGTACAACGGAAGGGGCGGAAGCTAATTGCTCATGGTCCGTGCTCAGCTGCACTACGTGTTATATTTCTCCTTTCCATTTCAACATCCCTAATCGCACGTGTTTCTGCAAGTCAGCAATCTTACTGCTGCAGTGGGGCATGACTGCGGAACCCTGTGGTAGGAAGGTTTGCGAGCGTCACAGCAATGTGCGGGGTGCACGTCAAGCGACTTGCTGTGGCCTACCGAAATCGAGGTGTATTGATACTTCAGACAAATCCGGGCTACCGGTCATCCAAGAGCGAACCATACCCTATGAATAGGTTCTTAAGCAGCGAAAGTGGGGATGAGGAGATGGTACATACGTTAGTTGTGTCATGCCAAGCCGTCATGGTTTAGTTCGTATCCAACAAGGTCCTGCCACGAAGAACTAATCAAATACCTCTCAACAACTCTGTTTACTCCACCAGCCACGTTTGCGCTGCTCCTTCACGGATAGCTTGATTCATTATGGGTCCATCTTTTTTATGGATTTCTTCCTGTGTTGGGTGTCGAGTATGCCCTTGACGAGACCCTCGAAGACTCTGAAGTCTTGGGGCTTGCTTCACGGAAAAGGGTACCGAAATAGGAGGCAAATTTTCACCCTCGGAGACCGGACGTAGATACCTTGCGTGTTGTGGGAAAGCCACGTGTCAGCGGTGCGTGGTTATACCAATAGCCAAGCCAGGTGTGGCAGCAAGAAGGAAGGTGGCGTTGGGACAAGAAAGGTCAGTGGTGGCGCGCCTGGTCTAACTTGTTGCCCACGATCATATCTTGGAAATCGAAAGTGGGACGTGGCAATCGATCGCGGAAAGCCAACCTGACCATGCATGGAAGGATGTTGCGTCCGTAATGTCGTACGCTAGCTTCGTCTGAATCGGAATGTAACGCTGGACAAAACCGCACCGAGCCATCCCTGCTTTGTCATGTTGCACAGAAAATGATAACAGTGCGAGGGGGTCGGGTGTGTCGGTCAGGCATGTTGGTGTAATCGAGAGGTGTGCCCACCCATATGTGAAGTTTTACCTTCCGCCATTCAACTGGATGTTTTGATACTACGCCAAACGTGAGAACAGCCCACCCTATTCTCCTGTGATCTGGCTACCAGCCACCCATGGAAGCACTTAGGACGTGGCGAGGAACATACCACAGAGGTCCTGTGTGTTTCGTAGGCCACAGCAACGTCCGATGATGACTAATTGTCAAAGAAACACCTGAGGTTCCCACTTAATGCCTTTTATTAGACTTACTGTTGTGACAGGTGTGTCAGTCTAATTTGACCAGTTTGGCTTCTTTTCCTGCCAGTATGAATAAACATGGAAAAATCCAGTATCTAGCATGAATAAATATGAAAAAAAGTAGGTACCAAGACATAGTTGCTAGTGTGTCAGTCCAGTACCAATAATCACCAATAATCATACTGTCCCTGATGTGATAACTGTCACAGCAATGTGGCTGTGTGCATTCCCACTGCCCCTGCCCTATAGGTTGACACAGCCACTGAGTGAGGGGTGATTCACAGCCACAGAGAGAGGGGTTCACACAGCCACTTAGTGAGAGGTTCACACAGCCACAGGGGTGGGAAACTGCACAGCCACACCAAAAACAAAAGTTGTAGCCTGGGACGAGAGGATCACAGCAATATGATTACATCAGCGAGATCTTGTTTTTTAGATTAGATATGAGTGAAATACTAAAATTTTCGCGAGTCTTTTCTTTTTTTGCACAGCCACTCCACCTGCAATGTGTGCTTATCTAATCAAAAAGCACAGCCACACTGAAAATGAAAGTTGGAGCCTGAGACGAGAGGATCACGGCAATATGATTACATCAGCGAGATCTTGTTTTTTAGATTAGATATGAGTGGAATACTAAAATTTTTGCGAGTCTCTGCTTTTTTTGGCACAGCCACTCCACCTGCCATATGTGCTTATGTAATCAAAAAAGCGGACCAGATACCAAGGTTGTTGTTGCTGTACCACTCCTCCCCTCTACTGTATGATACTTTACTGTGTTGCAGCATACTGTTGACATGCAACCTACCCATATTCCACACAATTTGTATCCCATCCAGTGCTTTCTATGGAGGTGAATATAATTAGGGGTAAAAATGCGGACTCTGCTCCCATTAGTGCGGTTCTTGACATATGGACTTGAAAATTTCACCCCACCCTCCCCTTGCATATGACTACAGCCTATCAAAATTACAGACCATAAGCCTCTGTTTTTGTGGAGGCAGAGCCAGATCTCCTCCTCCCCAATGTATGTGCTACAGACATGGGCACTGCACCATTTTGGGTATTCTGATCCATTGGGACCATGGAAGATATGTCATACAATGTCCATGTAGAGGGACTTTGGTGGTTTATTTGGTGGAATGGATGTGACACCACCTTGTTGGTTTTTTGGTGCATGGCCACCACACCACACTTCCAAGGGTATCATACCATGTAATGCCATGGGTACATTCTACACATATATAGCTACCCTCATTCAAAGTTTGAAGTCCATCCATCAAGAAATGGGTGAGCTAGAATGAAAATGAGAGCTGGAGAGCGTGGGAAAGTGTGCGATGATTTTAGGAGACTTAAGAAACATATCAAAAACCTGCCATAGCACATTCCCCAGTGGACCTGGCCTCAAGAGGCTGTGGGCAATATGTGTGAGCGCATATCTGACCACTCCAATACCATTTAAAATGTAGTATGATTACTTAAATACTCAAAAATGCGAAAAGTTGGGAGGTTGCATCCCATGTATGAACTGCAAGAGTGAAGCAGGCATCTAGGAGGTTGACACCACCCATCCATGCTGGGCAGGATTGCCATTGCAGAAATGGTGCAGGAGAGTACAAATTGCCAGTAGGAATCCAGCCATCCACTTATCTTACTAACTACTTCACTCTGTGATGTGCTATGACAAGCTTTTGATATGTTTCTTAAGTCTCCTAAAATCATCGCACACTTTCCCACGCTCTCCAGCTCTCATTTTCATTCTAGCTCACCCATTTCTTGATGGATGGACTTCAAACTTTGAATGAGGGTAGCTATATATGTGTAGAATGTACCCATGGCATTACATGGTATGATACCCTTGGAAGTGTGGTGTGGTGGCCATGCACCAAAAAACCAACAAGGTGGTGTCACATCCATTCCACCAAATAAACCACCAAAGTCCCTCTACATGGACATTGTATGACATATCTGCCATGGTCCCCACTGATCAGAATACCCAAAAATGTGCAGTGCCCATGTCTGTAGCACATACATTGGGGAGGAGGAGACCTTGTTCTGCTGCCACAAAAACAGAAGCTTATGGTCTGTAATTTTGATAGGTTGTAGTCATATGCAAGGGGAAGGTGGGGTGAAATTTTCAAGTCCATATGTCAAGACCTGCACTAATGGGAGCAGAGTCCGCATTTTTACCCCTATTTATATTCACATCCATAGAAAGCACTGGATGGGATACAAATTGTGTGGAATATGGGTAGGCTGTATGTCAACAGTATGCTGCAACACAGTAAAGTATCACACAGTAGAGGGGAGGAGTGGGGCAGCAACAACAACCTTGGTATCTGGTCCGCTTTTTTGATTACATAAGCACATATGGCAGGTGGAGTGGCTGTGCCAAAAAAAGCAGAGACTCGCAAAAATTTTAGTATTCCACTCATATCTAATCTAAAAAACAAGATCTCGCTGATGTAATCATATTGCTGTGATCCCCTCGGCCCGGGCTACAACTTTTGTTTTCAGTGTGGCTGTGCATGTGCGCTTTTTTGATTAGATAAGCACATATCAGAGGTGGAGTGGCTGTGCCAAAAAAAGCAGAGACTCGTGAAAATTTTAGTATTTCACTCATATCTAATCTAAAAAGCAAGATCTCGCTGATGTAATCATATTGCCGTGATCCTCTCGTCTCAGGCTCCAACTTTCATTTTCAGTGTGGCTGTGCTTTTTGATTAGATAAGCACACATTGCAGGTGGAGTGGCTGTGCAAAAAAAGAAAAGACTCGCGAAAATTTTAGTATTTCACTCATATCTAATCTAAAAAACAAGATCTCGCTGATGTAATCATATTGCTGTGATCCTCTCGTCCCAGGCTACAACTTTTGTTTTTGGTGTGGCTGTGCAGTTTCCCACCCCTGTGGCTGTGTGAACCTCTCACTAAGTGGCTGTGTGAACCCCTCTCTCTGTGGCTGTGAATCACCCCTCACTCAGTGGCTGTGTCAACCTATAGGGCAGGGGCAGTGGGAATGCACACAGCCACATTGCTGTGACAGTTATCACATCAGGGACAGTATGATTATTGGTGATTATTGGTACTGGACTGACACACTAGCAACTATGTCTTGGTACCTACTTTTTTTCATATTTATTCATGCTAGATACTGGATTTTTCCATGTTTATTCATACTGGCAGGAAAAGAAGCCAAACTGGTCAAATTAGGCTGACACACCTGTCACAACAGTAAGTCTAATAAAAGGCATTAAGTGGGAACCTCAGGTGCAAAGAAAGTGGCGATGGAGAAAATCTCGCCGACAAGGATTATCTCTAATTCTTGAGGAGGCGGCCGTGTCATTGTAGGGTCCTTTGTACTATGTATAAGTGGCACTTTAGTCCGCGGAATGGATAGAATAGAGAGGGTTTAAGGACACGCAAGTTCGCTGCAGGGTGAAGGCAAGCGCAAGCCCACGCTAAAATCTCCATGTGTTTGGTGCGTAGAAAACATGCAGACCCGTCTCGACTGATGATACGCACATACTAACATTTCTAGCACCGGGAAGAAATGGTGAATACGCACCTTGTGAGAAGTGCAAGAGAATATTATCATGCGTCACTAACCCAGCCATTCCGAACGCAGGACTCTCACTTCGACAGCTCTGAGTAGTGATGGAACTCCCGTTCAACTTTATCGAGCAGTCCTTCGAGGAGCGACTCAGTGCACAGTGCTCCGCGCGAAATGCGAAAGGAGTCTGATCGGGAGACTGGGATGCGACATCATAGTGGCTGTCCGACTTCAATCGTCCTACTCGATTTATGCAGTTTCATCGACTAGTCATGTGGGCCGGGCAGCGGACGTAGCCGTACCGGAACGACAGGTTCGCGAGTACCACGGCAACCTGAAGCACCTTGTGCTAATGGATGCTTGTACGCTGGCTGCTTATAAGAATGCCATTCTTCCCGTCGACTAGTGACTCTGCTGCATGTGCCAGTATGTGTGCACATTTATATAAATTTTCTGCTCACCTTCACTCACGCAATGCAGTGGTGATTATTGTATGCTCCAAGGGAAGAACTACCTCCGCGATATAAACCCGTGTAGTCCTGCAATGCAATGTCTGGTAGTTACTGCTGTTAGCACCGAGTCTTGAAGCTTGCAAAAGCTTGATCGATCGCGCGCCACATTGCTTGCCCTTTTTCACCTTCAACCCCTAGCCATAAGTGGAGGTCGGCGGCCTCACCGACCCACTCCTCAATGTAGCTGGAACGCAGTCAAAGAGACATCTTAATTGTTGAATTGTGGAGACATTCAACTCGGCTACTAGCCTTTCCTCGAGATGCATGGGGACGTCGGCAGGTAACAAGACGGACGATAGATATGTACACAGGGTTGAGTACACCAAATCCGGCGCTGGTTTCCCTGCATCAAATGCAACGTGGAGGGCGCCTATAACTTTGCACACCGTCACCACTTCCTCGACCTCAAACCAAAGCTCAAACCCACGAGGTTACATCAAATATCCATTGCTCAGTGGCGAGAAACGTCGTCTTTCCGGAATAGTGAAAATATCCAACTCGACGTCTGTCCTTGTCTCGGTGAGTTTGCAACCCTTCCTGAGAGGTATGTAGTCACCGACCTGCAAATCACACCCGGCACACTCCTCGTGGTAGGCTCGCCAGAATGAGGCGCTTATTCCGGCGTTCGAAGCAAGGTCCGCCGCCTACGATTGCGACAGAAGTTACTAGTAAGAATGTCGGTGGGGTGCCTCTGGTAGCTCCAGATCAGGATGCATGTAGATCTACTCTCTCTAGTTTATTCGATGATGCTGAGCGGTTCGATGACAGGCTACCGCAAGAAACACCGGTGGCAGGGCGCAAGAACGGCAAGACCAACCCTCGGCAGCTCCGATAGAGCATGTATGTGATTGCGATGTGCAGCCCTGTAATAATCAAGTGATTCTATTGGACAGGCCGAAAAGCCAGTTGGCAAACCAGAACCAAAGTCAAAACTAGAACCATCCTCAAAGCCGGAACCGAAGCTGGAGTCAAAACCGAAACCAGAGGCAGAACCCACGCCAGCATCGGCCGGCCGGCGTGTCGATGCTGCGGTAAAAGAATTCGGCGGGGTTCATCCCATCTCAGGTATCACCCAAGGCGTTGTAGATGGCGTCGGTAACGTCAATACCACATTTTCCGAGATTCAAACGTTGAGTGATACGTATCTCAAACCTTTCAAACTTTTCAATCAAGTCGTGTCCACTCTTGCCAACGTAAGAATCTCACTTTCTGCGTCCTGGCAGTGATTTCATGCTTGCACTAGGTCCACCCTTATGCCCAGGCTGCGCTCGGAATCTTAACTTTCACTTCTCAGGTACCTTCCTGATTCCATTCCCCTCAGCTCTTCTGACGCATCGTCGGCAGCTGTTCCTGAACCAAGCGAATCTGGACAAAGCAGTATCAGATCTCCTCGATACCATGCGAAGTGTCTACGAGTGGCTCTTACGGGAAGATAGGATCAGAAATATGGACAAAGATGCTCTTGCAAAGATTGCGCGAGCGATAAGCGACTCAGCACATTTCGTCATAAACTACTCCACGACCAAAAGTTTCTGTAAGTCCTATGCTCTTCTTGCCTTCCAATCCTGATACGATATACCCCTAGGGAAGAGAACCGGAAAGCATATCTTCTCCGAAACACGCACTGTCGTCGATAGCCACGCGAATACCCTAGAAAACTTGATGCAACAATGTCGTGACCGTGCGGCTCGCGACATCGAGGTCAACACCTATCGTATACTGGAAGACCTGAATTTCGAAGGCATGGCGTATGCAGGTGGAGCGGGTCTGAATACGACCAAGAAGTGCCTCGACGGCACGAGGAGAGAGGTTTTGCGGGATATCATGAATTGGATTAATGATCCTGACGTCGCTGCCCCGCGCATCTTGTGGCTTCACGGGCAGGCCGGAAGGGGAAAATCGGCCATTGCCCATACGGTTGCGTCATGGGTCAAGGACGTGGGAGGGCTCGGATCTTGCTTTTGCTTCGCTCGCGACCGGCAGACTGAACACCGCGAGGAGAAGATCCTCACGACGATTGCTCGTGATCTGGCCGGTCGTGATCAGTCCTTTCGGCGAGCATTGGCGGATGCCTTGTCAAAGGATCACACGCTCAAGACTACGCCCGACGTGATGCAACAGTGGCAGCAACTCATCTTGAAGCCACTGTCCAAGATTAACGGGGTTATTGTTGGGAACGTTGTCGTAGTGATCGATGCGTTGGACGAAAGTGGGCCGGACGCATCAAGGGAGCACATCCTATCTCTACTCACGTCGCCCGAAGCTGCTCAACTACCCTCCAATTTCCGCATCCTTCTGACGTCCAGACCGCTGTTTGACATCAAACGTGCCCTGAGTGCTGCTGTGCATGTGATAGCCACTTCATTGGATGATATCCCCTCTCTGCAGGCACAGCGTGACGTACAACTCTACGTTTCCGCCGAGCTTCGTCCTCATCCAGAAATCGGACGCGCTGAAGTCCAGAGGATCTCCCAGAAATCAGATGGCTTATTTGAGTGGGCTCGTCTAGCCTGCAGGTTCATCAAGCCCAACAGGCCAGGTCGAACGATCATGGAGCGCTACAAGGAGGTTACGTCTCACCAGTCTGGAGGTGGGGGGTCGTTGTTGGACGTCATATACCGAACAATTTTGGAGGACACTGTACCCCAGGATGACATTACACTCGCACGATTTCGTTCTGCGATGCAACAGATCATGTCGACATCTGTACCCCTGCAATTGGTTGCCTTAGATGAGATGCGAAGTCACTTCCCCTCAGAAGAAGACCGTTTCGAAATGTGGATCATTCTTGAGTTCATGGCACCACTGCTGAGTGGGATTACTGACAGGGGCTCTGTCGTCCGGCCCCTCCATGCATCATTTTATGACTTCCTCACTAATCATAAACGGAGCGGGGTGTACTTCGTTGGCGAGTCTAGCATACACTGGCTCCTTGCCTTTGCCTCATTGCACACTCTTCGCAATGACCTCAAATTCAACATTTGTGGACTGGAGAGTTCCTATGTCAGGAATGTGGAGGTTGTTGACTTGCAGGAGAGGGTCAACAAATATATCTCACCAAATCTATCTTACTCTTGTCAATACTGGGCCCACCATTTGCAGAAGACTGAGTTTGATGCCACACTTGCTGCCCTAGTAAAAGATATTGTTGGATGTGAAAAGTTTCTCTTTTGGCTGGAGGCACTGAGCCTTCTCAGTGGACTTGGATATGCCACAGGTGCCTTGGACTCTTTTGCAACATGGTTACAGGTGGGCTAACTGCATTGGTGTATGATTCCATCTAATGTGAGCTCAAAGGGAAAGAATGGATTTGAGGAAACCTTGGCACTTGCACAAGATGGTATCAAATTTCTACACAATTTTGGCAGTGTAGCCTCATTCAGCACTCCACACCTCTACACTTCTGCACTACCATTTATACCCTTGAACACCCTGCTCTCAAGAATGCTTATCCCAAAATTTTCCTGCCTAGTTGGAATATCTGTGGGAGGGTTAATGGAATGGCCAGCTGTGCAACAGGTATTGGAAGGGCACACTGGAGGAGTCAACTCAGTTGGATTCTCCCCTGATGGCAGGAGGATTGTATCAGGCTCTTCAGACAAGACTGTGAGGATCTGGGATGCTGTGAGAGGGGTCCAGATTGGTGGTCCTCTTGAGGGGCATACTGGTTGGGTCATGTCAGTTGAATTTTCCTCTGATGAACAGAGGATTGTGTCTGGCTCGGATGACAAGACTGTGAGGATATGGGATGCTGAGAGAGGGGCCCAGATTGGTGGCCCTTTTGAAGGGCACACTGGGGGGGTCAACTCAGTTGGATTCTCCCCTGATGGCAAGAGGATTGTGTCAGGCTCCTCTGATGAGACTGTGAGGATCTGGGATGTTGAAAGAGGGGTCCAGATTGGTGGTCCTCTTGAAGGGCATACTGATTGGGTCAGGTCTGTCAGATTTTCCTCTGATGGCAAGAGGATTGTGTCTGGCTCAGTTGACCAAACTGTGAGGATCTGGGATGCTGGGAGAGGGGTTCAGATTGGTGGCCCTCTTGAAGGCCATATTGGTTGGGTCAGGTCAGTTGGATTCTCCTCTGATGGCATGACAATTGTATCAGCCTCTGACAAGGTCATGAGTATTTGGGATGCTCATGGCTTTGAGGCTGTGCTGTCATTGCAGGTTGCCTACAACTCAGAGGATATAGCTCTCACATACCACATCATCAACTGTGAGTATTACCTGCTTTCCATGTGTTCTTCTCTTTACTCACTCACCCTGGATTTATACAGCCTACTCAGTGTGCTTTTCATCCATCTCTTCACATGCATTGCATGACAGCCAACAGTTCCTTGATGGCCTTATGGAGGATGATATGAATGTGAGGCACCAGCCAGTCAAGATTTGTGATGATGGCTGGATTAGGGGCCCAAAGGGAAGATTGTTGCTCTGGATACCTCCAACATTTTGGGGGTCATCTTATTCAATGTGGACCACAGCAGTCATCCCCAAGGGAAGCTGCATAGAGCTGGACTTGAGCCAAATGGTTCATGGGAAACAATGGCATCACTGTTTTACATAGGCCAGTTGTCTAGTTTTGATGTGACCTATGTACATACATGACTTTGTATTCTAGCACTAATCTACAATGCTCAGTGATCATGACTACAAGGGTCTGAAAAACTGTCTGAGGATGTTTTGACTTTTACCTTTGTATTCCATGCAGACCTCCTCTTGATTCTGTAGCTAACAGCCTGCCCATAAGCCCTGCCATGTCTGCCAACCCCAATTTCAGGGGCATGAAGTATCTCCCACCTATGTTGGCCAACCCCTTCTCAGGAGGGTAGGGGAAGGTAGGTCAACCCCACTTTCAGGGAGCTGGTCCAACCAGCCAAACCCATATTAGGGTCAGTCAGCCAACATTGGCTAGTCCCACTTTTAGGCCAAAATGTACACTGTGGGTGTCCCAGTTTCAGGACCTCAGGTGACTGAAGGGTCTGGTTGTTATGACCTTAGACTTGAAATCACAGGCTCATTACACCAAAGCTAGATGAGAGAGAGATGAGAGGTTACGAGGGGAGACCTTAGAAGCTGGTTAAGGCCAAAACCCAAATGAACTAGCTTGGGGCTAGCTGGGCTATTGGGCTAGGTATATATACTACCATACATGAGGCCAAGGTGAGGCATACATGAGGGAAGCATAAGGCATGACATCATGGTCCAGACCAGCCTAGCCCTAAGCCACATGGCAAGCACATGGCCAAGGTCCAGGTGAGTCCATAAGATAAAAGGAAAGATAAAACAAGATAAGATCTGATAAGATCTCAAGATAAGATAAAGAAAGATTAGATAAGACAAAAAGAGGAAGGGAAAGAAAAAAGAAAAAGAGTATGTATCATAACACTGGTGATCCACATGTCAATTCACACTGTGCAGTAGCAAGTGAAGCATCATCAAGTAGCTGTGAGGCTGAGAGACCCATCTGGCCAGCTCAGTGACCACAGTTTCTGAAAAATGTAACTTTGAACATTCTAACTGTAATGGATTGAGGATTTTGCCCCTATCTTTTCATCTTATCTAATCACTGATTAGATAACTGATTAGATCTTTCAGATCTTATCTTGGGCACTTCTTCGTGGGGCTGCATACCTAGCCCTTATCCAGAGCCGATCCAGACCTCCGATTACAGATCCCTCTTTCCCTTTTCACAGTTTGCAAGTTATTTATACTTACATTCTAGAACCTAGGTCTAGTACCCGGTGATGTCATACTGACATCATCCTGATGTCATAGTGATGTCATCCTGACGTCACCACTGATGTCATCCTGACGTCACCACTGATGTCATACCCTGTGCCCCTAGCCTTGAGGTATCCTCATGGCCCCTACTTAGAGAGTATATATTGTAGGCACAACCCTGTACTAAATCCTTAGTTCTATTCATTTTGTCATTGGGCGTATTCCCTCTTGTCATCGTTTGAGTGACTGTGCTCCAAGCCTCGCTTAGGCTTTGCCATCGTCTTCTTTGATCTGCACGTCTGTCCTCCGACTAACCCCTGTCATCGTCGTCCTCCCTTGCTGGTTGTTGGTTTGGTTTGTTCTTTGCCTCGTGTTCCTTCGTCGTCACTGTTCTTTAGGTCGACTAGTCTTGCCTGACTCATCACTCAAGCACGACTCATAACACTAACCATAGTCAAAATGACATGACATAAAAATGCATTTCAGTAATGTGTGTGCACCAACTTTGAGTAGATTTCAATGCCTCCACAGGAGTGAATTGTAATGTAGGTTGATGGGTCACCTGAGGTTCCCACTTAATAGCTTTTATTAGACTTACTGTTGTGACAAGTGTGTCAGTCTAATTTGACTGGTTTGGCTTCTTTTCCTGCCAGTACGAATAAACATGGAAAAATCCAGTATGTAGTATGAATAAATATGAAAAAAAAGTAGGTACCAAGACATAGTTGTTAGTGTGTCAGTCCAGTACCAATAATCACCAATAATCATATTGTCCCTTGACATGATAACTACTGCCAGCACAGTGGCTGTGTGCCCTCCTGCCATCCCCGCCCCTATCCCGCCCCAGGTATGAATAAATCTAGATAATTGAGCACGTGAGTACATCCCGCCCTTCGGAGGTAATACTACATTCACTAATAATATAATAATATACTTAATTAGGTCCAGTATGAATAATGCCGGATATTGTGTGACGTCGGCATGGCTGTGTGCCCTCCCGCCATCCCTGCCCCCCATCCCGCCCTAAGTATGAATAAGTCTAGATAACTGAGTACGTCCCGCCCTTCGGAAGTAATACTACATTCACCCATAGGCTAATATCATGGGATGTCGGTGTGGCTGTGTGCCCTCCCGCCATCCCCACCCCTTACCCCACCCAGTACGAATAACTCTAGATAATTGACCACGTTCTGCCCTTCGCGTGTAACACTACATTCATGTGCAGACTAATTAGGTCGAGTAATGGCCGATATTGCGTGACGTCAGCGTGGCTGTGCGTCCTCCTGCCATCGCCGCTGCCTATTCCGCCCAGTACGAATAAATCCAGATATTTGATCACTCCCAACCTTCGGATGCAATACTACATTCACCCATAGGTTGATTAGGTCCAGTATGAATATTGTTCAATATTCCATGACTTCGGCATGGCTGTGTGCACTCCGAGTCTCCGACCATTCCCATGCCCCCTTCCCGCCCTATAGTACGAATAAACCCAGATAATTAAATACATCCTGCTCATTGTGATACTCTATTCACCCATAGGTTAATTGGACATGACACCGGCGTGAATAATTCTCAATATTTCGAAGGTATCAACAAATTTGAGATACGGATGAGAGATGCATATGCTGGTACTCGTATACCAAGAGATAAAGAAACTCGGGATGTATAAATTGTAGATCAATGAACCCTGCCATAGTCAATCAAATGCACTCTGCACCATCTGACTCCTCATCCGATGTTGTGATGATCTCCCGGCTTTTCGGTGTGGTCTGCGCTCGACCCCTACGAGCCTTCTTTGATGCTTGTGGAACGTTCTCGTCGTTGAGAGCCTTGCGTTTCTTACCCTTGTCGGAGCGGCCCCGGCGGGGCACACCGACCGTCTCACCGCTTTGTGCCTCTCATCCACCTGCTTGCGATATTCATGGTGTTGGGTGGCAGTCATTTTCACCCATCGGAAGGTATTGTCCCTTATCACATCCTGCAAGCAGCGGATCTCGTCTATGGTTTGTATCTTGTAAGGACTGGAGAACGGAACCCCCTCGGGCCAGCCTTCATAGCCAATGCCGAATTTGTACTTGATCTGCTCGAAATTTCCGAATCGAAGACGGACAGCCTTTTCTTGATGAAGATGCTTGGTGATGGAACCTATGGTCGCAGTTCAGCAAACATTTGATAGCATATATGTGGCAGATATACTGAAGCCCGAGTCCAACCCATTTTTTGCTTGCTTCTGCATGTTCTCAAGGGAGTCGTGTGCTTCGATATCTAGGTGATGGTTAGCAATGTCATAAGGTGGAGTGTATCAGAAAAAAACGACTCACTCTTTTCTTCGTTACACGCCCACAGTTCGAGTTGTTTGATAATGTAGTCTGGGCTAAGCTTCATCCGATCCTCCCAGAAGTCCATAATGTTATCCGTTCCAAACCAAGTTGCAGCATGCATGTCATAGACATGACCACGAGTTACGAACAGGCAAGCGTAAATACCGGTACGATATGCGAGGGCCTGAAGCTATTACCATCATCAGCATGTCATATGGCAAGGGTATGCACGTAGTCAAACCTACCTCCACATAAATCTTCTTCAGGGTAGCCTGGATGTCACGAGATGCTGCCGTGTTGGTGCTTCGAACGCCTATAGCCTTACGAGAGCGAGACTCCTTGAGTTCCCCAAGATACTTCTGCTTTGTTTCTTCGTCGAGGTTCTGCAGGTGTGGATCATTCGCAACCATCTCTTGCAGCTCCTTCAATTGGAATTTTTGACCACATGGCAGATCTGAGAACATTGTAGTACCAATAAGGATTCAAAGCTATTCGACTTACCTGCGTTTACTTGACGTGCCTTAATGCGGACGAGGGCATTCGCTAGAGATTCTTCACGCCTCTTCCTGTAATGAGTCTCCCCAGTAATCAAGAGTCTGACTTTCTCCGGCAGGATGCTGTGGGCCTTCGCAATTTCATTGATGCGCGTTTCTTGTTCCTCCAAGAGCTCAGCCACCGCATCAGTTATGGCCTGTTGTTTCACGCGCCTCAGCTCCGCAGCAGCCTTCCTTGCTGCCCTTTGAGCAGCATCCAACTTCTCTGAGTTGCGAGGGGGAATAACCGGCTTCCCAGGGTTCCGAGCCCTCCAACTTGCATCATTGAGAACTTGCGGTGGTTCTTCGGCTCCAGTAGACAGTCCAGAGAGATGAGTATCTCGTGCAGGTGCAGCTCGAGTCCCTCCCATTGCCTCTGTACTGGGAACTTGCAGTGCATCTCCGGCCATAGTAGATGGTTCAGATAGACGATCTTGTGTGGATACTTCTCGAGTGGAGTCAACACGGCACCCTGCCACTGCTACTGTAACATCACGAAGACCTTCAGTTGGCGGGCTGACCGTCGTGGTCTCCCATGAATCAGTGCCACCTTTGCACGTGGTAATCGGGACGGAAAGTTGTTCATCGGGCGCAGTTGTTGCGCCACCCGGATTCGTGAGACTTTGATTAGGATAAATGGTGGAATTCACAGTCGGCTGTGGAAGACAAATGGTTTCTATCTCAGTGTGACCGCCATAATCATAGAGGGGGCTTTCGAGAAGATCCGTGAAGGACATGGGGCGGACAGTGTTGTCAGAGAACTGCCAAGCTGAATCACTGATATTGGGAGTAACAAACACAGTGGTGGTGGCAGAATGATCACCAAGGGGGTAAGGAGGATCGGGATGACTGCCAGGTATGGGAGGAAAGTAGAACCTTGGAGTCAGCTGCAGTGGGCATGGGTTTTTGCCTAAGTAAACAAGAGTTAGTAGGCATCTCGTCCCAGACGTGATGTATTTACCTTGGTTGTTTGAAGGGTTAGCATCTCGTAAAGAAACATCATCCATTTGCATGAAACAACTTCGCAGGAGTGCGCCTACAGCTGACCGGTGTGCAGTGAGAGTGAGAGTCGAGGACCAAGACACGAAGCGAGTGAAAAAAAAGAGTAATATGGTTAATGACAGCAGAGACATGGACATGTGATAGCGTGATGTCAATCTGACAGGCTCCTATACGATACGCTCGTGATATTTAGTTTCGAAAAAGAAAAAGAAAATATTGGCCAATATCCACCTCGCTTATCACGTGCAACGACAATCTGTTTGACAAGGCCGAGTGGAACATCTTCAACAGCTCCTATGTACCAGAATTAGCAGAACTGGCCCCACCGAATAGGTCATGACTAACCTCTTGTACCGACACTGCAGTGAACGACGGTAAGTGAGAAACATACGCACCGTTGCCATGTAACCATAGCATTGTACTTGAGGAACATACCCTACATGCACAGAGCCCTAAG
This sequence comes from Pisolithus albus, assembly GCA_024613165.1. NCBI lineage: Eukaryota > Fungi > Basidiomycota > Agaricomycetes > Boletales > Pisolithaceae > Pisolithus > Pisolithus albus. The sequence goes on along the minus strand of JANFAB010000016.1, from coordinate 132,655 downwards.
TTTCTGCCGAGGAGTATAGTTGAATACGTACCCGCACAGGCGCAATAATATATCATCATCGCCGATGAATGGCAGCGTTTCGCAGCGTATGAGCATTACGCAATGATATGGTACTGGCAGTAGATGGGAACATTAGAATGATGGTCAAGGAGCCGACGTAGAAGGAGAGAAAGAAACATACCGACATTAACCTGCCCATCCATGAGGAATAGCTATAACACCAGGCACCGACTCAGCCCAGCCTCAACCAGAAGGGAAGGCTTGTTACGTGCCCGACACTACCACAACCACCTAACCTACCCACCCCCGATGAAAGTGTCCATTCCCTGTGCGCTTTGGTCGGATCCATTGCATTCAATTTAGTATCATGGTCTCGACGTGGCCAGTAGTGAAGTTGCATCTGCATGGAGAAGTGACTGAGCGTACGGGTAGGGCCGACACAGCTGTAAGCCACACAAGGTTGTTTCCGGGTCGATCTAGATAAGGTCACCTGACACTCATCATGGGATTAGCCAAGTCCTCACCGGAGTGTCTAGCTAACCACTGTAAGTCTGTCTTCAAGTAATCATTTACATCTCACTAACAACACCATTTTACTTTAGTAACGAGGGGTCTGTTGGTTCGTCGATGGCACCACCACCCTCCAAAGCTTCAAGACAATGCGTAGCAACAACATGATGGCTCAACAAACCTGGGTGGGTGCTTCTCGTTGCACACTTTGCACGCAGACTCTGAGTTCACCTAGTGTGCTAGAAGCACAACGGGAGAAGGCAGGTGGGAAGTATGATCGTGACGCGAAGCTTGTTGACTGTCTTGTTTTTCTGACTTGACATGACACATGTGCACATATTGCCCACATATTTGATGGGCATGATTGCTGTCATCCAGAAGGTCTAATATTGAGTCACGTGAATGTGTGCAAGGTGCTGCCGCTGGTAAGCGTGAAGACCTAGGTAGCTGAGCTTCATATTTAATGCAAGTGAGGATGTATGAGGAGGCCGTCACTACTTGTAGGCACTCCCAGGACCGTTGAAGGGATGGGAGAGGGTTGGCACAAAAAACCTCGGAAAACCCATAGCATTTGATGTGCTTCAATTGCAGAAAGATGCAACCTGTTACAAACATACGAGTTCGCCAATGTCAAGTGCATGTGCCCAATGCTTACTCTCTTGGATTCGGGGCTGGTGAGAAAGAGGGAACACAATTAAGGGTTCCCACGCCACGATGACTTTTACTTGATTCGAGCCGGGCCTGTGAGAGGGGAAACTAACCCATCCAGTGGGGAGGACGAGCGTACATACCACGATGGGCCAGTGAGGGGTCTGACCACCTGCTTTAGACAGTGAAAGTACCACAGCAAGACGAAGATACGCAAAAAAGACTTACTCTCAATTGAATAAGCTGCCAGCTCGACCAGCGATGAGTTGCGTGATTCTCTCGGGCCATTCTACCGAAGCCTGCATATGCTGTTAGTACAAGTAGCGTGGCAGGTTAGGACTTCAGATCATAGTAAATCTCTCACTCACCTGTCAGGCAGCGCACAGACAGAGGAGAAGATGGATGGAGAAGAAAGAACAACAGCTCGTCGCAATGGATTGAGCATGCGATGTCCTCGATGCTTCCTGCAGGCGTATTGGCCACGTTATCATGAACTCCGTTTTGATGGCACTGATCGAAAATTAAAAGTAGTGACGGACACGCGTACCACCCTAATCCCAAGCAATTCTGAATGTGACTATTTCTGCTATCATCGATCGGGTGACTCGGGTACGATGGCATAAAAGAGGACCTGCATGCCCTAGGATATGATTAGCGTAACTGACAGGTGTGCTGGTTGCATGCACTGGGTCTCCTATCATGTCGGTCATCGTACATGTGATTATGCACACAGCGCCGCCACTATCCTGCTCGTCATGTTCCCTGCCGAAGTGAAAGGTGGTGAGCATTGTGCCAGTGAGAACAAAGGTTGGTGCCACCGTACTAGGTTGTAGTGTATACTAATCGGTATCTAAGTGGGTAAGAAAAAAAATCCTGAGCACGTGACAGCCATCTTCGATATGCTCATCATTGGTGACGACGAGCATGAGGGCATGCCTGCTGTGGTAGGTGGCGTCGGTATTCTGGCGCGTATTGCTAAGGTTTCTCTAATTACAAAGTGCAAGTAAAGTGCAAGTAATGTTATGATGCGGTTGTACCTTTACATGGTTTACATTAGTGTCGCAGTACGTAGGAAAAAGCCTGGTGCTAAACCCCGAGCCGTACTTGAAATTTGTGTGCACGCTGTTGGAGACGACGAGCGCAGGCATGCACTCGTTGTGAGAGACGACATTGGACCCGAGCTAGGCGGCGCCAGTAGTTCGGTCATATGGACAGTGACACATGATGTTGACACTATGCTAATGCTAATATTAATATGGTGGCTTTGAGTACTCTACATCGGTGTCAGAGAATGGAGAAAAAACCCCGACTGTAACGGCCCGTACTTTTTCACTACTTGTTGTAGCGTAGTCTTAGCGTACTTCTCCTTATTTATCCACTCTCTGGTTAGGGTTACTTAGACGCGCCCATAGACGCTTTACTTAGTCAGCTGATTCGTCAGCATAGCCGCATTGACTCAGCGTGGATCGCTGCAGCCAATAGCGTTTATCTCTCGCTTGTTTGGTTTGTTCTACGACGTTCTTCGGTACAAACACTCGTAGTAGTATAAATACCGTCTCTCTTGTCGTAGACACTCCAATCGAGTTCATTTGTGCTCTTGCGCATTAACTCTTTCCCAAGTCCTCTACTCTATATCAGTCAGGAGTAACCGAGTATAGTCCTTGTGATTATAAGCGTTACACTTGAACTCGATTCCCAATACTCCCTTACTCCGCTTGCGCCCAGGCATATAGGGCAACGTATACCCGGACTCCAGGGTTAAGGAGCTTTGTTTTCTTCTTTTCACTTCGTTTACGAGACGACACCTTTAGTCTCGTCCCCTTTACGGCAAGGGGTTGTGTCGAAGAAGACCCGTAGTCAGTAGTCCCGCTGTCCGTCAAGGGCAGTGTGAAGGCGTAACCCACATTAGGGGGTGGAAACGCATAATCTACAGTAGTGCCCCTACGTCACAGGAGGTAGAAACGTACTACCAGTATTCCCAGTTACACCATACGATAGCTGAGACAGAGTACCGCCACTGAGGGCAGGGAAAATCTCGTCAACATTCCTCGCATCAAGAAGTCGGAGTCTTTGGCTCCCCGTATTAGGTTCTCTCCTTACCTTAAAAAGGAAGAGTCGCCCGTTCCCCCGCTCCTGTTCGCTCGGGAAGTAACACCCCTCGAGCAACAAATCTTCGGTACCCCCGAACCTCTCCTTCCTCGTCTTTCACCACTCCCTCTTCGCTCCCCTTCCCCCAATCCTAACTTACTGGGCTTCGTTCTGCACGTTCCGTACAACCTACGGAATAGACAAACTATCTGCCCCCCTCCTCACGTTCCCGTAACTTTCGTCGGTCATGGACCAGTTCAACCAAGACCAGCTGCAGTTCATGCAGCAGATGACCGCGCTAATCTCGGCACAGGTCACCAACCAGGTGGCGCAGCACGTCGCCAACGCGGTGGCCGGCGCGCAGCAGCAGCAGCAAGGCAGAGGGGCCGCCGCTAACCCCAACCAAAACGTTGACCCCACGAAACGGGGCGTCGCAGACCCAGGCATGTTTGATGGGTCTATTAGTAAGTTCGAAGAATGGTGGGCCAAAATGAAGGCCTTCATCGTTACGGCCCAGTCGACCAGTCCGCAGGCAAGGACCTTGATGGTCTGGACTCGGATGACCAGACCGATTGCCGGAGCTTACGCGCGGGCGCGTATTGATCAGTGTCTCCCAACGGGGACATGGCCATCTTACGACGACTTGGTGGCCGAAGTTGAGGCGTGCTTTAGGCCGCTTCATAACAAGGACTGGGCCAAGGATCAACTGGCCAAAATACGTCAAGGGTCGGCCAGAACAGAAGAGTTCTTGGCCAAATTCAATGCACTTAAGACCGCGTCCGGGGTATCCAACGACTACGCTATCTTTATGCTGGAGAGGGCTATCCGCCCCGAAATTCTTCAGCAAGTGTTCGTTCAGGGACGCCGCAAGGCTACTTGGGCGGAATACGATGTCGAGGTCAGGTGCCTCGGAGCTGCCCTGGAGGCAGTCAGGTTAAAGACTGGTGGTGCGTCCTCTCGATGGGGACAGAATTTCTCTCGACCCTCGCCCGGGGTTACATCAGGGCAAGGCGCACCCATGGACATTGGGGTGGCGCAAGGCGGTTCTGGAAACCGCCCTAAAAAGGACTTTTCAAACTACCAGTGCTACGCTTGTGGCCAGAAAGGCCATATTCGTCCGCACTGCCCGCAGGCCGGGAACAAAGGAAAAGGGCGCCAGGTGCGCTCCGAAGGTGTAGACCCGCGGTTGGCCGCCATGGACGGTATGACGTTTGAGCAGATAGTTGCTCACGTCTCTAAATTAAAAGAATCGGAGCTGCAGTGAAATCGGGTCCTGCAGGCTCAGACAATGTTAGTACTGGACTTGTTTCTTTTCTTCCATATAGCTTCTCTTCTCGTTGTCGCTCAGTTTCATCTTCTAAAAATAGTTTAAAAGAAAACACAAAAATAGAAAATACAAAAACACAAAAAAAGGTTTCATTTTCGGACATAGTTACTGTGAATAGGTTTTCTTCTCTTTCTGTAGATAATATGGACGACGATTCGGACTCTGTACCTACACCGTCTGTTGGAGGGTCCCGAAAGGGCTCGGGACCGGACGTTAAACTGGCACCGCTTAATTCTCCAAGCAATAAAACTCTCAAAAATGGCGTTTCGGAAGGATCCGAGTCGGTTAGCGATGCTCAGGCGATAGTACCGCCGAAATCCCGAGTTCGCACGCTCAACTTAAAGGATCACGTTGCTGTACCTATTATTATTCGCACTAGGAAGGGTGACGCACACGCTGTGCAGGCCTTGTTGGACTCCGGTGCTACAGGTGTTTTCGTGGACGCCAAATTCGTTGATCGAAAGAAGCTTCCAAAGTTATCTCTCCCACAAGCCGTGGACGTATTTAACGTTGATGGTACTCTTAACTCCGCTGGAAGGATTACGCATCAAGTACCGCTTAGAGTTCAGTTCGGAGATCACTTCGAAGAGTTAGTAGCCGATGTCACGGATCTGGGATCTCACGACATGATTTTGGGTCACACGTGGCTTGCCACCCACAACCCGGAAGTCAATTGGAAAACCGGTGAAATCTCGATGAAGAGGTGCCCTCGTAGTTGCAGGCAACTCGCGCCGAAGCCGGCCTTCGTTAGACGTATCGAAAAGGAGGAGGTCCAGGCCCTCGAAGACTGGCATAATATATTCAGAGCCGACAAGCAGGAGGCTCCTAAAAAGGATAAAACCCCTGAGGAACTGGTTCCGAAGGAATACCACGATTATTTAAGCGTCTTCTCTGTCCAGGAATCCGAACGCATGCCGCTTAGGAAACCTTGGGACCACGCGATAGAACTAAAGGAGTCGTTCGTGCCGAAGAAGGGAAGGTTGATCCCTCTCAGCCCTGACGAGCAAACCGAAGTTAGCAACTTCGTTGATGGACAGCTTAAGAAGGGTTATATTCGGCCTAGTAAATCGCCGCAGACTTCTCCCGTGTTCTTCGTCCCTAAGAAGGATGGAAAGAAGCGAATGGTACAGGACTACCGCTATTTAAACGAGCATACAGTCAAGAACTCGTATCCGCTCCCGCTCATCTCGCAGCTTGTTGACAAGTTGAAAGGCTGTAAATTATTTACGAAAATGGACCTTAGGTGGGGATACAATAACATCCGGATCAAGGAAGGTGACGAGTGGAAGGCCGCTTTCGTCTGTCACCGTGGAGCCTTCGAGCTGCTGGTTATGTTCTGTGGGTTATGTAACTCCCCCGCCACGTTTCAGAATATGATGAACGACATCTTCGGTGATATGGAGGACGTTCTAGTAGTGTATATAGACGATCTTATGATATTCACGAAAACGGACGATGAGAAGGAGCATGACAGGATCGTGCTAGAGGTGCTTAGAAGGTTGAAGGAGAACGACTTGTTTGTCAAACCGGAGAAATGTCTGTTTAAACAAAAAGAGGTCGACTTTCTGGGTATGATAGTTGGCACGAATGGAGTTAAGATGGATCCCGCTAAAGTCGCTGCTGTGCGCGATTGGCCGGTTCCCACTTCTGTTCGTGGAGTTCGAGGCTTCCTTGGCCTTGCGAACTTCTACCGACGTTTCATAAAGGATTTCGCGCAGGTCGTGCGCCCCCTTAATGACCTAACTAAAAAGGACACCCCATTTCTCTGGTCCGACAAGTGCCAAGTAGCGTTTGATACGTTAAAGGAAGCCTTCACGACCGCGCCTATTCTTATGTTCCCTGATCAGGATCGGAAGTTCCGACTAGAAACCGATGCCTCGGATTATGCAACCGGAGCTGTGCTCTCGGTAGAATGCAATGATGGTCTCTGGAGACCAGTTGCCTATTCGAGTCACTCGCTTAGTGGAGCAGAGCTTAATTATACGGTTCACGACAAAGAGATGCTAGCCATCATCCGCGCTTTAGAGCAATGGCGTCACTACCTCGAGGCTACTCCGTACCAGTTTGAAATTTGGACGGATCACCACAACCTTAAATGGTTCATGACGTCGCAAAAGCTTCAACCACGCCAGGCGCGTTGGGCGCAGTATTTTAGTCGTTTCAACTGTGTTATCATCCACAAACCAGGAGTTTCGATGGGACGACCGGACGCTCTCTCTCGCCGCGAAGACTTAGTAGAAAATCGCGAGAACGCTAAATCTGAGGAGTCGTTATTTATTAAACCCGAGCAAGTGCGCGCTGTGCGCTTAGAAAGCCCCTTCATAGAAGAACTGCGCAGTGTAACGGCCGAGGTTGACGCTGGAACGCTCGACCGACACGACGGTTTACTGTACGACGGAGACAAAGTTTTCGTACCCAAGGCACTTAGACAGAAGGTACTCGCTGCTCTTCATGATTCGCCCCTAGCGGGTCATCGAGGCGTAAAAGGAACTCAGGAGTTGATCACTCGCTGGTTCACGTGGTCTACCTTGAAGCCCGATGTCGAGGAGTATGTAAAGCATTGTCAGACGTGTCAAGCTAGCAAGCCTAGTAACAAGCCGCCGGCAGGCGAACTCAAATCTTTACCCGTCCCTGATGGGCCTTGGAAGGATCTTACGACCGACTTTATGGATATAGGAGTCAGGAGCTCCTCTGGAAAGTCTTACGTCTTAGTCGTCGTCGATCGGTTCTCTAAGGAAGCAGAGTTCATCCCCTGCACTGAAAAGGAAACTGCCGCTGAAAAGAATGAATAAGGAATGTGGGGGGAGATGCCAGTAGGTCTCCCGTTGGAAAAAGGTAGGTCAATTCGACCCAAGGGGGCTAGAGTGCCTGGTAGGGTGGTCAGAGAGTGGGGAAAACAGCCAAAACGCGCCCAGGAAGTCCAAAAGAATGTCGAGAATCGTCTAATGAGCGTCTGGGAGTGGAGAAATATTCTCCCGAGCCTTCAGCGTCTTAATTCTGTCTTACTCGTCTGGTGTAGTGCGTCTATTGTTGTTCTAAGTATGTACAGCACCTCTAAGTGCGAGTCCTAGCTTATGTAAGCCAAAATGCGGACAAATACTAAGTAAAGGAAAGTAGTAAGGTAAAGAGAAAAACAAAAACATAAGTAGAAAGGATGAAATATAACAAATACCCTAGTAGGGAGGATACTCTCCCTACACCGCTAGTACGGCTCAGCTTTATTTAACTCACGTCTGGAAGCATCACGGCCTTCCGCAGTCTCTCGTCTCGGATCGCGGACCGCAGTTCGCATCTCAGTTCTCAAAGGAATTATTTAAAATGTTGGGTGTCGAGCAGAAACTCTCGACGGCGTTTCATCCACAGACGGATGGTCAAACAGAGCGGTTGAACCGCGAAATTCAGCAGTATCTACGGATGTATGCAAACCATCAGCAGGAACGATGGGAGGATTGGCTTCCCCTGGCTCAATTCGCGTATAATAACTCCAAATCTTCTTCTACTGGCAAGTGCCCCTTTGAAGTTACTCGTTCGTATACACCACGAATGGGCGTCGAGCTGACGACTTCTAAGGTAGAGGCAGCGGAGGAGACCGCTAAAGACTGGTTCCAGGTGTTCCAGGAAGTACGCGAAAGTTTGGGAAAAGCTAGGACTCGTCAGAAAACTCAGGCAGATAAAAGACGGTCCCCTTCCCCTGCTTACACCGTAGGCTCGCAGGTTTGGCTGGCTACCGACCATTTATCGCTGAAGGATCGGCAGAGCCGTAAATTGACCGAAAAGTGGATAGGCCCGTACGAGGTCTCGGACGTTTTACCCAATGCCGTTAAGTTAAAATTGCCGCGCTCGATGCGCATACACCCGGTAGTGAACGTTTCACGGGTGAAACCTTATCTCGGTGCTCTTGATGGGCAACCGGTTACTCGGCCCGGCCCACAGCGGGTTACGGATGAAGGAGACGTCGAATACGAAGTCGAAAATGTTGTTGATTCCCGCTTGAAGCGTGGTAATCTTCAGTTCCTCATCCATTGGAGGGGATACCCGGAGGAAGATCGCACTTGGGAGCCTAGATCCGCTCTTAAGAATGCCCAGGAGGCGATAGACGATTTTTACAAACTCCACCCCGGTGCCCCCCGGAAACTTCGCTTGCTCTCGACCGAAGGCCTCTTTTTCTCCGCTGTACCCGACCCTTTGACTGCGGTGCAGCCTATCTGGTCTCGCCTGGAAGTCGAGCCATAGGAGGGGATAGTGTAACGGCCCGTACTTTTTCACTACTTGTTGTAGCGTAGTCTTAGCGTACTTCTCCTTATTTATCCACTCTCTGGTTAGGGTTACTTAGACGCGCCCATAGACGCTTTACTTAGTCAGCTGATTCGTCAGCATAGCCGCATTGACTCAGCGTGGATCGCTGCAGCCAATAGCATTTATCTCTCGCTTGTTTGGTTTGTTCTACGACGTTCTTCGGTACAAACACTCGTAGTAGTATAAATACCGTCTCTCTTGTCGTAGACACTCCAATCGAGTTCATTTGTGCTCTTGCGCATTAACTCTTTCCCAAGTCCTCTACTCTATATCAGTCAGGAGTAACCGAGTATAGTCCTTGTGATTATAAGCGTTACACCGACGCGAAACAGCTCTGCCGTTCTCAAGATACATGTACATGCTGTTGGAGACGACGAGCACGGGTGCGAGCTCGCTGTGACAGGCAACGTCGGGACTCGGGCTAAGTACGTGTGATGTTTGACAGCGGCTGCACTCTACAGCAGGCACGTGATACAAGCAGTGTCGCGAAACCAACCACCTGTGATTCCCATGTATTTAGTCTAAATCTATTCTAGGTTGTATTCTACGCAGGAGACGGAGTATGTAGAAAAAAGTCTGATGCCGAACGGCCCAGCCGTTCATGAGATATGCGTGCTCGCTGTCAGCGACGACGAGCAAGGGGGTGAGCTCACCGTGACAGGTGTTGCTGAGACTACGGCAAGTCCTGCCAGGGCGTGACAGGCATTGCCGGGTCCTCGGCAAGGCGTGCCAGGGACCCTGTCAGACAAATATAGTAATTGCTCAAGTCTTAACTAATCAGCCTTCGATTATTCAGCTCAAAGGTTCAACAATATCCGAGAGATATTGCAGGAGTGTGGAAATAGGCATATCCCCTGCATGTTAGCAGTGTTATCATGCATCATTACCAAAGCTAATTAGTGTATATATGTGGGATTCACAGGTGTACTTCTTTGCCACTCTGTCCCCAAATGGGAAAATGGTGAATGGATAGCACTTGCTCACTACATGAAAGATGCTGTCCACAACAAATTCGGAGTGGCCAGGCCAGCTTTCACCCAACAGAAGGATCTTCTAGGTAGATTTTTACCGTCTTAGGGTAGGTACCTAGCCGAGCCTTTAGCCGATGTCAGTCGGAGTTTCCAAGTAAAAATTATGCATCTTCAGCACTGATTCCCCGTGTTTCGAATCACTCCCTTGAGCATGCAATGCAGAAAGTCCAAAGTCCTGGGCAAAAGCTCCAGTAGAGGTTCTTTATATACTTTCCAGCCCACCAAGACCAGGAGAGGAAAGCTCACATACAAGGAAGTTGATGCTAGGCGCCTGTACCAACCATCTGGGAGCCAGCCTTCCACTCCAAGAACCCCAAGGACTATGGCATCATCCCAGAATCTCAACTTCTCTGACTTCCCTAACTCAGACTGGAATGATGTAGAAGATGTCCCTCCAACTAGAAGGTTCACAAAGGTAGGTGTCCTGAACTGAGAAGGGAAATCATTCAAACTTGTTTTCAGAGTCAGAATGACTTTATCAGAGAGTGGTTGCCCTGGAGAACAGAGTACCTCAATGTTATTCTGGAAGGGGAGCAACTGGCTAAGGGGGGAATTTGTGAGCAATGCTGTCAAGCAGAAGGGAGTATCTGATGCATGTCCTGCACTGGTGTGCATGCCTGGTGTGGTCCCTGTGCTGTCAAAGCTCACAGAAACCTGCCCTTTCACAAGGTCCAAAGGTGGAATGGTACCCACTACCAGGCTACCTCCTTGATGGACCTTGGCTTCTTGTGGCATGTGGGCCATGGGGGGGGGCCATGTCCCCAAGCCTGGGAGAATCCCAATCCAGAGGAGTCTGGCTATGTATCTGGGGAAGGACCTCCAAATTACAGGTCAGTAGCCTGTACTTCCCGAGCCCTTGTGGTAATCTTTTTCCAGGAGGTCTTTCCGATCCCAAATGACCATAGTGCACACTGAGGGTATTTTTACTCATGAGGTCTCTTGGTGCAGCTGCCCTGGATCAGATCCCATTGATTTACACCTTTCTTTACTCAGAGAAAGACTTTTTCCAGCCAGCATATCTAAGCCTAAGACTGCCTTCACCTTTGAGGTGCTCAATCACTTTCTTATTGATGCTTTGGAGTGCAAGACTTCAGCTATGAGCTTCTATCAGAAGCTGAAGAGGTTCACCAATAATGCATTTCCTGACAGGGTACCAGTTGAGTCCCATTTGCCATCCATATGTTATTAGGTGACTTGGGTTAATACTTTTTTCTTGGCTTGTTAGGATAGGTACAGGGAGCTGATGAGGGTTTCTCGGCTGTGGAGGGATCTGAAACATAGGAAATGGTTTGGGTTCGGTCATGATACAGAACTGGATCCAGGAGAAGGGGGACTTGCCCTCTTCTGTCCTGCCTGCCCCCAACCAGGAATTAATTTACCTCCTGATTGGAAGGCTCGGTATGACAGGTAGGAGGCTGTAATCCATTCATTTTCCGTTCCTAACCTCATTTAGTGAAACTGTGACAAGGCAATATGTCATCAATGGGAACTTCACAGCCCAACATATGAAAATGAACAAGCCTGAGTGGGATGTATCTTTGTCGGATGGAAAAGGTTACATGGTTTCAGAGATTCCCTACCAGAATCATCTTCAACAGTCCTTGGATAACAAGGAGGTGGGGGCAGGGGTCCTAGGGTCTTGACATTTCCAGTGCTGACCATACCAATAGAGGTCCACTTGCAGCAATCACAGGGCAATCAATGCTGCCAATATCAACAAGTCCAACCTTCAATCCACTGGAATTGGTGCCACAGCATGTGCTCGGCATGGTTGCTTTGTCCCACATTCAGTGGTGGACTTTCAAAAAGGGGAAAGGTGAGCAAGCATGTTGGCTGAAGATGATGCCATTGGCACTCATGCTTGGCCAGGTATATGAACACAGACTACTCCATTTGCAATGCCCTTAGTTATCATTCTGAAAACATCACAACAGCCCTTGTCATTTATGATGTAGGGTGCCAGTGGAGTGTCAACTTCAGGAGTCGGGTCAAATCTAGTTCTTCTCTATTTCTTCCCTCAGGATTGGAGATCATTCCTGCTGTGGGGAAGTTCCATTTGGCTGCACACAAGCTCTCCTGCTTTCCAAGGTACAGCCTCAACTTTGTGAAGGGTGCAGGCCACTTGGATGGAGAAATTTTGGAGACATTGTGGGCTCCATTCAATAAGATCTCCCCCACTGCCAGGTCTATGACTCAGGCACACAGGCAAGAGGTGTATGATGATCATATGAGGGATTCCAACTGGAAGAAACTTGTGGGAATGGGTGAGTTTTTTTTTCTTGGAGGTTGGTGAATTTACACCCCAAATCACAGTCCCCTCCTTGTTGAAAAAATACAAGACCTCCAACAAATGTCTGGAGGACATGAATCAGGCCTATGAGCAGTTGAATGCTGTTCTAGATGCAAACAAAGTAGCTCGGTGGGAGTTGGATGCTGTTAAGGCAGAGGCAGACCGTGGTGAAGCCCTGAACATTTATTTGTTGAGAGGGGACAAAGGTCAGTCTTATTCAGATGGGACAATGGATCTGTCTGATTGTTTGTAGCCCCCACATTTCATGAAGCACAGTTAAAACTTGGAAAAAATCCAGTGTCCTCCTCAGCAAACCTTGGTTCTGTGGCTTGGCTGGCAGAAGGAATTAGCATTGAGGACTCACAGTGAGGCCATTGTTGACCTGAAAGTGATTTGTCTGCTGACCCAACCTGCAGGGACCAGCTAAGATATGAGCTTTGTCAGCTTCCCAGTCCAATGTCTGCTAGGCAGGAAGTCAAAACCTCTGAGAAGAGGCAGAGACTTTCTTCCAGGATTGAAAAGTTCCACAGCACTGGTCAAGCATTTTTAAAAGGCTTAGAGATAGATGGTGCTTTCATTCCCCAGGATGATCCAGCATTCTGTGCACAAGAAGACCAGGAGAAGGAGGATGGCAAGTTCTGGGAAGATGATGATACAGTCTTGGAGGCTCCAGATGAGGAAGTCCAGGAGCTGGCCTCTGAGCTGATGAGTATATGGATGCCCTCATCCATTGGAGCAGCCAAGCTTATGGAGATTGGCCTTCATGATCTTCTGAAAGAGGAGATGGAACTCAGGATTGGACAGGCTAATGATTGTCTTGACCAACTGCGGACTGACCTTGGCAGCAAGGCCATGCTGTACAGGCAGAATTTCAGGACTGCAAATTCCACTAGGGAGGGTACAAGAACCAAGAAGGAAATCCAGAAAGTGGTGGTCAGGATAAACAAGCATGTCAGAAGTTATCAGAGGGCCAGGAAAGCCATTCTCAGATTGGACCTCAATGATAACATAGGAGAAAAGTTCAAGGAAATCCAACCAGAGGATCTTGCTGTTAGTAAGGAGGTAACAGAGGAAAACAGGTTTGGCCAGGGGGTTAGTAAAATGGCTTGGTTTTGGATGGTGGATGGGGAACAGAATCTGCTGAATGGGGACAGTGGGGGGTTGATGGAAGAATGTGAGTGAATACTAATTATTTTCTCCATATATCTTGCCAATAAGATGTTGCCAGTTTATCGTATCAATTGGCTCAAAGCAAGGGCAAGAAGGGACAGATGGAGAGAAGAAGTGTCATGGGTGAGGCATGAAATGCTCTGGACAACCTTGTGGTTCCAGTATCAAAAGGAGATATGGGAGACTCGGGCTCTGCAATCCACAGAGCCAGGGAAAGAAGCTTATGCTTCAAAGCAGGTAGAGCTGTGGAGTGACTTCACCAAAAAGGCAGGGTTGATGTTCCAAGGTAAACAAATGGAATGTATTTAGAACACAGCTGTATTCATTCAGTGGGGAACTGCTCACAGTACTTAGTATCTGAATGGAACTAAAAGCCAAACATCTCAAAACAATAATACCAAAATAGTAGTCTTCCTAAAGGAGGTTAGCCGCATTTTTTCAACATCCTTCCTAAACAGGGAAGGGCTGAAAATTTTCAGCTTGCCACTGAACTCCAACCAAAGTCTACTGCAATTTCCCTCCTACTCAACCAATTCTCCAATGGCTAACTGGTCTGAAGCTTACTCTGATCTCCTGGCCTCCTACATAGGACAGTACAAAGATGCTAGGGGGGACTCTGGCCTGAGGTCAGAGATCTTGGCTGAAGTGAAGTCAAAGATTCTCCAGCATCCCCCTTCTTCATCTGTGGTATTGCCCAAGAATTTGAGAGTGGTATGGCATTTTTTTTGCATAAGTTGAACATACCTTAAGTCTCTCTAGGCCATCAGAAGGGAATTTTTGCCCAAATTGGACCCTGAAGACCGAGATGATGAGGAGAACATCATCAAGTACATCTTGGAGGTCACAGAAAAGAGGAAGGAAGATAGTGATGAGGGTGAGGATGCCAGGGAAGAGAAGGCAAGGCCTACCAAGGCTGGGGATTACAAGAAACCCTTTACAGCCTTTACTTCGGGGCAGAGGCTCTTCAAGGATGAGATGGATACTTATGATAGGGAGAGGAGGGACACCAAGGACCCCAAGACCATAGGCCAGAGGAACAAAATTATCCAACAGTGGTGGGAGTCTCTCTCTGATTCCAAAAAAGCTGAGGCTGGGAGGGCTGTGGAAAAATGGAATAAGTTGGGTGCACCTAAGGAGACTCATGATTCATAGGTATTCCTTGTGTTTCAAGGCCTTTACTGACTTGGAGTAACACAGTTATTGGAGAAAAAACTTCCCTGGTATGGCTAGGGAGTTCATTGACATGGTGCATAGAACCATGGGCTCCCACATAGTGATGTTTGCAGCTGATGAAGCACAAGATAGTGAGATCAAGATGGCAGTGTAAGTTCCACCAAACATATCAGTGCCTGGCATGCTAATAAAGACACCTAGTTTTGAGACTCAACCTCAAGATGGGAAGAAGGCTTTCTCAGGGGCATCTGAGCCCAGCAAGGATTGGGTTCTGAAGGGAGAACAGATTTTAACTGATTATCTTTTGACTGACCCAGGTGAGTTTGTAGTGTCTCTTTCAAACCTGTAGCCAAATGAATTATTTTCCAGTGGAAGAAGAATTGAATGAGGAGAAGAAGGATACAGAGATAACCCTGGATGATGATGGGAATCCAGAAGTACCACCTTGGACTGGGCAGAAGCTGAAGGTCCAGCAAAACTTGGCTAGAGCAGTCTTCCAGGCAGCCTATGGTGGGTTCTTCACTGACATGTTGGTGTCCAGCAGTTGACTGGAGGTGAAAACATAGCAAAATTCACACAGAAGCCTAAGGCCAAGGTTCCTTGGGGCTTGCTTATCAAGTCTCCTTTGGAGTATCTTGATTCCGAGTCCATTCCTGATGGATTTGTGATGAAGGATCCTTCAAAGTGGACCAACGCTGATATGAGGTTGCTCTGGAATCATTGGCATTCCCTGGAGGGTCAGGATAAGGTGATTGTCACCTTTATCAAATGCAAAAAGGAGGATTTGCCTCTGGGGAGGTTCTTTGATGGGAAAGCCAGATCCAAAAAAAGAGTCTGGGTAAACATTGATGATGACAGTGAAGGGGAGGCAGGGGTTGAAGACTCGGAGGCAGGGGTTGAAGACCTGGAGGCAGAAACCAGTGGGAGGCATAAGACCCTGAAAGTAAGGGTCCAGGATAACCGTGTCTCAGTGGCTTCCTCCTCCCGAATTACCCCTCATGAGTCAAGTCCTGCCTGGCATGCCAGCAGGGACAGGGTAGAATTTTTAAAGTCGCTCTCAATCATGCCCAGATACCAGAAGCTTGTTGAGCTGGTGGTTGCCTTACCAGAAACAGTGAGTGGCCAACTTTCTATGATAGCTTGGTTAATAAATATATTGTCAGGAAACCCACATCAGCACTGAACCAGCCTTGCCTGAATGGGCATTATGGACTTGGGGTGCTAAGTATCTACCTGAACATATTCACCTGGATAGGGATTCCTTCTTGAAAGCACTGGCTCAACTGGAGGGGGAAAAGTTTGGTTCCTTTAATCAGGGAGGCCCAATTGTACTTGGATTGGGTCTCTTGTTGAGGGAGTGCAACTGTGCCCAGGAGGTGGAAGAGGATGATCCAGAGGTTTCCCATCTGGACTTTCTACTGAACTCTAACCTTGGCATCCAGAGGGCAGAGGATGTTTTGTGTGCAGTGGGGTCAGTAATTGCAAGATTGGAGCAGGGTTCAGTTGGCATGAACCCAGAGGAGGTGGATAATCACAAGGACAAGGAGGATGCTGAAAAAAAGGCTGGTGGGCATGCAGAGGAGAGGACAGCTAGTGAGGGTGGGGGTGAGGAGGAAGAAGCACCAATCCAGGCACCTCCAAAGAAAAGGAAAAGGCAAGGAAGTAAGAATACACAGGAGAAGGCAGCCACAATAGAGGATGGAGAGCAAAAGGTAAAGAGGGATCAGAAAAAGAGCAAGAGAGCTCTTGGAATGGGGTGCCCCATGGTCCTGGAACCCCCATGATCCTGGAAGTGGGGTCGGCCAACATGAATAATCATGAAAGGTGACTCTTTCAGTGGGGATGATTTCCTGACTGTATGGGCATCCAAATTAGCTCCCTTGTTGGAATATCTCATTACAGATTATTAAAATGATGCTGTATTTACAACCCCATTCCAAGAGCTCAAGGTTAGAGTTCAGTAGAAAGTCCAGATGGGAAACCTCTGGATCATCCTCTTCCACCTCCTGGGCACAGTTGCACTCCCTCAACAAGAGACCCAATCCAAGTACAATTGGGCCTCCCTGATTAAAGGAACCAAACTTTTCCCCCTCCAGTTGAGCCAGTGCTTTCAAGAAGGAATCCCTATCCAGGTGAATATGTTCAGGTAGATACTTAGCACCCCAAGTCCATAATGCCCATTCAGGCAAGGCTGGTTCAGTGCTGATGTGGGTTTCCTGACAATATATTTATTAACCAAGCTATCATAGAAAGTTGGCCACTCACTGTTTCTGGTAAGGCAACCACCAGCTCAACAAGCTTCTGGTATCTGGGCATGATTGAGAGCGACTTTAAAAATTCTACCCTGTCCCTGCTGGCATGCCAGGCAGGACTTGACTCATGAGGGGTAATTCGGGAGGAGGAAGCCACTGAGACACGGTTATCCTGGACCCTTACTTTCAGGGTCTTATGCCTCCCACTGGTTTCTGCCTCCAGGTCTTCAACCCCTGCCTCCGAGTCTTCAACCCCTGCCTCCCCTTCACTGTCATCATCAATGTTTACCCAGACTCTTTTTTTGGATCTGGCTTTCCCATCAAAGAACCTCCCCAGAGGCAAATCCTCCTTTTTGCATTTGATAAAGGTGACAATCACCTTATCCTGACCCTCCAGGGAATGCCAATGATTCCAGAGCAACCTCATATCAGCGTTGGTCCACTTTGAAGGATCCTTCATCACAAATCCATCAGGAATGGACTCGGAATCAAGATACTCCAAAGGAGACTTGATAAGCAAGCCCCAAGGAACCTTGGCCTTAGGCTTCTGTGTGAATTTTGCTATGTTTTCACCTCCAGTCAACTGCTGGACACCAACATGTCAGTGAAGAACCCACCATAGGCTGCCTGGAAGACTGCTCTAGCCAAGTTTTGCTGGACCTTCAGCTTCTGCCCAGTCCAAGGTGGTACTTCTGGATTCCCATCATCATCCAGGGTTATCTCTGTATCCTTCTTCTCCTCATTCAATTCTTCTTCCACTGGAAAATAATTCATTTGGCTACAGGTTTGAAAGAGACACTACAAACTCACCTGGGTCAGTCAAAAGATAATCAGTTAAAATCTGTTCTCCCTTCAGAACCCAATCCTTGCTGGGCTCAGATGCCCCTGAGAAAGCCTTCTTCCCATCTTGAGGTTGAGTCTCAAAACTAGGTGTCTTTATTAGCATGCCAGGCACTGATATGTTTGGTGGAACTTACACTGCCATCTTGATCTCACTATCTTGTGCTTCATCAGCTGCAAACATCACTATGTGGGAGCCCATGGTTCTATGCACCATGTCAATGAACTCCCTAGCCATACCAGGGAAGTTTTTTCTCCAATAACTGTGTTACTCCAAGTCAGTAAAGGCCTTGAAACACAAGGAATACCTATGAATCATGAGTCTCCTTAGGTGCACCCAACTTATTCCATTTTTCCACAGCCCTCCCAGCCTCAGCTTTTTTGGAATCAGAGAGAGACTCCCACCACTGTTGGATAATTTTGTTCCTCTGGCCTATGGTCTTGGGGTCCTTGGTGTCCCTCCTCTCCCTATCATAAGTATCCATCTCATCCTTGAAGAGCCTCTGCCCCGAAGTAAAGGCTGTAAAGGGTTTCTTGTAATCCCCAGCCTTGGTAGGCCTTGCCTTCTCTTCCCTGGCATCCTCACCCTCATCACTATCTTCCTTCCTCTTTTCTGTGACCTCCAAGATGTACTTGATGATGTTCTCCTCATCATCTCGGTCTTCAGGGTCCAATTTGGGCAAAAATTCCCTTCTGATGGCCTAGAGAGACTTAAGGTATGTTCAACTTATGCAAAAAAAATGCCATACCACTCTCAAATTCTTGGGCAATACCACAGATGAAGAAGGGGGATGCTGGAGAATCTTTGACTTCACTTCAGCCAAGATCTCTGACCTCAGGCCAGAGTCCCCCCTAGCATCTTTGTACTGTCCTATGTAGGAGGCCAGGAGATCAGAGTAAGCTTCAGACCAGTTAGCCATTGGAGAATTGGTTGAGTAGGAGGGAAATTGCAGTAGACTTTTGTTGGAGTTCGGTGGCAAGCTGAAAATTTTCGGCCGTTCCCAGTTTAGGAAGGATGTTGAAAAAATGCAGCTAACCTCCTTTAGGAAGACTACTATTTTGGTATTATTGTTTTGAGATGTTTGGCTTTTAGTTCCATTCGGATACTAAGTACTGTGAGCAGTTCCCCAGCGAATGAATACAGCTGTGTTCTAAATACATTCCATTTGTTTACCTTGGAACTGTAACGGCCCGCACTTTTTCACTACTTGCTGTAGCGTAGCCTAGTGTAGTTTTCCTTATTTATCCACTCTCTGGTTAGGGTTACTTAGACGCGCCCATAGACGCTTTACTTAGTCAGCTGATTCGTCAGCATAGCCGCATTGACTCAGCATGGATCGCTGCAGCCAATAGTGTTTATCTCTCGCTTGTTTGGTCTGTTCTATGACGTTCTTCGGTACAAACACTCGTAGTAGTATAAATACCGTCTCTCTTGTCGTAGACACTCCAATCGAGTTCATTTGTGCATCGTCGCATTAACTCTTTCCCTCATCCTCTACTCTCTGTCAGTCAAGGAGTAACCGAGTATAGTCTTCGGATTATAAGCGTTACACTTGAACTCGATTCTACACATACTCCCTTACTCCACTTGCGCCCAGGCATATAGGGCAACGTATACCCAGACTCCAGGGTTAAGGAGCTTTATCTTCTTCGTTTCACTTCGTTTACGGGGCGACGCCTTTAGTCCCGTCCACCTTTTGGCTGGTGGTTGTGTCGAAGAAGAACCGTAGTTAGTAGTCCCGCTATCCGTCAAGGGTAGTGTGAAGGTGCAACCCACATTAGGGGGTGGAAGCACATAGTTTAAAGTAGTTCCCCTACGTCAAGGGAGGTAGAAAGCGTACTACCGTATCCCTACTAGCTTTACGATAGTTGAGACAGAGTACCGCCACTGAGGGCAGGGAAAATCTCGTCAACATTCCTCGAGTCAAGAAGTCGGAGTCTTTGGCTCCTCGTATTAGGTTTTCTCCTTACCTGAAAAAGGAAGAATCACCCGCTCCCCCGCTCCTGTTCGCTCGGGAAGTTACTCCCCTCAAGCAACAAATTTTCGGTACTCCCGAACCTCTCCTCCCTCGCCTTTCGCCGCTCCCTCTTCGCTCCCCTTCTCCCGACCCGAACCTACTGGGCTTCGTTCTGCACATTCCGTACAATTTACGGAATAGACGTACTATTCGCCCGCCCCCTCTAACCCCCGTCATCCTCACCACCTTCCGTCCTCATGGACCAGTTCTCCCAGGAGCAGCTGCAGTTCATGCAGCAGATGACCGCTATGATTTCAGCGCAGATGGCCAACCAGGTGGCCCACGAGGTCACCAACGCCGTCGCAGGGGTGCAGCAGCCGCAGCAGCAGCAGCCCAACCCCAATAGGAACATCGACCCTACAAAGAGGGGTGTCGCCGAGCCCGGCACGTTTAATGGCTCGATAAGTAAGTTTGAAGAATGGTGGAGCAAGGTCAAGGCCTTCGTGGCTATGGCCAATTATTCTACAAACCGCTCCGACTGTTTGGCGGCATGGTCTCGCATGGAGGGGCCCATTGCTGGGGCATATGCACGGGCACGCATCGACGAGTGCCTCGCCGCTCAAACGTGGCCAGCTTGGGCCGCAGTACAAGCAGAGATTGAGGCACGCTTCAGGCCACTTCACAACAAAGACTGGGCTAAGGATCAGCTCAGCAAAATTCGTCAGGGCATGGCCAGAACTGAGGAGTTCATGGCCAAGTTCAACGCACTTAGGACCGCGTCCGGGGTATCCGACGATTATGCCATCTTTATGTTGGAGAAGGCCCTTCGGCCCGAAATTCTTCAACAAATCTTCATCCAGGGACGATGCAAGTCTACCTGGGCAGAGTACGACCTGGAGGCCAGGACTCTGGGGGCCGCTTTCGAAGCGGTTAAAATTAGAACAGGTGGCTCGTCCTCTCGATGGGGACAACAAAGTTTCAACAGACCCTCGCCCGGTGTGAGTCGACGTGTGGATCTATGGCGAAAACACCACAAAACCAACACAAAGACAAATGCCAAGTTGGTGGTTTACCTGTGCGGACTTTGGCTCGAGGGATCGGTTATAGCGAAATGGGGAGGGGTTCTGCACACCTAGACGACTAGGGCAGAAGGGAACAGTGCTCCAGATGAGAGGGGAGCAAGGGGACAACAGAAAAGCGACGATATTTAGGCTACTTGGAGCCCAGAAGCGACGTAAGATGATGAAGAATAACAGTAAATAGACCCTTAATGGAGCCTCAGATACTGCAAGAATAAAGAAGATAATGAAGGGCCTTAAAGCGACGACAATAAGGCAGATAATGACGATAAAGATTGGGCAATAGTCTCACTACAAAGGGGACGGTATCCTATGCAGGGGGGCTACTTGCTTGCTGCTTGCTGCGACGTATTGGTACTTATATACAAAAGGTAGCGCAGCCTGAAGTAAATAGAGGGAAACACTTTGTAAGGGGTTTGTAAGCGATTGGTAAGAGGATTGGTAAAGGATTGGTAAGGCCGAGCAAGGCTGAGTAAGGACAGTAAGCGATTGGTAAGTAAAATCAGTCAGCATGACGAAGAATATCACAAATCATTTGAAATAGAATGAGTCATTAAGGAACGGATGAATAATGCGACAGAAAGGGGGATGAGTAAGCGCACTGGTCACTGCTGAATAAGGGGTATGACTGCAAATGAGTCACTCTGACTCCTAGATCTGAGATCCAGATTCATTGGGGCGATATGCTGCGCGTCCGAAAGAAGAACTGTGGGGATTTCTGCCAGGGGCCAATTTTGGGGGTCTCCAGGGTAGTCAGGGCTTAGGATTTCGCAACTTTCCCCCCCCTCTCTCCTCTCTGCAAAGCGACCTGTACCAGGTGCAACTAGTGCTCTGGAGGGCATGAGGAGGAGGAGGGGCCATCTTCTCCAATGAGGGCAGGGAGAAGTGCCTCAAAATCGTCATGAATGCGATCAGATAGTGTAGATGATAGTAATTGGTACTGGAGCTGTCGCAATTTTGGGAGAATGAAAGACGAGATTGAGAGATAGACGTTGCAGGGGGCAGGAAGGAAAAATCCGTAATCCTTTTCGACTGGAGAGACCAAAACAACCACATAAGACCTCTCAAGCCTGACGACAGACTTGAGGCGACCAAAGAACGTCTTCCTCGACGTCAGACTGACGAGAAGAACCCGCTGTCCCAGAGCGATAGGATGGGAGGTCATGGACGAGGGAGGGATGAACCAGGAGGCTTCAGGGCGAGAGCTAGTGGGGATTCCTGGCAAGTACTCGTAGTTATTCTCCATAGCAAAGGACACGAGCGAAGAGACGGTCGAGGAGGTGGCCATTACGATAAATATTGGCGAAATGGGCGTTCGTTGGTAGAAATGATGCAGAAAATCGTGGAGTGCGCGGATCGTTACCAAATTTGGTAGGCAGGATGGCGTGGTCGAGAGCTTCCTGTGAGCGTGGGAATGGTGTCGATATCTTTAAAATTGACGGAGATATTCGAAAAATCGGAATGCCGTAAACTAGTGCTCAAAAAGTTTTTTCAGGCGCTCGAGCGGTTTCTTCCCTAACGTTAAGGATGGTTCTTGTGCGATGGATGACTGCTGGCAATATCAGTCATTCTTTGCATTAGGGCTAGGCTTCTCCGTTCTTCATCATTCAGCTTCCGAGTCCATGCTCACGTCGCCAAACACCTTTGGTGCGTGACATCCGCCAGCAACAAGAAATGCAATCGTCCCCGATTGCGACCAATGCAGCAAACACAAACAGGTGAAACAAAGAAAAGAAAAAAAAGAATCTGAAAGGAGTGGCTGGAGATAAATGAAAAGTAGTGAAGGAAATCATGAGAATTCGTCAGAGTCATAAGCATTATTTTCGTTCTCGTCGTCATCTTCGTCATCGTCATTGCTTGGCTCATTGTCTCCACTGAGGAGGATATTGTCAGGTAAAGGAGTGTCGCGTGAGTAGTAGGGAATGAGTCGGAATGCAGCAATGCCTCGTCTAGAGATAGTGCCATCGAGTTCTTTGAGGACGTAGGAGCCTCCCTTGGTGCTGTAGTGGGGGATAGCAGGGGAGAGGTACGAGAGGTGTGGAGCCCACAGCCACATAGCTTAGTCAGCAGAGGAGCAGTACGGACACGATGGACGAGTAGAGCAGATAACACGACATCGAGTCAGGGAACGAGCAGGGCGAGAGTCCCACTCCATCTGGCGACGAGAGTGGCTTCAACCCCGCAAAGCACAACAGAACGTTAGCACCACCGTATCACCGCACCACCGCATTACTGCACCACCGTACCACCGCACCGTACCACTGCACCGCTGCACCACCGAGCCACCGTACTACCGCAAAACGAACACGCCGAATCCACACGGATGACACGTGTGAAACAGAATAAAAACAAGCTACGTAGACCACAATCCCCATAACAGCTGATCAACCTGTCTCGCAGAAACATCCCTCGCGACGTACGGGGCCGTTTCGTGTCCACGAACCCCAATACCCCACCAACGGTACCGTCGCCATTGGGTACAACACCCACAGACAGCGAGTACTTGTTCCCATCGGAACCCCAGTCACCGACTTCGCCCCCGGAGTTCTCGTCCATACGAGGACTGCCACCAACCAGAGCAAACTCACCGAGCTCGGAGACGGAAGAGTTCTACAGGCCGTACCCACCAGCTACACTACCCACACCACCGGTATCGGCAGTAACAGGCCTCCAAAGAGGACGAGCATCTACAGCACCGTCTGCAGCCGTACGCAGCACACCAACCATACCAGCACCGCCTCTAGTAACGCCCACACCACCCCAAACAACACCAGCACCATCACGGCTACGACCACCCATGGCCGAACCGGTCCCACTGTTCTATGGAGACAGAACGACCACGGAAAATGCAAGCGACTTCTTAAAAGCATTCAACCGAAGTATGCTGTTCTTAAACCCGCTATCCACCGATGCGCAGAAAATAGCCGCGCTGGCGAACTATTTAGGAATGGGGTCGCCGGCGGAAAAGTGGTACCAAGACAGTATAGTGGGTAAAGTAACCACATGGGCGGACGTCACACAGGAGTTTAATGGGAGGTGGCCCCCCACCGAGAGTGCAACGCAGACTTCGGAGGAATACCAAACGGAACTGCTAGAACACAAACTGCCAGAAGAAGAAGTAGGTGTCATCAAAACGGTTGGAAGACAGAAGGTGTGGACACATGTGAAGTGGGCAGAGGAAGCAATGGAACTAGCACGACTGGCGGGAATAGAGGGTGGACCTACGCTGATCTGGCAAGTCAAGAAACAACTGCCAAAGGCACTGCGCAGACTATTGGATGACGAGTACACCACATGGGACAAGTTCACGAAAGCAGTAAAGGAGCTGAACACGTCGAAGCTAAAGCAGGAAAGAGAGGAGATAGAGGAACGAAGAAAGCAGGAGGAGGAACGGGACCAAAAACTCCTCCAGAGGGTAGAGGCTGCGAAAAGGGCGACCACGGCAGACTTAACAGCACAGCTGCAACGCCTAACCATAGGACAGGTAGCCATTTCACGACCAACACCAGAGCGAGCTCCACGCACTGGAAACCCCTCGACTACGCGATTCACACTCCAACAAGGATCCAGACGCACCACAGTGTATACACCACCGACGGAGGACCAGAAGGAAGCGGTGAGAAAGGCGTTAGAAGTGTTCCCACACCAACGAGCAGACGAGGAAGGACAGAAAGCATACCTAGCCCAGCTGGCGGCTTGGATGGCGAAACATGGCAATATCACCAGAATCTCCGAGCAGACCCCATACCCGCTCAAACCAGGCACGGCAACAATATGCTCGGGGGAATGCTTCTGCTGTGGAACGCACGGGCATGGAAGTAGAGACTGCCCAGTAGTGGAAGGGGATTCATCCAGACTTAGCCGCAATGAAACAGCTTGGAGAGCCCTCTGCAACCGAGTTTTGGGACCTGTTAATAGGAGTAATGCACTTAGCATCAGACTCGTAGCCCTAGACGAGCAGGGAAACGACACCGGGTCGCTGTGAAGGACAGCACAACGACCCAGACGTCAAACGTATCTACGCTAATGCAAGTCACCTCGCATGTATCAGCCAATAAGCCGCAAATTATCGACCTCTACTCTGCGACGTGCGACGATCAAGCTTGCTCATCAGATACGCCAGACAAATCTGTCCCATTCATACACACGATAACCTTCAAAAACCCCGGAAGTAACACGGTACGGGTACGAGCACTCTTCGATGACGGTGCCATGACGGGAGCCATGTGCTCGAAGACGTTCCATGCCATTAAGCACAAGCTGCAAGGATGGCAACCGTCCAAACAAACCCTCCGCATGGCAAATGGAACGACGGTCCGATCAGAAGCAACGTGGTCAGGCACCGTAAACGTGGCAGGTGTAGAAGCAAGGGGAACATTCGAAGTCTTCGACAGTGGAGGAGGGTGGTCCTTCTTGTTCGGAAAGCCACTCCTTCGGGCGTTCAGAGCCACACACGACTACACCCTGGATGAAGTCGCAATCTCAGATGACAAAACAACAGCAATGCTACGCAACCAGTTCGCAGACAGCAAACCGGTCCTACAAACTGAAGTGGCAGGAACCACCGAAGATGCAATGACGTCAGCAGGAGAAACAATGGATGACATCTTCACGAGGAAGACGGACCCATTTGCAAAAAGAAGGGTCGAGTACATTGTCCGGAGCGTCAAGGTTGGCAACGACTTGACAGCAGAAGAAAAGGCACAGGTAACGGAACTAATTACAGAATTCGCAGATGTGTTTGCATGCTCGTTGGGCGAAGTACTGCAAATACCAGGAGCACGCATAGAACCAAGCATACCAGAGCACGCAAAGTTCCGAACGACAGTGCACCAACGACCCATGAATACCCCACAGCAGCAGTTCATGCACGAATGGGTAAGGGAAATGATAAATGCAGACCTAGTCGAAAACGCAGACATACCCCGCATTAAACATGTTGCGCCAACAGTACTAACGCAAAAAGCACACAACACTAACGGGAGCATGACTTTACAGGACTTACAAGATGAACTGAACCGACAATGTTCAATGGCAAATATCCAACAGCCGTTCAAACAGAACAATAATGGTAAAGAACCTGCACGGGCGACTACCAAGTCTCCAAACGAAACACCAAAGTGGCGCGTAACTCAGAATTTTGCAGAATTAAACAAGGTGACGCAAATACCACCACTGTTCCAGGGAGACATACGAGCGAAACAACAACGCCTCAGTGGACATAGGTATGTCTCCGTGTTTGACTTCGCATCCGGGTTCTATGCTGTCGAAATCCCAGAAAAGTGGAGGCCGTACTTCACATTTTTCGTAGACGGCAGAGGTTACCTATGGTACAAGAGGATGGCCATGGGATGGACGGGTGCACCAACAGTGTTTTCAGCAACAGTCACTGACTGCCTGCACGACATGCTGGCAGATGGCACCATAGAACTGTTCGTTGATGATGGAGGAACAGCGGATGACACGTTCAAGGGCATGATAGGAAAACTACGCCGAATCCTCAAACGGTGTAGAGCCCACAAACTATCACTGTCACCGACAAAGTGTCGGTTGTTCATGACAGAAACAACATTCGCAGGCGCAACGGTAGGTCCTATGGGAGTGCAACCTGACCTCGCAAAACTCGCAGCAATCGTAAACTGGAAACAACCGGACAATGCCCTAAATCTCTCGTCGTTCCTAGGGCTTACAGGACACTTCCGAGACCTAATAAGAGGTTACTCCAAAATAGAAGGACCGCTACGTGACATACTGAAACAAGTCGAAATACCTAAGCCCATATCCAAATCTACATACAGAAGAGCCTTAACTAACCACAAATTAGCAGGCATATGGCAACACGAACACACCGAAGCATTCCTGAAACTCAAGGTAGCGCTAACAAGCCAGCCAACGTTACATGCACCACGATATGACGGAACACCATTCATAGTAACGACAGACGGCTGTCAGGAAGGCTTCGGGGCTGTACTCACACAACAGATCCAGGTACAAACCCCAAGCAACAAGACCGTTGACAAGATAGTACCAATAGCATTTGCGTCGAAACGAACATCACCAGCTGAGAAAAACTATAAACCATTCCTACTAGAATTCGCAGCACTGAAGTTTGGTCTAGATCACTTCTCGGATATCATCTGGGGGTTCCCTATCGAAATCGAAACAGACTGCCAGGCCCTGAAGGACGTGTTATCCAACAGATGCATGTCAGCAGCACATGCAAGATGGTGCGACGGAATAACAGCCCACAACATAGTTGCAGTACGACATGTGCCAGGACGCCTCAATGTGGTGGCGGATGGGCTAAGCCGTCAATGGGACAACACAGAACGAGCAGATGACGATGAAGGAAGTGAGTGGTCAGTAAGCCCCGACCCAGAAGCAATAACAGGTCTCGTAAATGACATGTTTACGGTTGAGAAACTGACACCCGAAGACCAAAAACTACGGGAACGCTTCGAACAAGAGCCGCTCTTCCTTGAGGTCATTGACGCACTATTCAATACAGATGTCAACACACCCATACGAGAACGCAGCAGGGCAAGGCATCGAGCAAAACAGTACATGATCCAACACGGTAAACTGTGGCGCCTACATGGTGGCACGAGCATCAGGCCATGCCACAAGGTGGAGTGCATCACAAGAGAAGAAGCGGAAGGGAAGGCAATACAGGTGCATGCATCTGGGGGACACTGGGGCAGAGACGCCCTAAAAATGGCACTAACGGACTGCTACTACTCACCCAAATTAGATATATCTGTCATGAAAGCTATCCAAGCATGTGCGAAGTGCAAGAACTTTGGGACACCACGACTAAACGCACTCCTCGAGCCAATCACAAGACGACACCCATTCGAATTGCTGGTAGGAGACTACCTATCAATGCCGACTGGCAAAGGAGGATACCATACGCTAGGATTATTCCTAGACACTTTCTCGCAGCATTTATGGGTCACTAAATTCAAAACCGCAGGTACAGCTAGGACAACAGTCGACAGTTTGGCAAACATCTTCAATAACTTCACGGCAGCAGAAACGTTCATGACTGATGGCGGCCGACATTTCGACAATGAATTAGTCAAAGAATACTGCTCAAAATGGTCATGCAAACACCACGTCGTAGCAGCTTATTCACCGTGGATCAATGGACTAGTGGAAGGTACCAATAAACTACTGCTGCACGTACTGAAACGATTATGCACACCGGACCTCGGTGAAGACAGTGTGGACAATGACAACCATGACAAGCTACCCAAAACATGGCCAGACCATTTGGACGAGGCCGTACGTGCCCTCAATACACGGGTACTACCGTCACTCAAGTACACCCCCAAAGAACTGCTACTAGGTTTGATCGTTGACACTAAACGCACAGAGCTAACAAACAGCATGACAGAGCCTATGACTGCAGATGCAACAATACACATGGCCTATGCAGCACAACAGCGTCTGGATGGGTATGATGAAGCAGTACGACATGCGATAAAACGGAAAATGGCATTTGATCGAAGGGTCCTAAAGAGACAACCGGCCGAAGTCGTCTTCACAAAAGGAGACCTGGTCCAAATATATCGGAGTGACCTTGACCACACCTTCAAAACAGAACGGAAAATGCTCCCTAAGTGGTCCCCTCCTCACCGTGTCTCTGCGCGACTAAAAAACTCATATAAAGTGGAAACTTTATCGGGCACACTGCTGAAGGGTGAGTTCAGTGCAAGACGCCTTCGAACATTCCTACCACGGGAAGGTACACAACTGTACAAAGACCAACAAGAATACATGCGAAGGCATGAGGAGACAGACAGGGAAGAAAGAGCAGAAGAAAGACAACCAGAGGACGAAAGAGACGAAGGGGTAGATGATGAAAGGGAGGAAGGAGTGAATAACGAAAGGGAAACCTGGCCTGAAGAAGAAAACACTGTTGAGGTGGAAAAAAGAGAGACAGAGAGAGAGCCAGGATGAGGCAAGCAGTGCAGACGACGAGGACGTCGTCATTTTTAAAAAGGGGGCACATGTAGTGGGGGATAGCAGGGGAGAGGTACGAGAGGTGTGGAGCCCACAGCCACATAGCTTAGTCAGCAGAGGAGCAGTACGGACACGATGGACGAGTAGAGCAGATAACACGACATCGAGTCAGGGAACGAGCAGGGCGAGAGTCCCACTCCAGTGCGACGAACGACTTCATAGGGACCAAGGTACCGTGGCTTCGATTTTCGATCAAGCTCCTTCTCAACCTGGCTATTGCGAAACAAGACAAGGTCTCCAGGCTGGTATGATGACTTTGCAAGGCGTAGGGCATACTTTCTTTCGAACTGGTCTTTGGATCGTAGGCGTGACTTCTGTAGGGTAGTAAAGGCGGCATGGATATCGTCTTGTCTCTTCTCCAATTGGCAAATGCGAAGTGAAAGAAGCTCCTCTGAGCTCATTCCAGAATAAAATCCTTCAACGAGATACGTAGATTCAAAGAGATCGAATGGGAGAATGGGATCGAGACCATGAAGGAGGAAGTAGGGGCTGAATCCAGTAGACCGTCGAGTCGTCACTTTGTCTGCAAAGAAAGCATGATGGACCTTGGTAGGCCAGAGATTGAGATCGCCTTCGCAAGCCTTAACGATAGCTTCTCGAATGATAAAGTGTCCTCGCTCCACAACTCCATTAGCTTGAGAATTGTAGGGCAAGATGCGAATCTGAGGGATCGAGTAGCGCTGCATGAGTTTCTCGAAGGCACCCTTGATTTCACTGCCATTGTCAGTGACAATCTGAGAGACCATTCCATATCGACAGAGTATCTCTTCCCAAAAGAACTTGGCGAGATTATCTGCATTGGCATGTCTGAGAGCACGGCCTTCTGCTGCGAGGGAAAGATCATCTCGAGCAGCAACAAGATAGCGATAGCCATGGGCTTTGGGCATGAGCATGATGTCGATGTAAACCTTCATGAAGATTCGGGGGGATGCAGAGATCGTGATGGGGATTTCGGTTTTACGAGTGCTGCGAATCTGGCATGCATGGCATGAGCGAACGTGATGGGCGACATCCTTGTACATCTGGGGCCAATAGAAGCGCTCTCTGACTGTCTGAAAGACTCCAAAGACACCTCTGTGACCGAGTTCTTCATGGGCTTGATTCAGTATCTGTGCACGGAGATCTGGGTCGAAGATAACTTTGACAGGGGTATGGGAACCTCGACGTTTGAAGAGATGGCTTCCACGGAGGAAGAACTGCAAGGATCTGCAAATGAATCGCTTTCGAGAGGTGTTGGAAGGGAAAATGGGAAGTTCGGCAGTGCGAAGGAAGTGTAGGATTTGGCGTAACTGGGCGTCTTGGGTCGTATCATTGGAAAGGAACGATGGGAGCGTCATGGCATCATAAGGAAGGGGATGAGTTTCTGCAAAGAAAAGAACGTTCTCTAACCAATCGTCGGCTTCCTCTGCATCAATACGGCCCTCCTCGTAGTCTTCCTCGGTAGGTTGACGACGAGAGAGTGCATCAGGACCACGGTGCTTGATAGCGGGTACATGGATTAACTTGAAGTCAAAGAGGAGTATACCTTCGATCCAGCGATTGATCGTTGCATTGGGCTGAAGATCTGGGTCATTAAGCATACCCTTGATATACTTGGCATCGACTTCGATCCATAGGTTACGAACACCGTAAAGATGGATGCGGTAGTGTCGTAGTGCTCTGAAAAGACCGTAAAGCTCCAGCTTAGGCTGGCTATAGCGTGATTCTCGTTCGTTGATAGGGAGTGAACCGTAGCGAGCAGGGCATTTGCGTCCTTCTGAGTCATACTGCGAGAGAATGAATCCTATGGCGACATTGCTGGTGTCGACGGAAAGAACGACTGGGGAATCGGACGAGTAGTTGATGGGGCGAAGGGCAGGGGCAGTTGAAACGGCATGCTTCAAGGCGTCAAACGCCTCCTGTTGGGGCTCTCCCCATTCGAACGGAGCATTCTTGCGATAGAGGTCGACCAGCGGCCGAGCCAGCTGCGAGTAGTTCGCAATCCAGATACGAACGGTACCACGGAGGCCTAGGAATGACCGTACATCTTTGGGCGTAAGGAGCGTTGGCCAATTCACAATCTTCTTCACCTTGCTGTCGTCAGGGGAACGACCACGAGGATGGCAGGTTTGGCCAAGAATAGTGACACGAGGTTGGCAGATCTGAGATTTGGGACCAGAAAACGTTCCTCCGGCATGAGCAAATTGATGCATGATCCGATGTACGTCATTGGCATGTTCCCAAATGAAGTGCTGGATGCCAGAATTCTCGGCTAACGTTTCGGCATGGCCATTGGCATCTTCGTAACATGTAGCAGGGCCTTTGATAGGCAGATCATCGATGAAAACGTTGGCGATGTGTGGGATTTCGTCCTGAAGAATGAATGCTGTGCAATTCTGGAATTCTGATGGCGAGTTGGTGTAGCCTTGAGGCATGGCAGTATGGCATAGCAAGCCAAGCGGCGTCAGGAATGAGGTAAGATCTCGGCTATCGGGGTGAAGTTGGCGTGCGTCGAAGCCAGAGAAGAGATCGAACACGGTATAGCATTGCCGGCCAGCGAACGGCTCCACAAAGTCGTCCAAGATAGGAGGAACACCAGCGTCCCGAATTGTAACCTTATTGAGAGGCTGCAGATCATGGACGATTCGGATCTTTCCGTTCTTCTTCATAACACAAAACCATTTTGAGCGATAGGAGGACTGAGCTGGTTCATAGAGTCCGGCTGCAATCTTATCCCGAAGAAGCTGTATGACTCGGTCTCGGATACCGGGTGGGATTGGAATGTTACGATATTCCCATGGCTCGTGGGGCAGGACAGGGATTATGTAAGGTGAGAAGTAATCAGATCTGAAGTTGCCACGTTCCGATTCGTCAAAGGCAAGCACGCGCTCGTTTAGCTTCATTATGTGGCAAAAAAGTTTTTCCTCTTCTGGCCACAGGAAGTTGTCGGCATTTAATTTCATGGAGTGCAGGCGTTCCTTGGTAAGCTTCTTCGTGGGAACAAAAGTAGGGGGGTGAGGCGTGAGTGGAACAAGGGATTTAAGGGGGTCTTCCAGGAATCGGCGATGAACGTGTGCGTCTTCTGGATAAACACCCGGAACAGGTTTGACCTTGCGATCAACACGTTTATAAGCACCATATACTGAGCGTACATTGTCGATATCTGGGTTTTCTGTATCTGTAACAAGAGAGCGTCTAAAATGTAACAAATCAAGGAAATCAGATAAGGAGAAAAAGATTTTTTGTGGCTTTTTGTTATTTTGAATAGATAACGAGTCTGGAGAAGTTAGGGGTCTGGAAGGCGAAGGAGAACACGAAAAATTACAGTAAAAAGATTTTTCGAAGCACTGAACCAAGGCGGGCCTAGTAGGTGGTGGTACAAGAGTATGAGAGCGAAGAATTGTCTGTGGATTTAGGAGTTTAACAACTTCTCGGTCGAAGTGAGTAGCATAAGAAATAAAAGGAGAAGCATATGAATCAAAAGAAAAACAGTAAGTAAAATCGGAAAATTCAGAAAATAGACTCATCAGAGGGCCAGGATGAAGTCTGAAAGTGAAAGGAGTCAGATCCAAAGATATCCTGGTGAAGCTGCGCAGTGGTACTGAGAGTAGCTGTATCCGAGGGAGTAGGGGGATAATCTGGGTAGGAAATTGCTTCGAACGGGGGTGGATGATGACTGGCTGAGACATGATTGATAGCATTGGCAAGGAGGGGAAGACCAGGTGGGGTGTAGGATTGCGACACATCAACAGCAGTAGATGAGTCTCCTACCTCGTTCACTTCCGGGTCTTGGAGTTGAGCTACCCATCCCGTCGAGGTATGATGCAGGGATACTTGACTATAAGATCCTGGCATGGCAATCTTCTCTCCATCGGCCATAATGTCGAGGGCATGTCGAGGATCTGCAGGTGGTGCAGGCATGATGAGTGGATGGTTGGGGAGATGGAAACGCGAGTTAACACCCAGTTCGAACATGTCCGATAGAATGGGAGACAGAGTAGCAGGCAGATGGTCGAAATGCGATGATGGGGGATGGGACACATCGACATAGGGAGGGAAACCAACAATACTCATGAAGACGAGGAGATCAGGAGCTTCTTCATCCGCTTCATCCCTCACGATCCTATCAACAAACTGACATCCATGGAAAATGGGGCCCAATTCCAGCACTTCATCTTCTCCAAGACCATCAGGCAAGGAGACATACTTGGTCGAAGTAAGATGCAGCACCATCTTGCTGTAGGATATAGACTGTCCAGGCAAGTCGTCGAACATTTCAGAGGCGACGCAATGAGAGGTGCAGCGAAGGGGGCAAGAATTCGATAGATGAGGCTCAGGAGGTGGATCTTCGACCTGAAACAAGAGTGAAGACTCGGATAAATCGACAGGGGGCACTTCGAGATAAGTAGTGTTGGAAATGGGTGAAGGTGGAGGATTTGGGGCTTCAGCAGGTGCAATATTCATTTGCGAATGGGAGGAAGGAGGATGAAGAGGACCTTCGTCTGTAGAGGACAAAATATTCGACTGAGAGTGCAGGGATGGATTATCTGGAGCTTCAGGAGGATCAGGGGATAGGATGGGGTCGTTGGGAGGTGGACTCTGATCCACAGGGTCAGGGCGAGGATTGGGATAGAAGCGTACATAGGCAGAGCCTCCAAACTGGTTACGATTGCGCCATGGGGTACCAGGGATGCGCTGCACAAGGTAGGTATGCAGTAAGAGGAAGTCCTGATAGTAGTGGTCGTCCTGATCGATGCCTCTTTCACCAGCAAGGGCATAATCCGAGTCAAAATAGACGTGGAAGAAGTTGGGATACTGACGAGTGAGCCCAGCAAGAAGTGCAGTGAGAGACAGACGTTCTTCCCTCCTAATCTGATGACGCATCGCAGCAACAAAGGGATCATCCTCCAATCCATTCATCTTGGTGGCCTGTAACTCCTCAGTGAGTGTACGAAGAAGATTCAAAGGCGGAGGGCTAGACGGTGGCTCCACAGTGATGATAGGGATGGGATGGAACTCTGGAAGTCCAAAGGCACCATCTATGCCATCTGGAGTCGGGTCTGGATAGAGAAGAGTCGAATTGGGAGTCCCAGAAGGTGGGGAAGGTGGTGCAAAGGTAATAGGCGATCCAGTAGGAGAGGAATCAGTTGAAGCTTCATCATCTGCAAGAGTCCCAGAGTCTTCTTCGAAGCTAGAGGGCTGGAGAGTTGCCATGAGAGCAGTAGCAGTCGGTTCAGCAGTCCCTTCAGTGACACAGAGCTCGAGGGGATGATCTTTGTCTGATCCAAAGACTACAAAGGTACCAGAGCCTCTCTCAACGATGCTGACAGCATTCCCATGTGCCCAGGGGCGGCCTAGAAGCAAATCAAAGCCTGCATCGACATCAGGGGCAACAAATAGATTGGTCCAGGTCCTAGCAGCACCACAGAAGAGTGGTACATCTTTGATTAGACCAGTAAGCATTGATACTCCACCATTGGCATCCTTCATATTGATGCATCTTGAGATGTCGATGGGCATCTGAATGACAGATCGTGCTATACTCGATTTGACCACATTAAGGGTGGAGCCTGAGTCGATGACAGCTGTCACCTGTCGACCATTACAGGTGAGATTAATTGTGATTAAGGGGCTGGATGTCAAAGCGAGATAAGAACTGATGGGAGGTGTCCCATCGACAGTTCTGACAGATTGAGTGATGGGTTGACGCTTGTATCTGATGAGTTCCTGAAGGTGATGAGATACATCCCTTGATGCTCCTATCACTTCCCCCAATGAAAGAGTCATAGGGGTAGCCAGAATGCGATCCACAATAGCCTTTGGGTCTGCCGATTGAGATAATGGTGAAGTCATGGCAGCAGGAGCCTTGGGTTTCCTCCCGTTGTCTGCAGGGGACTCAGAGGCCTGTTGCGAAGGTTTATTGATGGATTCATCTTCCATGATGGCATCATCATCATTCCCATCAAAGCCACGACGATGGACATCGACAGGAACAAAGACAGGGGCTTTGGGCGCAGTGACATTGACAGGTGGCTGTGCGACAGGTGTCAGATGAGATTGATTTGATGGATGATGGATAGGGGCTGATGGGCGATCAAATTGTGGGGCTGATAGGCGATCAGAGTGTGGGGCTGATGGTGGCTGAGGCTGATTGGCAGGTGTCGATGAGGTAGATTGCTTCGGAAATTCCCTCTCTTTGCCCTTCCCATGGTTCCGAGGTGGGAGGAGCACTCCATCGAAGACTTCCCTTCGCTTATCCTTCGAGATTTTGGCATTTCTTTCTGCAGCAGCAACAATAGCGTCATCCTCTAACTCATAGATCTCTGCTCCAAGAAATTCATCGGCTTCTTCATGGATAACAAAGTGGACACTACTGGAGGATTGGGTCGGCTTCACAGATCTCTCATAAGCCTGCAAGATCGTTTCATCACCATTCCTGTAGATGCGCTGCCCATTGGGATGTATGATGCGATGGTTGTCATCTCTAGCCAAAGAACCCTTCTTGATAAGATCATTGATCGCATCGCAGGTGTCTAGGCCATGTCCAGTGACTCCACAGCCAAAGCAGACGATGGGCTTCCTCTGGGGGCGTGCCTGGGATGAATTCGGACTGACAGGGGGTGCAGTGGAGCTAGGAACAGGAGCGGAGTGGAGTGCTGGGGGACGAATCACCTTTGCAGCATCGGGATCCATCTTGATGGCTCGATAATAGAGCAATGAGTAATCTGGATTGTTTAAGGACATACGAGATAAGGATTTTATCAGGGTTTTGACCTCATCCTGCTTCTGAGCCATGCTTCCCTCCCTCTCCAGTGTCTCCAAGTTTCTCCTGGCATCCTGGGGTGGTAGAAGCGGTCGGACACTCCCTCCCCTCGCATCATGCTGCTGTGGAGGGATATTCTCCTTCTCTGAAAGACTGGATATGGATCGAGGACCGAGGAGGTCAAGGTCATCTGCATCAAACCGATCTCGACGCAGCACCTCTTCTGCAGCTCTACAGACTTCATCATAGGGGAAAGGTATGCTGACATCGAGGTTGGGGTCCTTCTGCTTCAGTCTACCCTCTACAGAGCTTCGAAACAAAGGAGAAAGTCCAGCCCAGAAGTAGTGATCGTGTTCGTGTTCAGTGAGCTTTCCCTTGTGCTTCATCCAGCCTCCAACTCGAGTGAACTCTCAGTTATAGGCTCGGAAATCGTGCAGGGACATGATGGGCTGATTCCTGAATCGCAGCACAAGAGATTTCAGGTCCCTTTCGAAGAACCTTTCGTCGAAGATGTCGGCATCAAAGTAGCGAAGCAAACTGGCCTTCAATCTGGCCCAGTTGGGGGTATGAAAGTGAGGCATTCCTTCGATGATTTCTCTGACACGAGTATTGCAGTAAGGGAGGATTGAGGCGACCATATCATGGTCCGAAGTGACATTATGGAAGGCACAGAGTCGCTCATAGTGGTCGAGGAAGGTTCGAACTCGAGAGCAGTCGCCCTGGAAGAGTTCTGGGGAAGATTTGGTTCCAAGAAGTGGCATAGTGAGTACAGAACGAGCAGAATTAACAGTTGCAGCTGCCTGAGCTTGCACTGGCATAAGTGGGTTCGCAGTGGTCGAAGACATGGTGGGAAAGTATGGGGATTATTCTGAGGGGAATTGGCGGTCGAAAAGGCGAGTTGCGACGAGGTGGAATGGATGGTTATCGGCGATGATGAAGATTTTGATAGGGCAGACGATGTAGGAGTCATTTACGAAGAAAATGAGATGGATTTCGAGCCAAATGTAACCACCCCTCGCGGTGGGCTCCAGATGTGAGTCGACGTGTGGATCTATGGCAAAAACACCACAAAACCAACACAAAGACAAATGCCGAGTTGGTGGTTTACCTGCGCGGACTTTGGCTCGAGGGATCGGTTATAGCGAAATGGGGAGGGGTTCTGCACACCTAGACGACTAGGGCAGAAGGGAACAGTGCTCCAGATGAGAGGGGAGCAAGGGGACAACAGAAAAGCGACGATATTTAGGCTACTTGGAGCCCAGAAGCGACGTAAGATGATGAAGAATAACAGTAAATAGACCCTTAATGGAGCCTCAGATACTGCAAGAATAAAGAAGATAATGAAGGGCCTTAAAGCGACGACAATAAGGCAGATAATGACGATAAAGATTGGGCGATAGTCTCACTACAAAGGGGACGGTATCCTATGCAGGGGGGCTACTTGCTTGCTGCTTGCTGCGACGTA
This sequence comes from Pisolithus albus, assembly GCA_024613165.1. Taxonomy (NCBI): domain Eukaryota; kingdom Fungi; phylum Basidiomycota; class Agaricomycetes; order Boletales; family Pisolithaceae; genus Pisolithus; species Pisolithus albus. The sequence continues at coordinate 95,761 of JANFAB010000016.1, read as the reverse complement.
TTGGTACTTATATACAAAAGGTAGCGCAGCCTGAAGTAAATAGAGGGAAACACTTTGTAAGGGGTTTGTAAGCGATTGGTAAGAGGATTGGTAAAGGATTGGTAAGGCCGAGCAAGGCTGAGTAAGGACAGTAAGCGATTGGTAAGTAAAATCAGTCAGCATGACGAAGAATATCACAAATCATTTGAAATAGAATGAGTCATTAAGGAACGGATGAATAATGCGACAGAAAGGGGGATGAGTAAGCGCACTGGTCACTGCTGAATAAGGGGTATGACTGCAAATGAGTCACTCTGACTCCTAGATCTGAGATCCAGATTCATTGGGGCGATATGCTGCGCGTCCGATGTAGGGAGTGTACTCTCCCTAGGGCTGAAACCCACTGCTTTTCGGCATTCCTTCGCCGCCACAAAGCTCCGACAGTCCTCAGGGCCTCAGACCGCCATATTGCGGCAATTCCCGACCGCTACGACTCCCGTAATCGTCCCCATCATTGTCCAAGGGATTCTGCTGCCTTTCGGCTGCCGATACAGCCAGAATGACCGCCTCCACCATCTAAAAATAGCTCCGCCCACCCTTGTGCCTTCCGACCGCCTCACATGCCCCTATCACCGCCACAAAAGTCCTGCTTCGCTCCCAGGTTCCGTTTGGAGGGCCTAGCCTTCTCTATTCCGACCGCCTCAGCCCCTGGACACGTGAAACCCATCTGCTGGCTGTCGGAAACCCTTTCCGAAGTGCCAGGTGTCAATCCTGTGACCCACCGCCCACTCCGACGCATGTTCCGCCGCCATTCCGCTTCCAGACCCCATGTTTCATCTCCCAAAGTTTCTGCAGCTTTCCCTGCACTTCCTTGCTGTCCAGGCATGTCGTCCATACCCTCTCTCTTTACTTACATATTTTTCTGGTCAGTTTTACTTCGCTTTCCTTTCCCTTAGTGCGATGCATGTGATTTACCATACGTCGGCCCTTTTCTGTCACTTTTTTTTTCGACATTTGACAGCTCCGAAAACCGCCGATTTTCACATAGCTACCGCCGCCTCTACGTTACAAGTATCACCGCTTCACTTAGAAAAAAAAAGAACCCACCTTTTTGCGGTCACCATCTGTGTTTCTGAGCGTCCCAGAGTCCCCAGAGTCGAGTCCCTTGAGTATTTTCGAGTTCTATGAGTCCTTGCTGAGTCCACAGAGTTCTTCGAGTCTGCAGAGTCTTCTATGAGTCCCTAGAGAGTCTGCTTCGAGTTCCAGAGCCTACATCGAGTCCCCAGAGCCACCCCTTCGATAAACCGCCGCCCTTCGGGTCCTTCCACCGCTTCCAAAGTTCCGCAGTGTTTCAGAGTCATTCCCACCGATTTCCAGAGTCTAGACCGCCGCCCTTCGAGTCCTCCCACCGCTTCCAAAGTTCCACAGTGTTTTGGAGCCTTTTCTGCTGATTTACAGAGTCTAAGCCGCCGCCATTCAAGTCCCAGCACCTACTAGCCTTCGTAGCCCTTCAGAGCCACCCTATTTGCCCGCCTGGTGGCAGTAATTCAAGTTCTTCATTGCCAACTACTCCCAGACCTTAGGGGATCTTTTCCCTCGTCTCCCATAGCCTTTCCGACACCCCCTTCCGACTCACGACCCCTTGGGACGAGCCTAGGCTTAGCCTACAGCTTTCCCCCCCCCTTTCCCCTTGCGCTCTCACAAGAAGAGTTGCCCACATCGTTTTGGAGCCCACCGCGAGGGGTCTGTAGATCTGGAAGGGTGATCCCGTTGCCCTACCTTCCAAAATCCAAATTTCCGCCACCTTTCACTCTCATCTTGATATATCTGTGCCTTCCGCTGATCCCAGAGTTGTTTCAGAGATCCTTTCATCGAGATCAGAGAGTTTTTGACAGAGAACACCGCCATATCCCATATCCAAACCCTCTCCCACCTTCGAGTTCCATAAGCCGCCGATTCCCCCACCCGACCGCCGAGATCTGTTGCTGAAAACCAGTTCCCCGCCCCCCATCGATCCGTCTGCCGCTGTAGTCGCCGCCCAAGAGATTCCTGTACCCCCAGAGTCCCCCGACAGCATCCAGAGACTTATCCCGCCGCCAGAGACTCGGTTCCGACACACTTCCTCTCCTGATAGCCCCTCCGACTCTTAATTGCGCCGCCATGGCTCCCCGAGATATGCCGCTTCGAGGGTCAAACAAAGCCCCGAAGTTTTCAGGCAAAACCGAAGATATTTCGGCCTACTTTGAAGATATTGACCAGATCTGCTCCGATACTGGAGTTTGCGATGACAAGAGCAAAATCAAGTGGGCTATTCGTTATGCCGACCGCCCTGAAGCAGAATTATGGTCCTCTTTAGGTTCTGCAGCTGGAGATGACTGGGAGGCATTCGCCGACGAGGTAATCAGCTTCTATCCAGGTGCCGACACCCAAGGCTGCCAGTATACCAAATCCGACCTCGAAACCTTGCTCTACTGCCAAACCCGACAGCCTATGTCATCCCTTGATGATCTTGGGAAGTATGTTCGGGAGTTCCGACGCATTGTAGCCCTCATCGGCAAGAAGAAGAGACTCCCTAGTGACTTCATTGATGAGAAGTTCCTTGCAGGGTTTCCACCCAGTTTCCGAGACCGCCTTGCCACCCGACTGCAGCTCACTGATCTAGACCATGATGCCGACGACCCCTGGCCATTTGATGATGTATACAAGCATGCCACCTTTCTCCTGAGTGGTTCTCGTCAGAATTTTGCTCAAGTCGATCGCTCCGCCTTGTTCCCTGCCTCCTATCCCCATCCGACTCCTCTGCCGACTGTTCCAAAGAGAGAATATGTCCAAGCCGCCAGTTCCGCACCCATGCCGCCGCAGCAGTGGTCGGAACCGATGTTCCGACACCCCTCTGGTTTCCGCTGCTTCTTCTGTGGTGGAACTGATGGCCATAGGGCCGCCGATTGCACCCTCTGCCAGGAATATGTCCGCCAGGGCAAATGTGTGCTTGTTGGTGGTAAAGTCTTCATGAAGGATGGCTCTGACATTCCCAGGACCGCCGCAGGGCGGAATTTTAAAGAGAAGATCGACAACTTCTTAGCCCTTCGAGATTCTATCATGGCCTCGACTAACTTCGCATCTACCCAGTCACCGACTGCCTGCCAGTTTCCACTGCAGGCACATGCCGCCACTCCCCAGCTTGTCAGCACGATGTACTTCGACTCACCAGAGGTGTCAGATTCCCCTGCAGAGGCTTCGCCACCCCCATACTTCCTTGACAAAGACCTTGAAGAGAAGGCAGATGAAGAAGAAAAGCGTGCTCTTGCCAAAGCCTATGCTCAGGTCGAGGAGTTGAAGGCCACCATCCGGAGGAAGAAAGCGGCCTGTTTCAATGCTGTACTGACCGCCCATTCACCGCTTGACCACCCCACCGCTGGTTACGGACATGCCGCCATGCCACAGCCCCAGTATAGAGCTATTGCGGCCGCTTCGAGACCTTATGTAGCCCCCAGACCGACCGCCGATCTTCCCTTTTGCCACCCTGAAGCTGTTTATCGATACACCGCCACACTGCAGTCCCAGTCTAGAGCTTTTGCTGCCGCTTCGAGACCCCATATAACCCTTAGACCGACCGCCGATTCACATTTGTGCCACCCCGACACTGGATATCTACACACCGCCATGCCACAGTTGCAGTCTAGTGCTGTTTCCACCGCTTCGAGACCTCATGTAGCCCCCAGATCTACCGCCAATTTGCCCTTTCGCCGCCCTGAAGCTGTTTATCAATACACCGCCACACCACAGTCCCAGTCTAGGACTATCTCCGCCGCTTTGAGACCCCACTTAGCCCCTAGACCGACCGCCGATTTGAATTTTTGCCACCCCGACACTGGATATCTACATGCCGCCACTCCACAGCCGCAGTCTAGAGCAGTTTCCGCCGCCATCACCGATTCGAAAACCCCAGCTACCCCTATGTGTCCATATCACCCCCAGATCAGTTTCGATGAGGCCGCCACCACCCAGTATCTTGCACCGCAGCCCTTAGGTGCCAAGGCCAAAATCACCGCCAGTGACCTTCTTGTTGCGAGCCCAAAACAGCCCCTTGAAGTCCGAGACTCCGATTCTGGCCGCCAACTTTTGTTCCCAACCCATCCTTGCGACCGACATCACCGCCAACCTCGAGTAACTGATTCTGACGATGAAGCGGCGACCTCTGGCCACTGTGAATGCTGCCATCACTGTAACTGCACAGTATCAGTGTGTTCTCTTTGCGTTTCAGACCTTCCTTCCCTGCCTTCAGACTACGTTTCACCTTCGTCCACAGACACTAAAGAAAATTCTGCTCTGACTTCTCCTTATGATTATACTGCGAAAAGTGCGCCCCATGATACCCCTTTCCATGCCACTTTCATGTCACCAGAAGCTCCGCTTCAAAGTTCCTCTGCTAGTAGTACTTCCACATCTTCACTGACACTTTCTGGCCTTCAGACTACCCTTCCATTTGATTCCGATTGCCTCAATTTACCATACCCGCCTGTAGCGCAGGAGGGCCGACCCATTCCGATGGAATTGCCTGCGGAATCTTGGGTAAACCATTCAGAGGGCGGTGACCTTCTCACAGAACCACCTGTGTTACCATACCTTTTCCCCTTTCTTGTTCCAGGACCCCAGCCGATGCCGCAGCGAGCAGAAGAGCTCAGAACCATTCCGCCTAGGCCGCCACAGCCAGAGATGCCTGACCACATTCAATGGCTTTCGAATATCTGCGACTCCGCCTTCGCTTGGGGTGCCTTGGACCAAAATCCCGATGAACCGACACCAGAAACTCTGGAGACCGAAGTTCCGCAGAGTAGGCGAGGAGAGGAGAGTGCTGAGAGGATAGAAGAGGTTCTGAAGATGAAGAAGCCGCCTGGAGTGATAGGAGAGTGCGAGATGGAGAGTTTGCCAGAGAGCGGAGCCACTTTCCGAGCTTGCGATGACTTGGGATGCAAGGGTACTTTCGCCGCCCATATGCGCTTGCTGACAGCCTTTGCACCGCCCATATTTGAGCAGGGTATCCCCCCACATGCTAGCCCGACTCCCGACCGCCATAATCGCCGCCTCAGCTGTACCCGTAGCCCCCCAGTCGCCGCAACCGCTGATCCCCTATCCGATGGACCGCCTCTCGATGCCTTTGTTATGCCGCAGTCAACCAGATCCTGTCGCCGCCTTCGAGCCCAACGGCCGCCCACAAGCCCCCTGAAGTGAGGTGGCGACTGTTCCCATCGTTTCCCTTGTGTTTCTGCCTCCAATTACCGCTATGCTGCCCCTCAGCTACCCCCAAGCGACCTATCGGTTAGCTTCCGCTTCAAGGATCCCCGCCAAGTTGGCTTCGGGAATTCCGACCCTACCCAGCTCGATGATGAATCCCCCCTTGATCCAGAGCTCACTGGTGTCCTGTGGGACGAGTCAGATGAGTAACACCTACCTTACATCTCGTTTCTTTTTTTGTTTCCTGCCTTCTTTCACCGCCATCTTTTACCTTTGCCATTCTTACTATACTCAGACAAAAAAGATTCCGAAACCAAGCTAAAGACAAAACCATAAAACATACACCCTAAACTGACAAATATATCCCACTTTTTCTTTCCTGATCTTCCTCCGCTTCAGTTTTTGTACTTACTGCTCAGTTATCAAAAGAAAATCGTCATTTCCGCCACCGAAAATGTTTCCGCCCGCGCATTCCTACTCTCTGTTGCATTCTCTTACTCTTTACTTCCTTCCCTTACCACAGAAAATTTCGAAAACATACTGAAGTTTCTTTGTCTTCTCTTACTTTACATGACCCTGATACAGCTTTGGATGCTGCAGGAGATTGCACTGCTGACTGGAGAGACGTCGGAAGTAGTTGGAGAGTCAGAGGTGAATGAGGAGGATTGTATGGCGGAGGTTTCGGCGACTTTTGGCGATTTTTGGCGATTTGGAGCCTCATCAGATGGCACTAGATGGTTTACCAGGCGAAGACACACTCGGAGTCTCAAGAAAATTTTTGCGCACACCGTAGCCCCTCCCCCGACCCCACAGCGGCGCTATCATACCCTTCCGACTGCCCCTTACCCATTCCCGCAGTCCTTGCGAGTTCGGTCGGCAATTCCGCTATGAGTTGTGGCATTTCCATGGTGTGTGCGGTGACCTTTCATTTCCACACGAGTTTTGTTTCTGCGGTGTGCACCCGAGTCCTCAGTGCTGTAGCCCGACCCAAGCACAGCCACACCGCCCCCCCTGGCGGCATCCTGTCGGCATCTGTCTCTGTTCTTGGCGCTGCGTATCCCTGACCGAGGACGGTCAGCATTCGAAGACCCCGGGAGGTGTAGGGAGTGTACTCTCCCTAGGGCTGAAACCCACTGCTTTTCGGCATTCCTTCGCCGCCACAAAGCTCCGACAGTCCTCAGGGCCTCAGACCGCCATATTGCGGCAATTCCCGACCGCTACGACTCCCGTAATCGTCCCCATCATTGTCCAAGGGATTCTGCTGCCTTTCGGCTGCCGATACAGCCAGAATGACCGCCTCCACCATCTAAAAATAGCTCCGCCCACCCTTGTGCCTTCCGACCGCCTCACATGCCCCTATCACCGCCACAAAAGTCCTGCTTCGCTCCCAGGTTCCGTTTGGAGGGCCTAGCCTTCTCTATTCCGACCGCCTCAGCCCCTGGACACGTGAAACCCATCTGCTGGCTGTCGGAAACCCTTTCCGAAGTGCCAGGTGTCAATCCTGTGACCCACCGCCCACTCCGACGCATGTTCCGCCGCCATTCCGCTTCCAGACCCCATGTTTCATCTCCCAAAGTTTCTGCAGCTTTCCCTGCACTTCCTTGCTGTCCAGGCATGTCGTCCATACCCTCTCTCTTTACTTACATATTTTTCTGGTCAGTTTTACTTCGCTTTCCTTTCCCTTAGTGCGATGCATGTGATTTACCATACGTCGGCCCTTTTCTGTCACTTTTTTTTTCGACATTTGACAGCTCCGAAAACCGCCGATTTTCACATAGCTACCGCCGCCTCTACGTTACAAGTATCACCGCTTCACTTAGAAAAAAAAAGAACCCACCTTTTTGCGGTCACCATCTGTGTTTCTGAGCGTCCCAGAGTCCCCAGAGTCGAGTCCCTTGAGTATTTTCGAGTTCTATGAGTCCTTGCTGAGTCCACAGAGTTCTTCGAGTCTGCAGAGTCTTCTATGAGTCCCTAGAGAGTCTGCTTCGAGTTCCAGAGCCTACATCGAGTCCCCAGAGCCACCCCTTCGATAAACCGCCGCCCTTCGGGTCCTTCCACCGCTTCCAAAGTTCCGCAGTGTTTCAGAGTCATTCCCACCGATTTCCAGAGTCTAGACCGCCGCCCTTCGAGTCCTCCCACCGCTTCCAAAGTTCCACAGTGTTTTGGAGCCTTTTCTGCTGATTTACAGAGTCTAAGCCGCCGCCATTCAAGTCCCAGCACCTACTAGCCTTCGTAGCCCTTCAGAGCCACCCTATTTGCCCGCCTGGTGGCAGTAATTCAAGTTCTTCATTGCCAACTACTCCCAGACCTTAGGGGATCTTTTCCCTCGTCTCCCATAGCCTTTCCGACACCCCCTTCCGACTCACGACCCCTTGGGACGAGCCTAGGCTTAGCCTACAGCTTTCCCCCCCCCTTTCCCCTTGCGCTCTCACAAGAAGAGTTGCCCACACCGAAAGAAGAACTGTGGGGATTTCTGCCAGGGGCCAATTTTGGGGGTCTCCAGGGTAGTCAGGGCTTAGGATTTCGCAACTTTCCCCCCCCTCTCTCCTCTCTGCAAAGCGACCTGTACCAGGTGCAACTAGTGCTCTGGAGGGCATGAGGAGGAGGAGGGGCCATCTTCTCCAATGAGGGCAGGGAGAAGTGCCTCAAAATCGTCATGAATGCGATCAGATAGTGTAGATGATAGTAATTGGTACTGGAGCTGTCGCAATTTTGGGAGAATGAAAGACGAGATTGAGAGATAGACGTTGCAGGGGGCAGGAAGGAAAAATCCGTAATCCTTTTCGACTGGAGAGACCAAAACAACCACATAAGACCTCTCAAGCCTGACGACAGACTTGAGGCGACCAAAGAACGTCTTCCTCGACGTCAGACTGACGAGAAGAACCCGCTGTCCCAGAGCGATAGGATGGGAGGTCATGGACGAGGGAGGGATGAACCAGGAGGCTTCAGGGCGAGAGCTAGTGGGGATTCCTGGCAAGTACTCGTAGTTATTCTCCCTAGCAAAGGACACGAGCGAAGAGACGGTCGAGGAGGTGGCCATTACGATAAATATTGGCGAAATGGGCGTTCGTTGGTAGAAATGATGCAGAAAATCGTGGAGTGCGCGGATCGTTACCAAATTTGGTAGGCAGGATGGCGTGGTCGAGAGCTTCCTGTGAGCGTGGGAATGGTGTCGATATCTTTAAAATTGACGGAGATATTCGAAAAATCGGAATGCCGTAAACTAGCGCTCAAAAAGTTTTTTCAGGCGCTCGAGCGGTTTCTTCCCTAACGTTAAGGATGGTTCTTGTGCGATGGATGACTGCTGGCAATATCAGTCATTCTTCGCATTAGGGCTAGGCTTCTCCGTTCTTCATCATTCAGCTTCCAAGTCCATGCTCACATCGCCAAACACCTTTGGTGCGTGACATCGGGTGTTCCAGTTTCAGGACTATGGTTGACTGAACTATGTGCATCGAGCATTCCAAGGTAGGTCGAGAAAGCACCATTGGGTTCACACTGCTCATCCTCCCCTTCTCGATCCTCTGCAGCAGTGAGGGCCCGCTGGATGCAATAGATGGCTCTGGCCTTTGGAATACTTCCCCTCCGGTAGCTCTCGACAATGTCAAGTGATGAGCGAACTGAGGATTCACCTCGGTGGTTATTCTCTCCTCCAGACTTGGTTTGCGACTCATTTCCAGCATTTTCACTCATTGAGACAACATCGATGGGAAAGAAGTGACAGGTCTAAATCGAAAGCTATGCTAAGCTATCGAGATGAATGGAAACAGGTCAGAAAGATAATGGAAAGGAACCTGCTGAGTATTGACGCATGTTTGCAGAGTGGGACCTTGAGTCTAAGGAGTGTGAACTCAGTCTTCGAGTTAGGACGAAGTCTATATCTATTAACAAACCTAAGGAGTGTGAACTACCCAAAGGATAAGTGAGAATAGGCTATAGTATAGAAGAAGGAATGTTACCTCAGTCTTCGAGTTAGGACGAAGTCTGAGGTGTAAGGGAAAAAAAGATGAAGCTACGAGTATGGTATATTATGTAAGCGGTGCTCGCTGTACTCGGAAGTCACAAGAACTCCAACACTGAGCACCGGCCTACCTAGTGAGATGTGGGAGCAGGTCAGGAGGGGTGAAGCTATTCCCCTGTAACCGCAACCTCACTAGGGCTACCCACAAACCCCGATTGCAGAGAAACGGAGGTGGATGACGAAGCTGGTGATGCACTGGCATAGCCACAGGTGGCTGTAAGCTTCGGCCGCAGGCAGCGAGGGCAGAGGACTAGTATCAAAGGTCGCACCTGATCGATTAGTCTCGTATAAACTGAAATTTAAACCCAATTAAGTAATCAGTTAAATTCCTGATGTGGTTAGGACCAGTTTGTGACCAGTTCTATAATCTTGTTCACTGATTGAATGACCCATTAGTTGAGACTACTCAAGTTCCTACCAAAGTGAATACATGGTAGTTACAGATGTTATAAACGAGTGACGACCGTAAGATAGAGAGCATATTTCTACTAGTAAAGCATACTTGGCACAAGGCGATCAGCCTCCCCCGGCCCCAAGCTAGGAACCTCGATAACAAATGAACGAATGGAAGACAATGGATTAGGTAGGATAACGAAACACACAAAAAAAATACAACCAAGATACAAAGAGAGTGGACGAAAATAGGTTTCGGCCAATTGTGGTACATTCGTGGCGGTGCGTTTGACGAAGTTGGGCACGACGGCTGACATGATGGCGGCAGATAACATGTCGAGCGGGACCGAGTTGGGTAGGAGGAACATCCGACGGAAAGTACAACCCTGAGCGTCGGATTCCCGTGATGTCGGTAATCGCAACTGAGCCCTGGTATCTGATCGCCAAGTAGAAGAAGCGCAGTCTTCATCGTCCGCTACACACCACCACCGTTCGATGCGGAACGCTCAGAAAGCACGTGTGGCAGAGTGTTGTCTAAGCAACGGGAGCTGATGCGGCGCCATCGATTCCGGTGCATGAAAGATAGGCTGTAGTTGATCGTGATGAGTGTGCGTTGAAATTGGAAGTACATGCGAGCGTTTATGTGAATGAAGGTTTGTTTCCAAATGCGGAGGCGCGTGTGCGCTGGTCCTGGTACAAGGGTGCGGGCGGGTATGATTGTGAGAGCGACCATGATCGCAGGACGTAGTGTGTTGCTTGGGTATAGTTAAGGGCTGACTGCGATAAGTGGGGCTCTCCGAATGAACAAAGCTCATCGGCACGGGCGACACCGCCGCATCGCGCAGCGAATGCAAGGACGCACTCGGCCGCAGACGGGCGTATCTCCCAAAGACATTCGCATATCCCTCCTGGTCGTCCGAAGACATCTTGACGAGCCGTACGGCATCGCGTATGCGGGTCTTGAGCTCTTCCAGCTGCTGCGGATGATACTGGCTATACCCCATCGGCCAACAGAGCGTCTTGATCCACTCTTCCATTAATGACGGTGTCCACTGTACTCCATTTAGCTTCGTCCCATGTTTCAACATCGCAACGATATCTTTTGGGTCTTCCTTCCTGTATCGTACTAGCTTGAGAGCGACGCCCCAGAACATGGTAACGCTGATGAGACGTAGACCGGGTGCTTCGTATATGGTGTTCATGTCTATGTTGTTTTGTTGTTTGGAGTCATGGTATATGGGGTCGTAGATGTGGCCTCTTGGACTGTGGGGTGGTATTTACGAAATGGTGAGTTCGACGACGACGATGACGAAGAAAGCAAGGAGTAGTTTACTCACTCCCGAGCGAAGGGAAGTGCGACGTCCGGATCGGCATTCATCCAATCGGTGCTGCCGGACGTGTTCGTTCATTTCATTGGAGGGCGATGAGTCTGAGAAGCGTACCCGACCTGGAATCTACGAGCTGTGGCGTTAATACAAGCCTGCAACCGCTCCTCTGCGTCATGCACGCCACGTTTTCTCCACTCGTGCCCGAACGCACGTCTAATATAGTCAATATCCCTGGTCGTTCTGCGTGTGCTAGAAGTGGAGAGGGATCGGTGTAAGACCATCACGGCTCCGCCGTGAACGAAGAGGCGTATTTGAGTGCGGAATTCGAGGAGAGTCCTGCTCTGGAGGTCGTCAAGGAGGTCGCAAAGCATCGACCTGGAAAGTTGGACCTCATTGTGTGATGTGGTCGACATGCCACGGGGTTCCACGGTGAAACTTGCTTGGAGGGGTGCCAGGGAAGGAGCACTGGAGGCGGACATATGTACCTTTTAATGGCACCGCCCTGACAGGTCCGGACGCAACCACGCCACCTCCTCGTGTTAATTGTCTATGGAGAACAAAAAAGGGTCATCTCCGTCATTTGCCAGAGTAGCATTACTCGGGTCGCTATCGATGATGTCGGTATCAGATGCTCACGAGAGGAGCCTGATTGTTGTGGGTGGACAGACCGGGGCGGGGCCACTTCCTTGAGGTTACCGTATTAGTTTACCAGTGAAAACAGCCGTTTCAGCACGACACCGGGGGACCGTGCTCGGCACTTCTTCTTCCACGAGGCAGTATACGCAGCTGCACGCGTGGTCCCGCAGGTTAGTAAAAAGAGCTTCCGGGCCACGAATGGCGTTTTCTCCATTACAGAGCTAAACCTGTAGCTGCCTTCCGTCCGGGAATGTTCGTGAACAACAACGTGTAAACCCGCCGACGTATGCAACGGCTGCTGCCGCCAGGCTGGTCTCCGTCCACACAGTCTGAGAAATCGCCACAGGCCGTGGATGTCGGAAACACACTAGACATGGCCGACGTTATTCGTAGCAGCTTAGTTACGACTGTGATGGCGTTTCTCGCATCGCCGCTCTCTGACGCTGATATATCTACTATCCTGAGTGTCTAAGACGATACTAGTTTGATGGGCGCGTCAACCAGAATGAAATCAGATTTTGAGAAGGCAGGACGGATGGAAGGACGAAACGTAGCGTGGGAATGGCCGTAGAACGCTTCCATCGAGACGAGAAGGCGACGAGTCCCTCGTACGCAAACACAACTGAATCTTGGTTTTCTTGCTTTTCATGACCCACGGCACGACCATCATCGTATCTCGATTATCCAGCTAGACCATCTGGACAGTTATTCCCTCTCTAGGTCGTTTCAAGCAACTGCCTTCTGGTCGAATCCCATCCAAATACCCGATATCACTCATCGACCACATAATACCGCATACCTCCCAACCAGCACTTGTTTGCAACTGACTCGCATTGCTTTCGAATGGCACCAGGACAGAAACCAGGACCAGCGCTTTTTCTTGGACTTGAACTCGCAACCGACCAGCTACGCGCTTCTATCGTAGACGAGAGCTTGGAGCTGGTCGGGGTGGAATGCGTGGACTTCGACTCGGAGTTGCCAGAATACCAGTGCGTACGGTTCTCCCCGCTCTCATCACCCTCACGATCGTTTCTTCTTTTTATTGCAAATTCGAGTGCATTTTGCCTCTCATCACTGTCTGTTTGGCCAATACGGCATACCACAAATACTGACGAGTCTTAGGACACAAGGTGGGATATTCACTACACCCGGTGATGCCTACACGACTCCAGTCGATATGTGGGTGAAAGCTCTAGGTGCGTCGCGTGTCGCGGGAGCAAATTTTTTCGCGTCTCCTGGAATTTACTAATTTGGTTTTTTTTTCCAATTTCTCGATCGCAAATCCATCACGTGCGTCTCAACTCAACAGACTTTCTGCTGGAAAAACTAGCAAGAAACCACGACGTGACCAGAATAAAAGCGATAGGCGGTTGCGCTCAGGTTCGTCAAGCGGGACTCAGCGGGTACAAATAGTCTTATCTCTTTCATTCAGTATGCAGTAGTATGGTGGAAGTCCACACCAATCCCTTCCTTTCCCGCTCTAGACCCTCGCCTTCCCTTCCATTCGCAACTTCCTCCAAACACATTTTCATTAGCAAACACCCCCGTCGCACAAGATACCTCGGCACACACACATGCGCTAGCCCTCGAAGCATTGCTCGGAGGTCCTGACCTTATGGCTGCTCGCGTGGGCACCTGTGCTAGTGCGTCCCTACTATCTGCTCAGCTGCTCCGCGTCCGTGAGTCTTGGACGTCGGACGTGTGGTCACGTACTGGCAAAATTCAACTCGCCAGCACATTTATTGCCAGTATGATTGTCGGGGAGTGGGTCAACATTGGAGAAGCGGAGGCTTGTGCCACAGGGATGTGGTCCCATGTTGCTGGTCAAGCCAGTCAAGGACATTGGGACGACGAAGTGCTCGAAATCATTGGCGGGAGTAGGGAGGAGGGGCGCAGAATTCGTGGTTGGCTGGGTGAAGTCGACTTGACAAGCGGAAGAAAAACAGCAAATCTATCTCGATATATTTGCGAGAGGTATGGCTTTGAACCTGGTAGGCTTTCTTCAAAAGTTATACTCCTACGCTTTTGACCCCAACTGACCAGATACGATCGTGACTCCTTTCACATCCGACTATCTTTCTGCATATCTGTCCATTTGCCCCTCACCAGGGGATGCTGTCCTATCATTCGGCCCTATGGATACCCTCATGACACCCGCACAACACTATATACCGACTCGACTCTACAGTCTCTTCCCTCATCCCGCTCAAGACACTAATGAAAAACGTAGATATATCGCAATGCTGACGAGCAGGTACATTTGATCGCACGGTGAATACTTCCGCACTGACGTTGCGCCCATTAAGAAATGCCGATGTCCCTCGTGCGCTCGTACGAGACATGTACACAAAAAGTTGGAGTGCCTTCGACCGTCTGGTTGCCATCGTCCCTCCTGGTGGATCGATAGGGTACGTCCATCCACGATACTCTCCGTCGCATAAGGCTCTGAGCTGCGCGATGCGCCGTCCATCGTTTCATCAGCCTCGATGACAAGTTATTCAGTTTCTGGCTTCTGCAACCTGATAGTTACCCCCTTTCCCACGTTAAGGGTATCTACCGTTTTGAGACGGGCATAAAAGTAAACGAATTCCGAGATCTTCGCGCCAATCCTCGGTGTCTTCTGGAAAGTCAGGTACTTTCTTTCCGCGTCCGGTGGTCACGCATGGTATCGACAGGCGTCTTGGGCTCAAACGTCACTCGCAACCGCGGCAACGTCCAAGCCCCAAGTCCTAGTCCGTCAGCCCTCGCCTCCTCGGGCCAGAGTGCACGTGCCGCAAGTCTCGGATTGCCCTTCGATCCATATGACTTCTCCCCGTTGCCGACCCGGGTTCTCGTCACCGGAGCCGCGGCAAATTTCCCGTCCGTTGCTAATCTCGTTGGCGACGTATTCAATGCATCCGTCTTCATGCCAAATACCCAAGTCGACTCTGCACAAGTCGTACCACATCGCAATGCTCCTGCCGCCGGGTTCCCGTCGCGTGCTTCTCTAGGCGGCGCGTACATAGCGCGGTGGATATGGGGTAAGGAGCGCAGTTCCGTCGTCGGTGGAAGCAGTACCGGTAGGGGTCTGGGAGGCTTCGAAGAAGAAATCCGGAGATTACACGGGAAACGTTGGGTAGCGAGTGGATGCACGTTGCTACGCACGAACGTGAATGTTCCTTTGGGTGGGAACCCGGGGAGCGGTGCCAATAGTGGTACGAGCACGCCATATGGTGCCAGATCTGGACTTGGGTCTACGGTATTCGTGGAGGAAGAGGAAGACGAGCTAGAAGAGATGGAGCGAAACAGAGGAGGATTGTTGGCACCTGCATCGGTGTTTGCAGGTGGATTCGCCGACCGCGATCTTGGGAGAGACATCGGACGCATGCGGGCGTTGCCAAGCTCAGCCGATCCTCTTTCCAGCGGAGGTCCGTCAGGAGTGCAGCCTTCGACGACGGCGTTCACTGCCGGATCCGACCCGAACGCCGGTCGAGTGAGCCCTGGTGGAACTGGCGGTTCCGCGGCGACGTCTGTTCCGCAAGCGGCTTCGCTGACACCCGTGACTGCCCTGCCGACGTTGGATGGGGAGGCACAGATTGGTTTAGCCAAGGTCGCCGAGGCTGACGTAGATGCATTCATGACGTATGCAGCCATTGTTCCTGAATATTGCAGGCTTGAAGGCATGCTTTGTAAATCACTTGTATAGATCCATGGTAGCGTGCCATTCCCCCCTCCAAAAAAAAAGTCGAAATGCACTGCTTGCTGTACATATTTATATTTGCAGAGTGGAAGCTAATGCTTTGGTGTACTTAGGCTTGCTCTCGAACATATGTAGTGCTTTTGCACGCAATGTTAGTGAAAAAATGACCTGGGTGATTAGGAGATATCATGCACGATCCACTTGTTTGGCCTAAAACCTACACTCATGCTTATCAAATAACGTGTTCACTCACTGCCCTTCGGAAAGTCGTACTCGCATCAAACTTTTCAAACCTATCATGCTGTAAAATGAACCTCAATTAGTGACACCATTGCATAACGACTTCCACCTCGTAAAAGAATCTTCTCTCGATGATAGCTGTCCAAGCACTGGATCCAACGAATCCTTCATGAACACCGTTCCGTACATCTCCGTACCAAAGATCAACGAGTACATGTATGTGGGTGAGGGAAGTGGATGGAAGATGTCAAGGTGTGGATGGTTCCATAATACGTACTTACGCATAGTACCCTACGTCACACTCGCATATGAGTGGGTAGGTTGAGGTTCCCCACGCTTGGAGAGGGATATTATCGTCTCGTCTCTCAGTTCAAGGTTTGGTATAGTGCGTTTTCTCCGAATAGTGCTCACCAACGTTTATTAGAGACGATAATGAGAGATAACGGAAAAGAGAGGAAGGGGAAACATACATCTTTTCGATGAAGTCAGTTGGGGGTAGTGCCTGCCTCTCATGGTTGTCTTGACATCTTCTTGAAAACTCCATCTTTCATCTTGACCCATATTCTACAAACCAGTTTCCGAGCAATTTTTGACTGAGCCTCCGTCAGTCTTGTGAATTTGGTTCAAGGGACATGTGAGATTGGTAGTTCCTGTGAATGTACAACGTCAAATGAATTCGCTTCCGGGCTGATGGGTACGATGATGGGGTCCAATGTGGCATGGCCTTGTGTGATGGCGACGAAGGGCGGAAAGTGGAATGAAAAGCGCCAGAAAGCGAGATGAGGAGGCGAACAGTAGACGCACTCTCAGAATTTACTAGAGTAATCCAACGAGTTACTCTAACCCATATGATATATCCAAGTGATGTCCAGACGCTGACCAAGGACATCAGTCCGACTGTGCTCCCAAGCGTCTACTTCACCACATCGATGCTACTTGGGGCCACAGAAAGAGATAGTGCACTGCAGGATCTGTTGTGCCAGAAACACGCATCCAGCTAAGCCAGCCACGTGCTATCTCATGGATCGAGCGTAT
This sequence comes from Pisolithus albus, assembly GCA_024613165.1. Taxonomy (NCBI): domain Eukaryota; kingdom Fungi; phylum Basidiomycota; class Agaricomycetes; order Boletales; family Pisolithaceae; genus Pisolithus; species Pisolithus albus. Next base: position 79,212 of record JANFAB010000016.1, on the reverse strand, counting down.
AGGTAGAAAGAACCGCCGGAAAAAAAGCAGGTGCTGCGCGGCGCTATTGAGTACGGAGACTCCAGGGATCAGGCCGATGGAGGAACATGAAAGTCTGTTCGCAATGCTCGACCAGTTTATGTAACGTCTTGTGGATTATCTTTACCCATCAAGGTAGTGCATACATTGGTAACCTCAGAGTACCAACGGTAGTAGCAGGCACCGTAGGAAAACGAATGTCGGCATACCCTGATCACGGAGTTAGGCGTCCTCGTGGAAATGGTTTTTTATTCGCTACTAGAGGAAGAGGGCGGAAAAAATAAAAAGACGCACCTCAGAAACTTTGTAGCTCGATCTCAACAGGGTCAAGGCTTTTCCCAGTTTTCAAAGTACTGGAGCGGATGCTGGAGAGAATGGATGGATCCGACATCCACTTTCGAATGTACTCGGACTTTGCCGACGTCACCGAAACATGATCTTCCCCGTGAACGACGTGGAAATCATCCCAACGCGCGGTTCGCCAACAAGGAAGACAACACGTCGTGGAATGGGCAAATGCAGGGTCGTTGGAAGCTCTCAAATTTTCTGGAAATACCAAAGTGCCGCGTCCGTAACCACTTTTTCTCGATTGCCGGATTTGCGATCAATACCAGCGATGTTTATGTCGACTACGTCGCCGAAGCACTGGAATAATTCGACGGCTTCCTGTATGATTAGCTCTTCCGCGGTCTTCTCCGCAGGCTACTCGGATTACCACGCAAGCTTCTCTACATATGACCCCTGCGGTGAGTCGCTGTCGCCCAAGTCGTCTCTCCTGGATCATAAATGTATGCCCCTGTTCAAAAACGTGTCCCTGGAAGGGGGGGGGGATTGGAACGTGTCGAAGTGGTTCATACTGTACGTAGCCGAATCCTTTCATTGGCGCTAATCTTGCAGTAGTACGGCCTCAGCGCCAGCGATGGAGTTTGAACGCTTGCTAATGACTTGGCCTAGCCCGGCCGCACTCCTTGGATGTCACCAATTTATAACCCTGTACATTTTTTATGGTGGTTCAAGCCTTCGAGGTGTCACGGGGACAGTGCAAGCAGTGGATTACCGAACTACCGGCACGCAATATGAAAACTGTGTCTGAATTATCAACTATAATAGCAGTACATACACTTCAACGTTCTTTGTTGGTAAATACGGACAGTAAGTGAATTGCCCCAGCTACTATTCCTTCGTGGCCGTCAAGGAGACAGTTAAATCTTTTCTTTCAAGATTAGAACTTGAATCCGCCCGCTAGATTCATCACGCCGTCAGGATCAACTTGGTGTTTGATCCTCCTTAGACGCTCGAGGTTGTTGCCGTACACGCGCTCTAATGGAGTATCAAAAAGGGCACAGTTGCTGTACAATGGGGCATCCTTGACGTCCTGGCCAAGAGAGACTGCCTTGTCAAGGAGTGTAGACGTGCTTTGCCGAACCGCGTTGTGCATCATTTCGTCAGAAAACTCAGAAATCCACGCGAAGTATAGAACAATTGGCATCACGGTACCCTCAGCCGTAGGCGGCCAAGCAGATGGGGTAGAGGCACGTTTCGGTGCTGTTGGCATGACTGGCGTGAAGTCGTACGACATGAACACCCCCGAATAGGGTAACAACGTTTGTCCCCAGTGCTAGCGAGAAGAATGAGTTTTTCCTATCCACAGACTGCAATGTGAACATACGATGGACTCGTTGATAGCTGCTTCGATCAGCTCGACAGAATATTCTCTCACAGTCAAGGTGTGAAATATCCCACTACGCAGGATAAGCCAAAGTTGTACTCCAAATACGGACCAATGCTTGACTCACCGCATTTCTAGAGTGGCGTTGACCGGGGTAGGTGGGGGTAACTGAGACAAGGGAACCTCTTCAACCAGCAACCCCTGGGGGAGGGGCTCCACTGACGGTTCTAATGGCGATGGCTCCGTCTCTGGCCACGCAGAGGCTCTTAGGATAAGGGACCGCAACGAGCGCGTCTTGACGTCCTTGAGCAGTGCCGGGAGATCTAAGAAATCGTCAAAAACCCCAGGTGCGAGATCCGGGTTATCGTAGAAAAGCGTGGTGACTACGAAGTGCTACATCCAACTTGTCAGGCAGTGTGTTCTCATGGGTTGCCACGAACATAGCTCACATTCCCAGCAATGAAATTGGTTGTCATGATCATCTGGGCCTTGGGGTCGTCATTACTTGCTGCGAAGCTGGCAGTTGCACGCGCAACGTGATCGACAGCAGTCTCGGGATAGATGATGATTCCACCCTAAAATAGCCGTTCAACCCCAGCGCGTCATAGCATGCTATGGAAAGACTAACCCAGACTTGCTCTTGGGGATAGGTCCTCAAAACAAATTTAGTTATGATACCCTTGCAACCCGTCAGTCTAACTCAAGAATGGCAGAGGAAAATGCTACACACGAAGTTGTCGTAACCTCCCTGAAGTTATATGACGGGTTATCAAGCTCCCTTCATGCAGATTAAACGTCGTGGACGCACCCTAAGACCGAAAAACAAGTCTGGATGGGATGATTCAGTGACGTCGATCACTACGCCATTAGGCAGAACTAGTTCGAAAGATTCGACATTATCCAGCGCTAAGCCGTGTTGGTTGGTTAACCATGAATAACCTTCGGAATCCAGTCAAGTGTTTGCACCAAACTCTGAAGGCAAAATATACCTCCGCCAAGAGTGAAACCCGCAACACCGACTCCACTCACTCTTCCACCGACAGCAGTCACGCCGTGAGGCTCGAGAGCGGCGTAGACATCATCCCAGATCGTTCCAGCTCCTACGGAGACGGTCTGTGACTGGGGATCGTATACGATTTCTGAAAAGCGGGACATTGCAATCTGGATGCCAGTGGTGGAGGAGAACCCTGCATTCAGTGAGTGTCCGCCGCCTTTAACCTTACAAGACCAGTTAGTCGGACCGTATGACAAATTACAACATAAGGGAGACGGACAGCAAAAGGAACTCTGCTCCTTCCTAGAATTCGTAACTAGAGGAGTCTCGCTTGAAATCAGCCAGCAGCGGGTTGTGGTCTTCGCGTACCGCTATCCCGACGTCCGCAGCGGTGCCCGGCTCGAACGAACATGTCGCCCGCTGTGTACTTGAGGGGGACCAATGACGAATGTCCTCCTCGTACGAGGATCCTGTAGAACCAAGTGATGAATGGATAGAAACTTAAAGAGAGGTAACCAACTTACCAGAGTAGTGCACTGCAGATGCGCTGGAGACGGCGCCAGCAATGACCTCGCAAGTCTCACTGATAACGTGTGGGTCCGTTATGGTACTGGTGGCGAATGCCCCAGATATAAGGACAAGACATAAGGAAGGGATCAGAATCATTGGTTTTCGCATGGTTTTTTGATAAGTCTTATATGATGAAGGATCACTCACTCTGGTCAAGAATACGCGTGGCCTGCTCCCATTCGTTTCCATGTCGTCATACGCATCGTACAGAGAATGCGTGGTATGCACATCTAAAAAGGAAAGGAAAGGGATCATCCTCTTTTCCTTTACATAAATATTCCTTGATCGGTAGTTATCAAAACACTTACGAAGGCCATTCTCCTCAGGGCACGTCACGGGCCAGAGGGACGGCCGCCTTTTTTTCTACGTGTAAGTGGGTAAAACAGTCTTTCCAATTCAGATATCTCGAAAAGAAGATTCCCGCGCTTCTGACTACGTGGAGAAACGAAAACTTCCGATTTGACGATCGACAGCGGCGATGTTGGGCAGAAAACATTACACAGTAGAGTGATCATAATTGATTTAGTAGTGCGAGAGTATAATTACACTTACTTCGCAATTGTGAGTTTGGAGGTACACACGTGTATGTGGATAAGAACGATGATTTAAACATGTTCGATTTTGAGAAGGTCGATCGTGCGGTACTCGGGCCACAGTACCAGTGATAGATATCGAGTCGTATGCGACATCGAATTCATGCCTCGGGATGCATAAAAGTGCTTGGCCGTTGTAGAAGATTCGGGACACTATCAACGGCGTTCGTTCCCCTGGAAGGTGGATATAAGGAAGAAGTCCAATACCCTGGGGTCATACATGGATTCTTGAGCCTGCAGCAAAATACGTGTGCATGTCAATGCCCGGGCAAATGGTCCCGGTGCTTTCCGTGGAAGTGTATTAGTCAGACCTCGGAACATTCGCGTCACGCGCCACACCGCCTTGCTTGCACATGTCTAGCGTTGAACGCGACAGCGGTATCAGAGCAATCGACGCGCACACCGTTCATCGCATCACATCCGGGCAAGTTGTCATTGACTTACAATCGGCGGTCAAAGAGCTAGTCGAGAACTCATTAGACGCTGGTGCAACTGCCATTGGTGTGGTTACCATTTCGCGTGTCATGCTCTAGACTCATTCTCACTTTCCCTTGTAAGAGGTTCGCTTTCAAAACTACGGACTCAAGTGTATTGAGGTCATCGACAACGGATCCGGGATCGCACCACGAGACTACGAAGGCATCGGTGAGCCGACACCGTATTTCATCGGTCGACTAACCGAAGCATCCCGACACCTCTCAAAGCACTCAAACACTACACGTCGAAGCTATCGTCGTTTGAGGATGTCTCTCGCATAGTCACTTTTGGCTTTCGCGGGGAAGCCCTATCTTCCCTTTGTTCCCTAAGCGATGGTCTTACCATCGCGACAGCAACCGCCTCGGAAGCTCCAATGGGTACCGTCCTCGAAATAGATGGGAACGGGAGGCTAAAGAGTCAGAAAGCTAAGGTTGCTCGACAGGTACATCGAAGTCTACTCCCGTGCTAAAGTGGAAATAATTGTTCATCGAATCTTGTTTTCCCCAGCGAGGTACGACAGTCACGGTCACCAATCTATTCAGACCCCTTCCTGTTCGTCGAAAGGAGCTAGAAAGAAACATCAAACGCGAGTACCAGAAGGCTTTGACTATATTGCATGCATATGCACTCGTTCCATGTTCAAAAGAGAACAAGGGTGTCCGTCTCACAGTAACCAATCAAATAGAGAACGGGTGAGTCGGAACGCTGTGTCCTGGAATGTCATGAACATGCTCCAGTCGCAAGGTCGCACAATTAAAAACAGACGGGACCCCTTCGCTACGTGCATCCGCCATTGCGCTGTGGGGCACTAAGGCATTGGACAACGTCACCGATCTTGACCTCTCCTTCAACGTCGAAACAGAGAAGAGTGTTCTTAGGAGGCTGAACCAAGGAAGTGCTGAGTCAGAAATGTGTATCTCAATCCCCATATTCCTTTTTTTTCTATGTTGAACGCTGGGTGCTAGCTCTCCTATCACATCTGTCCGTGTACAGGGCCTGGTATCCAAGTTCGTGATTGGTGCAGGGCGAACAACGAACGATCGCCAATACTTTTTTGTCAACGGACGGCCATTCAATGCAGGAAAGGCAAGTATAGTTGACGGGAACAGTCGTATTTGCTAAAAGTCATTAAACCAGGTACAAAAGGCTTTCAACGAGGTCTACCGTACTTTCAATGTCAATCAGGTCCCTTTCGTCATAGCTGACTTTGTCCTCCCAACGCGTAAGTCACTTATACCACCGATTTCGTACAATAGCGTCGCTAATGTCTTCACCAATTTGTCTGGGCACTTTCGCCGTCTACATCTGACTCGCAGATGCGTGCGATATCAATGTTAGCCCAGATAAACGGACTATCTTCTTGCACAGCGAGAATAACTTCGTTCTGGCTCTCAAGGTAGGCTATACGAGTGATCTTGTGAACTTTTTAATGTCTTCTTCAATGGTCTTCTCTTCAACCACTACATGATTGCATGTGTATGATTAGGAGTCACTCGAGAAAGCGTTTTCGTCTGCGCGTTCGACCTTTGATGTCAATGTCATCACCGGACAACCAACATCCAACAAAACGGGGACAAAACTCCAAGGACGCCCTTTCTCGCCCTCACCTTCGCCTGCGCCCACGTCCGGCGGTTTGCGTGGTGACCATCCGTCGTTGACAACTAGAAACTCAGAGTCAGTTGAAGGATCGTTGACGTCCGGTGGAGCACCGACCCCCCGGGAGTCATCAGGACAAAATGTCTATCAAGATGAGTGCCACCCTCCGTCTCCTACGCTCGTCGCACCTTCGCACGCCACGCCACATACTGGCATTCCCAGAAAGGGTAAGGAACTGGCATCTGAGGCTACTGCAGAGGTGAACACGAGGGAAAATCCGCCACTCTCTCCAGGGCACGCATGTGACGGGATGGATATTGCGGATGGGGAACCTGCTGTAGAAAACGTGATGGCAATCGAAGGCTCGGGTCAACCACAGAAAGGTTCCGTATCGGCGCCAGGGCATCTTTCAACTACCGAAGTACGAGGATTACCGATGTTGACATCAAGATCAGAAGTTGCACCTCCACTTCCGCGTTCCGAACGTGCGAAGCCACGCTCAGTACAGACCGTACTGAACACGAGTGGGGCAGTGTGGAATTTGAGAAGAAATTCGGGCGACAACGTGAACGACGATGGTGGGCAGGATGGACGACTTGTAAAGCGAGCGAAAGTGTCTGGTACGGGGCCTGGACGAGGGGATCTTTCGAGGTTTTCCGCCGAGGGCAATGGGAAGCGGATAAGAAAGGGTGATGACAGTGATGAGGAAGAGGAGGGCCAGGGTTCAGCCGATGATTTGATGGAGGTCGACAAAGATGAGAATCCCGTTCTCCGAGCCATGTCATCGCGACCGTTGTCTTCCGGCGTAAAGAAAACGATGCAAGGGAAACCCGGCCTTGAGTTGGATGATAGGCGTTCGTCCCAGGACACACTCTGCGTCACTTCTGACGACGAGGGTGGATCTGGGGTAGAAGTGGATCTCGCACCTCCTCAGGTGGCTTCAAAGCTGAGACCTTCATCCTCACGTGCGCATTCACTCGTTTCCAAGTTGAACCAGCGGCGATCCGGAAGCGGTAAAAAAGCACCAGCCGCGCCGGAGGACACCGATGTCGCAGATCTCATACCAGGTGACTGGGATATGAGCCCGACGCTCGTGGAGAGTCACAGCGCCGACGATGCCAAAGTAGTTTCAAGTTCCGAGCTTTACGAAGCACAGAAATCCTACGACGATGACGTTACGCTCCAAGTTGACTTGGAGGGTTTGCGAGCCCGCTACCAAGATTACGGTGCTCCACGTCATCCAACCTCATCATTGGCTAAAATACGGTCCCAGAATGGGGCCGCACAAAGAAACGACGCCGTGGTCGAACACGCGAACCTCGCGAGCGCTGCTTCAGACGAGGTTGCCTCCGCCGCTCTTTCTAGGATAATTTCCAAAGGCGACTTCATGCGTATGGACGTGGTGGGACAATTTAACCTTGGGTTCATTATCGTTCGAAAACGGACACAGGAGGTGGACGCGGACAAGGCCCAGCCCGAGCCAGGTTTTGAGGACGACCTATTCGTGGTAGATCAACATGCTGCAGATGAAAAGTGGAACTTTGAAACCTTGCAAGAGACAACCGTCATCGACTCCCAGCGGCTTTTCCGGCAGGTCTTGTATATTCGCACTTCTGCCTTCCTGTGTGACGATGATTTCTCTCGTAGGCCTCAACCGTTGAATCTTACCGTGGCGGATGAGCTAGTTGCGCTCGAAAATATAGACGTACTCAAACGCAACGGATTCGAGGTCGGTCCAGTCGAGGTATCGGCTGACATTAACTGCGATGAAGAAGAAAGCTCGCCAAACGCTCGATTACATCTCATAGCACAACCCGTTTCCAAGGACACGGTGTTTGATATGAAAGGTACTTGTCCCTTTCGCACGCGAACGATCGCTGCTAACCAAAAAACGCCCATATATACTAGACCTGGAAGAGCTTGTTCACCTCATGCAGGACCGCCCAAAGGGTACGATGGTACGATGTTCGAAGGCGCGTGCTATGTTTGCGATGCGCGCCTGTCGGCGGAGCGTCATGATAGGACGACCGCTAGACAAGTCGCGTATGACTACTGTGCGTTCTTCAGCCATTTTGTTCCATATGTGTAACTGAGTTGCAAAATGCACTGCGGGTGTAAGCAGATCATCAAACACATGTCATCTATGGACCAGCCCTGGAACTGTCCCCATGGAAGGCCCACGATGCGGCACTTGTCGGACCTGACATCCTTTGGAGGCTACAGTTCATCCTTTCATGCAGTGAATTGGCGAGAGTTCGGCGGGGAGTGAGAACTCAGATGAGGATGTTGCTTGATCACGACATACAAGAGACATGTTTTTTTTTGGTTTATTGTCTGCGTGTGCGACACAGGACTTACCCCAGTACATATAGATCTTTGCGAAATCTAATCTGTAATGACCTATTACCCGACATTATCCGGCGTTGACATCTTCATCTTCCGTCTAACTCCCGTAGAATCGCAAGAGGCCGATCCATGCTGCAATGTTGCCAGCTTTCACACCCCAGACCCCATCAGCCTCAGTCATTGCATCAGGAACTACGGTGATGCTCTCTTGCCTTAACCGCTGTAACAGTCACTCAGAACCGACATCGACTGCATCGACCGTCGCCAGTCACAACCTCGCCTTGTGCGACCAGTTCATTAGGCCTGGGAAAGCCAGGGGACGCACCTCAGATCGACGTGTTCGAAGTCAAGATGAGAACTTGGGGCTGGGTTGCGTGGTTATTCCAGAGCATGGCCCCTCGCGGATGAGGTTGCCGTACGCGCACTCAAGATCCGCAATCTCTCGCCGGTGGTTACCAGGACTAGCAATAAGAATGGATGTGGAGACGAAAGCAGTGGAAGGGAATTCCGCGATCCAAGTATCTGAATGAGGGGGAAGTAAAGGTATGCGTGTACCCAGCTGAAGCTTTACTGTTGAAATGGGCGTTAGATTTCTCTGCCTGCCAAGAGCAAAGCGCATTTTTTTCTACCGAGGTCCGTGGCTAGCTGCACAAGGTGGTAGTATCAGGAATACCAAGTTCAGCCACGGTGTATTGTATGATCCCCAAGAATCACGACTTCACGTTGTACTCGCTGTCTCAGCTCCCTTGACATCCCTGGAGACCCGGTTTATACGGAGCCTGGAAGTGCTAGCTTCAACCCTCGGGTTTATAAGCATACCAGGCATAAAAATGTACAGGCAAAAGTGAACGCGTTGGTCGGGTACAGCCAGGTCAGCGTCTCGATCCTCTCATACCGGTGCCAACCTCGAGTGGTTAGTCTATCGGTTCGGATAACTACCAGGGAAGGATAGCGACGTCGTATCCTTGCGGGGATGTGTTGACCGGGATGGGGGCAGCACTGGTGGAAGTTCAGTATTGCTGCGTTCCACCGAAGCCAAGCCTACATGGGCAAACAGCGTGCGAGGGCCAATGTCACCCTCAAGGATGAGATCCCGTTGAAAGAGTAGGTGTTTATCCTACCGGGATGTCAATGGATAATCAGTCATTCCGTATCTTGCATCGCAATACGGATGACACCCACATCTTGGTTGACCATCTCAGGGTCCTCGATCGCGTTGTATTTGTCTCGTCATTCCTCATTTGCCCGTGTACAACAAACGATACCCCACTGATGATCCGATCGAGAAAGACAGCGGTACCCTGCGTTGTGCTCATACCCAACGTCAATCCGGAATGCACGTGATTTGAGTCGATTGGCGCAGAGGAAGCCCATTTGAAGACTGCGCAAGACGAGAACCCCGTTCTGAAGCAATGATGTAATTCATCTTGTCGAAATGGTACCTTTCGTACTATTCAATCGAACCAGCAATGTCCTCGGTAGGTAAATCGTCGTAACACCTTCGATCATGTCGTGAGGCGCAGCTGATGTAAATCGGAAGTACTTACCTCGTTTCTGGTGAGTCGCTTTCCCTTTTTTTTCCATCTTTGCCCGCCCACAAATTTGGTAACACCCGCGTCAGTGATTAATCCCAACTGTAGTAGAGCTGTTCTAGGACTTTGTCCTGCCATTGTCTGCCAACCCCAGTTGCGACTGTGTATCGGTCAAAGGAGATATTCAATCAACTCTCACCGCTCCCGCCAGCTAACGAGAACTTTCGTTGCCATCCTCCATCCGTCCAACAATGAGTGGTGTCGACGTTGACATTAGGGTTAGATTCTGCATTTCGGGCAGTACAGATACTTACGGTAATAACGGTCTCTTTGAATTCCTTTTGATACCCATATATCCCAGAATGGAACAGTCGTAGTACTTCGAAGATATCGAGATGGAATGACTTCGCGTCGTTGGTCAATAAGAATCGATAACGAATATTTTGCCTTGCTTCTGAGGTATGTATTCTATGTAACAGCGTTTGGAACGCGCAAGTACGGATGTGGCCAAGTACTTCGCAGCTGCGGCAGTGGCATACTCTCGGAATGGGAATGAAGAAAACCGTTGTTTGATTGGGAGATAGACAGGCTGATGTTGTCGGGTTAGTGCTATACGCAGAAAATACAGAGTTCCAAAGCGCCCGGGTTGAATACATGGGACATAAACGGCACGGACAATGGTGTATGTCGGATGTAACGGAGGGAGTAAATGCCAGGCTACATCGTTCACCATGTTTGCCCAGAAGCCCGAATCGAGGTAGCGTGATGAGAGTCGACACCCTTCTTTCTATAGCAAGTATCTGTTCAATCCTGCTCGAGCGTCAGCGAAAATTCTGTGACTGTCAGTCCTGAGAACACAAGATGAAGATGGGAGACCTGAGACCATCCCGGCCAAATGCTAAGGACCAGCGCTACCCTTGGAGTGTCGGTGTTTTTGAGTTCCAAGCGGCGACAATTATTTACTAAATTAGGTAGATGAAGATGTTCGGGCACTAGCAGCACCCGGTCGGTTCATTTGAACCACCATGCGCCTGACGACGTCACACAGCTACTCCACAGGTTACCAGCTGTGTTCACGATAAGTACTGAGTAGTGACAGCGCATACCGCATGGTGTGCATGCGGGTTCAGTGTAAACTTCTGATTCCCCATGATTCCAATCCGATTCAAACTCCGACAATCGGGAAACAGAGAGTTGTTGTGAGTAATAGGCACAAGCCAACTTCAGGATCTCGTTTTTCGACCTGCTAACCATGATTCTCGCACTACAGCAGTCGGCGCTTGTGGGACACGACTGCGGACGAACACTCATCATGCAGGTATGCACCGAGATTGTAAGAGCTGAAAATCCCCATGAATGCGATTGATGTACATGTCCGAGGGTAAGAAGTTTCAATATATACCTGTCTCTGAACTCAAATTCAATGTACGGAGAACAAACAACAGCATTCTGCAAGTCGAGCCCACCACACTCATCCTCCAGGGTGTTAACACCAGCGACCACAAATACCATAACCTGGCGATGATGTTCGTGTGCACGTAAATCGCAATGCACTAAGTAATTTGCAGGTTCGCATATCACACAGCACCACGAAGTGTGTATGAATACCTGCATCATTGCATGAGGTAGATGCCAAAATGAAGCAGTGAGTGGCGACTTACGGATTGGTACCCTGGTAGTGAAGGGGGCCCGCGCCGTCATGGGGGCAATGAAAATCAGCATCCTCCATTACCTGGTCTTGGGGAAGCAGGTAAGTAGACTTGCACTTGGGGCAAACATATGTCACGGAGGGACTATAGGGGATATGGGCTGTGGCGCTTTCTGGTTCCACCACTCCTAGCCCTCCTCGCCTAGCAGGCGGATGCTGCTGATGTGTTCTGTCGGACATCGTCAATGCCGTAGGGTTTAACTGGCGTAGTGCTGAGACTCTGCAACGGGTCGCTTTCTTATAAGTTCACGGTGCACGCGTGTAATGAGTTCCTCACGCAAGTAACGCGGGAAGCCCTCCAGACCTGCAGGACGTGGCTTCAACGGGGCGATAAGCAGCGATGCCAAACCTTACCCAAAACATTACCCAGAAGCGACATGCGAAAGTAGATTCGATGCTGTTGGTGTTCATTGAACCACGCACAGTGCACGCTCACATGACATGGCCCTGAGATTATTTTGTTAAAACGCTAGCTGCTTCAGTTCGATCATCAATTGCCGTAGCAACGTGACCTGTATCGAATTAAATAATTTCTGGGACTTGTCTGTCGGAGAAATGGATGCAGATTAAGAAGTGTCAGATTCTTGTCTAAGTGTCTTCGCCATAAGGGTCGACCGCAGATCACTCACCGCCTCTACGCAGCGGCTTTCCATGAAATATCCACAAGGATTCATGCACCGATGCATCGTGGCTGCCCATAGTCAGCGATAGTACTGGTGATCCGTATACGGAATACCCAGTTATCGACTACTGTTCCCCTTAGTAAAAGAAGCTTCCATCACTCGGGCGTGATAGCCAGGGACAAGCGATAATTCTAAGTTCAAGATGGGCAACGCCATCTCTTTCCTGTTTGAAGTGGACCCAAACATCCGCAATGCTCGCATATGCCTATCATCGAGTAAGTTAATACAACGGAGAACGCGATGACAACGTCGAGTCGGGTGAAGGGCATGGCACGCATTACATTAACAATCATCTTGCCTGTTGTGCTGAACGAAAGCGGGATTTTGACAGTAACCCGCATTGGCATGTACTTTGCATGCAAGAAGAAACTTACAATAACTCCAGATGCCAACTGCGGAGTAAAGCTGTACCGTAACAGCAAACTCTGACCATTCTTCCAGCAGCCATGGGGATCGAGACTTCTGCAGTGCGTACTTCATCAAGTGGCCGTTGGCCAAATTATCGAATCACAAACCGAACCGGAGGCTGCCGAAAGTGCGTCTGTAGAAGTTACGCCCGGGTCGATCTGCGCCGGACACGTGTTGGCAACAACGTACCACGACAGCACCTGCCGAGCAGTCAACGGTTCCAGACACTGGAAGAAAACCACTGACCTGAATTGGAAGATGTTCATTATCACCAGAATGCTGCAAAATCATAAACCCGAGGTCAAATCTAACCTTAAATAAGTGCGGCGATTAAATTAACAGAGCTGTGGCTCACAACTACAGCCACATATCATATCATTTTCCTGTGGAGGTTACATGCTTGAATAGACTGACGGGCAATAAGAGTGGATAGCACAGGCCGTGCCGGAACGGGATGACGCGGTTGCGCTGTTGAAACAAGGTGTTGCGAGAGTGATGTACGACTAAGTGATGCGGGATTGAGGCGGTAGGTGTTCGCGAAGACCGTGCGGAAATGAAACGATGCGAAAATGAGACGCTGTAACGCAGCGACATATATGCGTTGAGCGAAATTACACGACTTACACGGTGCAATCCATTGCCAGTTGGAGTTTGATGCGCATATATTAACTTCGTGGCGAGGTACGCGCATGTTGCAGGATGCACCCTGTGCACTTGGTACGCTTCACGAAGTAATTGCTGCGTAACCTGATACAACATATATCCGATTTCCAAATCTGACATATTCGCCCCGATTGACAGGATGCGGAAGCGACTTCGTACGAATCGTAAGGGAAGTCAGGAATACCTATGCCTTGGAAGGTGCAGAGTCGCGGGCAATACCCTTTGACACCGATTATGAGTGGTCCACCCTCCTGCATATGAATCACAGACACTTACGCATACCAGGACGGTTCAAAGCGATAAAACATATGGACGTCTCACGATCATGAGTTCACATGTTCCTTGTGAGGTGCGCTGCCCACTACCCATCATATGAACAACTCGATGTCCACTACACAGGAGAGGGAAAACCAGTGCGGAGCACACAGCGTGGCCGGCTGTGACAGTACCCTGAAAGCTAATGGGAACAACGCGGACCATTTATCGTGCCGCCTGAATTCGTCACCAGCTCGTAGTGCAATCCGTAAGATGGATGTGAACTGCCAGGAAATGCCTCAAGGTTGAATGTACTCGGACACCCAGTACATAGAAACAAATATGGCTTGCCCACCGTCTGAGAAGACAATGAGAAACGAGTGCCGTGAGACGATACATATGATGCCCTACTGGAAATGGTTCAGTTTCCGACGTGCACGGTGGAGTCGGTGAGAGGGGAAGGCCGACGCACCCATATTCGACAAAACATCAATCCTGAGCAACTGTTGACACGCCTATCTGCTTGCCGTCCCTCGTGATGGTATTCAGAAGATGGAAAGATTCAGATCTTGATATGTAATAGAAGCAGGACAATATGAGCAAGATTGTAAAACCGACGCATTGTAGAATGGTGTTGGAAGCGTACTAGGACCGCCAGGATCACACGAGTTTGGGGGAAAGGGTGGCAAAGCATACAGCACAGAACGATTTCCTCGAGGACATACTGCATGGGGATTAGTAAGAGACCAAAAATAAGCTGCACGGTGTTCGTCCCAAATTGTGTTGACAAGTAGAGGCATGCTTACAAGATACAAGGTAAGAATTCCTTCTGCAGGAGGTTGCATATCCGATTAAAGGAACCCAGGCCAGACGTCTTCTGTACTGGAAGGGTCGAATTCGCAATGATGACAATCGCCGAGGGATCGGGCTACACTTCCTAGGAGGAAGTAACCCAGAGTAAAAGAGCAGCAGCACAAGGAACCAGTGGTTTGACGGGGATGGAGTAAAGTGACTTATCATTCAGAACGAAGCTGCCACTGGATCTGGAATCACGCTGTCGTCATTCACAGCGGACGGCGGACAGCCCAGCCCTCCAGTCACGACCACACAGCAGTGAAAGGGGAGCTAAATCACGTAAAACATGTGAAGGACCAAGTAATGAAGACATGCAGGGTCGGTCCGAATTCCGGCTTGCTCAACACAAAAACGCACGCGGGACCGAGAAATTCCAGTGCTTTGTTGCAGCTATGAAATCACGTCTAGCGAATGCAACTTGGGCGGACATTAGTGATGTATGGAAGGATCAACGACTTCCGTACTACAGCGACCAACTCATGACACATTTGTGGATTCCGTGTGGCGGAAGGGCGCTGTGAACGGAAAACGTAGAGCAGCTGTGCGCCCAGAGGGTACATACGCTGAATTGAACTTCGTTCGAAGGGCGTGAAGGCGTACCCTTTTGATGCACGCTCACTCGATCGTGATACTGGATTGCTGGATTACATAACTGACTAAATCAAGTGCAAATATGTACAAACTCCGTACTGTGAATTTGACCGAGTAGGAAATTGTAAAAATGGTACAGCAAAACTTATCGTACAGCAAAATAGGCACAAGAAAACCTGGTATGCAGCAGCCAACGGAGTGTGTTCCACGCCAGGCCCGTCCAAATCAATGTCCTCCATGGAGTCGTCGACACTAGCAACCTAAAATCCCATACATACGAAATAACCACACTCGCAGGATTAGTACGGGATTCAAGGGGTATCAACCGCGCCCTCAAGCGTGTATGAGCCCCTGCGCTGTTGTGTGAGGTACGCCCCGAATGAGGTAAAGAATGGGCAACTTACATGTTGATGCCTTCGTAGTGCACCGGGGCATCGTCATCGCGACGGCTAGTATCGCTGGGCACTGGCAATCCAAGAAGGGAGTGGCAGCGGGGACAACGAACGACGATGCCGGGGACAAGGTAATGAGAAGGAAGAGTAGAATCTCTAGGCGTGTTATTTTCTGTCACGTCCTGCCCCTCTCGGCCAGCAAGGCGAGGCTGCAAGTGCGTTCTGTCAGACATAACCAACGAGGTTCACTGATGTAGTATTGGGTCTTTGCAGCTGGTGATTTTTATGGGTCCCAGTGTAAGTGTGAAATGGAATCCGTACATGACCGACAGGGATGCCTGCAGGCCCGTTGGATGCGGCGGCATTGGCAAATGCCATCGTAATGAAGTAGATCTTTCTCTTAAACTTAAGAGCGCCTGTCGGTGCATATAACCCCCACCAGCCTTCCGACATGTGTGAAAGAGTCGGATGATTGAACCTCATCGGAAATGGCACCTAGAAAAAAATCATCGGAAGTCAGCACGCTACTCATCTTCGTTCCCCAGATCATGACCATCAAAACCCTAGTACCACCTTCTATCAACAGAAAGAGCTCAGAATGCGTACTACTGTATTGTCACCATCTTACGATCTGCGGGTTGCGTAAAATGTTTTCAGTCGTATCACCTCCAATGGCAGGGAAGATAGCGTGGACAAGAACGAGTGGTCGCTGTAACGACGTTTTGGACCGACTACGGAAGTCAACATGAATGCCGATGCAAGGGAGGATGCATGTTGTAGGGTGACCCGCACCTTTCACCTGTTCACACACTTGAGATTCGAACGCTAGCACCCTTGTATCATCCCTTAAGGGACCTCCAGAATCGCAGTTCTCACATCATCACATGTACGAGTTGACGTAGTGCAGTGGACATTTGAATCCTGAAACCCTTAAAATACATGATAAGAAAAATCATCAAGTAGACAGCCGCTGACCTGTCAAGGATTCAGCATTGAAAGATGATGCTCTCACATGACAACCTCCCTCCTGCCATGGTGTTTGCACTGTTGCAGTGAGAAGGTTCCATTCTTTTCGATCGCACTATCGGCCTATTTTGACATGGAAAGCAAGTCGACGACAGGTGTGTGCCTCGGAGATGAGACGTCCTCGCCTTTCCAATCTCGACGGACTAAACCAACACACGCCGACGCCGACCGCAGGTAAGTAGAAGCGTTCGAGAGAATGGAAGTCTTGCATTTAGTCTCGGGCATAGCATGGTTCCGGGACTTTATCCTTACACAGCCACCGAAGAAATTTTAGGCCGACGTGTTCTTTCCTCGTTGACTATTATTACAGGTACTATCGTGGAAACGACGAGCTGCAAGTAAGTCGCGCCCAATACAATGATAACTCGGGACGTACTTTTTCCAACAAGGTAGGTGAGTTAGTATGGGATTGTCATAAGGCTATGCAAAGCAGCCACGGGGTTCAACGAGACCAGCATCCAATGAACAATCGGCGAAGTGCAAACCAGTGTCACCACAGACAGACTTCGAACCCAACCCAAGTTAGCAGCTTTACGTTGATCGTCATGGAGGCGTGCGGATTTGGCGAGCACGAGAATTCAGCGTGGCTGTCCTAGTGATATCATACTGAACAGTCTCGAAACGTCCTCACACGCGGTTCACAGGAAGATACAGTGTACAAGCAATAATGACAAACACGTCTGGGTAATGATGTCAAGGAACTGTGCGCTCGCTTTTCTACAGGTGGTCTCCACTAAGGAAGTCGAGGTTTCGAAACAAGGCTATCGTTCCTTCTCCATCCTTTTCCGGGTTTGCTCATATTGGTGTCTCTATTGACTATCCTGGGCAACGTGCTCTTATTAGGAAGCTCATAGGCGCGTCGAACTCTCTCCGCGCAAGCTCGTACGTCGTCGGTCGAGACGCTAGCTGCAGGTGGGTTGGGCCCCAGAGCTTCCACAAGTGTGTACGAACGCCTGAATCGTTGTATGAGCTGAGGACATGTAGGGTGAAAAAGGGTAATTGGGGACCTACGGGTTGACACCATTGAAGTGAATTGGCGTCTCCGGATCATGAAGGTAAGAGTGCAGATCATAGTAGTAGAACATCGCCAGTGGATGGTTAACTTGTTACTCGTTTCAGCAATTCTTCGCCCTCGTTATGGATAGAGGACTTCATTTATAACGGGAGTAGTCGCAGTGCGTGTCATGTAAATCCATGCATTCCACAAGTCTGGTGGATGCATGGGTCGAGGGGGAGCAGATTCTGCCGCTTGAAGCCATCGGGTGGGTCTCACCTCTGCGACAAATTTCCTGTAGATCGATATCTTGAACCAAAACACGCGGTTGCCTCAAGGGGCACATATGACAAGAACTGAACAACGTGACTATAATTTATGAGAGCACACAAAGCGACGCATTAGCCTGGTAAAGTGCTTTAAAATATTGAATAAACACTCCTGACCACCATTCTTGTGGTGATGTAGTCCTGGAATCAGTATGGACCCTGAAAGCTGCAGGACAACCGGTGTCCCTGACCCAGAGGCGTGCACCATAGAACCGCCCCTACCGCGGGGTTCGTGCAATTATTCACGCGAACACTCCTATCAAGGCCGAAGGCTGGTTTATAACCTCCGCGACCCCCAGCCGAAATACCACGCGTCGTGCGCCAGCCCTTGCTGTGTATCTACCATTCAGTTAACGCCGGAGTCGCAAGAGGGTTCTCTATGAGTCGGACAGCATTTTCCACCAAAATGGTGAACGTATGCCACCCCCAAAAAACATGCGATGGCAATGACGCGGGCTGTGCATAGCCAAGGAAAGTACGCGCTCGCACCGCATTGCTTCTTGAAATACGCAAGGTTGGCCTTCATTTAAGTTTCACCGCAATCCAAGCGTCATTGTGGATAACGGTAGGACAGTATACCCTCTTGTGATCGAGCAGGAGCCGCACGACGGGATCGATATGAAGAAAAGTTTCAGCCTTGTGCAAGGCGGGATCTCGATTCCCCCCCCCCTCCTCCCTTGCGATTGGTATCAAAACTGCACAGTGCCGTCCTCTACCGTAGTAATTTATGATCGTAGGGGCTAAAAGGGGTTGCAAACGGGTTCCGCATCGCACGGGAGTAAGCCGAATGAACGAGTATCCACCGATTGGAATGGTGGAACGCCCGCTCAACATCGCGACGGAGGCAGAACGAGTCAACCATGAGAACCGAACAACTTCGAACGTGCAGCTGAAACGTAAAAAAGTCCACTGCGTGAGCTGTACGATGGTCCGCGTTCTGTTGAGCATAAGTTTTTTCTGTGGAATACTTATCAAGTGAAGTGGGACAGAGCATGACTTACCGCCCTTTCACCTCGTGTAGGTAGCTTGTCAGCTTCATTTGGCAAGTGCGATATCATTCCCAGTGTCGCAGACAACACGACTGACCAAAAGACACACTACATGTGGAGTGGATCGGGATACACACGCGGCCACGCCAGGACTGCTGGATAGGAAGAACGATGCACCAAGGCTACACGATCACGCTTACCTATGCATATTCTTCATGGGGTGAAGACATCGCGAGCGGTCCCATAGCAAGTGTTGGAACACACGGATACTCGTGGCTATCTCTCGCAGCACCTTCAAGATAAGCCCAAGATACAAGCTATAGCTAGCTTCTTTCAGTTGATAAGGTTGGTCTGAGCAAAGTGAGTCTGACTTCGTTGCGAGGAAGGAAGGAACACTGCACGGAGTTTTCAAGGGTACGAAGTGCAGCAGCCTCCAGACCTCGCTATTACATAATATGGAACATAGCATATACAGTCGACTCCCTTATAACGTATACCTCGCATAACCCATACTCCCTCATACCCCATACATTTTTGGATATCCCGAGTTGGTATGCGGGGAAATTTGACCAAAACCCATACCTCCCTTATAACGCATAACACATACCATTTTTTCGATGTCAAAACCCATACATCGTGAGACTTTAATACTATATTAGGAAATTTTCATATGTAATCCAACCATATGGGGATAGTAACGTAGTCAGCTAATCCCATCCCATCCCATCCCAACACCACATCAACTTCGCAACTTTGTTCATTATGAAACCGTTTGACATCCTGGGTCCCTCCAAAGGTCAAACCATATGGATCTTGCAGAGATTCGGAGATGCGCAATATCTTCGAGGCGACTGATGAGGACGTTTTTGAGGCAGTCATGGGTGCAAAGATGGCACCCGAACTGAACATGCGAGGCAGTGATGAGGTCAGCGACGGGAACAATTAATGATGGTACCAGGTCTGACACAGAAGGATGCACTCCGGGCCTCTCCGCCTTCGAGGGAGTATGTCAAGGATGATGCTGGACACGAGTTCTCGATACACAGGGTTAATGGCAAAATAACCCTTTTTTTCAGCCTAACTAGCATTCCTACCTTAGAAAATTACTAGATTGACATGTCCGTAGCTAATCAGTGAAGTTTGAGACATCAACAACTGACCTCCCCAATACCACATACTCCCTCATAACACATACTTTTTGGCCTATCCCGAGGGGGTATGCGTTATAAGGGAGTCGACTGTACAATCAAACAATTCCTCTGCTAAAAGTACATGGCAAGTTGTTCAGCAACAAGACTAGCTCGACGCAAGACCAGCAATTATATGACGTTCTTACATAGGGAAAAGTAACTACAGGAACACGGACGATAATAACAATGACAGAGAGTCGGTATCAAAGTACAAGTATCATTTCATTTCCTCTGGAAGCTCTGCCAAACCACGCGGTGATTTGAGCGGACTGTCTTTCCATCCGAACAACAGCCGGATTTTTTCACCACCCATGTCCAGCACGGGTGCAGGTGGCGCGACCTGTAAAAGAGAAAGGAAAAAGTGAGACGGTCGTAAGAGGGACAAGAAGTTTACGTGTGCAACAACTGCTCACGACTCACATCATCATCCATAGGGGCGGCGTTTATCACTGGGGTCTGTGGTTCCGGGGTGGGGGGCGGGCTGGGGAAGTAGTGTATCATGACATGAGCGCATGCAAGTGGAATAGAAAGGGATGACAAACGGGGTAGCGGGGCCGTCGTCGTCTTCGGACCCTTCGTAGAGAGGAGGATTGGCCTCTTCAAGCATTATTGGTTGGAGAACTCGATTCTGATGCGGTTGGGGGTTGGAGACTCTATCTCTTACAATAACTTGCGTTTATAAAGGGACTATCAGGGTGCATGCTTGTTTGCAGTTATTCAGCATGGTTCGTTGGAAGCAGTGTTCCATGTCACAAACGCAAGATTCCTTCAGTTCATAGATCCCTATCTTGATTATGAGACGATGGTCACCTGCTGCAGCACATGCACTATTGGCGTCATTCTGGCCGCAGACAAGCCATGAGGGAATACGCATTGTTGCGGAGTAGCGCATAGTCCGGGGTGATCGTCATCTTCGTAGCAATTTGATCTTGAAGCATAAATGTGTAACAGTCATCAACCGATCTCTTTCTCTTCCCCACCATCCGAAAATTGTTGAGATGACGTACCACGTTCATAATGCATGCGCGCAGCACATACCGCCTCTATTGCACGTATGTCATAGGTTCCATCCGTGCCAGCCTTCGCCGACCTCGTGTCTTGGCAAAGAGCATCGCGATCTTGATCCCTGTACGTTGCGAAACGGTGATATGAATTCGACAGAGCTCCACTTCTAGATGCAGTCCTCGCTGAACGAGGTGCTCATGTCTTGCTCATGTCGGGACTGCTACTGCCCGGCGTGACCTCCTCATAGTTGACAGAGAGCGACTCGGTTTGGCTGCTCAATCTCACCAAAACCGTGAGAATCGGGCTGTGCGAATGCATAACGTACATATCCCACCCCATCAGTCAAAGCGATCCGATCGTGCGGGCATGCGTGTCTGTGGGTTCCTTGCTAATTCTGTTTGAAGCCCACTACCCCACGATAACGTAGACACAGTCGGCCCTTCACGCGTCAAATAAAGGCTATCACCATGCGGTTGGAAGGAGCCTCATCTTCCCGGAGGTTAAACATGAATGTCAGAACCTACGCGTTGTGAGCGGAGATCCTACCTGGATTGCATGTGGTAACGAAATAAAAGTTTGAGGAGTGCAACGGGCTACACTTGTCTCCGTACTGGCTATGGCGCTTCGACCTATGCGACCTAGCGCGTGTTCTTGGGGCAATAGAACAGCTAATTGGAAGATCTTGATGGAGTAAAGAGAGAACTCCATGGACGGAGGGAAAACGTACCCTGTACATATGTGATTTTTTACTCTTGAATCGAGGAATCTCAGGGCTGGCTGTGTGATTATGGAAATGCACATGGCTATAGGCTCACCGGCAGAACGACTGGATTCTCAAGAGGCCCTACGAGAGTTCCGTATTGCAACGCGGATACATGATGTTGGCGTAGCGGTCGGTAAAATCAGTGATACGACAAGGCGCTCTGTGGAGAACCTTACCCTATACCACAGAAGTCTTCCCAATATTTGCCTGCCATGTGTGCTGTACCCACTGCCACCAGACGCCCAGAGCAAAAACAATTGAGCAAATATGTAAGCACAGACGCCGCGTGACGCGTCACGTCAGTTTATTCTGGAAAATTTGCAGGTGGCTAAGTCAGTTTATTCCGAACGCGTAACTAAACCATCGTTCTGCAAGGATGATGGTATCAGACTCGGGCACTTTCGGCACAATGAAAGTGCACGGTTCACCGCCGCGACTTGAAGAGTGAAACCTGTTTGCAGCCGGACAAACAGCCGACAGTGAAATCCGTGTGTCAAAGGACATCGGTGCTGGAAAACTCTGCAAAGACTAAGAGGCGTATCTGAGTCTCGGATTATAGCGAACGAGTCCGAGCGCTCGTAATCGTGTGACGAGGATATCCATAGCGGATAGGAGAATAATAATCAAACCTGTACCGATAGAACGTCGGTATCTTGAGTAGTTGGCGGCAAAAGCGCGTGACGGGTGTCACAGAAAATAAATAAATCTCAATACCCTGCGCGGTCACAGAAGAAATCTGAGGAATGAAGAGCAGGACGCTTATCCCGATAAGCACAATACTCCTGGTGGACCGGATACTTAGATATAGCCGAGTATGAGAGTGATGTCCTATGTAAGTGGAAGTCAGCTCTCTGCGGGTGGCCGGAACGCGTTGAGCACGGAAATGAAGTTGCCTAGGCTTGAGGAGGAACATACCACCTCCAGATAACAATCGCATATTATTTACCGAGCGACATATTGAGGGGCACGAATGCTGCAGGGTAAACGGACGACGGCCTGCAGGGAGGGTTGCTGATAGACCCACCATTTCGGGGGGATCCATCGATGACTGACCTAACCTACCCAAGCGTTCGTGGCTGACGAGTCCGGGACTTCGCGTTCAGTGTTAACTAATGGAGGATGACGAAGTACTGGTGCGTCGTGCAGAACATCGGATGGCAAAAAACGTGCATATTCTTGAGGACGCGCTACACAGAAGTTGGCGACGTACGAAGGGCGCATGAAGATTGAACTGGCCAGCTTCCAAGGGTTGTGGCCCTGATGAGCGAGGCAAGATGGATAATATCACAAGGCCCGTAACCCTCGTGTGACGTGATGACGGTACAATCCACGAGGACGAGTAACAAAAACAATGATAGGCAGGGTCCGAGTCATAGACGGCGTCACGTGAGACTGTGGACGACGTTCTTGACCACTGCCAGGGTTCTTGTGATGTCCCTGCAGACACAGAAAGCCCGTGACATCGCGATCACAAAGGCAAAAGCGATAAGTGCGAAACGTTTCACGATGATCAGGTACGAACTTCATGATGCTCAGAACCCAAGCAATCGCTACTACCGTGAAGATACTACACATGGGAATATAATTGGGAGATAGGCGATCATTAGGCACTGGCAATAGCCTACAGCGCCATGAATTTTGACTGTTAGGGATAGAAAGTGACGAATTGCAAGCAGTAACAGTGGTTGAGTCAACCGAAAACAGTCTTTCCCGTGTGGCACGGCATCAACACCACATCCAAGATTAAAATGATCTCATATGGTCCACAATGTGAGGGTAGCAGTATCATGCTTTGAGAATGCGGACCAAAAACCATTTTAAAACTATGATGCATGATGTATTGATGTCACGCTTGCACTGCAGGCTCTAAGATCGTCGTATTTCTGTTTTTAGCCGTGTCCGACAAGCTGGACGGCTGCCCGAGAACATTTGGCCGAACTCGTCAATACAGTGTTAAGTGTCACAAGTGAGCGGTAGGCTGACACTCCAAGATGGCTCATGAGATGGGCCTTGAAGCTTTCTTAAAAAAACACGATAGAAAAGAAAAGAGAATTCAACGGTAATCTCACAGGCACAAACGTACAGGAACCAAGAACATTATGCAAGTGACAGCGAAGATAGTGGGGAGGTGCACAGAAGCACTGAGCACCTTAGCGTCCCACAGATTTCCCCTTGGTAAGGAGACCAGGAATTTCGCTTGCGTATAACAATGAGTCAGGAAAGGGGCGCTCGTCGGCCTAGTGGAAAGAGGTTCATGCACGTATCAACCATTCCACGAACAACTCACATCTTCGGCCCTGTCGCGCTGGCTTCCTTGTTGCACGGTGCCTGTAAGAGTGGACTGGCTGCTAACATTATGGAATGAGCGCACGATAGCAGACGAAGAAAAGGGGGAAATCTACTTGACAACGCCACCTTGGTCCGTTGACGGGTCGGACTCATCGACGTGGGGAGTCTGATTGTCAGTGGTAGGCGGTATATTGATGGAGTCAGGCATTGTCAGATGATGTGGTACAATGGTCTCCAGCCCTCTCGTTTTAACAGGGTTGCAGGCACCCCAGGTGGGTGGCATTGAAGGCAGTGCAACGGCAAGCAGCAGGTTGTGCCACTTCGCCAAATGAATTTAAATATCCATGAGGAAAGAAGCTTTCAGATCGGCTCAAAAACACGACACTGTTTCCACCTTTCCATTTGCAATGCCATAGAAAGAACTCAAAGCGACGAAAGCTTACCAAAAGAAAGCACCCGAGCAGCGCGGAGGAAATGTTGTTTTACTTGAGCCACCCAGCTGTCTTCTGTGAAATCTAAATCGAGCATAAGGCGCGGCGATGACCATTGATCGATTTACAAGCGAGCCAGCAGTTAAGCAACTGAAATTCATCGCAGAGAAGGAACCGGAACGCTGGACTAATTCCCTATCAAAGTGAAATGGTAAAATTAGAAAACAACGACGCGACCAACAGAGTCACGACATGAAGGTGGTTGACACAGCCCCTAGATTCTGGTTTTTGTTCTTTTCTTCATTCACTTGTCGCCACGAAATGGAAGCAGGGTAAGCAAGTACCAAGAACCCCCGAGCGAGGCATAATGCACAGGAAACCACACGAAGTTATCGAAGAAGGATGATCAGAGATATCACGACGGCAATGCACACTTCCTTGGGTGGTGAGCACGGCAGCCGGCAACATTAGAGAACCGATACCGTTACGCTGCGCCATGTATGGTGACCTGCCCTTCTGTGCGAGTTTTGCCAACACATGTCAGCTACGCCCATATCAAGATATTGGATGGTAAAAAGGTCACCGACTTCAAAAACGTGAAATCTGGGCACTTCGAGTGGAGCAAAGCGAGGTTAGGGTGTAGACGTGGCTGTGCTCTTCGCTTAGTAATCACCCTCAGACACTAGAGAGACCACGACAGCGTAGTGAACTCAAACACCTCGGCAGACGCAAAGACGAAGGAAGCGGATGTAGCGGTATTGGGACGACTTCTTCATCACTACATCCAATGACTGGATACACGTAACATGGATCTTCAAGAAGTGACAAGCAACGTGTTAGAATTGCATTCGCACATGCTCCCACTCGCGAGACCGAGATGAACGGACTAATAGTAGTATTCGTGCCAACGTAACCGCTACTGCCCTCGCATGGCACCCGAGAGGATGATCTAACCCAGCCAACGTCAGGTGATGGTACCTTGGCTGGGATCAGGGATCCAGCGCCCGGAAATGCAGTGCGGCGACTAGAGCATAGCTGCAATGATAACACCATTAGCCGCCTCGATGGGAGTGGAATGTCCGAAGTATCCCTGATCACGACAGAAACAGGAACGTCAGAGCTGCGGAACATTGCTATCGAGCCATATCGAGCGTGCAAGTGCTCGTAACACCCACCAGTATCACACCGTTTTACTATTTTGGAGTCAAGTGCCAAAGTGTACAGCACATACCAGATCAGTAGCAGATGAAGAATGATGCTCATCCCAGAATGTAATGACACGTAGAGGCGAGTTTAACCCACTTGAGTTCATGCATGACACCACGTGCCACAACGGATGGGAGCTAAAAGTTCCCCCTGCCGGGAGGCTGCGTATCCGAGCAGAGGAATCCAGGCCAAATTTCCAAAGGATTGTCTAGTCGAATTCGCGTCGGTGACAAACTTCTGTTATCAACCTACACTTTCTTGAAGGAAATGACCCAAGGCAAATGAGAACCAGTGGTTCGAGGAAGCGTCAAGAATTATGTAGAGCGGCATTGATCATTGATGGAAGTCGACATTAATATGTTCAGAGAGGAGTACGGAACGGGATAAGCCTCTAGAGCTACGAAACCTGTAGTAAACCCGGAGAAGAGAGGAACATCTGCGCAAGTATTTTAGAAGTGGACTTGGCCAACGATGCTGCATCGTTCCGAATGAAGCCACCATAGCTGGAAACACGCTGTTGTCGTTCGTTGCAGACGGCGCATAACATGACCCAGCAGGCTCCGGTCACGGCCACCACGGAAGTAAGAGGAGAGGAGAAGTCAAATCGCGTAAGACCGCGGATGACCGGAAATGGGCGCCACAGGAAAGTTCACTAGAAGGCGCTATCACGCTACCCATCTTTGATCCGCAATGAAGACCATCAAAACCCTAGGAACATCCTCGATTAGCAAGGAGGGAACGCGTGTGTGTTATCGCCATCCCGTGATCTCCGAGCTGCGTGGAAGGTCTTCAGCCGTGTCACATTCAAGGCAATTAACAACTCGCAACTAAATTGAAGTCCTTGATTCTGCTGCTGTACCACATGGGTTAATTATACATGAAGAGGACGTATAATGTGGTGTGCCCCACACCTTCCACTCGTTCACGTACCGGGCATGGAACACTGGCACTCCCGCCTCATATCCTTTCTAGAGCAAGAAATATCACTGTGGCGCACCACCGCTGACGCGGGGTAGGGAGGAAGCGGCCTTGTGAGAATCTGTCGACGCCCATGGCAGAATATGCACAAAACACCTGGATTTGCCTCAGCATTAACTCTTATCTAGCATTAAAGGTTACCGGTTAACGGTGACTTCTCGCCAATACCATCGTGCCACCTCATGCGGTGTGCATCCGGGGCGACTTCAGGATTGCGACTTGTCGCCCGCATCGTGCCTAAAGTGAGGCCGTTCCATTTTGTGATTATATCGTTGTCCTAGTTTGACTTGGACAGTAAATCGGCCATCACTGTGACAATATGTATGGATGGGTGCACCTTGCATCTGAGGTGATGACGGGCCGATGCCCACTGCAGTTATGTAAGCAGAAGTGTCCGAAAGAATGGAAGTCGATAATGCAGGGTACAGCATGGTACCCAAACGTTGCGGGGTCCAAGTGGGGGCCTAGTGAAGCTTCCATGCAACCTCGGAGTCATGGCCACTGCATTTTTATATATATATATGAATCAACTCCCGGAGGAAACCACGGAAGGTGTTGCTACGAGGCGGAGAGTCGAGTGTCTTCTCTGGTTTGCTATGGAAGGTTATTACAGGTATAAATCGTGGAAAGCAATGTCAAGTTAGTAAGTCGCGCCCCACAGTGATATCACACTCAATGCTTACTTCGGTCACCGCTTACAACGGGATGAGTGAATAGGTGATTATGAGACGTTGCTCCGAAGCCAAGCGAGCCATGATGGGCCCCGGCTCGGCCTGCGATGGCACCTATGAAGTAGCCACGAGCTTCAGGCACGGCATCCGAATTCGAGGCAGGAATTGACAACCTTAGATTGATCGTCGTGAAGCCGTTTTCGTGCAGCAAAGGGGTGTTCGAAAATCGGTTATGACAAGCCTCGGATAAGTTTTCTCATCGGAAACGTCGTAGGTGCTTAGACCCCGCTCTACGCAGGGTCACAAAGCGTCGGTACAGGTTTCCCTGCAGGTACGTTAGGTCCCGGTGCATGCACAAGTGTATTATGAAGGCCTAAATAGTCGCATGGCTCCACGTCGTAGCTCATGCAGTAGGAACTGACGACACGTGGGGTGAAGAAGGGGCGGCCAATGACCTACCAGTTGACACCATCGACGCAGATTGACCACGAGGGCAAGAATGCAAACTAGAGTGTTTATTGCCTCCGCAGCCAGTAGACTACGCTCGGTGTGCTGGCCCTTGCTGTGTAAGTAGTGATTGATCAATAGAGGTAGGCCAATGGCGGAGTCGCCAGAGGGTCTCCGCAAGCCAAACGGGACTTGCATCAGAGTGGTGACCAGATACCACTTCAAAAAAGCGCAACATTGATATCCCAGGCTGCGCAATGCCAACGGAAGTACTTGCTCAAGCCGCGCTGCAACTGAGACATGCAATGCCAGTCTTCACTTAAACTTTATTTTGATACGCACATCACTGAAAATAGAAGCAGGATAGTATGCCACAGCATCCCTCTGCGATGTAGTGCGAGCTCCACGGAAACCGATATGAACCGATGTTAGTAACTTACAACCTTGAGGAAGAACACGATGTCTCCATTTTTTTTTTTTGATCCGGGGCGAAACTTCACCGTGTCATTCTTTACAGAATCATAATTAATGATCGTAGTGTCGTTGCATAGCAGTCCCACGTCGCATTTGGATACTGGAAAAGGGATTAGCGAAATGAACATCACTGAGTGAGACCACTGGAACACTTGTTCGACACGGCGGAAACGGATCAACTCAACCCAATACCGTCAAAAGTTCTCCGAGACGTTGATTGCACTTTCAATGATACGACGACCACGCAACTTCGGATATATGGTTGAGGCAGAAACAGCCCACTGTGTGAACCGGCCACCAGTGGATCGGCCAGTGCTCAGCTGATCATCATTTTCTTGTAAGATACAGGTATCAACTGAAACGAGACAGTGAATAACTTACCGCCGCTCCACCTCTTGCAGGTATACAGATGGCCAGCTTCGGTTGGCACACGTTACAGTACTGCCACGACCAATGACCCTTGGCCAAATGACCACACTGGACACGCAGCACATGCAGATACGTGCACGCTTCCATTAGACCGAGAGGCCAATGGGAACTTTAAGGTTGCATAATCACGCTCACCTACACCTCACTTCGGTGGGGTGTGAGACATAACACAGCCGCCACACAGCTAGTGCCGGAAAACACATGGAAACCTATCTTCGGCAGCGCCTTGGCAAGTCCATTTTGACGTGCAGGCCACTTGAAGGTGCAACCTACAACACCAGCGAGCGCTTTCGCTGAGATATGACTAGGGAATCAAATGCCTAATAATCGACGATCACTTATCCCTAGAGAAAAAATGACGAGAAACGAGTCCTGTGTGAGGATAATACGCCATCCCCTTTCGGAAGGTTCAGTTTTCAACATCGTAGTAAAACTTCAGTCCTGAGCAGGTGTTGATGCACTTTCTGTCGACGTTCTCTTGAATTTTGGGGGGGAATCCAACTCTCGAGTGATATTGTATCAGAGACATGCGAATGACGTGAGAATAGTATTGATAGTCAAAGGATGGTGTCATGAGCTTGTTGGATCCACCAGGGTTATACAATTCCAGCGTGCAAGCGATGGGAAGGTGATCAGCACAGTGCAGTTTCCTCGAGGGTATAGTGTGTGAGGGCTGGCTAGGCACGAAAACAACAGGTTCATTTGAGAGTGAGTCGAAATGTGTTGGAGTACTTACAGTACGTAAGTTGACGGATCACGAAGGAAGGAAGACAGAAATTTCTTCTGGAGCAGGTGTGGAGTGGCGGCATGTTCGAGTAGAAGAGCCTCGTTAAATCCGTAATGCTGACCATCTCCGAGTGATCAGCCTGATGGAAGAATCGAACCTTGATGACCAGCAGGCAACGGGTGGTCGATAAAACACACATATCGTTCACATGTAGAAGTTAACATTCACTTGTTGGGGGATGAGTCTCTGGCGCAATGAGATTTATAGCAAACTTTTCTGGGTTTCTAAGTCGGAGTATGAGGGTTGAAGTCGACCTCGAGTTGTCGCCTTCTACCTTGGCTTCAATGGTTTGATCACGTGATTCAAAAAATCATGGCTGGCGGTGCGACGGGCCGGCGAGCTTGCGGGTGCGTGGTGTGTTCGAGCATAAGTATTGTCAATCACATTCAGGACATGACAGAATCGAGCCGACAGGGCATGTCTTTTCCATACGAGTGTACCCCACCACTACTGCTACGGGTACGAAAATTCGATTGAGGGACTTCCCGACCAGAAGCATATGGTCAAACACCTCCGGCTAGTGTAAGGCATGACCAGCCCGACTCGCGGGGTAAACCCTGAAAGTTTCGACGAGTACATAGCTAGTGCGTCAAACACAAGTGCTCTGGTAACCCGACTAACTCGACGCGAGACCAACATTTCAGATATCCTCACATAGTGAAAAGTAATTACAGGAATGGAGACAGAGATGACAAAAACAGAGTATGCTTATCAAAGTACAAGTATCAATTGGTTTCCTCATGAAGCTCCGCCGAACTATGCGACGATTCGAGTTGACTGTTATTGTAACCGAAGAACATCAGAATTTCTTAACCGTCTTGGTTCGGCTCAGGCGAGTTTTCCGCGGCCTATGAAGAGAAAAGAAAGGTGTAAGAGGAAGTTTACGAGTGCAACAGCTGCTCTCCATGCAAGAACTTACCTCGGGTTCGGCATTTGGCGCCGGGTTCGGTGATTGCGAAGGACAAAGAAGGGAGCTGAAAGAACTAGTGTACCATGACATGAGCGCACCTTAGTAGAATAGAAAGAGATGACATACGAGGTAGGGGGGCCGGCGTAGTGTTCCGGCCCTACGTCGGCAAAAATCTCGTGGTTGGCTCCTTCAAGCACCTGATTAGGAGAGTCGGTCCCTTCAAGCATTTGGTTAGGAGGATTGGTCTCGCCAAGCATTGTCGAACGGAGCACTCGAGTCTTATGCACTTCGGATTGAAGCTTCCATCTCTACAACGCCTTGCATTTATAAAGGGGCCCTCAGGGTCCATGTCTGTTTGCAGCCTTTCAGCATGGCCTGTTGGAAGCAGTGTTCGATGTCAGTGGATCACAAGAATAATGGTTTCTTCGGTTCATGGATCCCTGAGATGACGGTCGCCTTCTGGTGTACATGCACTATCGGCGTCGGAACTGGCCATGGACAAGAAGCCATGGGAGAACACGCGTAGTTGCGGAGCAGTGGATTTGTCCAGGGCACCCACCTGATTGTCATCTTCGTCGCGATCTAATCTCAAATTGAAATCGCGAAACAGCCATTAAACGATCTGGTTCTATTCCCCACAGCCCGAAAGGTGCGGAGCAGACGTACCACGCCGATAACGCACCCCCCGCGGCCGGCTACAATGGGCACAGCACATACCGCCTCTATTTCTTGCACATATATCATAGGCTCCATCCGTTCTAGCCTCTGTAGATGTGTTGGCCAAGAGGGTTTTCGCTGACCTCGAGTCTTGGCGAGAGCGGTGCGACCTTGACGTTCGAACGTGCCTGTACGTCCCAGAATGGGGAAAAGGCATCGACAGGGTTCAACTTCCAAATGTAGCCCTCACTGAATGACGCACCCCTGTTATCTCATGTCAGGCCCGTTGTTGCCGGGCGTGACCTCTTCATAGTAGACAAGTAAACAGCGACTTGGTTCATGTAGCTGCTCAATTCACAATCTGTGAGAATAGGGCTGTGCAAAAATACGTATAACGTAGACCCACCCTCTCAGTCAAGTGGTCGTGCGCTGCATGCGTGTGTGTTCCTGGTTGAAACCTATTACTATCCCACGAGCATACCATAGCCGGCCGCGCACAACGTGTTCAGAAAAATTTGGTTCAGTCCTACACGTCGGGAAAAAATTCAAGTAAGTTATCGAAGTACAATTGAGGGGAAGAACTTGATATTTCGCTTCCACTTACAAAGAAAAACTGGGAGTTGAATCTGGGTTTGGGTAATCAGACAATAAGCCATAGGTTCAGATTGAATGGAATATCAGATCCCAAATCTCGCATTACACTTAGGACGCGTCTTAATTCTACCAACCATGTTGTGTCGGTCCTCCACGCATCAAACTCTGTCACCATGCGAATAGAAAGAGCCGGAACTTCCGGAGATTAGACGGGAATGTCAAAAAT
This sequence comes from Pisolithus albus, assembly GCA_024613165.1. Taxonomy (NCBI): domain Eukaryota; kingdom Fungi; phylum Basidiomycota; class Agaricomycetes; order Boletales; family Pisolithaceae; genus Pisolithus; species Pisolithus albus. The sequence goes on along the minus strand of JANFAB010000016.1, from coordinate 47,467 downwards.
CGTGCGTGATGAGCGGAGAAATTGCCCCGGATCGCAGATGGTGACCGAATAAACCAGAGGACTGCCATGGGCTACGCTCGTTTCCACACACGCACTGGCGCTTTGACACCACTGAGTGTGCGTACTTGGGACTGTGGAGCAATTAATTGGGGGACCTTATGAAGTGAAGCAAAAGCTCCGTTGAGGTAGGGGGAAAGCAGCCCTGGGAGAGTGAAATCTATAGTCTGACGTTCAACCATGACATCCCAGCACCGGCATGGGGATTAGCGAAATAGATACCACCGGCGGAACGACTAACCTCTCGGAAGGCCCTATGGGTGCTCCATATTGCAACGCGGATACGTGAAGATAACGTAGCAGCCAGTAAAATCAGTATTACGACAATAGGAAGCTCCGCGGAAATCCTTACCCTATGCCCATCGTGGAGAAATACGCACTACCATCGGGCGCCCGGAGTCTTGCTTGTGCCATGCAAAAATAGTCCACATGCTTCGTGTTCGGAGTGTCAGCTACTTGCAGAACGATGGCCAAAAAAAATGAGCGGCAGGTTATAGCACCGAGTCCTTAAGGACGTGGAGTCCGCGAAAGGTGGCAATGAACAAAAGGCGCGCAGGAAGATTGGTTCCGAGATGAATTTGCACAAACAAAGTGGAGTACTTTGAACTAACCGACTCCCAAGCGACGTGGTTTGGTGAAAGGGGAGGGAAGACAGATAATAATGTGCCGGATAGCTCGAAACCTGAGTGATCGCATTCCACGAGGCCGAGGACGAGAGAATGACGGGCAGGAAACAAAGTTAACACTGCCAGGGTGGGCGACCAACATACTCTTATCCCCTATCACAAAACAACATGGTTTACGTGGTGGGTGTGAGGATGAAATGCGTCGGGGATTCGAATCAAGCTGGAGCTCATCGCTCAGTAATGGACGCCGTTACGTCGCTCGAGAGTGCTTAGCATGGTGCGCGTTGTGCAAGTTGTCCCCACCGCGTAATTAAAAACATGTGGGCAGTCTTGTGGCGAAATACCCACTACCATCGAACGCCCGAAGTCTCGCTTGTGCCGTGCCAAAATAGTTCATAGGCTTCGTGTTCGGGGTGTCAGCTACTGCAGGGTGACATAATAACAACGCATCGTGCGGGAACGATCGCCAAAAAAAATGCGAGGGGGGTTATAGCGCCGAGTCCTTGAGGTGTTGATGAACGAAAGGCTCGCACGAAGATTGGTTCCGAGATGAATTTGCACAAACAAAGTGGAGTACTTTGAACTGGCCGACTTCCGAGCGACGTGGTTTGGTGAAAGGGGATGGAAGACAGATAACGTGCCGGATAGCTCGAAGGCTGGGCGACCTCGCCTGATCGCATTCCAATAAGTCCACGAGGCCGAGGACGAGAAAATGACAGGCAAAAAATAAAGTTAACACTGCCAGGGTGAGCGACCAAACATACTCTTGTCCCCTGTCAACATGGGTGTACATCGTGGGTGCGGGGATGAATGAATGAGTAGGGGATTCGGATCAAGCTGGAGCTTAGTAATCGCTCGAGAGTCTTGGTGCGCGTCGTACGTAAAACATGCGCACAGTCATGATGTATTGATGTCCCAAGTGGACTGCAGGTTCAAGAATCATCGTACTTCTGACATATGTCCACACTCTTGAACGGGGGTGTAAATGTTACGAGTGGACGAGCTGGCACTCCCTAGTGGGCACAAAAAACGGCCCGTAAGACGGGCCTTGAGACTTTTATTTTCTTAAGGAAACACGATAGAAGGAATATTCAACATGATATTACAAGCATGAGCATAAATGGGAACACATAAATGGGAATAGTACACGGGCAACAACAAAGAAGTGGAAAGGTGTATCAGAATACTGAGCGATTTGGCCCTCTATTGGGTGTGTCCAGTAAGAAGACCGGGCATTTCTCTTGTCCTCAGCGCTGAGCCGGGAAAAGGGGGCTGCTGAAATAAATTTGTTATGTGTATCAACCTCGCTCCATAAAAACTCACATTTCCAGGCTGGTTGGGTTGGGCTACATTCGACACGGCTCCAATGAGACTAGACGTGCTGCTACATCATCCTGAATGAGCGCATGACGAGCACATCAAGGAGGAAAGACCTACTTGCCACGGCCATTATGGTGGGAAGTAGAGGGATTGTTACCAGTGCTGTCGGGGGGTACACCGCTGCCTCATCGTATGAACACACGACGAGTGAGACAAAGAGGAAGAACCCACGGGCCCTGGTTGGCAGCGGTAGATGGTACGTTGGTGTGCTGAGACATTGTGGGACGATATGGTATAATCACCTCCAGCCTTTGGTTTTAAAGCGGCAGCGAGCACGCTAGTACGTCCATTGATCGCAGTCAGTCAAGGAGCAGGAGAGTCTGCCACTTCTTCCGAACGAATCTAAGTTGGCACGAAAAGAAAGATTTACACATCAGCTCCACGACATGATGCTTTCTGCCTTGCCATCTGCAATGTCATGGCAAGAACACAAGACCATGAAAGGTCGCTTCCCCAAAAAACACCCTCGAACAGCACGGTGGTATGCCCCGAAGCACCGTACGATTCGAGTTACCCCGGCGTTCTGCTTCATCGAAATCGTGGATCGAGCACTTGACAGGACGTGACGACCGAGGATTGATTCAGGTTCGACCCGGTAGATTGATCCTTGAGATTCATTACACGGAGATGAAATCGGAGCGCTGGAGGAATTTCCTATCAAAACGGGACAGTAGCATTAGAGACCACGCCGACCGGCCGCGCTACGTTGCAAGTCGCTAAACGAAGAAGGTTGACGTACCCCCAGATGCAATTGCTCTTCATTCACACCTCACTAGCAAGCGGATATAGGCGAAGGAAGTCACCGAGTATCCCTGGGGGAGAAGGGGTTGGATGCACTGCGCGGGGAAGCCATAAGAAACCAACGCTACGCTACAGCCTCGCGGGAGAACAACAATAACCTGGACATGATCAGGCCCCCTTCTGCCCCCCGTTGATCACAGCGGCCATGCGCACATCCATGGATCACACGCACTGCATCCAACAAAATATTGGCGCCGTTACCATTATATTTGGGACCGTGCATGGGAGCCCTGCCCTTTACCATAGAAGTTTTGCCAAAACATGTCAGCTGCACCTATGTACGATTTGGATGGCACAGTGCTCACCATACTCAACAACTGCAATATGAGCATTATTAATGAAAAATGGTCGACTCCGCGTGGAATGAGGCTCGAGCTCGGAACTTTTTTAATTTATTAACATGAGGCATAGGATGACGGAGTCGTCAATGGGTAGATGCGCCCATGCCTCTTCAACGTGGAGTACGCGAGCCGCGATACTTTAACCTCGCGATTGATGATTGCCCTTTAACCTGACGCAGCCGGGGTCTGGTGTAAAGCCCGCGAAGACGAGGAAAGAGGATCCAGGAGTATTGCGGTGACGATTCACCAACTACGTGCACTGACGCATAGCTTTTCGTGACTAGAGACCAGTCGAACCCGCATTGATGTACGTGCACACCGGGGAACGTTGAGAAGTGTCAATGCCAAAAGCACACTGCTCCTGTGACTGTACCCGTGACGCATGGCGTAATACAGCCAACGTTAGGTAATGGTGGCCGGACATGCGGCGTAGATAGGAGTGAGCGGTCCGAGTCACTGGCTGAACGCCGAGAGAAACGCATACTTTGGCGGAGCTGTAGAATGATATCATCGAGAGAGGTCGAGACCCACACACACACATCGAGTGTACGTGTGTTCATGACGCCTGCCACTTAGAACAGCCGAACACAGGCCATCCGAAGAAACGACAGATATCACCAGGATTTGATATAATACTCGTTTCGAAGATCCCCAGGTCTTCAGCACCGATTCCCCGTATTTGGAGACGGTGATAGTTGGCAGACGGGACATCGGCCACAAGTGCATTTATCTTCTCGGCGCAACTTTGATGGCGATCAGAAGAGGCGTTGGAGTTTACGGGAACACGGCAAACGGACTGATGTTCACGGGTTCATGTTCGAAGCGTATCATCACGAGGTCGACTGGGGGCTAATATGATTGCGAAAAGGCACGGCCATATGCATTCCAAAAACAAATTGGCTGGTAAACTGCATGCCTGGTTGGTGACATAGTGAGGGCGAACGCGGAGTCAAAAGGTCTTCGCTGCGCTAGCTTCAATTTTAGCGGTGATAAGCCAACTTTGCTCGATCAACCTACATACCTTTTACCATCCAGCACCAACTACCTCTTTCCGGATAAAACATGTAAAATAGCATACGTGGTATTAACCGACGATTAATGAATGCTCTGCGATTGCGAAAATAAATGCATTTGAAGCACTTCATGTTGGCCACTTTCATTTTCGGAATGACGACATGCGCACCGCTTTGCTCGGATTTCGTGAACACTGCTCGTCAGCCAACGATACACAGCCGAGTTGGATTGCCTCGAGGCCTCATGGTGGACAGAAGACATTCATCCCATTCGGCAGGCTATCTATCCCGCGCACGAGGAGCTCAAGGTCATGTTACGTGTGCAATGGGTGACCTGACAAAGTGGTGATGATAACATTGGCAGACTGAGCGAGAGTGGCTCCACCTACCCATGCCAACATTGGCATTAGTCCGAACCTTTCTCTCCCAATTGGTATTGGATGATGCAATTTGCTTCATGGAGCCCCACATACTACGTCCGAAGGCGTGTCTTGCGCTGGTAAGCTCAATGTGCACAACATGCTGAAACCGGCAGGACTGGGACGTCCGGCATTGCCATTGACGCATATATGAGTGGATTTGATTGGCTCGCTACGCTACCGATGGCTGGGGAATACAGCAGACGTCGTTGTCGAAGTCGGCTTCAGTCCAGTCTCAGGAATGGGATTGGATCAACAGAGCGCCCATTCTCTTACGTAATCCAGAGCGAGCGGAGTTTGAAAAGCCAATTAAAAGTAGTGGAACACAAATGTACTACACAACTAAATGGGTTCCTATTCAGCCAAATAGTGTTGGGACTCCTAACACCAACATATCAACGGGGGACTTAAGAGACCGCCAAGTCGTTTATCTCTCAATGTAGCACATAGATTCAACCATCAGTGATTACCGATAGGTGTTGAGAAAATTTATCTGTTCCTTCGTGTCGTTCAGCAGTACGAGGTGTGCTGATTCCCGAGGAGCCGCGCCAACCGCCCTACACTCAATCTTGGTTTGGTCTGAAAACGGGAAAGTCAGTGTTGACTGTCGTTTTCAGCACTTATCGGGAAGAGGTTCATCGCTGAAGGCCTCGCAAGATGGGTGGGTTGGCGATAGGTCTTGCCGGTTGACTAAAAGACGTGAATATTCCATCCCATAAATCCTATGCCAGAATCCAATGCACGGATAGTGGAATTTAGGCTTAAAAGTGAGCCCGCTAATACTGTCTCTGTTCACCCAGAAATTTTGTGGAACACGACAAACTGACACAGAAGTCAGCGATGAAGCTATACGTATGATGATTATCGTTGACAAACGCTCACTCCTCCGCCCATGCAGATGGATCCAAACGGAATAGTTGACCATTGACGCCCGGCACTCGGATCATATATGAAGCCTTGTTCAGCATGATCTGCGTGAATGAAAAGAGTGTTTCAGTAACACCGTTTAGAAGCTAGACGCTGGGGTTTCGTCGGTGCAATCAGGAGTCAAAACTGTCAGTGTTAATTGCTAGTGCAAACTAGAAAGAGATTTGTAGGTGAAGTGAAGTTTGGAAGTCTATACACACTTTACGTGACAGATAAGCTGGAAATGGCCGACCACTGAGATGAATTCCTTCGATTGATCGTCGTGTTCGCGCCTAACAACGGAGCATTTACAATCATATGAAGGTGATGTCACGAGAACCAAGACGCAACATCATTCAAGACGCGTGAATCAGCTCCTTGGCCTTACGTACGTACCTGCAGGCTGCATGAGCACTGCTAGGAGGGTGCCAATAGACAAATCACGCGAATCAAACTCATGAAACTCGCATCATAGCTGAAGACTTACCTCTCCGTCGACCCTGACTCTATGCACTACACCTCGTGGGATACTCAATCAAAGGAGAGTAGCATGCCAATCAGGATCATGGCCCTGGCGGACTCTATATCAAGATGGAATGTTGATGGGGAGCTTGACGATCCTGATCGCAGTAGGGAACTACTACTGTATAGGGAACGAACGCCAATCCATATGGAGCGTGTGTCGGAAGGTGATCTATTCCCATGAGGCGATACGTACCTTAGAGCGAAACTACTTCTCCCCACCGCTGATTGATCGAGCACTCAAAGGCTACTATACCGTGAATGCGCATCCCTGGATGTGCTTGTTGAGTCTAAGACTCGCTGAAAATGCCAGCATAACTCTGGATAAACGTGAGTGGAGATATATACCACACGCAGAGGTCCGATCAGTAGTCATGAACTGTGCGCGACGGCACTCGACACCAGTACACGTTAGAGCGCACCAAAGAACGGAGATGGAAGGGAAAGCGCAGCGCTGGCAACGGAGCCAATTCTGAAACATTAGTTCTGCCTCGTTTCGGCTAGCGGAGGTAGATAGCCGTTGCCAGTGTCCCACTATCTTCCTCGCGGTTTTTATAGACAGGTGGGTCATGTAAATAGTCACCTCAGGCTCAAATAGTGTAAGATGGAAAGGTAGATGAGTACTAAGGAGGCGGTGGACGGAAAAGTGCCACGAACACGGATGGAAATATGCCAGGGTTTCCGGGTGCGAACACGACGGATTTACCGTTGAGCCGTTTGAGTCGTATGCTGTGAGTGTTTCGTGCATCAATCGACCCTGTTGGCATCGCAGCGCATGCGGGCTCAGCCCGACCGAGTATTGGCAGTGTCGAATTCGAACTAGCGGGTGTAGTGAAGGACACGAAACTTGGGGGACAGCCTCGGTGTCGAAGCACGAATTCGTGGTGGTGGTGGTGGTAGGGATTAGTTCGAAGGCCAAGAGAGAAATATTATACCATAGTCGATGAGAGAATATCATACCGCGATGTGGGTGATACGCTACACCCCGCACATGGGAGGGGATACACTGACCGTTGGAAGGCAGTGGAGCGCCCAGCTTGCGACTAGTTTGACGTCAGTTTCAGGAGGGTTATGTAATGAATGGGCTCGAGAAGATTATATAATCGGCCGACATCTTCCCATCCTCCTCCGTTCTTCTCCATCGGGCTGGCATGGCAAAAGTGCACACCGTCGCTGTCTTGGGTGCCTCGTATGGCGGTCGGTCTACTCGTATGCACTTCGTTACAGGGTCTGACTGAGTTGACAGGATTCAGAGCTGCACAGCTGCTTGCGACCAACCTACCAAAAGGCTGGAGAGTCGTACTCGTAGAACGGAACTCGTGCGTCATTTACTTTGTGACTGTCCAGCAATGCTAATATAACCCACGAACGTAGTCACCTCAACCGTACGTCTTTTGCCCGCGTATTCGGATATCCGGATCTAACATTCGAGTAGATGTATACAACTTTGCTCGATATGCTGTTCTTCCCGGTCACGAACACAAAGCCTGTGCGTTCTCCCAAACCATGTTTCTTTGCCATGCTGTACGATTGAATTATGCCCCACATAGTCATTCCATACGATTACGCGTTCGGTCACTCGATTAATACTGACACACCTCATATACGCATACACGGCACGGTCACGTCCCTGCACTCTAATCATATCACATACATCCCTCACTCGTTCTCGTCCTCTTCGTCTTCCGATCCCACACCCGAACCGCAAACCCTCCATTTCGACTACCTCATCTACGCTCTTGGATCCCTCCTTCCCTCACCCATCGATCTTTGGGAACACAACCGCGAACGAGGCCAGCACCTTGACAAAGCCCGATGCTATGACAAGACGACAGCTACGGGTACGAAGACTCATGGTATAGCTTGGCTGCGAGAACGCCAAGCACGTATAGAAGCCGCACAGAGCGTGTTAATCGTTGGTGGGGGTGCGTTGGGCATAGGTGAGCGTCTTGTTCCTCCTATCCTGCTGTCTTTATCTTTCACTTTACTCGCCTCGTACAAACTTTTCCCCTTCCTTCTTCTGAAATCCGCCGTACGATCTACCTTTACTCACCGCTGCCAATTTCCGTCCATAAACGTGTAGAATTTGCATCCGACATCGCTGCCGTCCATCCGCACAAGAAACGGGTAACTCTTCTTCATTCGAGGTTGCAGCTTCTCCCGCGCTTCGAACCGGCACTCGGAGATGAAGGTACGCGTTACCGTTTACTAGCTGGGAAATGGGCTCATTTCCGTTTTTCGTTCACCCAACGTTTGATGCATGTGTTCATATTGGACTCGGTACTCGCTCATCCGGTGCCTTGCTGCGCTATTGGATTTCCTCGCTTGTTTCCATCCCACCCGAAACAATGGATGACTAGCTTTAACTGCCCTACAAGACCTTGGCGTCGATGTGGTCCTCGGGGAGCGTCTCGATTTGACCTCCTTGCACCCCCATCAATGTGATGGAACAGATGAGGATGGGACTGGAAAGCCATTCCATGTCAGAACACTATCGGGTAGGGAAATAGATGCAGAAATTGTGGTGCGTGGTCTTTTCCATTTTTTCAAGGCGAACGCCAACGACCGTGGGACGGTCCAAAAAAAAACAGCTCTTGTGCACAGGTCAAACCCCCAACACGGCGCTCATGCGGGACATGGATTCGCGCGCAGTTGGGAATGGAGGGTTAATACGTGTGACGAGGGAGATGCAGGTATTGGTCGAGGATGAAAATAGCGAAATCGGTTCTGAAGAAGAGCAAGGGGGTCACGCTAAACAAGTGACGGAGGGGATTCCAAAAGTGATCGAGAGCGAACCTGCCAGCCGGGTGTCTAGCCCTGCACCCTCTCCTCCCATTCCAATTTCGAAGCAGCTAGCGATGGCCCGAACCAAGACGGAACAACCAGTTCCGAGGGCAGATAAGGTGAAACCCCCAACGAGTACGGTGAACCCGAAATCTCCCCGAGGTCCCGGAGACCGAACGTCATCGTCGCAGGCGAAACGAAGGACGATATACCCTCATATCTTCGCAGTGGGTGACGCCGCTGACGCGTTTGGAGCGTTACAGGCTGGACATACAGCCTATCACCAGGCGGAAGTAGCCGCTAGAAACGTGGTCAAGCTCGTTGAGCGCGAGGCCCGCCGTTGTGGTTCTCTGTCTCGGAGTGAACGAGACGATGAAGGGAGCGAGGGGGAAGAGGAGCTGGAAGAGTATACCCCGGGATTACCGATGATTAAGGTATCCCTCGGACTGGTGCGTATCCTTCATTCCCTTAATCCATGCTCTTTTCCTCGCGATCATGCTCAAGTACCCACCCGAACAGACTCGATCGGCTTATGAAATCGCTGGGGTAGTAGGTACGAAGGACGACGGCGTACCGGATTTGAATGCGGCTGCGATGTGGGGGGCTTGTGGGCTGAAGGGAGTAGATGAAGAGGCAATGTGGCGGTAGAGTTCGTCATTACAGTTTTCTTAATTTGCACCGTAACTTATAGATCGCACATGTATACACGCTTAGTGTGAATCCTACCTAATTATGCCCCCTGCATCGTGTTTCCCACTGACGGGTGGGCGGTTTGGATCTCATGACGGCGTCGGTTCCAACCTTGGGTTTGTGACAGACATCATATTCTTCAAATCTTCAGTATCATAGCGTCAACGCGGACGTATACATACACATTGTAGTGCCGCACATCTTTATTCCACGTTGTATCGTCGGTTGATCTTGAGGCTATGTGTAAAGAACCACCGCGATCCTGAACCATCCGTTACACCACGCTCGACTCGAGCACCCTCATCGTAGGCTGATTGTCTAGTACCTATACCTCGTGGAGTAATCTGTAAGGCCACCACATGTCAGCCACAAACACGATGCACGAACAACGATGATCATTGAAGGCAGAACCACCAGACGAACGAACGACTAGAGAAACAAGGAAAGACACACCTTTGGGTGAAACAACCAAACCCCTGCCTTTGGAGGCACCGCGGTAGACAGTTTCGATAATGTCGATGAGCTGTGCAGAAAGGAGATTGAGCAAAGGTTTCACTGTCGTGAAAGGGAAAAACGCAAACCTCTTGTTTGTTGTCCATAGCCCAGTTTCTGTTACCGCGTGTGGATACCGAAGAGATGTTGATGAGTATATGTGATATTATTGCTCTGACCAGCATGACGTACATCTTGTTATTGTTACCCGTGCCCAGATCGATCATGATGTGTTTGTTTCTGGCTCATATCGTTATAGTACAGTCTTGAGGGCAGATAGTGGATGCTACCCACCGATAGAAAAACATGACCGTGCAGGGATCGTACAATTCATACATCTGGAAACAGCACTAACGATAAATATACGCAAGAAAGAAAAACGGAACGATACAAAAAAAAGAAAAAGAAACGCACCTTGTTGAAATCCGGTACAGCAGTGATATCCACCAGATAAATCACCGCAAAGTTCTGCACTTTTTCAGCGATGGCGTACAGTGTCTCGTCCATCGTCATACATTGAGGGTCCCAATCGTGACCAAAGCGGATGACGACGATACGGTCTTCTTCGGATTTGATGGCTTCGTCGACGTGCCAGCCAGAGGGGAGGTGTGGCAGGAAGTAGGACATGGTGGTTTCGTTGTGAAGTCGATTGGGCGTTCGATGGCACCAGCTCCAACCATTATGTAATCATCAGTCACTGCCATCTTGATCATCTTCGTACATGGATCGAAGGAGCGACCAAAGCAACTGCGTACGGCTTTACTTATTTCTTACTGACGCGTTAACTGTAGAATGCCATTCCCGGGTGGCACTCACCCCTTTGATCTGGAGTGCCTGACAAGCCCGGTGGTAGGCACGCGTGTCAGTCGATGTTGTGTTCCTGCCTCAGCTTTCTCCGTGGTCGTGCCTTGGAATCCGGTTTTCATGTTATCGTGCAAGTACGTTCCGCAGTGAGTAGTGATAGATGTACATCCCAGTCATGTCCTTGAATCCTCCGGAGTTTAGGATTAATTATCAGGTACAACAGGAGGCATATACACATGGCACACACATGTCGGTAATATAGGCTCATCATGTCCCGCCCTGTGGAGTTACAATGTAAGCAAGTTTATGACATATTGCTAACACGGATACGATAGTCTCGTGGACCCCTGACAAGCTGGTAGGGACACCTGATGCTGGGACTCACCAGTATATCAACCGACAGGGAGCACAAGCTAAAAACTCGTGGAAGGGCTGAGAAACTGTCCCTGGAAAATGACTTGGCCGGGCTTGATCCGACACTGGCTTGACCAGTGTGAATAGCCGTCTCGAGATCCGGGAAGAGAATGAGATTGACATAAAGGCTTTACCATCTAACAAGACCCCAGCATATCTGGCCGTTCAGTTTCGCCGTCAGCTTGCGTGTATAACACGGAGGCGAGGTTATTGCTTTGCACCAAGAACGTTGTCGTTCCTACCGCGCTCGACAGGGCGTACATGTTCACCGACAGACAGAAGGTTGTCGCCGACTCTAGTACACGAGTACCTGAGAGACGTCCCAAGTCGAGTCCACAGCGTTTAGCTAGGTGACCGGTTTGGTCGTCGAACTCCGCACCTCATTTCGTCGTGTGATACACATGTCATTTTGTATACTTCTTCTCGAAGCGGGATTGGGATGATAGCACGGTATTACCATGGGATAGGTAGAGTGGGAATGGGACTTCGCGAGTATTTTAGTACGCCGACAGAGACCACATGAGACATGGCACATGCTCTCCAACTGAAAATGGGTCACGACCGTGTTGTCACACGTGAGGTTGGCAGTACGAAAACGACCTGTTCGCGAGAACTACTGATGGGATGAATCGATAAGTAGTTACACGAGCCCAGATAGACGAAAGCGTCATACAATGTGCATCATGCTCAGTGGCGCACTTACCGTAATTGTGCAGTCTGAGGCGTGGCCAGGACCTTGATCCCAGTTCCGACCTCCTCTGGTTAGTACACACAACCGCGGGAAAAAGACGTGATATTTGAGCCCCAAACTCCGGAGTTCTCACAAAGCGCCATCGTTGCCATCAGCTACACCATAATGCGAATGAGTAGAAACAGTCCAAGTATACGAGGAGCATGATATTCGACACCCGGTCACGCGGCATGTTCGGCGGGTGCCGATGCGTTGACAGTATACCAACATCATTTAAGCGAACAACTAACTAGAGAAACGGTCGCCGAGACGCCGAACCAGTACACGTGATATAGCATCGCACACGGGGCGGAAGTCGTGACCCGTCATGCTGCCTATGCTGCCGAGGTCATTGAAGAGTATCATCAATGCGGCGCGTAGCGAAACATAGACGAAGGGCGACACCTGCGTTGACAACGAGTGGTCTCATGCAATGACAAACCATCAGTCGTTCTGGTACCGTGTAGCGTACGTTTCTTACATACAGAGGGCGGCGGGACATGGGTGCTCCACCTCTCCCCGGGTGATGAAAGTCATGCAACCTGTGGCTTATGATTACCATGGCAGAACCTAGTTTGATTGCTAAATTCATACGTACAAATTTTTAGAATATAAAATTGTCTGCTGTACAGCTGCCAGGATATTGTCGGGCCCAAAACACCTCCACGTGACAGCGTGTCTTCTCCGAGTACTCTATACAATGACCACACGATGGTCGCCATTGACCGAAACACGACCACGAGCGAACGTATAGTGGTATCATGTGTAGGTGCGACAGCCGCATTAGTGCCGGCGATGCCCCTTGCAAAGGCACCACAAATCGCAAGTCAACACCCAGGGTTACGAATATGCTCTGAATAAATACTTACTTAGCGTGATACATCGGGGATTGACAACTACGTGGCACCCACGTTACTTACCAGTTCGCGAATCCGAACTTGTAATCGGAAACATGGCGCGACCCTGGTGAGGTTATCGTGAACCATGTGGGTGCTCGCGAATACCCGACGCATCAGGCTTGGTACTGGCGACCTGGTACCGCCTAGGTCCAGTGAGCTAGCTCGGCAGTGCTGTTGGGGGTTGCCCGCACTCGTCCGGTGTTGCGTTAGGGTCATGTGCTGTAAGAGGCTGGCACTCAAAGCGGGTAAAGCTTGACGTTGTCTATGCTCGATCGTGGCAATGAACATCCATCACGATGCTATGCTTGGGAATGCGCGGGCGAGCTGGGAATGCAAATGTCATTCACGAGATACGTCTACATGGACATACCGCGCTCTCAGGAGATCGAAGGGTGCCGTTTTTTCGTTTTTTTTTAGGGACACACCCATCAAGTAGTAGGTCATAACTTACCCATGCAAGCGCGTGACGTGAAAGCGGATGACGGGATGATGAATAAGCAGCGATGTGTGATTGAAGACTGGTTGGACGCCCAGGCTTGGGGCAGATCGCGTCCTAGTCATGGCAGTTTGGCACGGTGCAGATGGGCCAGCTTCTCTGGCAAACGGCTGTGCAGTAGACCTCTTTACGCAACTGGGATCCATTACCCCCGCGGGATGCTGGCTCTGGCAGTGCACCCATTTTGCTTTGGATCAAACAGAGTTTGAGCTCCGCTCAAAATTTTCACCATCACCCATCAAGATTTATTCGGAGCGGAATCGGAGGCTGAAATGCTATAGAAATCTCACACGACGACTGCATCATGCACGGACCCACTTCTGGGGCGGATACCTTGCCCATCCCTCCTACCCGTGCTGAGTGGTCTTATATGGCGTACAGTCCCCCGAACTTTGAACGTCAAAGTTTATAGATTCAGGGTCCTATGCGTGGTGTGACCTCGCGAAAGCGTTTCATTTCGGACGCAAAGACGGAATGGGCAAATTAAGGTAATTTTATCTGTCAAAAGTTGTCACTCTGACGGGTGTCCACATTTAATGGTGACGTTGTGCGCACTAGGTGAGCAGTGTGTGAGTGTCGAGCGAGGCCGTGCGCGTGATCCTCCCGTGATCCCGCCGAGCCGCATTGCTCCAACGCCTTTTTTTGGCGGTGAGCTGGTGTGTTAAGTTTGATCGGCATGGTAAGTACTACATTCTAGCGTCCTCGTGTAACGTCCTCTCATGGAAAAGACAATTGAGTACGCCTTTCGCTGCAACTTCTCAGAATCATTTTACCGCCCTCGCGTACAACGACCGCTGGGCTTGTCATGCCTTTTCCCGCAAATTATTATGACATGCAGAAACAGGCTCGGAATTCCGCAGAATCTGGTTCTACACGAGGCCATCGTATCAATTAATCGCGCTGGGTGCGCTGATTCGAATGAACATGTTTAGAACGCCATTTGCTCATTCGTTGTGCCACCCGTGCCGAACTTGGTGTGTGAACTGCCATTTTTTTGTTGGGTTCCGGAAATTTGGACGAACGATCATCATGAACGGTGCATCGCTTTCTCCATAATGAAAATTGTTGGGCAGGAGATGGCACCGCTCCTGCGCGGAGGCTAGCGGTCGCAGTGCGTGATATTTGCTTCGGCTGCAAGTGCTATTACCGCTCCGCATCACCTCCCAACCCGCACCCGCACGCTTGTAATATTAATATATTTAATGTCGTCCGAGCTGTGACAAGCAAAGCAAACTGAATCTTGACCGTATGTACATAATTTGCGATTTAATTTTGTTTGACAAGTCTGGCATGGGGTTCCTGGGCAGAGCCATACGTAATGGCTTGGTCATGGACTAACCTCACTGACGAACAAAGTTGGCACATGGTGTGACCCATTTGGCCACCTCCTTCAGCCTACTGAACTGGGTCGAGCAGCTGCAATCTCGTCCGCGTCCGGAAACGAGCGAAAGACGCTACGCTACGTACGACGCGTGCACACGTATTTCCTGAGCCGGACACTGGAACGTACTGACGTCTCGTTGCCGTGCAAGTGTCTCCATATTAGGAAGTCCAGATATTGCCACTCCTAATAATACCAAGGCTTGACAGCCCGCCAGATTGACCCGGGAGCAGTGCGAGATCTCTCGGCAGGATGGACTGTTTTGTCCAAACTATCTAAGGCATTTCGCGTTTATTACTACTTATCATCCCGAAGGCGCGCTAATGGACACACGCCCATAGCGTTTCATTTTTCCCGGGACCACTCCGCAGGTCACATTTGACCCCGTCCTTCGGTCCCTCTCACCATTTTGCTGGCCCTGGGTCTCGTTGCCAAATATCCTTTTCATTTCTACCTTCATCAAATTTTCTCTCTCGCACATTGCCGGTGCCGTTTGATGCTTTGAACATAGGCTTGCAGCCAAATTGAGGTCACTACGCGCCGATTTGTGGCTCTTTTTTTATTGGTTAACCCGTTATATATTCACTGGATGTCCTCCACCCCCCCACCTGGCAGAGCCCGGCCGAAGAGTCCTCATCCTCATACTACCTACTCGACGCACGACATCCGAGCATTAACATCATCCTCACCGCACCTGACCCACCACGACGCTCAAACGCAGCAAGCACGTCATATCCGAGGCGATTCGTCTTCCATTCTCCACAGTTCATCAACCGGGCCTGTTGCCGCAACCACAGATCCCATTCACGCCTCCATTTCCATCACTAGCCAGGGTACTTCCCTTCTCAGCGAAGAAGACGTAAGCAACAGTACCAAGCGCTTGTCTAAAAGACCACGCACGGGCCTGAAGCGATCCGCCGCAGATATGGACGCTTCCGAGCGAGCCTCTTCTTCGTCCGAGTCCTCTCATTCGCACAGCGGCATGGTAGGCGACGAAATCGAGCCTGAGCGCAGTCAGCAGTCCCAGATATCCCCCGCTGCCCACTCCGAGTCGCCTCCTAAAAAGAAGCGCACACGCACTTTGACGACTCCACATCAGGCTGCCGCACTCCATGCGCTGCTCGCCAAAGTGGGTTTTTACTTGGATACAGTGCTTCAGGTCGTCGTGTTCTACCCTGACTTGTTGACTAGTCACGGTTCCCTACTACCGCCATGCGTGAAGAAGTTGGCCGGCAGATCGGGCTCAGTGCTCGCAAAGTGCAGGTATCTGTCATCCAACTGGCCATGCCTCGAGTGCACCGTGCTAACCAGCTTTGCCATCTTTACCCCCTTTTCCACGTGGCGTAGATATGGTTCCAAGTAGGCTCCCAACCCTCTTTTTTCGCCGCCGTCGTATTCACGTTCTCCTGTTCCTTTTTTCTTAACAGAATCAAAGGCAAAAATCTCGACGACCACAAGGGAGTAGTACGACTGGAGGGGACTCGGGACATCTTTTACAACCTACCCAGTCAGTCTCAGGCTCGTCCTCGGGATCGTTACCGAATCCGGGTATCTCACCATCTTCAACGTCCTCCACGTTTACCCCCCGGCGGGGCAGCGCCAATGTATCGCGCTCCGAACCGTTGCAGCCACCACCGCTATCATCGGATGTTTCACTCGCCAGCGGTCCTAGCGTATCGAGCGTCGTACCCATAGCAGGATCTGGGTGGGCCGCTGGCTCTCCGTCGTATCAGCACCACCGCCCTACGTCCGCCCCAGAATGGCAGGTAGCACCCTTCCCTTCTTCGAGCCCCCAGGGTATGCCAACAGAAGTGCATCCACAGCTTTCTCACGTTTCGCGCCCGCCTCACTCATCGCAGCCCTCCCGCGAGTCGGTGGGGCACGGTGGGACTCCTGGGACGACGCCTCGTGTTCCTGTCGTCATCGCCACTCCTCTCACAAGTGAGGCAGCATCGTCACTAGCGCAGGCTTTTCGACCGGATAACACAGATGCAGGTGTTTTGTTGTCTGGTTCTCGTAGCACAGAGCGGGTTCTTCCACCGATCAGTGCCAATACATGGGATCGGCGACCGCAGCAGCGCAACAGTCATAGTCCCAGATCCGCAAGCAGTGGTGGCCCTGGGGGTCCTAGCATCGCGGCATTGAGGACATTGCCATCGCGTATTGGGCCTATTGCATCTCCCTCCCAGCTTCCGAGACACGCCCAGGGTACTGGCGGGAGCGGTAGTGCTGCTGTCTTAGGGTCGAGGCTTGCGGATATCCCAGCACCGTTTACATTGCAGCCTCAGCCCCAGTGGGATCCGACAGTCTTTGTGCCACAGCCTCGGCCCGATTTTTCAACGTGGATGCGGGGCCCTGCTTCGTCCTCGTCGGCGGGTACTACTGCGTACTATCCCCGTCCGGCTAGACAGAGCTTCTCTTCGTTCGGCGGGTTTCCTACAGGCGGTCGTGCTGGTGGTGAACGTCGTGTCGCCACTCCTGGGCCTTCGCCTGCGACGTCGTCATCCGGCGCTCCTGCCAGCGGCGGAGGCATGCATCAGCATTCGCTTTCAGCTGGTGCTCCAGTTCCCCCATCATCGGCTCCGATATCGCGATCTTTTGCAGCTCCTGGTGCGAGCGGCAGAGAACAGCAGCGCTTTCATATTTTATCTCCAACGACGCCCCACTCCCTTCCGTATCGGCGACAAACAACGCCGAACGAGGGGGGGAAGCAGGGGTAATCTGTCACTACTGTTTTTCTTTTTACTACACACGCTCGTAATGTTCTGGGTGGTTGGATCCCATACTCGCCGACGTGGAGGTACATCCCTGGTCCTGTCCATCATTTTCTCGCTCCTTAAACCTATCGTAATATCTAATGGTTCTAACCCATTCATATTTGCACTTCTACATTATTATCCTGTTGTTTTTGCCTGCATTTCTAGTATGTTTTGCTATCCTTCCGGCACTATAATGCATCCGTTCTTAATCATACAGGTCTATCAACGCTTTCGCACACATACAGCGCTTCTTCACACTGGTCACAGCCCTCATTCCTTTTTTTTGTCCTTGTTTCCTTCTGTGGAGTGGCTACACATGGAGGTGCGGGCGTTCTCTACACTTTCCTCCCACTTTGATATATTCAGTTACATCCAGATCTTGGCATACCAGTAACTATGGGCAAGTGCACGCGTTCCCCACCAAGTCGCCGGTCTTGCCACTATCTCTATCGTCACCGCAACACTGATTAACCAGTTGTGTATAATTGCTACCTTAACTGTTTCGCCTATTACATTAGTCTACTACATGCAAAATGGTTAGGTTGGGCGGTTAAAATCTTCGTAGCTACCTGCTAATAATTTTCTCAGTACATACAAAGTGTACGTATCGAGTATATATTCTCAGATCTGAAAGAATGGGTTAGGAACAGGGGTTTGGATGAGTGAGGAAATAGCTCGAGGGGCCATGTGTCAAGCGGAGACGTGAGTACATAGTTCAACCATTGCATTCAATTTTATTTTTATTCCCTCGGCTCCTGTGGTGTTGGTTTGGGAGCGATCCTTGCCTATGTGTTATACGCGTGTCCTCGTTGGATGAACGGCTAGCTATCGTTCCGACGGCGTGTTTTAGCGGTCGGGATAAGTACGTCCGGAGGTGCTGACCGCGTGATTAGACCCGTATGCAGGGCTGGACTATAACGTTGGACATGACGATAGCTGACGTACTAGGCCCAGGGGACGCGTGTAATCCGATCAACGATCGTGGGTAGGTAGGGGGTTGATCCCAGGACCGCACTCTGTCATACGCGTATGGCCCCGTATGACTATGTACCGCCGAAGGCTGGGGTACGGGATGACGTAGCGCCGACCCTATAAACGTGTCCGTATGTCATCATGGCGGGAACTCTGCGAGATACGAATCCAGCGGTGCCATGACAGACGCACGTGCAGTATTTACGCGGGGAACCGACTTAGCAGCGAGATGGAGAGATATACGAGATGTGGTAGATCTGGTTCACAGTCGAGCTTATTTGCTTACGCCTTCCGCTGTTAGTTTCGAGAATATCATGACGTCGGGTCGGGAGATACGTCAAAGTTGGCAGGAATCTTCTGAAATCCGTGAGAACATGTCAGTGGCATTTTACGTTATGTACAAGATATTTGGTGCGCTACCTCGTAAGCAAAATCAACGACCTGATCTCTGAGCAGGGGGTAGCAAGTTCCAGAAGCCTCCGTCTTTTCAGTCGGCTCCATGATTCAACGCCCCTTCAGGATCAAAGTCGCCTAAGAAGCAGAAAAACTCCTGCTATTCATCACGAGTTCGAAGGGGGGATGGAGGAACGGTCGGGTAGCTGAGATGCACCTGACCTTGGCCTGCTAGTTAAAAGTTGCCTCTGTTCCTCCTCTAGTTTACGCAACAACCTTGAGCGCACGTCTGAAGCATTCGATGGGTCCGTGCGAGGCAACGGCTGCGTATCGTCTTTGGCAGAAAGCTCTGTGGCGGGGAGGAGTTTTGCATCCTTACTGGACTCTGAAGGCTGGCATAGGGAGCTTGATGCACTGCGAGAGTGGGGGTTCTGTTGGTCCCCGTGATGCTCAAAAGCAGACAACCGAGAAGATGGAGCAGGGGTGTCCGATGTGTCCGATAGACGCGCAAGCAAAGAGGGTGGTGTGCCACCTCCCTGCGCGGGACGTTTGCGAGACAGCGTCCCAGTGACGTTACCACCCGACCCCTTGTTCCGAACCTCTTGAACAGGACTTTCGCGCCGTCGGGTGGCGTGCTGCAAATGGGCTAGGACACGCTCACTCAGAGAACCGCGCTGTCCCCTGGAGAGAACACCGTTGGATAGCTCGCGTGAGGGACCTTTGATCGGTACTGCGGGCTGCCGAGGCTTTGGCTCACAGACACCCGTGTTATTAGCAGGCAAGACAGGGTTGTAGATCGTAGGTGTGCGTGACACTGTTGATATGCTCTCCGTGGGGGTATGCTCAGCTTCGTTTGCTAAACAGGGCGAAGGGTCTGCGGGGGTCACCTCGGAGGCTCTGGTAGTGGTGCTGAATAGTGTCGTCAAGCCTCCTCTATTCAGAGCCACTTTTTCGTGTTCTGGGCTTGTTCCCCGTGTTCCCTTTTCTCCAACTTCACCGCAGACAGTTTCCTCGGCGGCAGGATATGTCGGAAAGATGATCTCCCTTCGTTTCCCCTTGACATCTCTCTTATCCCTTACCACCAACTGAGAAGAAGGGTCCAGGTTCAAATTGGTGATGCGTGGTAGGAAGGATTGGTCAATGGAGCCGTTGACGTGTACAGCTGATGTGGATGGATGCGAAGTTGGGTATATCTTCCGATCGGGGGTTCGCATTTGCTCCTCTCCACATGCGTAGTAAGACTCCCCTTGCGCTTGCAGCTCATGGGAGGTGTGCAAATCAGATGAATCGCTGCAAGCACTGCCAAACTGAGCAAGTTGGGCCGAGTACGTTGCAGGATCCCTACCTGAAGACGACGCACTCTGGTCATTGTCGTGCTCGTCTTCTAGGCATCGGTTCGACTCCGGCGAACTATGTGAACGTTGCCCGACATTCTGATGCGCGCTAGAACCGTTTTCCAGGTGCGACCGTAAGTGACGAGGGGTAGACCGGGACCGGAAACAAGAAAGGGACCGAGATTGAGACCGGTGCCGACGGTATGAGTGACGGCGGGGAGAGTCGTGGGTCCACAGATTGCCTATTTCAATGCGATGTGGCGGGGGCAGATTGGGCGGTGTGTCGTACTAAATTTTATGTATGAATTCATTGGTTGCACAGGCTATAGATATGTACATACCTGCACCATCTGGTCATACATCGCCAGATCCCGATAAGGACTTCGGAGGTAGCAATATATCTCTGCCACACATAATTAATTTAATTGTTAATAAGAGCAATGATCTCAGCGAGAGCTTCAGCGTACCATGTGCGAAGTGCTCGGCGTTGGTGTGCCGGGCACCCTCCACGTATGGTTCGTCCATGTCCAGAAATTCAGCAAGAAGTTTGATAGCTGATTCAGACCGAATATCAATGGATTTCATGAGGGATATCGTGAACAATGTCAGGAACTGTTTAATTTACCAGAGAGGTGAGTTTGAGGTTGGCAAGAAACCCTCGTGAGGGAACATTTGGCCAGGAAAAGCGGGCGCTCACGCACCTCAACATCCATATTAGGCCACACCCTGAGTTCCCGCCTCAACCACATCGTCATTCTACTGATTAGATCTGGGGACGAAGCGAATAGTGAGGGCGTAGGAAATGGTTTGTATCGAGTGTGCCGGTTTGAAGCGACGTGCTGGGGGAGTATTGTCAGAGAAACGTACACGACATAAGAATAAGAAGGACGACAGGGGCACAGCAGTATACCTTGGCGTACAATCCCCATTCATACACCCACCTCCTCCTCGCAATCGCTTGTTCTAATTGTTCTTCTGCGCGATCTTGTTCCTCCGCCCGAGGTGCCCGTCCGGTGCCCCATTGTCTTTCCCTGCGTCTCCTGATGGCTCTCTGAAGTTGATTCCTACCACGTAATCCTGACCCAGCGTCCGTAGCTGGATCGGAGGATGAGGGAGATGAAGGCCGAGGTGGGAGGTAATACTTTTGGTAGTCGTATCTTGAGCGGAGATGATGTATGATATAGGATCCTCCGGTGTCTGTTCTAGGCGAGGAATCGAATGGACGGTTACACAGTGGACATTTACGAGATTGCTCTGTGGTGCTCAGTACATCAGCGCTCGACTGAAGAGTCAAACGACAGGAAAAGGTAAAAGAAGAATGGACAAGAGAGAAGAAGAGGACAAATGCAAATGGAGAGTTCACGCACCAGCCCATAACAGAATGCATTCGATACAAAACTCGTGGGCGCAAGTAGGGAGAATTGCCCGGTCCAAAAAGGGTTGGAGACAGATTGTACAATGCTCCTCCCATTCAGACTCGAGTTCTATGCCGCCTTCCACGGGATTGGAACAGCTTGTGCTTCGGACGCCATCCTTGTCATCACGAGAAATCTCTGCGACATCTCCGTCACCATTATCCCATGAGCCGACCACATCGTTTCTATCGGCTCCCTCAACTCCCGAAATCGAGGCCGTTGCGTCCTTGAGCTTAGCACGCTTTGGCTCGCGTTCTGGCTCAGACTCGGGTTCTGCACTTCTGCTTGAAGTCCGCCTGATACGATCGTCCAAGTGTTTCATCGACAAACGGCGATGTGCGCCAGTGTCGAAGTCAAATAATGTCAAGACATGAGTGAAATTGCTTGCCGCGCGTTGCAAGTTACCACGGCCCGCACATAGCCGGAACGGCCCATGCGACGCCATCATCGGCAAAGATTCGGTCATACATGTGTAGAAAGGTTCGGATCATTCGCTGGAAACCATTCGCTGGTGACTCCTTCAATTGTAGTCTTCTCCTCCATCTTTCTCGTAGGTGACAGTCAGGTTATCTACCACCACCCCAGGCCTTCCTGGTTACCTCAGGCGTACGTTGCCCTCCATTCGATCCTCTGCCAATGCAAAGTAAGCCGTATTTCGTGTGCTTTCCACACGTCCCGTTCGACAACATCGGGTAGTAAAGCTGCTCTATAGCCAGCGTTCTTCATACGCTTTCCACTCTCCTTCCTCGAGTCAGCTTCTAATTATTACATCCCAGCAAATAACGCGTTGACAAGAGCCAGAGGGCATTAGGTTAGTATGTTCTTCTTCAACGGCCGACCGTTGTCCGGTGTTATATTACCAATATCGTTGACAAAATCCTATTTTCATCAGTGCTTCACAAATCGCGCAAAGTCACGGCACGCAAGAGGTGCCATTGTCTGTGCATGCCAACACCACAACTTCACGAAAAGGCAGTGCTCGGTGCGTGTTCCGTAATCTAACACGGGGCTCGGATGACGTCAAGGCCTCGCTTGTGTCGGAGCCAACGAGCGCCCTGCGTGTCACGTTTGACCAAGAGCCTCGTTTTTGACCACTTGCCACTCTCAAATGTCCTTCTCATTCTTCTTTTCTCTCGTTCTACTTATCATGCGGACGCTGGCGCAGTCGCCGATCATGTCTAGGGTCAGGGCTTTTAAATGTGTTCCGTGGGGTTCCTATCCCTACCACGGCGTGCCATAATTGACCCCTGGGGTTTTTTTCTGCGAAGGTTTCGTGCGGAATGATCGTGATTTATTGTCTTCTAATTGTTGTTTTACTCCTGCGACGCTTCAGTATCCGATTTTCTCTCCCTTCTAGTTTACTGTTTTTTCCGTGCGTAACACGGTCTCACAGCACGAAAAAGAATCGAGATGACTTCCATAAAAGTCAGTCTCCTAAATGTATCACGTGGAGGTAAATTTATTTCTTTAACCAGCGAGCTTTAGCGCCAGCGATACAGCCTTCTTCGTGCATCAGTTGATATTGATCTCAGGGTTCTAAGAAGTTGGTTGACACCGCGTTGCAAATTGCCAGGCCCTAGTTCTGTACGCATGTTATCGACACCGGTATTGTCATTTTGCCGCTCATGTGTTCCATCAGACTTCCCTTGGCTGTTCCTGGATCACCGCAAGGCAGTCGACGCGGTAGAGCACAAGTCGATCAAAACGGTGTCTTTCTCTCGTTCTTTTCCACGTCTGCCGGGCGTGCGATATATCCACCTTCTGTGCGTCGCATAAAGCTACGGACGGATGGTCGCGACAACCGCCGCCGACTTCAAATCAAAGTTAACTTTGCCTTGTATCGGAGGCAGTTGTCCCCGCTACCTGGCGTGCTCCGTCGTGTGCCACTCAGCCACTTTTCCCACCAAACATTCAAGCGAAGATAAGGATCTCTAATGCATGACTGACGAACGCAGAGAACCGTGAGCGCGGTAGATACTTGCACATCGGCGTGCCTACGCAAGGCTAGGTATGCTGACTAGCTTTGCACGTGTGTCGCCTCCCTTTCACCGTCATGTTTGCTACCAACATGCTCGGATAGGTCCCGTCGCTGCAGTTGCAATGGCCCGCCAAAACTGCTCTATGCCATCTTGCTTGGAAAGCAAGGCCTCTCCGCACTCAAAAGATCATGGGGAATGTAAGCCCCACACAATTGAAATACTTTTGGAAAAGAAGTTGGCTGACCGGTTTCGACCTTCTAGAGAAATACCATTTTAGGCCAATCCGAGAGAAATTAAGTCAACACCATGCGCGAACCTCATTGCGTGTAACGCTCTTCTCTTATCAGCTCAAACTGGGGAATCAAAACAGGGTTGCAGAGATCTCGCAACAGGGGACTCAGTATTGTTTTGAATGAGCCGGTTCAAACACGTTAAGCCCTCAGGCTTCAGGAATGGGTCAAACTTCCAGAAACGGAGTCCCTCACCTTTTTTTCGAGACCGTCAGATCTCAGGGCTGTATCCATCAATCATATAAAGGCCTGATTACGGGTCAGATAAGCTGCGCAACCCGCGTGCTAACTAGGAGGCGACTTCTTCAACGCGTTTCTTGTTAGGTGTCTTCCCCGCAGCGATATCTTCTACTCACGTGAGTTTTCTGTGTTGTCGTAGATCATGGATCTGACAGAGAAGGCACGGATCGTTAGATCCTTTTGACCAGCCATTTTTAATTTGTCCGCGAGTCCTGGTTGGTATATAAGAGCCAGTACCACAGTGGTGAGCATTCAGCTAAAAACATGTCCAGTACTTCAACTTCGCCACCCACCCAAACTCCTCCCGAACATTACATACACACAAACAGGTAGTCTAAGCCATTCGTTGCTCTACCTGGTCATCCCTCTCACAGAGATGAACAGACAATCATATACGTTACCACATGGAATGGGCCCACCTCCACCGTCAACGCCACCAGCTCCGGTAAACGTGAGTACAAGCCACTCTCTGTGCGGTATCTCCTAGAAAGCGGCTTATCGTATCTTTTAGAATCCCTAGGGCGCTGTGTCTTGCGTACCGCAGTCCTTTCCCCGATGGAACCGGGCACGACTTGATTAATGGCGTGCAATCCTTTCTACTGTACACTCTCAGATGTTTTCGTTAGATTACATGTCCAAGGCTGCGATCCTGGTTTCGGTTCTCAACTACTTTCAACTACTCCGTGATGTAACTTAAACAGTACGAGACTTGGCCGGTTAACCAACTTGTTTTCGACGATGGAGGTCGTCTTTCGTGTATTTACGCGGAGTTGAAAATTCAGGCTGGCTGGGTCTCTGGTTTGAAATGCTCCGTCTTGCTGTGCATCATCGCTCGACGCTTGACCTTCGCAGTTCCCCTTCAATGGGTAATCCAAAGTTCGTTCAATGACATTACATGGCATTGGGAACATGTTGCGGGGTTGCTCGGTGCTCACCTACCCGTTTTCTTCGATGTTTAGCATCAAGAAGAGTTCGGAAGACATTGACGATGACGAACCACGATAGTGAGTCTCATCTATCAAGACCCTTTGTTATTATGCCAGGATAGCCATGTACCTCAGGAAACATATCGTGCCTGCCGCAGCTCATCGAGACATTGACTTTACTGCTTTACATCTTTTCCTCGTCGAGATTTTGATCGTTGTCTCCAAACATGTAAGGATGCAGTCACCTTTCCAGGTGCTTGCCCATGGCGCCAGCGCTGTTCGGCTTCCATCGGATTAACAGTGTTGCTTTAGCAGCAAGATAGGACCATGACATGCCCGATCAAACCAGAAGTAAAGATGGTCGATGCTCCTCCTGTACATTCACCTTTCGAACAGTGCCGTATTATGGATATTCCCATCCTTCTCTTCTTGAGGACTTTTCATACAGGGGTGGGAAGGTAACTGTGCCACGGGTAAGTTGTCTTTACACCCCACATGACGTGATTTAGGTTGATGACACGAGTTACGGGTAAGTTATCATTGGACGATAAATGTCATGATCAGGTTGACAGTAGTTAGACCACTTTGCTGACGCGGCTTTTCCGTAACAGAAGATATTAAAAATGGGCGGACCGTCTTCCCCATGATTCAGCACTGTCCGGGTGCAAAAATATTACTGACACACCGCAACAACTGGACTTGTCATGCGTCTTCGATAATCAAAAATAGAGATATTGCCTTCCCAGCTGCCCAGTGATCTTTCTCCGTGAGGTCCAAGTCAATGTGATATCCTTACCTCTGCCGAATCCCCACTGGTTGAGCACTAACGAAATTTCAACGTTTGATGTGCAATCCGTGTGGATGCTGCAGAAGACTAGGTCTCGCAGTGGCTTTGATGATCGCCGGATGGGTGAGTTCTTTTGAGACGTTGGCGGAAATACATGTCTCCACTCGAGCCGGTCAGCAGGTACGTACTGCCACTTGGTAATAGGAAAAGTGACCATAGATACCTCTAAAATAGGGGCGACGGAGCAGGAGATGGCACACCTTCATCTAGATGAGTCGTGTTGGTGTCAGAAGCTAGAAGACCTGAGTGCGACGAACCAGGAAGTGGCCTGGCCACGCATGTTGGATTAGGTTGCAGCTAGGAATTCTCTCAGGACTGACTTACGACATGTGGCACAGTGGCGGTTTATTTCTCTCGATTGCTCATTTGCCAACCGCATGTCCAAACCTCACAATACATTAGGATGAATTTCTGTGGTGTTCCGGTCCCTTTCCACCGCGCGGGACATTAGTGAAATGACTAGTTGGTACCAGGTGGTAACCAATGGTTCCCGAGCGGTTCTGTGCAGCCCAGACTAGTCCTGATGACAGCCCAGCCCATTGATCGGAGCTCTAGTCTCACCAGAGAAGACCCGATGCTGACTTTACGAGCGACGAAATGAAGTGTCAGAAGGAAACTAGCCTCAAGTTTGCAGTGCCAAACAGGTGTTGTGGCTATCTGCCACGAGCCTCGTTATCCCAGACGGGTCTCGATCATCCTTGCTACTGAGAAATATCTTGCTAACAAGCAAATGTGGACGGCGGTTTCAGATAATTAGATTTCTGCGACGGAAATGAAGGAAAGGCTTAGGGAAGTGCTGCGGGGGGTGGACGATATCTGAGGCACTTGAGGAAGGTGCGCGTTTCAGTGCCTCACGACAGATGTCAGATGCACATTCCTCCTGGCAGGATGGACTACGCCAATCCCGTAAGCCTATTTGGTGAGGGGGAGGGGGGAGGTCGAACTCATCCTTGGCTGTGTGGATAGAAAGCGGGAGACCTTGAGATCGAGTCGAAATTCGAGGGATGTGTCGATAGAGGTAGCAGCCAACCCGAAGAGGGTACATGGCAGTCCCGCCCGATGGAACTGCCGTCAATTGGCAAATAACCCAAATGCATCGCAAGCCTCCTTGCATCCGTACGTGATGCTATCACGAAATGATGCCCTATTCTCCAAGTCGTACCTTCAGGGTCATGCTGCGCGCCGGTCCGCTTTTCGTCACAGGAGCTGATAGTTTTGCCAACAAGCGCCCCCCTTACGATGCGGTAATAGTCTCCACCTTGTGTCTCACATGCATGCCCTATGTGCTGTCCCGTGATACACTCCACCGACGAATCTTAGATTTAACGCGAAGACGTATATCATTGGATCCTTTCAGCCTTCTCGCATTGCCATCTTTCCGCAGGGTTGGAGTTAGTACCCAAGAGTCAGTATCCCATCGGCGAGTGTCCTGGTCAAGTCATGCCAAGCAACCCTAGCAATACGCAACCACGCACAGAACACCGATGGTCGCAACCAGTAGGTGTCACGTCGTTTTTGGCTTTGTGTATCTCAAATCGCTCCACAGAACACCTTATCCACTGCTTCCCGCAGTGCCATTCCCGCCGCCGCCACCCCCACCACTACCCGAACCCGAATTTGTACTCGCATTTGCACCATCCACACAGGCCGTGACCTCACTTAGGGTGTCTTGTCACCTGGTGAAAGGGCTCGACGCTCCCATCAGACATGATTTGTTCGTCTGCCCCCTCCCCTTTTTGTTCCCCATCCTCTCTGAATTAATTTCTTATTGTGTGCGTGTGGTCGGTGTGGTGGTTGTCCGTTCTCTCATTTCACTCGACTGTTCACACTCACTCAGAAAGCCTTCGTGTCGTGCCCTTCACTTCCGCGCTCCCTTTTTCAGCCTCTCTCTGAGGTGTCGACTTGTAGGGAGAATTGTCGTAACTCCGGAAAACTCTACTACGAATTACGACACCACGAGCTTGATTGCACACATGCATTTTGAATTTCTACGCGGTGCACCTAAGATAGAATATACATTCAGGTTAACCATACGAAGGTTTGCTTTGCTACCTTCAGATGATGATGGCAAATCTTGCACTCACCATTGCGCACCACCACGGGCCATGAACAAAATAGCAGAAGCACATGTAGGCAAGATACCGGACGTAGACGGTGGTCCAGCGTGGATACTATACCAGGCACGATTAATCGTGTTGTGGTAGTAGACTCGATGACGGTCCTAGAAGTCTTGTGCATCCGTTAGTATTTAGACAAATTCGTGATCAGGCTGCGATCTCAAGCCCACATTGCAGTAGTAACTAACGGAAATCCAGCAGATAAAATGATCTTCTCAGTGATTTTCTCCTGTATTTTCCACGTCTAGCGACTCATGCGATCTATTGAAGTTGAGTAAAAAGACGGACCAATGAAGGTGGGTCTTCACAAGGACTGCCTTCGACAATAAACCGAAGTCAGCTTTGCCTCGTGTCGGCGGCGGTTGTCCCCGCGACCACGGCGTATTCCTTGTGCAATCTTGACCACTTCCAAGTATACTATGACTTTGAAAATGAGCACCCGCCGTGGCAGACAGAGAGCAACTGCGAGTGTGGTGGTTACTTCTACATCGGACTGTCCATGAAGGTTGTATATATTGACCGGCTTTGCATGCGCGCTAGGATATGCTCTACCGCTGACGCCGCACTGACCCACAGGTACATACATCCCTCCAAGTTGCGTGAGTGTGACGATCGCGAACATCGTGGGAAAATAGAAGTTTCCCCGCGATTGGAACTTGGCAGTGATCGAGAAGTTGGCTGAACGCTCTTGCCCTTCCGTCCAGGACACTGGGGAAAGAGATCCATGCTTAGACCGCATTGTGTGCGGATAGGCCCCCTTCTGAAGACCCAAAATGAGCTTGCAGGGATCTCAGAATAGGTGCCTCGACAAGGCCTCAAGTATATCGTGCGCCGCAATCAGTCGGCCGGCAATCCATATGATCCGAAAGTGTAGATGCATAATGACCGCCTTCATTGAAAACGCGTCCAGAATCCAGAAGTGAAGTAACCCCACTGGTCAACGGCCAACCAACGAACCAGCCACTCCGAGCCGAAAGTTGGATTAATAACGCCATCTCAGGGTTGTACTCAAACCATATTAAGGCTTGAATACGGATCAGAGCAGCCGCGCAACTCGCATGATGATAGCAGGTGAGTTCTCCGATGAGTTTCTCGCTAGGTGGCACCTCCTACTCTCATATGGGTTACCTACGTGATCTCGTATCTGAATCTAGTCGACAAGGCATGGATGACTTGACCATTCCAACCTTAACTATCACTTGCCAAGTGGTGAGAGTTGTTTCAAGCATGTCATGCAGCACTCAGACTCCAGCACCCGTCCAATTTCCTAATAACCCAAAACATGAACGTCACATCCACACAAACAGGAGCTCAAGCCACTCGTAGCTCCGCATGGTCGTCCCTCTCACAGAGGTGAACAGAAAATCATATTCGTTATCACAGGCAATGGGACCACCTCAACCGGCACCAGTTCCCGTAAAGATGAGTACAACCCGCTTTCTGTGCAGTATCTCCTGCAAAAGCGCCTAATCATGTCCTAGAACGCCTAGGGCGCTGTGTCTTGCGTTCCGCAGTCATTCCCCTGATGGGACCGGGCACGACTTGATATCGTGCAAGCCTTTCTACTGTACACTCTCAGATGTTTTGTTAGCTTACATGTTGAAGGCCGATCCTCTGTGATGTAACCTAAACAGTACAAGACTTGGCCCGTTAACCAACTTGTTTTCGACGACGAAGGTCGTCTTTCGTTTATTCACGCGGAGTTGAAAATTCGGGCTGTCTGGGTCTCTGGTTTGAAATGCTCCGTCTTGCTGTGCATCATCGCTCGACGCTCGACCTTCGCGATTCCCCTTCAGTGCGTGATCCAAAGTTCGGTCAATGACATTTCATGGAATCGGGAACATGTTGCGGAGTTGCTCCGTGCCGATCTACCTGCTGTCTTCGATGTTCAGCGTCGAGAAGACATTGACAATGACGAACCACAATTATTAGTGAGTCTCATTTGTCAAGACCCTTTGATACGATGCCAGGGCAGCCACGTCAACATGTTGCATCTTCCGCGGTCATCAAGACGTTGACCGTACCGTTACGTCCTTCACTCGCCGGGATCTTGTGCGTTGTCTCCAAGTATGTAAAGATGCAGTCACTTTTCAGGGTGCTTGGTCACCACTAGCGCTATTTGGCTTTCGCCGGATTGACAGTGTTGCTTTGGCAGCAAGATAGTTTTGAAAATGATTCGATTCAGTCCACATCGCCGTAATGTTGAGGACCATGACATACCCGATGAAGCCGGAGACATGGATGGTCGAATACTTCTCTTGTGCATGCATCTCCAGTTCCGTATCATGGGTATGCCTATCTCCTCTTTTAGATGACAGGTCGTACAGTGGTGGGAAGGTAATGAGGAGGATATGTGCCACGGGTAAGTTGTCTTTGCCACACACATGACGTGATATAGGTTGACAGTAGTTAACTTATTTCGCTGACGCAGATCCCCCGCAGCAAGTTTCTCCAGTGAGAATGTATATCTGTCGTAAATTCAGCGAACTGGTGGCTTAACACTGTCCGGCTGCAAAAGACCACCGACATATCGCGGCAATTGGACTTGGCGCGCGTCTTTCAAATAACTGAAAACAGGCAGTGTGGTCTCAAGCTGCCTAACGATCATGACTAAGTCGCCCTGTGGGATCAGAGCTGGTGTAATATCCTTATCTCTGCCGATTTCCCACTGATTGGACATTGACGAACTTTCAACGTTCAGTGTACAATCCGTGAGGATTCTGCACAAGGTTGGGTCTTGCAGTGCCTCTGAACACCACTAGTTGAGTGAGTTCTTCTGCGATATTGCCAGAAATACATACGTCTCCGCTTGAATCAATCAATCACACATGAGGTGCGTATCACTACTCGGTAGCAGGAACACTGACCGTAGATACCCCCGAAAGAGGGGCGACGAGACGGGAGATTATTCTCATGAGCCGTGTTGGCCCCGCATGCTGCATGGCCCGAGGGCGACGAACCAGGAAGTGACCTGGACCTGCATGTTGGGGTTAGGTCGCACTTAGGCGTTTCCCTCAGGACCGACTTACGACATGTTTGGCACAGTGGTTATTTTTCTCTCGATGAGTCAAGCGCTCAATTGCCAACCGTCACAGTGATGTGGGTTCCAATCTCTTCCCGTAGCACGGGGGTCATCTTACCAGAGTGGTCCGGCGCTGAGCACCAGACACGAAGTGAAATGTCAGGAACGAACTTGCGTTGGGTTGGCAGTGCCGAACAGGCTCACGGCTTCGCTATTCCTTGCCACAAACGTCTTATCCGAAACGAGTCTGGGTCATCTATGCCGCTAAAAGATATCCTACCACTGGACAGGCGTCGATATTGGTTTGATATAGCTGGATTCATACAGAGGAAACGAAGGCAAGTTCCGGCGAGATAGACAAAGTCGTCGACCCCTTCGCACTCGAGGAAGGTGCGTTGCATGGGCATTATACGCAGTGCTCTGGGAAAGACGCACAGCGATTATCCTGCAAGCTGTTGGGAGCCAAACTAATCATCGACCCCAGATCAGTCGCCGTGCACCCGCATGGAACGAGCTGATTATGTCGGCAGATGAGTAGCGGCCGACTTGGACGTGGTGCATGACAGCCTCCTTATCGATAATTTGCAAATCATCCAAATGCGGAGGTGAGCTTCTCTCCACTCCTACGCGGTATCACAGAATGACAACTTTTTCTATGATAAGTTCTGCGTCAGGGTTCTGCTGCGTGTCGGCCTACACTCGTCACCGGAGGTCATGCACTACTGGGCCCGAATTTTCTGGCTTCTTAACACGCGCATTTTCTACGGTGGCACGATAGCCCCGACCTTCTACCCTCACCTGCATGCCCTAAGTGGTGTTTTCCCTCGACATGCTCCACTGGCGAATCGTAGATTAAATGAAAAGGCACATGCCTTCGGAGCCTTTCAGCCAACCCATTTCCTTCCTTTTGCAGAGTTGGAATTCGTATATATATATAAGAGTCAGTACCACCCTCAACGAGTGCTCGGTTTGATTCACGATGGCCAACAGTCGGGATACACGTCTTCCTGGTAACGCGCAACCGGGATCTCAG
Organism: Pisolithus albus; assembly: GCA_024613165.1. Lineage (NCBI taxonomy): Eukaryota > Fungi > Basidiomycota > Agaricomycetes > Boletales > Pisolithaceae > Pisolithus > Pisolithus albus. The sequence continues at coordinate 15,385 of JANFAB010000016.1, read as the reverse complement.
CGCTCGAACGCTCGCCACACACAAACAGGACCCCAACATCCTAACGGACCCAACGCGCAATCAGGGCTTGAACACTTCAACGGTCCCCAAACGTAGGAAGACTCACTTTTGGATTCATGTATCTCAAGTTGCTATGCAGGAACAGTGTTACTTTACAGGGAGCGATGCCATCCCAATACATATTCGCGCAAGGACCCGCACCCGCACCCGCACCCGCAAATGCACATGCACCCCCCCATCCACACCCGCATGCACCCCCCCATCCACACCCGCATGCACCCCCCCATCCACACCCGCATGCACCCCCCCATCCACACCCGCATGCACCCCCCCATCCACACCCACATCCGTCCCCACAAACATCCGCCCAACCACCCACGCGTCCGCCCCAACGAACATCTGCCCAACCACCCACATATCCGCCTCAACGAACATCTGCCCAACCATCCACAGATCCGCCCCCACGAACATCTGCCCAACCACCCCAACGAACATCTACCCAACCACCCCAACGAACATCTGCCCAACCACCCCAACGAACATCTGCCCAACCACCCACGTATCCCCCCCCACAAACATCCCCGCATACCCATGCCCCCCCGCATGCACGCGCACGCGCACCTACACCACCTGCACCAACTTTTCCCGCGAGAAGCGTGAGTACACACCCAACTTTCTGTGGATAACCCACAACGGCACATTATCTGACTATAAACTCACACCACTTAGGGCGGCACGTCACCTCCTGAAGGCCCTCAACGGCCACGTCAACGATGACTCGAGGGTACAATGTTCTGCCGCCGCCGGTCCCCTTCTGCCTGTTACCCATTCTTGACCATATAATTTGAATTCGATGTCTGGCTACATCGAGGATTGTATAGGAATTACGACGACACCGTTGTCAATACCCGTGTTTTGAAGTCTTTGCTTTGTCGTGTGCACTTGACTATTGAATATTTTTGAAAAATATCATTGGAATGTCTCGGCTAAAGAGAGAACATGCGACGTACATATGTTGGTCCTCTGCCATCGTCTTCCACTTGGGGCGGGGTTTCATTCGGGCTAACATGTGTGTCGTTGGGCCACACCCTTAAGCTCGTCCCCCTTCATGTCGCTCCTTCAAGGGTATGATAGTGTCCAGTCGGCGGCGTCCGTCCCGCATTCATTTGAGAACGTGCTACGCTTGTAGTGTTTCCAACAGGTTGCAACTCGGGAAGAGTAGGATAGTACAGGCGAGTGTCTCGCCCAATCATTATTGTCGATTGACAGGGATTCGAGAAGCGCCAGTGGCTACGATGACAAATGGCGACAGTGGGTGTCAGCTTTGCTACGACGACTGGACGGCCTTATTGCAGTAATTCCTGGAAACATTCCCCACACGCCCTTCTTTCCATCCCTTTGATGTTCGTTCCGATTTTTCCTCTGCAATTGGACCCGCAAATACCGTTAGCACGCTACCTTCTGAGGAGCATCAGGGCCGGGTAGTTTACATCAGTTCCGGCGTTATATTTGACAGCGAGATGACGGTGCAGGTCACCTGGGCCGTCCAGTACTATTGCACTACTATAATGCCGGGATCTGGGACTGCCCGATGGAATTGGTAAACTCTTGTGGACAGCTCTCCTCGCGACATCCACTTTGCAAGCACACGCTAAAATGGGAAGAGGATTCATGGGCTTTAGGTAAGTCGTGGATGATAAACACTGGTTCGGGTTGACAGAAGTTTCGTCGATACTGGTCCACCGTAACGGATCGCTTGGAATGAGGATACGTACGTACATGGCTATTGGTCGTGACTGAACGCTATTTAGCTATTGGAAGGGTCATCGGCTCTTCACAACAACTGGGCTGTCGCGTGTCTTTCAGGCCTGAGGTTGGCGCCACTGGCTGAAAGTTGACCGCCCTTCAACCTTTGATGAGCAGTCCTCGAGGATGCGGTGCGAGATTGGAACTCGCGGTGGCGAGGGGGTTCATTCGTGATATTGTTGGGGACACGTCCCTGCTCAAGTCATTGCGTGTACGTACTACCACTGGGTGGTGGGAAGACTGACCAAATAGTGGCGACAAGATGTCAGGTGGTGCATACACCGTTGTCATGTGAGTTCCCAAATTTTTGTCGGCTCCACATTTTTTGTACGGTCCGAACGTGACGGCTCAGCCTTGAAGTGGCCCAGACACTTCGCGTGTGTTAGGGGTGCGGTGGGGTTTCTGTCGAACTGATTTACGACATGTGGCACAGACTATTTCAACATTGCCGTGCTTAACCATTCTGGGCCCCTTCCTTGGGAGCGGCCGACAGTTTTTCTGATCCCTTTAGGCGTGCTCAATTCTAAAACGAGTTCGCAGTTCGCCAGTTCGTCGGCTAATACTGAGCCGCAAAATTGATTAGTCATACCCTAAAATGTACTAGCTTGGTACTGGTGCCGTGATTCGTAAGTACGTGTCCCGATACCCCATAGTCCCCCCATAGTGCTCGGGCTTCCCCCCTGCATTGCTGAGCGTTATCCCTGGCAGATATACACCACATATGATCCTTTACATGTAGTATAAGTGTTCAGAGTGTATCTCAATGCTTATTTGAGTATCCTAAGGGCCTTGGAGGGTTGGAATATGCAATAGGAGGGACAATAAAAAATGTGTATACATTTCTGATATTTCAGACTGGTTATGATGCCCCCTTCAAGGGTACATGAGTGCCTACCACATTTCCAGTGTATTAGAACATGATTTGACCATCAATTGAGTGTCTGAAGGGTTGTGAATAGCTGGAGAATGCTTTTTACAGCCTGAAAGCAAGAAGCCTCTGGTTACCTTTGATACATTTGAATAGGCACTCTGAAAAATCCCCTTTCAAGGGTTCATATGAACCTATGCAACATCCACAGTTCATTGCATGGGCATTTGTCTCTGAGATGGTCTGAAATATCAGAAATGTATACACATTTTTATTGTCGCTCATATTGCACTTTCCAACCCTCCAGGGCCCTTAGGATACTCAAATAAGCATTGAGATACACTCTGAACACTTGTACTACATGTAAAGGATCATATGTGGTGTATATCTGCCAGGGATAACGCTCAGCAATGCAGGGGGGAAGCCCGAGCACTATGGGGGGACTATGGGGTATCGGGACACGTACTTACGAATCACGGCACCAGTACCAAGCTAGTACATTTTAGGGTATGACTAATCAATTTTGCGGCTCAGTATTAGCCGACGAACTGGCGAACTGCGAACTCATTTTAGAATTGAGCACGCCTTTTGCGAAACAAGGGAGGCTTGGCTGAAAATAATGCTGTAAGGGGAATTTCATCATTTCAGTATGAGCCGCAATCGAACGATAGAGATGGAACGATTCTTGGTGATGCTCTCAACCCGTGCGGTTTCCACGAGCCGCGGGCCTTCTGATCTCCCAACAGATCGTTCGTGAATTCTTCGCCGCTGAACCGTATCTCCTCATCCAGATACACTGAATCTTGGTTAGTGAGGACTGCACGTGTGCACTTTATGCAAATGACAGGACCGGCTGCGCGTCGATAATGTCTCCACCATTGGAGAGTATAACTGAGCCCGCTGCAACCGCCCAATGTACCCACGGAGGTGAGGGTCAACTTCCAGGATGACATATCCAAACTTCCCGTCCTTCGGCCAGTGCGAGTCCACAAGTCTTTATAACACATATGAAGACTAAACCTGCCAGCATTAGTGATGACTAGCTCAACTCACGTCCTCTTGTACTCTTCAAGTCCCTGGCCATCGTGCCTTGGTTGAATGATCCAAATCAATCTGGCAATTCACAGAGCCAGTTCTAACAAGGAACTGAGTACTGACCCTCCTTGACGCATCTCATGGTGGTCATGAGAGCGAGAACAGTGGTTAACTTTGAGTGAGGGATATATTCACGAAAGGAGCAGAAAGCCGGGAGTGGTCGTGATGACAAATACTGACCATAACCAAAACGGGCCTACGCGTATGAGCCATGATGAGTCCACCATCTTTGCAAGACCAAGAATCTTCAAACCCAAGCTTGTGAATAACACGCAGGCGTTTTCGAGTCCAATATGGATTACAAGCCCGGATCGCCTCCACCTGGGCACAATGTGCTCCGACCTCATCACGTTGACGTTTTCGCAATGATCTTACTCGCATTCAAAGAATTCCATGGAAAGCTCCCACAACAATTCCTGCTCTATATCTATAGATTCCTCATTGTGGAGGTCAGCGAGGTACGCGCGGTCCATACGTTCTATGTATGATGTATTAAGTCAATTGTAGGCTGTTCAGCCAGCAACCCACCAGCAGATCGTAGATTTCTTGAAGGGGGCGCCGCAAATGAACAATTTAAATGTTCAAAATTTTATACTAGCGTTCGAGTCTGCGGTGGGTTTGCGTGACTTGATGAACTCCTTGTATCTCACATAGATTTCAAAGCCGAAACAGCTGACCAACGTTGCCCAGCTGACCGGTTTCTTTCATAGTTCGTACTGTATTCTGCACTACATCTTATGCTCATTATGTGGATGTCAGGTGCTACTCCATTATATACCGACAAGAGTGGGGATGAGGTAAACTGGTTAACACCTCTTCGCGGTCCAAGCATTCACTCAGTCTTGGGTATTGTAGCCTAGTATCTTGGTAACATCCTGCTCATATATGCAGTGGCGAGCACTCATTCCGTACCCAGTTTCGCCGATCACCGTTCGGCTTTTTCTGTCGGCGGTGTTACACGGGTTTCTCCAGGCTTGCTTTCTATGGCGTCATGGAGTTGCTGAAGGACTACCAGTCCTGGTGCGCGGGTGATACCAAAGCAGGGTATGGTCCCGTTGAGAAAGATCTTCTGACCGGAGATATTTGGTTGTTCACGACCATGAGCGATTATGGCTCAACGGCACACCCACAAGCATTCGAAGCGTAAGTTTGCATATTTGATTATTAGTTGCGAGTCACGCGGTGAGTCTCTTCCAGGTGGGAAAAGGGTCGTGACACGGGCGATGATGTCATCGGACCTGAGAACTTGCGAAGATATTTCGAGCAAATGTTTCACACCAATAACGATTCGTTCGTGGCCGTTTTACATTTTAGATAAGGTCCCGCCTAATTCAGGACCAGTGGAATACGCCAAAACGCCTTGCTAAACCTCATACGCATGCATTATGTACGCAAAGAGTATGCCGCCGCGAGCAAAGTACGTTAAGGGTTACGTTCGAGCATCCCAAGTTCCTTATATATGTGTTTTCCCTAGCTGTTACAAGAAGCAATTGCGGTTGCACGTACATGCGGAGACCGCGTTACATTGCAGCACTGTATCAGGTCAGATAATCGAGAGTGTCTCCAACGGTTGAGAAATGCTTACGTGGTGTAGTATGCTCCACCGGCTGCCCACACCGACTGGTGTACCAGTGCTGAATGAAATTCAACCCGATCTCCATCCGCTTGAGATTTTGTATGATGTAGCGAAGTTGCTTCAGCCGCAGAGCGTGAGATGGGTACTCAGTTTGTTGTGCATGGTCTAACCGTGGTCCAGGGCCAGCCGTTAACTCTCGCCTTCGAAAAGCTTGCGCATGCCATCGGTCTATACAATAGTTGGGTTGACCTGAGAAGGATTTCCCCCCATGAGCGAGAGCGTTTTGGACTACATGCGATGCAGGCGGTATTATGGACTACTCTGGGTACGTTGCGTAGAATACGGTTGCACTTTGTCACTCATGGCCACTTAGGATGTCACGGTCTTGCCAAGGTGGAGGAGTCAATCGTACAAGCATTCTCCCGCTGGGGAGATGACGATTCGAATCGACTCAATTCCCTTTTGAACCAAGCGCATAGAGTTGCGTAGTTGAATCCATTTCAGCAGAGTACTCTCTCACTGTTACTGACGATAGATGGCAAGGAACGGATTGTATGAGGATGCTCTGATTTCGCTGGTACAACCTCACACATGGCGTGGATTATCACTAGACCTGTATCAGGAATGGGCAAACATGATATGGCACATATTGGCGTTGAGGATCAGTCGGAGGTAAGATCCTCGTTTACAGGTCTCGCTCACCTCTCAGTCATGAGATGCAGGGGGCAGCGCCGGCTTTTCCATGACTTTTTACTTCCTCGGCAACCGTCGTCATCAACATTTGTTTCAAAGGAGTACTTTTTTGATGACTGCACGACGCCGCTACCGCCGATGGGTGATGAGTTGCACCAAGTCATGAGTGCACGGGCGAGTGTTTTGTCTCACAGAGGAAGAGGAATCCTGACGCCTGATACCAGCGACGTGGACAAGCTGTTACAGCCATCCAGCCTCTGCTACAGTCCCTTTGGAACTCTGAATTTCAAGGGAGGTTTCCCCTGTACCGGCTGGGTATCGTCTTGCTGGCAGACGTTGGCCTTGAGTTTGGTATGTCCAAGTATTGCCGGTCTTTGATAGAGGGAATATTACCTCAGGTGGGCAACTAATCACACAGCAGCATGGATCCTCACGAGATCATAGCTTCTCCCTGGTCATGAAGTCGAACATCGGGCACTCGCCTGCTACACCCTAGGCAGATGTATCATTGCTTCCTCGGATTGTGAACGTATGTATCCAGGTTTACCTCGGATCTAAGGTCTTCTCCTTAAACTGCCCCGCAGCGGCGGAACTAAGAAGTTCCCTGCCTCATCTCCTGATGGCAGAGGAGGACTACGTGCATCTTGAGATGTTCGAAGCAGCGTCTGATGTTCAGTGGTTGCTGATGGTCGTGTACCATAACCTTGGGATGACTGCAGAAGGGGAAGCTGTTTATGAGCGATACAATTGTTCCACTGCTAAGGTAAGGATGTATGAGGAAAGCCCCGTGGATGAAGAGGCGGAGAGAGTGTGGACACTCGTGACAGATGTCGGGGTTCAGTTGGCAGGAAGATGATTTTGTGGGTCGCGATAGATGTATACGCGTTGCTTGCTGAAGGGTACTGAATCCTTCGTGGTTTCTGCGTCGCATAGCGTGGTGGCACTGGATGACGTGGTCTAAGGTACCGCGATCTCAGCCAGGGGGCTCGTAGCTGTATCCTTCACCATCTTCGGAATCGGGTGGTGATTCAAGATGAGAGACACATCGCTACTTTGAGATCAAACATGAGGTGATGCAGATGCAGCAAAGCTGAAGGAGCCCACTCCTTGGTAACTCTTCCGGTGGTGCTTTGGACAGTTTTGGAGCAGGCCGGTCCTATCGTTGTCCACCATGCGAAAGTATGGCCGTAGCACTGCAGTCCCCCCACTTCCAAGACCTTGAATCGAAAGTAGAAGACCCTTGCTCAGTGATCATGCTTATCAGGACAGCCTAGGGTCCCGCGCTGACGATGATTCGTTCACTCACTGTTAAGAGCTTGTAGATCGGTCAGTGTGCCTTGCTACGTCCCAGAGGTCGATCCAACCGGCAACCGTCTCTGCGAGGAATTCATTTCCCAGTAGCCTTCTCAAGTGCTATGACACATTACAACGAAAGCCACTGCTGAATTTATGACCGTACTATATTGCTCCAAGTTCTTTTCCCAGCACTCTCAGGCACTCCCTGGCCAGACCTCTTGCATCTACGACTGTCACCTCGCTACGTATTACATTTGCGGATGGAGCAGAAGGATTTGGCTTGTCTTCGGGTGCCCGACTGTGGACAGAAGATGCAGGGGTAGGTGGCGGCGACGGAATCCATGCGGACGGTGTCTGCCTCGGTATTGACGAAAGTTCGCACAGAATTGTGTAAAAATGGTAAAGATGTGCCACGGATGATCGCCGGACGATATCTGGAAGCAACGCAGAAGCCGGCAGGCTTGGGTCAACCGCTACGTGGATAAGTGAAGTGTACCATTGAGTATCAAGGTATTTGCCTCCACTGTAATATGAGACGTACGCGGTTGCACTGAGCTATACTGCGTGGGTGTACCGGAGAACGCGGCCCAAAAAGTACCAGGCCAAAGTTTCAACTCCAGAAGTTTTCGAAGGATATGCAATAGCTCGTCTTCGCGGACTCTAACACGGGTGCGCTCAATATTTGACCACTCGTGTCAGTAAGTATCGCATACCTTGGAAAAGGTAGGCTTCCCCGTAAGGCTTCGTCCGCGACGTAGCTAACCATGGCCGTCCGGCAACGGTCAAGCAGTGAAGGAAGACACAATGCAGCAACACGTCTGCGCGACTCCGCGTGGTCTGACATGGTACCGCATCCATTGAGATAGAAACAGGGGTAATGTAGAGAAAGGACCCACCACTCGTGACGTTGGAACAAATCAAGAATAACAAGTCTAAGCACCAAAACGAGAATCTCTCTCTGAGTACTACACTACCCATTGCTGTGCTACCCAGGCTTTGAATGTTGGATATCTGGTGTTCGTACGAGTCCAATGAAGTATGGGCGCTGTCAGCAATCCTATCGTCGTCTTCCAGTCCAGACGAGGCCGCTGAAGATACCTGCAAGAGTTGGCTTCCTTTGTGTAGGACTTTTGCAAGCTGCACAATGAGATAATCCGGCACGCGAGGGTTTCCAAGGTGAGGGAGAAGGTCGACCTCCAAAGAACTTATAAGCGCGAGGTCAAAGTTTTCTTCGGCTTCTTGTTCTTCTAGGCTCAGTGCCTCAGCTGCGGAACTAACCACAGCGTTACAGATTGAATGATGCGAGAAAGTGGAAGGATACACACCAGTCTGCCAAAATTCCTCCACGGAAACCTTCAACAATGCGCCTCCAGATAGCCTCGACACGTGCATCTGATATATCTGTGGACTGTATGTTACCCCCTGCTGAAACTCAAAGGAAAGTCTCTCGACGAAGGACTAACCTTGGCCTAGTCGTGATATATTACCAGTACACTCCGTCACGATACGCAAGAAACACGTTGTCGCTGTCTTCCATAGTGGTGGATCCTTCCCGTATTTCGATGGGGATGGACAATCATACTTCAACTTCATCGGGATCGAGTATGCCTGGACAGAAACATAAGGTAAACAGTGTTGACAGAGAGGCAGATGACACACAGAAAGAACAGCCTCGAGCGTTCCGTCTTCATATATTTCTGTATGATCTCTAAAGCGCAGGTACATCTCAACAAGGGATGGCATCACTTTTTTCGAGAGGCCAATATAGGTAACCTGTTTACGCGCCGATGCCCGAACGGGAGTAACGGGAGTTCCTGGGACGGAAGCATCGATTTGATCGGGATGGAATGCTGCAAGGAAAGGTAAAGTAACGTATTCCGACAGGTCCCGAATGACGAGAGAAGGTACGCCTGGAGCAGTGAACTCGATGCTCTCTGCAGTTTCTAGTACCGATGCCTAGGTAATTATTAGCCGAGAATGGTGCAAGCAACACACTCTGGGCGCACCTGAAGGGTGGTGAGCCCATCAATGTCAGGGCGATAATCAGGAGAGCTAGAATAGGTCATGACTCCTAAAGGGTAGAAGTTCCATGGGCGCCAACGTGTTAGATTTGTAAAGCCACTGACCTTTCAAAATTTCCATCAGGCGTGTCAGACGCTCAAGTGGCCACTCTGTGTGAGCTTGTTGCCAGCTCACTCGCCGCGTGGTGCGGATAACTTTGGTGAAAGCCACAAGGCTGTCTTGAGTAAATGGTCTATGTACTGCAGATGAATTTCTGTGCAGTGAGAGGGACAGCCTGCCTCCCTGCGCAATAACAGTTCCGATGTCATTGCAAGCTTGCCATACATACTCCCACGCTTCTGTAACTTGAGGTTGTAGGTCACCATCGACAGCCGACAGGGAATCGACAGCCTTCTCCAAACATTGCAAGGCGGGCATGCTAAGGGACCGCCGGTCCAAGAGAACAGTATCCTTGATGTGCGAGACGAAGATCTTCCACGCGTCTATAAATGTCTGAAGACGTATGATCTTCGAGACGAGAAATTCTGAGATGATCGTCCCAATCCACTGCAACGAAAGGCTCTTAGACTCGTCCCAAGCCAGTTCAGGTGTTTCGCCCATCAGGGGCACGGCAGGGTCAGGATTACAGCGAGTCTGAACGGAAATGGAATCCAGAAGCGGGAAGGTAATCTTCCACATACAATCATTCCAGGTCTCCAAGCTCAAGGTTGCGCCGTATAACTGCATGGCACGGAACAGGGTCTGAATGGCTCCCACTCGGACCTCTGGACGTGCGTCCGTGCACAAACCGAGCATCTCGAGGAGCAGGAACATCCACAGTTCGCTATAGCTGGGTTCTATTTGCACATCTTTCCGTTTTGCCTGTATGGAATCCGAAACACTCCACAGTAAGCTTTCAGCCGCTGTCAGCGCAACGTTGGTATCTGCTTGGCGACCAAACTGGCCAAGGGTGGCTATACACAGGCGCAGATGCTCCGGAGAGAGAGTGGACACAGAGTCGCACACTAGCTTCATCGACTGGAATGCAATTTTGACCAGTGCAGTATGTCCGCGCTCGTTGTTGTATCCGAGTGGAAGGGGCTTCGGTCGGTTAGTATCCTGGAGGGAAATCGTACTGACAGAATCGATGGAGTCAGCACGAGTCAACATTGCCGGTCTGCAAACGCTGCCCAGCATTTCAAATATGGTTTCCCAACCGACAACGAGAGTATGGCCAGATGCCTGCAAGATCAAATGCAACGTTTCCAGTCCCATCCGTCGCAACTCAAGGTTCGTACTTGTGCTGTACATCGCATCCGTTGGCGGAGGGATTATTTGCTTTGCGAGCACGTCGAGCACACGGCGCTGAACCTTAGCTTGCAGTTCTTCGTTAGGAGATAAATTACGAGGGATGACAACCAGGCATTCGTCCAAAACGCGGGCTGCTTGAACACGAATGGCCGGGGGTGCAGATACAAGGCTGATGATGGAGAGAAGGTGGGTACTCATTGGGTCCCAAGCGATCTCTGGCGGGCGGTAAATGAGGCGATGAATATTTAGCATGGCAACAACCCCAAGTCTCTCGATGCCAAAGTCACCGGAACGCTAGAACAATGTCAACATTTGGACCTTCGGTTGAACACTAGAGACTCACCAGCGTACGGGGGAGATGAATGCCACTCACACGCCGGCGGTGAGCGAGGCCGACTCTGGGAGAAAGACCACCAGGATTTAAAAGCTCCTCCGGGCCCTCGGATTCGCCAGTTACACCATCATTTGTGTCAGACTGCATTCCCACCATTTCCGAACTAAGCCTGCATAATGCTCTGACGAAGTCCTGAAAGGCGGAATCCTCAAGGTTCTTTGAAGCTTCGAATAAGCGTTGGATGGCGAGTTGGATACTTTCAGGGTCAGTATCGACCAGAAGTGGGTGGCGAGGGGATTGTGATGGCACCTTAGCACTCTCTGGCACACCTGTACCGGATGATACCCGAGATGTCGTACCGGCCGTACCCGGAACTGTGCTATTACGTCTTGAAGAAGGTAGTTGAGACCCTTTCAATGTGAGGACATAGTCTGCGTTCTGGACTGCTTCGAGGATGCTATACCAACTTTCTCCCAAACTTCCAGCGAGGAATAGTGCGCTGGAGATCAGAACTTTCAGGCAGACAAGGTTTCTCTCCGATAATCCAGGGGGAACAGGGGGCACCGTCAACCCCAAATTATCCGTGAGTGACGTCGACGAACGGGGAGTATGTGGTTCGATGTATGATTCTAAGCTGGACACCACGCGAGAAGGGACGGCGAATTTTGAGAGACTTGTGAAGAACGCATCTCGTGGCGTGGTGAGCGAGAGCATTCCTGCAACGTTCGCCATCGCTTGGTAGCCGGAAAGCACCTCGACAAAGAGTTCGTCAGAGAGATTAGTGGAGATAATGAATGATAGAGCTGCTAGTAGGGCAGGCCAACCATGTTCGACCATTGCGCGAACGATACCGACATGGATTGTAGCTGGTTCGTCAGGAGGAAGCAAAGATACGTCCAGGGCAGGAGGGGCGTGAATGATGGACTCCCCAGCAGTGCGAGGTCGTTGGACCATGACAGAAGTATATATAGGCCCCGTAAACGACGCAAAACCCTCGCAGAGTGAGACGATGCATTGCACCGCCAGAAGGTAGATATAAGTCTCCGGGATAGAAGGGGAGTCGGCTTTGTCCAATTGGTCTATGCTATGGCGGCGTTCTTCTCAGACAAATACGAGAGTGATTGTGGTCGTACACACCATTGCAGTTTCAACCCCGACTGCTGTACACTGAGTCCAGTGCCCGAACCGATCATACCCACAACTCCAGAAACTGTTGCACTTGCTGCAGTGGCCACAATGCCCGCTACACCTCCCACATCCAATCCGTATCCCGAAGCTGAGCTCGAACCGCCAGCACCCTCTGAAGAGTGGGAGTGTACACCCACACCCGACATCTGAGTACAAACACCCAACAAAGCAGGTTTCTCGGTAACCAAGCGCTTGAGTGCGCTAATAAGGCAAGTGAACACTTTTGCGCCTGACTGTCGAGCGTCGTATCGATCCCAAATGTTGCGAATAAGCTCTGAGTCGCTACATAATCTACAACGACGGATAGGTCAGGCTAAGAAAATCCGACATGACTAGGCGTACCCTCGCATAATCTCCATAGCCAGGACTCTCATCCATGGAGGGCGTGCCTCTGCGTGGTCGAGTGTGCTTGATTCCAAGTCCTCGGACACAATCTTGATGAGCAGCATGAAGAACACTTCGGCTTCAGTTTTCAGTTCGAATGAAAACTTCTTGAGTAACAAAAAGACGACTCTGAAGCAACGAAGCGTCAGTGGGAATACAGCCTTTTCCGATAACGATTTAAGAAGCAGTGGGCACAAGTGGTGTTGCAGTAATAGCAACAATTCTGAATGCTGAAGAATGATGAGCAACGCTAGAGGGTAAAACGGAATTGGAACTGACCTGCCTAAAGAGGTCGTGATAGTTCGTAAGAACACTTTCAATCAATTCGAGTGCAAAAGTTTTATGCAGGTATTCGAGAAGAAGGAAGTGAGGCTTTTCCATATTCGCCAGTAGGCAAAGGTCCTCGAAAACGGAGTACGCATCTGTTGCGTACGGCCCGAGTGATGCAGTGCTGCCATTCGGAAGCGTGACCTCTGACAATTCATCTGCAGGTGCAGGACTCCGCCTGTCCTCGTCAACCATTTTGTCGAAGACAAACATTACCAGTTGACGAAGCGTAGCAGCCGCGGTAGAGGATACCACTGCTATTCGAGAATCCTGGAGCTTGAAACACAAGAGGAGAGCCTGGAAAACAGCAAGGAGAAGTCTGGCAGGGTCTTTACGTTAAGGCGGGTACACTTACCTCTCCGAGTAAATCTCCGTGGACAGATGGAAAGTTGGTGATAAGTGAAACCAGAGTCTGCAGGATCCGTAACTGGATGTCGACCCCTTGACTCATAGCATCGCACATAGTATTGATGATTAGAGGTACAGCGGCTTTTGGAACAGCTTTGAGAGCAATGAGTCGTTGGAGTGAACCCAACGATATGGCTACGACTTTTGCGTTCTTCGTAGCACATCCCATGAAAACAGGTCGAAGAAGGTCATCTGACTGCGCTCCATCTGCAGAGGAGGTTATCGTGCTCGTTTCGACGAGGAAAGGATAGACAAAGTCCACGTACCCGATGCGAGAGATGCAATGGCTTGCTCTGGGGAGGACCTGAGGATCGCTAGCGACTTTTCGGCAGCCTGGGTGACACGATGAGCAGTGATGATGATACTTGAACATGATGGACTACCTCGCGAATCTCTGGGTGCTTTCTTCGTGATTCGCTGGCCAACGACTGAACACTCGAGAGTCACGAAGCGGTTCAGGAAGAACACAGGCGAATAATACGTACTTGCAACTCCGTCACCAGGAAGGCCAGCGAGCTCATTATGACCACCGCGAGTCTCGGTCTCCGGGGGTGTCAATTGTCTGTGTTGTACTGAGATTACAAAGTTATGCGCAGGTCGGATGCCTACGCGAAGGTATTGTGATCTGAAGTGAATGTGCAGTGTTGGCTGGGCGCATCAAAGGCCACTCCGCGCCGTCATTACCACAATTAGGAAAATAACCCCTGTTGCCTACCTGAAGGATGCACCGCTGACCGCGAACCAGTGCTAGGCACCAAAAACCTCGTCGTAGAAACACGGCTCCTTGATTGAAGCTCTCTACTAAGTACTATACAGGAGCACTCGGGATCCGATTGATCCCAGCATAACTACGTGGCCAGCCCCCAAGGCCTCTAATAGTTAAATACAAGCTTAGTGTCGACCAGCAACCGCCTCCCACTGTCGTAGGCACGAGTAACCATTGTAATCAAAACTCTGGCTTGGGTCACACGAACACCGTCCATTTTGCCATCGCTCCGTGTTCACCGTACAGTGAGTGAAGGGAATGTGTTGGTACCCGATCTCATCGAAGAAATGAATGGCGTCCTTGGGTAAAAATAACGAGGCTGCTATGGAATGTACAGGAGCATCTCCCCAGCGCTGCAGAACAGACGTAGCCCAGACGTCAAATATTCGCGATCAGCGGCTAATCTACCCGAGGACTAGAAACATACCTCATAGTAAAAGCCTCCTGTGGAGTCGAGAAACTCAAAGAACATCATGTATGTTTCTGATCGCCAGAAGTCCATATCTGCAATCTCAAAGTTGCTCCAAACTGTTTTTCGAAGGGCAAGGGCAGAGCGGTCAGTTGGAGTGTCGGAAGTCTGAGTTGGGAACGTACAATGGCACAAATTATAGTGTGCACCGTTGTCCTCTGAGATGAATCCCATGGCATTGTCCGGATGTACTTGTTCTGGGTGCAGCGACATGTATTCTGCAGAGACGTGTCAGTCTAAGAAGTCTCGCACAATGTAGGCCATAACACGCGAACCCCGTACTGTCTGCCAGAGACTTCGGATAGTAGATTCGAATTCATACATAGTGATGGTGAAGCCTGCGACATCCTCATTAGCATTTAGGCGAGACGACCGCAGAAGTAAATTCCGGATCTTTGGAGAGTAGAGATTGACTTACCATACGTTTTGTTATGGTCTTGCATGTATAAGAATGGATCAGACGGTATATTACAATGAAAATGAACATTAGGTCTGATGATATGGTCGGTGAGTGTATATCCAAGCTGATACGTGGAGAGAGCTTTACTCGATACGCCAGTAGTATCTGTCGACGATTGGGTTATGGACAGCGATAAAGGACGGCACTGTCTCCTCACCTGTATTTCTGTACAAGAGGGTGCCTGAAGAAGAACTGTTTGTTCTTAGGACAAACCCTCATACGCCCAAGGGAAGTACACCGTACCCCTGAGTTGAACCGACACATATTGCGATAAGAAACACTGCCTGAAACATTTGCCTCAGATCTGCGTCGATGCCACTCTCAACCATGAAAGGCGTACCTCCGTATATGACATTACTTAGCTCCATTAGTTTCCTAGCAGCTGAGGCCGTCTCTTCGTTAA